>JAPXFQ010002744.1:1200000-1800000 GCA_028564705.1 Apricaphanius iberus
TTATAGTGAAACTAAAGACATTTTACCTTACATTTATGTAGTTTTTAGATGTTGGGATATAATAACAAAAGCAATTCCATGCTCAATCACATAATGGACCGGTAGTTGTTCTGTATCAAAACAAGGCTTCACAGATCATCAATCTGTTTCATCTGATAATAAAAATTCATGCTCTGAAACCTGATTGTGCGAGTCTCGCTATTTCTTTCTGCTTAGCATGAATTAGGCTGTTAATTAATCAGAATAAAAAAATGTCACGTAATCTCAAAAGAAACAATACAATTCAAGGCCTCATTCTTAAAGAAAATAAGGCTTTTATTGCATAATAAGCAAGTACAGTTTCATACATGTCTTGGGTGAGAAAAAACTTAATGCACTCAAAATGCTGATATATAAAAACATATGTACATTAAATTTGAGTCATATCTTAAACGTTTTGTTTTTTTATCAAAACAAAAGCGAATGGAACAAGGGATAAAACTTAAATATAAAACAAACTGTGGAATGCAGTGTGGAAAAATACTGTTGGATAGAGAAGAAGTGCAAAAAAAAAAAATTGAATGTCAAAATGTTATAAAGCTTATACATATCGCAGAGTATATACCAAAATATACACACTGAAATGTAAAAATGCATGCACAGTTTATGTTTCGGTATTTTAAGGTTACCAAGTCGATAAAAGGAAACTATATAAAACATTTTGACATGAGCGTTACAGAGTAATGACTGACATTGTTGGAAGTTACAATATGGAAAAGCAGAAACAGATGGATTAAAGGTACATTTTAGGTTTTTATGAGTAGGATTTATTTTTCCTCTCTTGACCGGATGTGCTGTGCCTATTGCGCTTTTCAGAGTAATCCAGAAGATCAAGCTACCAATTAAATATCAATTTGCAAATTTGTTTTTTTTTAATAACAAATGAAAAAAATTCTATTTCAGTAAGGCACAGCTGTAAAATATTTAATTATCTTGTGTTTAAGCACTATAAAGTTGTGAAATGCAATTTAAAACAAATATATTATTTCTGAAATGTACTTGGGTTTGTATAAGCTTAGCACAAAATGTCCTAACTGGCAAGACTTCACATAAAAGTTCAAACATGTCTTAAGAAAATGTAATAAAAAGCAGAATAAAAAAATATTAAGACAAGTTCAGAGGAACAGCGTGTCGGCCTATGAAGAAAAGGTGACCACAGTCTTCAGAGAAATAAATAAAACATTTCTTACAATGTAAAATTTGCTGCATTATTCAATATTATGCTGATAACAAATGAACATTTGTACTCAATTTGGCAAAAAGGAGTAAAAATGTAGTTTAAAGTAGTAATACTGCTGCTGCCAACTGTTCATGCAGCATATTGCAGGTTCTAAGACTGGCTTTTATGATTTTTTCAAAAACATGTAACAGGTAGGTTATCTCCCATTATTCACACTTACAGCAACAAGCTGCCTGTTCAATTGACCTGCATGGAGACTATGTGCAGTCAATAGAAAAACAACAGACTCAAGATGCAATGGAAAGTTAAGTCTGAATATTATTTAAAGAAGTGGTTAATTATTTTACACTTTTTTGAGGGGAGTTTGCTTTATTTTCCACTAAAATGTACACAAACTGCTTTGTAGAAAGCTTTGTGAGTCTCTGTAGCTTCTACTCATCAACTTTCTAGAACCACCCTTGGAATACCGTTCTGGTCGTCTAGTGGCATCATACCGCTTCTCATAAGGCTGAATATTCTTGAGTCCAGCTCAGATGAGGCGGGAGTTCTTGAGGAACTGGATGAGCACTTGGTAGACAAACCTGTACTGGGAGATGGTCTGTACCATCAGTATCCTCTGCTGCCTTAGCTCTGACAACATGGTGGGAACTTCCACTGGCTAAAAGGAAACAAAGACGAGAAAGATTGATATTAGTCATGGAAAAATATCCATAAAAGGCCCATCAAAGGAGACATATGTTGAAAAAAAATCACTTTTCCAGGGATTTGGGGTGTTATTGTGTGTGTCTGGTGCATATACATGCATACAAATCTGGAAAAAAAACATCCATGCTGCTTTGCGTGAGATAGGGTTTTCTTAATTGATCCTGCATTCAGTCTCTGATTGAGCTGTTCAAAATCTGTTCAGCTTTGTACGTCACAAGCCGGAATATTGGAATATCCACACCCCCCTCAGAACGCTGTCTCCACCCACCAGGTACAGCAGTAAACAACAATTACCATTCAGATTAGGAAATACCATGTTGAAGCTCCACGCAAAATGCTCCGTTTTTGGCTGGTCAAAAGAGCTCAAAATATTTCATCAGGTCCCAGTTGAAGAGGAGAGAAGAGCGGCATGGGTTGTCTTTATTTTTTATGGTAAGATGCTGGTGTAAAGGGCGGGGAAGACGGGAGATCTGCCGCAGAAGTGCCGCATAGGTTTGCTTTATTTTTCATGATATGATGCTGGGGGTAAGGGCCGGGAAGACTGAGGACCTGCCACCTCTACTCAAACTCCGGGCGGAAGGCGGCAGACGAGCCACCGACCTGAGCTACTACAACCCGGGGGAAGACTGTGGATATGCAGCCGCACGGAGCTCAAAGAATGGGGTCTCCATGGTGCTAGAGAGCTGGAGTCAGCGAGATCAAGCTGGAAGGCTTTAGAGTCAGCGCCTCAGGAAGTTATTGGAGTGCCAGGTAAGCAGTTAAATATTTTCTTTTAACTTTAAGTCATTTCTTCAATAACCATTCAGAAGTATCTTGCTGAATTCTCTGTGTATCGGGTTCTCAGGAGACTCCCTTCCTATGGGAGCAGATTCTGGTTCTGCTTTTTTTTTTTTTTTGTATGGTTTAATAATTTTTTGTATGGTTTAATAATTTTTTGTATGGTTGAATGTTTTTTTTGTATAGTTGAACTACTTTTTTTGTATGGTTAAACTACTGTAGCAGCCATGTCTGTAACTTTTACACATAGTGGTAACAGTCACTATGTGAGTGTTGGGCGTGAGCAAAGATTCTAGCAGCTTTGGGCGTGACCAAGTTAACAGTAGCTCATTTAATATGTAATGAATGAATGAATAAATGAATAAAACAGCACAATCTGCAAGGGGCTGAAACAGAGGGTAATACAAGTTGGTAACACTTGTTTCCAAGCTATTTCCAGCAAACAACTTCAGAATATGTTTTCTGGAACTCATAGACCTATTTTAAATAGTGGAAAAAAGTTACAATATGTCTCCTTTAATTTTCCTAATGCCCCTCTTATGTTTAAATGTTTTTCCTTGGTGAGTCATACACCGCAAGTTTCTTTCCGCTGCTCTGACACTGGTGCACTGCCTGCAACTTAGTTAATGTCAAGATTTACACACCTCATTGTGCTCCAGGCAGCTGATCATGAGCTCAGCAAGGATCACCACACCGGTACGACCTACACCAGCACTGCAATGCACCACCACTGGTGGATTAAGGCTCTTTGAGGTATCCAGCATGGAGTTGGTGTGCCTCCTCACAGACTGAATCTGTTCTAAGTAGGCTGAAAAAAGAAAGAAGAAAAGAGTTCTGGTGGATTCTTTAGGCGTTGCTATATAAAGTATGAACAATGAGACAAGTCCACTCACAGAGAAATCCAGGAACATATTCAGGACAGCCCTGCTCAGGCCAGTCAGTGTACTGCAGGTGCCAAACCGTCCTCTCCTGGCCCGACAGCAGGTGTTTGACTTTAAGACCCGTGGTGGCGTAGCAGTTGTACTCTGTGCGAAACTTGGTGGTCACCTTGAACTTGCCGTAGGTGGCCGAGTTGTGTTTGGAGCCCAGTTTGGGCCAGTAGCGGTGACTCTTGGACCTGCCACCCTCCTGGATAGAAAATTGATATAGTTATGAGTAAACAAAGAGGGATAGAATAAGAGAAGTTGATGAGGCAAAGCACAGTTATTTGTTAGAATGGTCCAGTCAAAGTCCGGACGTAAATCCAGTTTGTAATCTGTGTCAAGACTGGAATATTGGTATTTACAGTTGTTCTTAATTCAGTATGACAGACTGTCTATCTTGAGCTGTTTCGCAAGGGGAAATAGGCAAAAAGCAATTATTTGTGGATGTGCAAAGGTGGAAAAATGATACCCAAAACTACAAAAGTGTGATCTAATTCTACCAATTTTAGATTCACTGACCATGAAATCATAGCTTTAGCAGCAGGATCCATACAGATATCATTATTAGCTCAATCTGGTTTAAAAAAAATCAGTTTTCTGTGATGGCGATTTTCAGATCACTTGTTCCTGGTCCCATTGCAGCCATTTCCAGTAAAATGTCATCAAGATCCACTTATAATCTTTTGAGTTATGTTACTAACTAACAGACAGACAAACAAACAAACAAACCCTGGCAAACACATAACCTCCTTGACAGAGTCTTAAAAAAACGTCTCAGTAGGAACTGCAACACACAGCTTTACAAAGTATTGTTTCAGGAGCCACACTTTTTTTTTTTTTTGTAAAAAAAAAAGATAAAAATAAATCTCCTCCTTGCACTTCACAACAGTGCTCTATTTCTTTTCGGTCTGTAACATAAAATCACCAAAAATATATATTTAAGATTGCGGTTGTTACATGGTAAAAAAGTAAAAAACCTCAAAGGGTGTTTATAGCCCTATAATGTGCTTTTACCTCCTCTGCAGTAACCATTGCGATGACGTTGACTCCCTGTTCCCAGATCATCTGCCAGAAGTCTCCGCAGGTGTTGGCCAGTGGGCCCTGGGTGGCAATGTAGTGCCACTCCTCCCCTCTAATCATAACCTGGGAAAAACAACCAAAAAACCAATTCATGGGCTGTAGAGCAACAAATAAATATCAATGTCCTTCAAATTAGATTTAGATTAGGATTACTCTAGCAGCCTTAATTTGCAGATCATGTGAAAAATATTCATAAATATTAACACCTACCACTAGAGAGCAGTATAAGGAGTTCTAATCTAGACCCAAGTTTTTTTCTTCTTTAGTTTATGCTCTTGTTAATTCTTTTAATGATAATAAAAAGGGGACAAAGCAAAACTGACAAAACATTATCTTGTAAAAATTCCAAAGTGTAATGCTAATGCATAATTAGCTAAACGCAGCAGATTCCTCAAGCAACGTCGTGATTGAGCAGGTGGAGTCATTTTCCCATATAGAGGAGAGCTTTTTTTTTTACAAAGGTGTTGCTTAAAATGTTTGGAGTTCAGACATTTTATAAAAAGAAATTCAAAGAACTTTGTGAGAGTTAAGTCCTGAAAGCAGTTTCATTGTCTTAACAAGATAAGATAAAAAAAAACATAGCTATCATAAAGTAAGATAAAAAATAAATAATAAAAATGTTTATTTGAAAACATTTAGCTATGTATATTTAACAAAAATATAAAAAATGTGGATACAAGTACAGGAAATACTTGGGTGAATAAAATCAAGACGTAAATGTCTGATGTCAAACAAATAAATAAATAAAAAGATTGTGAATTATATCCAGGACATCAAATTTCTCATTATAATGAGCCTTTACCTCAACAAATATTTAACTAGGTATGTTTAGTCTGATTAATTTGTTTCTACTTGAAGTAGGTGAAAATAATAAAACACTGTAATCTTCATTGAAACCATTTCTCTTTCTCTGAGCGCACCTTGATATGTGAGGCATTAATGTAGCCCGTGTTGTTCTCTTTGTTGGGCACCAACTCCACCCGATTCTCCTCATACGGGACGACGTCGCGGAAGCGATTGCGCTCTGCGTTTTCAGGCAAAGTCGCTGTGGTGAGAAGGCAGTCGGCTCTCTTCTTGGGCACCTGCTCGTACTCTGTGAAGACCCGGTCCTCCTCCAGCCTCAGCTCTAAGCTTTCACACTGAAGATGATGAGATGGAAGAGTTTTTTTATATCACTCTGTAACAAACCATCCATAACAAGAGGCTTTTAATGCTGAATAAGACCTTTGTCATCAGAGAACTCAAAACATTTTAACTGCATTACTGCAGCGGAAATTTACACATAAGAGCATTCATTACCAAGACGGAATGTGTTTATTAGGCTAGTCATGTCTGGGAGAGCAGAATATCCTTTCTTTCTGTTTTTCTCACTCACACTCTCCCGGGTCACATTCTTAACATAGCAGCCGGCCCAGAGACGATAAGCCGCACCGTGCCACACGTTCCACAGCCCGCTTAGGGGATTGCCCCCGTTAGCCTGGCAACAGCCTGGGACAAAAACTGGGTTTCACAGCCCTCAAAATACAAAGTGGATCAGACCAATTGCAAGGTGAGATTTTAGATTTAAAGATAAAAGAAATTTAGCTAAAAACGTTTCTTGAAATTCAGCACAATTGCTTGACTGCGTTTGATGTCAGTAAAAAAAAGAATTTTTTTTTTTAACAAAACCCTTTGTCTGAGAGTAAAAAAGAACAGACAAACCTTTTGTTTCACAGCTCAATAATCAAGCAAAACAAAAAAACAAGAATATTATTTTCTGACAATGACTGATAATGTAGAAACCATCCTTTTGGTGAACAGCCAGCATCGGGGAAATCTTTTGGATTCTTCAAGACATTACAACAGTGTCACAAAGTTTTGAGGAAAGCGGAGATTTTACCCTTTCGTCCGACGTCGACTTGGCACCTTCCTCAGCTTGAATCTTGGTGACAGGCATCCTCGCCACGTAAAGGCCGTTGAGCACCGCCATCATCAGCGGCCTCCTCATGGAGTCCACAGACATCTTCTGTCTTTCCAGCGTCTTCCAGAGAGAGGAAAATCCAGATGTCATGGTTAATGGCAGCAAATGCAGGTGGCCTGTGTCTGCACATGCGCACCAACAGACATGGGCGTGGAAATGTTTACACCCATGCGTGGGTCGTGTCTTGCAAGACCAGCCATGGCTTCTGTTTTCCTTTGCCTATATTTCTCTTCACCTATACACTTTTAAATTTCTCTTCTCATTTTTTATACACCTACCTCAGAAGCTTTCTTTCCTTCAAAGAGCTCATCCATGTTTGTCAAACTGACTCTTTTTTTCTTGCAACCACTCAACTCTGAACCTCCTTCCACCAAGGATTACTTAGCCTAATCTGCGACACTATTAAACCATCAAGACAGCCCCGCCTCCTTCATCCTCTGTGGGACAGTCAAAACAACAGCTTGAGGGGGGGGGGGTTGCCTCCACATATAGTAGTAGATATACTGGTGGGAAACTTTGGGGCAACAAATGTAAAATCTTTTAGGGAAAAATTTAAACTAAACCTGCATTCAGGTCATTTGTACAGAGAAAGATTTGTCACTAACAGGCGATTAAATCTACAGCAGGATTCAGGCGTTGTGACAAGAACGCTATACTCGAGGAATAATCTGAGGGATTTGTACGGGTTTTTGGCTGCCTGCAGGGATTCAGAGGCCATTGCTGCGTTATGTGCTGAAAACCAGATTACTGTTAATCAAAAGCCGTGAAACCCGCAAGTAAACAACAGATGATAACATTTAAAACTGCACCAGTGTGGGTTCATTTGTCCAACCATGGACGACTCTCTGCCTGAAGGACAAATACTGACAAGCTAAACATGGCACAGTTCAAATACTGAAGCACAAAAACAAATAACTACAAATTATTTGCATTATCATGGAGGATTCAGCACATTTAATCAAAACACTAAACTAACTGATGCCATCAATTAACCTATAAAAAGTGAAAAAGAGGAAGAAAAAAACATATTTTTTTGCACTTACAGCTGCAGTCCGAAGGATTTATTCATGTTTCAAAGTTTTATACATCCTTAAAATGATAGTGTGGTATAGAGCTGGGTGGTATACCGAAAATGTACCGATACCAAAGTTTATGACATACCGACATAATTTTGCCCGTGCCGGTAATTTAATAAAAAATGAAAATATGTGTTTTAGTTTAGCGGTGCTCCTACCCCTTTAAGAAATAAGTGTTGCTTTGAGTCACGTGACTATGTACAGTCATGTGACATCTCATCCAGAAGGGACCAGCACTGCCAATGAAGCAACTGTGTCGCAGTGTTGTGCAAGTTACAAAGAAATTGTAATATATTTCACATTACTAGTTACAATGTCAAAAATGTAATATGTTTGCATTACATATTACTGTCTTAAAAATGTAACTGAGTTATACTACTTTAAGTTACTTTTAGCAAAATATCTTAAATATCTAACACGACTTCTAACCACCATAAACTATAAATTTACATATTACACAAGTGTCACACCACGAATACTGTATTTTTAACACTATTTTATTCAAATTAAGTCTCAATTCCTTTTCATGCCTTCTATCTCATGGTGATGTTTGTTAAATCTAATTAAAAGAAGGTGCTGAGAGAACTCATCATAAAGATGGTTGACAAAGATGAGACTCGGATGTCTGGAGTCACTTACGCTGTTAAAATGTACAGTCGATCTTTTCCTCAGCCATCCTGATTCTCCGATGTTTAAGTTTTGAGCAACAGGAAGTGGATGGTGGATCTTGTTCTACCGTATCCAACTTGATTTGGTCTGTTGCATTAGTTGGCCAGAAAAACAATTTAAAATGCATTTGTAACTTGAGTTACTGGAATTGTAACTAGTAATATATTGCTGTATATTTAGTAAGTAATGCTTTACATTACTCAGTTACTAAAAAAGTAATCTATTCCTGTAACTCATTACTTTTATAATGCACTACTCCCAACACTGGTCGCTATATTTAAGTGTTAAATATAATGGCAGGCAAAGACAGCATTGATCATTCAAGCTGCCATTAGATTCCTGGTACCTCTGGAGGAGCTACTCTGGTTTGAGTCAGAATTAGGAAACTGTTCAAAGTTTAGAGGAAGAAGAATGGAACTAATTATTTTATGAAGAAAACCTCTTAGAAACTGCAATGGTCTTAAGACCAGAGTAAAGTTACGTCTTCCAGGAGGACAAATATCCTACACTAATGGAATGGGTTAGATCAAAGCATTTTATGTGTTAGAATTAATCAGGCAGACATTTAAGGAAGAAGCTCAACATCCTATCTGAAAGAGCTTGAGATATTTTGCAGAATGGGCAAAGATTTTGAGTCTCTGTGTAAGCAAATCTGGTAGAAAGAATGGCAGTTATATTTGACTTAATTAGGCTTAATATTAATGCACAAAGCATATTTTTCAGTATTTATTTTAAATAAACATGCAAACTAAGATTTTTTTTTCTCCAAAATGCTCAACTTTGTATTTGTCTCTCACATAAATTCTCGGTAAAATATATAAGTTGTGATTGTAATGTGATAAGATATTGAAAGGTTCTTACCCTTTGAGCGATCTCCCTCTCCACTATACTGTCCTCCAAAGAGAACATCTCAGACACTGGCCTCTCTTTTACCGGCTCCTTCCTCACCCTCTCCTTCACACTAGTCAGGTCTGGTTCTGAAATCGATGGCCCTAATAATACTGCTCCGTTTACCCCGCTCTGATCCCCTCGAGTCAGTGTACCACCCCCACCAGCGCCACTTCCTGCCACAGGCCCACCAACACCTGCTGTCTGAGTTAGGTCCATAGGTCCTTGATTGCACTGTGGCGCCTGATCGTGGTTGTGGTGGTGAGCGGCACTCTGACTGGGACCACGGATCTGAGAGCTGGCATTAGTTCGAGGAAGGCCCGGGTACTCCGGAGGGGGTTTGTTAGGCAGTTTGGCCAAAGCCGCCTGGAGCTGAGCGCTGATACTGATGTCCTCGTTGAAACCCGGGATCTGAACATCCAGCTCGGGCCTCTCCTCTTCCTCCTCCTCCTCTTCACTCTCACTGCTGTGTATGAGCATGGTGGCATTGGAAAGAGTCTTTTGATGCTGGTAAGCCACTGCTGCAGAAGGCGCCACTGCAGCCTCGGGTGCGTTTTGGATAGGTTTCTGCATGTGAAGCTCCTTTGACTGCTGAGGTGGCGGCTGAGGTTGGGATGGCATCACATGCTCTCTCAGAGTATTCCTCCGATGAAGGGCCGTGTTCATACCCTTCATCGTTAAGCCTTCAATGCCACCTCCTCTCATGCAGCTGATGAACTCCATGCTGTGCCTCTTGTCCAGGGCAGACCGGTGCTTAGCGCCTGCCATTAAAGGTTCACTAACCTCCTGCAGGGACTGATGCACCACAGCTGAGCTGTCCGGCTGGAAGGTCTTGACCGAGAGCTGCACCATGCGGGTGACCAGTTCCGGGCTGCTGCCTCCGATGCAGCGATGTCTGTGGCTGGCGAGGTCCGGCGTGCTGGTTGCCGGGCGGAAAGAGCTAGAAGGATAAGGTGGTGGAGGTCTTGACATGTGGTTTCTTAACATATTGGCGGTCACTGCATAATTTCCCATGCTGGCTCCTTGTTTGGTGTTTGCAAGCTCCGGTGTGCTAACAGTATGCGAAATGGAGCTTCCAACAGCTCCGCTGCTGTCTCCAACGCCGTTAATGCAGGGTGAATGACATGGACCCTGACTGCTGGCTGTGCCCCCGGAATGGTGCCCATGGGACACTGGCTTACTGTAACTAATCTGTAATAAGGACAATTAAAGAGGAAAAACCAAAACGGTAAGGTTTATTGTAACCAAAAGGTGAAGAAAAATGCTAAAAAAAATGAATTTAGCTCTACCTGTGGAGTGTAAGGTCCAGGACTGGGGCCCTGGCCATGATAGGGGCCCCTCTCCCTCATTTCTGGCTGACTGTACACCAAAGCCTCTGGTTTGCGGTAAGCGCAGGCGTTGATAATGTTCAGACTGCGCAGTGACTGGCTGTGGAGGTCATGGTGAGCGGGGACAATCCTCCGCTTCTGCCGCATGACCGCTTCATATTCAGGCGTGGGTCTGTACGACGGAGCGATTATGGCGCTGTGGCGGTGGCTGGGGATGTAGTCCGGACGCATGAGCTCGCTGCCTGGGATGCTGAGGTTGGACGACATGGGCGAAGGGGGGATGAAAGTCTGTGAACGATTGAGGGAGCTCAAACTGGGGCTGCTGTACATGCTTCCATTGGGCACAGTCCCATTTCTGAAAGTAACATCGAGACTGGTCTCCGACTTGTAGTAAGGATCCTCATGGAAGATGCTGTCTGCAAGATAGAGGCACAGAAATCTATGAGGAAACTGTGCAATGCAGAAAAAAATAGCAAAGCAAAATAAAATCTATGGTGCTTTACAAAAATACAGAAGCTTTAGCACAATAAATTAAATGTATGTGATATTTTATACGTACTTCAATGTGAAAGTAATATTATACATGAATTTCACAAGTTTTAAAGATGAAAATCTGTAAAGTATGGTGTTAATTTCCTATCAGCCCATTATTTTACCTATTTTGGGGAAACATCCTGTGGAAAACTTCCCGCTGAACACACAACCTGCACTGTGAAACATGGTGGTTGCAGCATCATGCTCTCGGGATGTTCTTCCTTACCCGATAAAGGGAAGCTATAAAACATTTAAGTGCCAAAAAACCTTTTGCAAGGTTTTTCTTTTGGTTTTTCTATGCACCCAAAATAAATCTGGCAGCATTTCTGAAGATTTTAAAGATTGTGCTGCCTATGACAAGCAAATAAATGTAGAAAACCCTTCAGCTTCAAAAGCAGAGGGGAAATAACAAATGTATCTTGTAACGTGTCAGATCTCCATTTACAATGGGGGCAAAATTACAGAAAACAAAGAAAGCTATACGTACAAGACACTGTGTTGTTCACAATTTATTCTCCTCCCTAAATTAGGATATTTTATCCAAGAAAAAAACCTAATAGTATCAAAGATTTAACAGATAAACATTTTAAAAGAAAAATACTTTTAAATACATAATGCTGTACAAATAGAAACAAACTTTTATTCTATTAAACATTAAATTACACCAAACCTTTCTTTCTTTTGTTCAGTTAGCATTGCTAAAATATTTTACATAAGCTAAATGTGAGAGTGATCACAGACGGATACCATCTGAGACATTTTTCTTTACTACTTTCTACAAATTTAGAAATTTTGAATAAAAAAAAAAAGGTTACTCTGGCCTTAATCAATTTGTGAGAACCCAAATGGAATTGTTTTATTCTTAAACTACTGATTGGTTTTTACAACGTTTTGACCTAAACAGAATAACTATTTTAAATTACAAACACTGAATTCTTGTGCGGTATGATACTAAAGGAAAAGTATCCAGAACAGAATTGTAGACCTCCACAAGTTTTGTTCATTATTAAAGAAAATTTCCAAGCCTGAACGTACCAAAACCATCTGTTTACGCAATTACATGCAGGTATAAACGCCCTAATCCAGCCATCACACCGTTTCAGGTGGGAGACAGCTTCTGTGTCATAGACATAAAAGTTTGATGTGGAATGTGCAAATCAACGGCAGAACAAAAAACACTTTCTTCAGTGTGTCCTTATCCACACTGTAACAAGTCCTTTACTGGCATTGGGTGAAGGATCACTAAGGAAGGAAGGAAGTCAACATGACAGCCATGTTACAGTTTACAAATACACTCAGGGACAAAGAAGTTAGTTAACTTTTGGAGATGAGATGGAAATTGATGTGTTTGTCGATGATAACCCTTATTTGATTTGGAGGTAAAAGGAGAAGCTTACAAGCCTGAACCCACAATCCTAATTTAAAAGTACACGGATGGCACCATCATGTAGTGTGAGTCTCTGTAAATTGGAACGGTCCAAAAGTGTAACTTTTGTGAAAGGCTAGTGGAAGAATACCCTTTACCTTAAGTCCGTGATTTTCAAACTGTGGTACCACCAGTGGTATTCAAGCTCTCCCTAGTGGTATTGGAGGAAAGTTCTAAAAAAAATTTTTTAAATAAAATTTATAAAAAATGTATAATTTACACAGTGTGGCTGTGGCTGCCAACAATTACCAATAAATAATCCTTATTAGGAGTAAATAATTCCTCCTTTCTTAATTGTCCGTAGTTAAAAGGGTAAGCTTTTTTTACACTGTATGTTTAAGTTGGTCATAATCGTGGTACTTTGAGAGCTCGACATTTTCTCAGGTGTAAAAAGTTTGAGAAATACTGCCTTAAGTCATACATTTTAAAGGTAAGTCTACCGATTACAGAGGAACTGTGTATGTGAAATTCTGAATTTAAAAAGGGTACCTTCAAATTTCTCCCCTAAAATAAGAGCTTCGTCTACTTTAATGTCAGACAGTGCAAATTCAACATCTGGCTTCTACTGGATGTAACTCAAACAAAACAAGTAGGAACTAAATGTTGTTATGGATTAGAATATTACAGTATACTTTTAACTGAAAGCAAAGCAAATGCACTTCATCCATACAAAGAGACTAGAGAGTGATGCAGAATGATCCCACACCCACATACAGTCACACACCCTGAATGTTTTTCCACTCTGTTTTTATTGTCAGTCCGACGTGAGTAAAGCAATCTGGATTATAAGGCAGTCTGACTGTGTGAATGATTTTATGAAAGAGCATAGCAAGCATGAAGTCACTACTCTTCCCCTATCCTGCCAACAAAAAACAGTTGGGCTTCTAATTGGCTGGGAGACCGTTAAAATACAAAGGGGAGCCATGACTCACACGTCTGATGGGAAAGACACAATTAGCTAAATTCAAAATGTTTGAGTTACTCTCAGGGAGGCAAAAAGCCCTTAAGTCGTGTTGAGGTTTAAGTGATAAAATGAGCGAAGTAAAAACCTGGTCTAAATATGTCTGTGCAAGCATTACCTTGGGAGCTCTGCGTGTCCTGATAATGCTCGTGCACGGACTGGAAGTTGCAGGACTGGGGCCTTGGCTGAAGAGAGATGTACATTTTAACACAAATAAATGACAGCGTGAATATATGTGATCTTAAAAAGAACGGGAATGTGGCAGATCTAGGTTTTCCCTTTGATATATCATTTGGAACAAACTAGTGTAACATCCTCTGTGACAATATTAGCTAGGTCTTTGTTTGGTCTGCTGGAAAGAGGAAGCAAAAATTACTGCCCTCTCTGTCTCCCAGGGAGAAACACCCTTAATAACTTTTAACACCTACACACATTGAAACCAAAACTGGGAGGGGATGAACCACGGCCCATTGTGCATTCCCTCCTAGATTAATTATTTTATTCTATCTTCTCCCTCATAAACAGTTATAAATGAGCAATACATTAAAATTACTATTTGAAGACTGTACCAGAGAGAGGCGATGGGTCCATGTGGGTCTCCTTCTGATTGGCGCAGGAGAGTGAGTGGGCCTAAACAGAAAGGCAACAACATAAGTGATGACTCCATATGAAAAAAATGATTCGCCCCATTTTTTATATCTGCTCTGCAGCAGAAATATAACAGCTGCGTGCTAAAACTATTGATGGTGAAATGAATTTGTATTAACTAAATAAAAATTTTTTAAAGTCTCTTCATCATGAATACTTTTTTATTGCCCCACCTATGTTTCACTTTGATCTCTGTGTCACTGAAATTCCTTTTTTCGCTCACTTGGCCATTATTTTAAGGACAAATGCAAGGACTTAATGCATGTGACAGATGATGTGGTGTTACCAAATACGGTTAATTGAGGGCGTTTCTGTATGCAAATGACTATGAACGGGCACGAGGACCTGGGTACGAATAAGTGCCATTTATCAACACAATGATTGCGGAGGAGCGTGCGTACGAGTGGCCACCACACATTTCATAAATTAGACTTCTGACCGTTTGTAAAAACATTCTAAATTTCATTCATAGGATAGAATATATTATAGTTTGTACGAACGTTTGATAAATGAGGGGCCTGGATTTTCCCCAAGTGGGTAACATTACTCAACATAAAAGAACGATTTTTCTACATTTTCCAGTGAGGGATTATGTCACTGTAATAAAAGACCAATTTATTTTAAAGATTGTAGACATCTTTAACAGGGGTAGCAAAAAATTTTGGCCAGCACCATATGTTTGGGCATGACATAACCTTCAAAAGGTTTCTGCACTCAGTTGTACAGTGGCCTTTGGTCAACCTTGAGACTTACTCTGTGCAGATTTTGTTTTGCTTGTAGAATTTGTGTCTGGCAGTGAAAAGACGAGCGATGTACTTGGCCATTTCCATATCCTCCTGCAGATACACACAAAGACACACACACACACGCAAGGGGGAGAAATGTTTTAAAGAGCATCAAAACCAACGCAGTAGTTCCTTTTACTGGAAATCAACCCTTCCCATATCTTTCTTTTGTTGTGGCATCTGCAGAAGTAACCTTCCACCGCCTAGGCAGTGCATGTGTATGAATACCAAGAGCATCTGCAGACACAACACTCACCATGTGAAAATTAATGGTGTCGTCTTTGCTTGTTATCTCCACTGTGATGGCTGACTTGTTGTGTGCTATGGTACCGATATCCTTCCACCTGGAAACACATCCGAAAGCAAAAACGGTGAACAAGAATTTAATTTTCTCACTTCCTTTTCATACATTTATTGCAGCTGCATGACTTCTTAGAAAGATGGGTTCTGAATCTGTGCAAAATATACATAAAAAAAAAGGGACACGAACTTGTGGAGCATGATGGATCTGCCATTTCTGTGTTTGACGAACACCCCAACAAAAGACATGCCGATGAATATGTCGTTTGTGTAGTTGTCCTGCAGGAAAAGAAGAAATTTTACTACTTTTTGTTCTAATAAATATTTTTTTTCCCCACATTTTTATTGTAAAATAGTCACCTTTGCAGGAAAACTCTCCTGGCCAAAACCATCAAGTTTTTCCACCTCCTTGATGTACAAAAGTTCTGCTTCAGCTGGTGGCCTTCCACTTTACAGTAGAACGAGAGCATAAGACAGCATTAATTTTGTTGTCTGTGTACTTTTCAGACCATTTAGATCATTTACAGACGTTTACATTCACTAATGGTTTGCATAAATGTCATCCATTTAAAAAAGTGTATATTTGGGGGGGGGGTTGTCGGCCATTAAACAACTCAAATTTATTTAAAGAACAAGGATTTAGTGCTCTACTATGGAGTTTCTCTAAATTCCAGAAGCTGCAGCTAGATCTCATTTACCATTTCATCAAATATTTTTCAAAGCATGATTCCACTACTAACACACGTCACAGCTGGAGTGCTGTTCTAAGGTTTGAAACCCTCAACTTGACTACTACACATTTGCTTTTTGCCACTCTAGCCCACGTCATCATGGTGGACTGCAGCAAATCTTTGTAAACAACCTGAGAGTATGGTGGAGTAAATCCCTCTGGACGGTGAAGATAGCTTTCCATTAGATTTCAATTCCTATTAAGCTTCAGCCTTAGTAGTTCTTTATCTGGGGATGATAGTTTTGGCTATGTGGAATAGAAGAATAGAATAAAATAATGCTCTAATAGGGGAAATTCGGTCGTAACAGCAGCCAAAAAGGCAACAAATATGCAAAAGTGTTTCCAAAAAGTATTTTACAGAAGAGCAAAAATATTTACATCAGAATGTTCAAATATATGGTTGAAGCCTTGGCACAGCTGGATTTTGTATGGCATCTGTGTACAGATAATACCTTAAAGCCATGGCGGTGTCAGGAAAGGAACCATATAGAAATTCTTGGTGGCCATTTTGGCCCTATGATTCTAACAAGAAACTTCCCAGTAAATTCAAAGTTTACGCCTAGTACTTTTTCTTTTTTTTTAAAAAAAGCTCTGAAGTTATATTTTATATTATTATTCTGTCACGGAAACATAAGATTTTAAATGTGCAGTCTAAAGCTTTACATTAATATCTCATTAATTGAATCGAGGGAAACATGTAAACCTCTGACCAGAACTGTTCATACAGATTATAATGCAGAATTGAGTACCAGTGACTTTTATGCTCCTCAGCAACTTTCTTGGTCCACTCCTCCAGCACTTCCTCCCCATTGGGCCAGTTCTACAATGAAGGCAAAAAACAAATAAAATGATAAAGTAATAGCCTAAATGTCAGGGAAGACAATAATGCAAAGAGAAGAGACAAGTACAGTCTGACTGTTAAAACTGTACAGCTGCATAATTATAACCCTTTATTATTAAAATCTAGCAACACTTTAACCTCACCTCACTCCTCTGTAGTAATCTAGCCTGTCAATCAAGTGTGCAGGAGGTGCATAGCACACACAAGAATGCACGCCTTCAGGCTGTGCAAACATGATAAGAACAAGGCATGCAATCCTTCTTTGAGAAGTAGTAGTAGTTTGAGGACTCACCACTGGGAAGAGCACGTACTCTCTGAGGAAGTCCTGAGATGAGAAGTGGATGAAGTCTCCAAAGTCGGCTGAAAGTCAGAGACAAAGATTGAGAATAATTTACACCAAATTAACACATGTAATAAATATAAATTTGTTGCAAAAGATTACTTTGTATGCAATTGGAAATTAAATATAGTTGGAAAGCTTAGTGTATTATAACTTTATTGTAATGTATTTGCTGGTTTTAAATGTTATTTTTAAAGCTGCATTCCGGAGAATTTATTTATGTATTAAAGTTTTATATATCTTTAAAATTATGTGGGTTTCAGAATTATAATAAAAGGCTAGTGCTCGACAACATTTGTTATTTTTCTTAAATCCCTCCTTCCTCTCATGAGCGCCGAATATTTTTATCTAATAGAATTCAAGTTTCTAATATGTCGCCTGTCAATCAACGTGCATGCACATCACACAAACCTGTGGATATGAGGCCGTGCAGACAGGCTGCTTCGTGTCTTCCTGTTTACTGTCACCATATTGGCAGAGAGCGGTCATAGAGAAGTCACAGCAAACTTTTTTCTTAAATAGTTAGCCATTCAAGTGCTACATCAACTTCATTAAAAAAAACAATGGGAAATACGGCGACAAACTCGAAAAATGGCTTAGAGACTCATTTAGGGTTTTACGTCGATATGTGCCCCCCCCCCTCGATATACATCAGAGATGCTTTTCAACATGGAGATAGGCTACCATCGCATCGTAAAAGGCTTCAAACTGACGCATCTTTGAACACATTTCTGCTAAACAGGTAAGATGGTCTAATATTCAGTAAAGCAAATCAATATAATATTTTATTGATAAAGTACATAATGACATGCTGTGAAATCACAGGAGATGCGCGTGGCCAAATTTTTTTGGGTGGGAGGGGGTAGGGGGGTAGAGGGAGCGGAAAGCTCGCAGGAGGGGATGGGAGAAAGGAGGTTTTGGTTACGTTGGTTTAAAGAAAAACTCACTCTCCGACATAATCCGGAAAGCGGCTTTAAATGTTATTTGAGTCATAAAGTAACCTCATTTACTACAGGGACAATTAGTTTTGCTTTCGTCAGCAAAATCTATGACTAAAAATAGTGATTAACGAACCATTATCCCGTGACTAAAACGAGACGTAACGTAAATGCTGGTCATGGACGATGATTATAATTAAATGTATAACGCAATGTTGTTGACGAATAAAAACTAGACTAAATGTGGTTTACAAAATAAAATCTATGCTAAAATGTCTCTCCATTTTCATTGACTAAAACGAGATGAGAGACTAAGTGTTACAACGGTATTTTGTCTCGGTTAGTCACATTATTATTATTATTATTTTGTGGTTTTCTGTTTCCTGTGTCCAGAGCCCGTTTCTCTCACCGGCGACGTCACAACCTCAAGCTCCACTGGCGGCATTATTTAGAAGTTACAGCTGCACCAGTGAGTCTGCCCCTGCATCCAAATACCCCTACTATGCCTACTACATAGCAGATGAAAAGCAGTAAGCGAGCAATGAAGTAGATCCGAATCTCTAGTATGGATTGGCATAGTAGGCATAAAGTTCCCGGATTTGTACTACCGCCAAGGTGAAATTGATGCACCCTATGCTATCCCACAAGGAAGCCTCAAAATCGTAGAAGAAGAGTGACGTCGGCTAGCGAGGACGGGAACACAGGCGACGTAACGTAAGGTAAACATCCCGGTAAAATGGTGGAGCAGTACGTCCAATTTCATGCCTACTACTCACTCGTTTGCTACGCAGTATACACTGCATCAACGGGCAATTACTAGCTACTATGTTGCATGTAGTTAATACTAAGGATTTGGATGCAGGGTGAGACTCTGCGTGAGTACTGAGTAGCTTGACAGAGAAGGGGAACGATAACAGGTGCTATGCCGAGAACGGTGTTGTATCCCCTGCTGCAGGAACGCGCATTGTTGTAAAATCACTGATAATAATGAGAAAACGATTAAAACCCCAGCAACACGACAGCTTTTAAATATACTCGTAATATTATCATGTTTCTTATGCATTGTATGCCATAAAAACGCAATGTGTTAGCGCAGACGAATGTATTAAAAAAAATCACGGCTTTTAACTAAACACGTTTGATGTTACTGTTTTAACATCATTGTGTCTCAGATGTATTTTTCGGTACTTTGCTGTTTATGTGCCACTTACTAAAAACATGATACTTTAAGCATTTTATGACATCTAAACACTTTAAACTAGGCATTAAAGGCCTAGTTTAACAGTTTAATTTTTTCCATTACCTATTTAGACCTTAAACAAGACGTGTTTGCATGTATTAAATATTTACTCGTTATTACATAACTCTACAGTTTGTTTTCTTCAAACAGCATTTAGGGAAACCATTAGGTGCAAAAAATAGTAATGACTTATAATAACAAATATTATAATAACTCTTTTTCGATTATTTGAACTGTTTGAGATTTTTTTTATTGTACTGGTATTTACTATGTACAATTTCTAAAAATGTGTCCAACTCATAATGGAACCCCCAGATAAACTTCTACATGAACTGCTCATTCCTTAGATTGAGCTTGTACTGAGCACTAAGTGTTGTCTGTTGTACAAAAGGAGGCCAAGTGGAGGATCTTGTCTCCTTACAGATAAGGGTCTTCCTGATGCCACGATGCTAACCTTGGAGCAGCTGATAAGCTAACAGTCTGTTTACATTCCCTCTGGGACACAGACTGCACCCAGGAACAAAACAGAGAGCACCAAGAGGGCATATTTGTGTGTGTATGTGTTAGGGTTGATACCATAGGAACTCACGTTGACTGGATTCTCTTTGTGGTATGCAGCCATATAAGGTAGGAGAGTCAAGATGACCATAGCAACAATGAGTCTGTGTCTATGTATCTCTCTCTAGGAATTTCTAGGGGGTTTTAATGATCATGAGTGTGTTTTACCTTGTACTGCTAGTCCAGCTAGTCGGATCCCATGCTCCACAGTGCACTGCAGGTGTCCATCCAGCACCTCCTTTTTCACCTGCAGATAATACTGGTACCTACAGATAAAGGATAGGAGTAAATTAGGAAAAGATCAAGCCCATCTGATCAAATCTTCGGTGTGACACTGACGTTGCAAATGTATATAGCTATAGCAACTATAGCTTATGTCTAGAATTGTATGACATACATACAAATGTTTTTGGCTAACTGTAAAATGTTTTAGTGGTGGAAAACAAAAAGGGCTTAAAAATCTACCTAGAGTCACTGAACAGATGCAAAAGGACCTGACACAGGACCTGAGAGAGGAATTACCCTTCAGTTCTACTGTTCAGCAACATTTTAGGCTACCACATTAAAACAACTAGGGCCTGAATTTATAAAAGGTTTGTGGTTGTTAAAACAGGCGCAAACCACAAAGCAGCGCAAAACCATGCGGAAGCTTATTTATTAACTGGGCACAGAGAGCACTGCGCCTGTTAAACCTGCAGCAAGATGCACACGATCCATTTAGCGCTTTTTTTCTTGATGAATATGAAATGTGGATGCTTCTGTCACAAGGCGTTAAATATTGGGAGGAGAATGTTTAAATAAGTAGGTGCTCCATGCGCAATGTGAATTTTAAAACCGGCAGTTTTAGTGACGCCTCTGAAGGCATGTCCTAACTTTGGGCCCCCAAGATTCTACATAAGTTTATTACTCACAAACGAAAAATATAATTCACACAATTTCTAACCTAACCTTTCTAACCTTTTCCCCAAAGATGCATCATAACTCACTGCTCATCGAGTCTGCACCTGCTGTTCATTTCTTTCTTATTTTGATCTCTATTATTTTCCACCGGAGTGGGGACTAATCTTCCTGGAGCCCAGTTAATGATTTGTAATAATCATGTGCAGTACCACAATGACAATTACATATAAATATGACTTTTCACAAACAAAATTAATACATTTCAGATTACATACAAAAGCCAGATGTAAATAACTTAAAACATTTCCAGCCGTCAATATAATCCCTAGAACATACAGGTAGATCCAAAGCTAAAATTGATTTCAATACTATTTTTAGAAAATACATGCCCTTAAGTTCTCTAAAAAAATTTGGATAATTCATATCATTCCCGAGATGCTCTGTAGCACATTTTTGAAGGAGGTTTGTGTTTGCTCTTTTAAGTATAAATGAACTCTTAGTCAAATAAATCTGGGTAACCTGTTAAAACGTTTTAATGAATATAAGAAGTTGGTACTGCAGTTTGACATTTAATAGAGGCCATGATTAAGTGTGGTGCAGTTTAACTACATTATTAGAATACAGACATCTTAGGTAAAAGCGAGGAGCCTTGTTCTGGAAAAGCTGCATCTTTAACAAAGCCTGGTTTATACTTCTCCGTCAGCAAGTTTTCACCCAAATCCTAACGTATTGACGGAGACATTTTTCATTTACAATTCTCTGTTTCTGTGTCTCTGTTGGGTTTCCAGCATTACGAAGCAATTCCCAAACAGGAAACAGCAGGGGATTCTAACTTTTAATGACGGGTCTGCAAACCATTGCATTGTATTTTTTGGTCAACTAGAGTTTATTTTCTTCTCTTTATTTGGAATTTTGATAAATCAGGCTCTTAGTCGGATCCCCTTTTAGACTCCTATGATTTATGAGACTAAGACCAATGATCCAACCACAACAGCTTTTAAAGAAACTGCCTGGTAATCTCTTTACGAGTTAACTTACTGTAGGCTATGAGTTTATATATTTCTTAAAATCATGAAGTTAGCATGTGCTAAACTAAAAGGCTACTTCAAAAATTATTTTCTAATGTGTGTGTATAATGCTAGACTGAGCAGAGTTTAAAAAAATATTTTGAGTTTGCCAAGATATAAAGTCATATTTTTTTCTAATTCTCATTAACTATATTTTACTCAATGTCTCATCCCTGACTAAAAAAATGACCCTGGTAACTGTAAAAATGCTTTCCTTGCCCAATGACCACTGGAAAACTTTATCAAATATGATTTGAAAATGATGATATAGGTTATGTTACTTTCAGCCAGTCAAGCCTTGTAGGTAAATGTTTAGTTTGCCAAAGTCTGTTAAGTGCTATAAAGTTAATGAACAGCAACCCTGGAATTGGTATAAGCTTTAAAAAGGAAAAAAGTGGGTAGTGCGGCCCTAAAATAAATCTGAGTAGGTGGGTGGTAACTTATTAACTTTCAGAAACCCTCCAGAATTTGGTTCAGGGTTAATGTTAGATTTCTCACCAAGCCACAGTCTTTGAACCCTAACTTATAAAAATCTCATGTTGGAAACTGTGAATGCATTAAGCTTAACACATTTATCCAAAGCATGAGAAAATATCTTGTGCTTTGGAAGGACTGCAAACATGCTGATAGAACACAGAAGACTTATTCTTCTGTTTCTGGTCTGTGAGACAGAAAGTGTGCGTCAAGACTTTTCTGGGTTCTTTGAACAAAGCCAAGGAGGCCTGCTGTTGAAGTGAGGAATGAGTGAATCACCTCTGTTTGAAATAGCACCGACTGATTTCTAACTCAAGTGGAATGCCAAGTAGAAGCTAAACTAAATGATTTTGTGTATTTGTTCATGGAACAGAGTACATATTAAACTGAGGCAAGTCTTACATACAACACGGGAGAGGAAAGTTTAATTTTCTCTGAAAATTTGAAGCAAACTAGAACTCTCTTCACTGTGGTTTTGGCCCACAGTGGTTTCGTCAAGTGTAAACCTATACAACAACAGAGCTGCTCTATGCCATCAGAAAATGTGGTGAAAATCACAAAAAAGCCCCGAAAGGTTTGAATAAACAAAACTCCTAAAGTTTCCAAGCTGCTTCTAGTTCACTTTTGGTCTTCATCCTGTTGAATGTTTGTGTTTTGAAGAATAAGAGTAGCCACACATGAGTACATGAAGTAGTGTTGGCCTCAGCTGCATTAAAACTCAAAAAGCGTTTACCATTCTGCTGCCATGGTACACAAGCTGAGTCTTCCGGATGTGGGCTGAGAGACACCTTTTCTGACACACTCACACACAACTTAATACACAGACAGCAATAGAAAAAAGAATCTATTTAGAAACCACACGGCTCCATTTTCACTCACTCGTTCACATGACCAAAAAAAAAAAACTAAATCCAGGATTTTTCTATTTGTCAAACTTTGGTACTTTTCATTTCCCACCTCACATCTCTCATAGTTCGCATCCTGTCACATTCTCTCCGCTGTTTTTTTGTGTTTCTTTCCTTTTTCAAGCTCTTCTAGGCATACTCACAGACCTATAATCTAACCCCGCCCTCCTCCCCTCACCCTGTCATTACACCCGTTGGCTAAGATGCCATTCTGTTCCCGTGGCAACCCTCTAATTAGGCAAAAACCCCAACCACAGAGGAGGCTGGAGCAAATGGGGGGGGGCCTGATGTGGTCAGGAAGGGGGAGGAGCCTTTTGGAAAACACAAAACCTTTGAAACGATTGTGGACTTTGTTTTTCAAAAACTCTTCATGTTTTCCCTGTAGTCTCAGTACGGGGTACAGGGGAATATAAAGTTGGCAGCGGTTGGTTCTTTTTTGAGGTTGGATGGGAAGCAACATGATAGTGTTTACACGTGGTTGAGGCCAGATGAAGCAGATGATAAACTTTTGAAATAACTGTGAAAGTTAAGATGTGGTTAAGAAAAAAAGTAAAGCTTCACATGGGAGTGTGAAAGGAAAAAACGAATCCTATCAGCTTTTTACCAGAAGGTAAAAGCTTAGATTATTAGATTTGACACATGCAGCCAGCACCATCACTGACGTCCATGAAAGTCCTGTGATAAATTGTTATAGGACTGAATTCCTAACCCACAATGAGGGAGGGTCATATTTACAACTGAAGTCAATCATCTGAGAAAATTTTGATTTTAGCCATTACACTCTGTAAGGACTTCAATTGGAGTGAATGAGTTGACAGACTTTTCTCTAAGACATGTAAGACTTGTCTGGGCCGTAGGAAAAACTGAACATACCTGGTCAGTCCCATTTCCGTTAGCCTGTCTTAAAATACATAAAAGCAAGAGAAAATGTAACTCAAATGAGACTGATATGTGTTGATCTTCATTAGTGAGGAAATGGCAATCAGAAAAAAGCAGTTCCACTTTTTAAGCCCTGTTGTGGAGATATTTTTCTATACTGGTTTGGTCATATTTTTTAGGCCGTTCAGTTTTCTCAACTATCTAATTAGTCTCTTTAACCATTACATCACAGAACTTGCACTGGAACTGCTAAATAAGGTCATGGACGTCTGACTAAAAACTGAGCAAAACCGCCATATTTATTTCTTGCTACAACTTTGTAATCCAAGTTGAGGAATGCCGGAGGTAGAAGTGGAACAATAATGCTCAGTTGTTTATTGTTGTTGATATTAACCTACATGATTTTTTACGTCATCCTCCAGCATCAGAACCTCTGTAAAGTGTCTGGCTAGGTTTTATTTTTCACGAAAGTTTACCTGCATCTGTGAGGAAAGTATTTTTTGTTAGAAGGAAGGACGAGAGGTTCAGTAACCTCCAACACCATCAAGTAGGAAATGCTGAAATACATAATTTTATTGAGGATCACTTCCTTCTGACAATGGAAATTGATGGGCAAAGGAAAGCGGTAAGCTTCAGATAACACTAACACAAAATTTACTTTAGACATAAATGCATTGCCTCTTGGCCATTGTTTAGATAGCATTAGCATCAGACCTTCTGGTTAGGTAAGAGCTATGTGGTCAGTATTTTTGCTCCCTGATGACATTCGTATTTTAATAGCACTATCAGAGAAACAATATTGCATTATTTTACACTTTTTAGTCTTGAAGAATGCATGATCCTAACACATTCAATGACAGCATGAAGTTAACAGTAGCACACTAACAACATTGGTATCTTGTGTGGAACATCTGTGTGTATCATTGCTATATAAATAAACTGAATTGAATCAAAGACATATTCATCTTATTATAATAATGTTACTATAATTACGTGATATCTGACAAGTGGTTTGTGATAAAGTGTTGTCAGTACTGCAGTCAGCATAAGTTCCTGTAAAATTGCAAACATCTTTCTTAGTCATTTTCATGTAGTCTGCTTACTTAAACAAACGACTGTCATTTAGTATATTTTTGTCTTTATACTTTAAGAAACACCTCTTTGTTGTAGATTTTAAGTTACACAAAAGGGTGTTAGTGATGGTATTTCAGATACATTGCTGAACATTGCACATTATTACATTTTTAATGAGGTTTTGGGCCAATAAACGGTCTTGTTATATAAAGTTAGTGGGTATGTTTGGTAAAAATTTGTATCTGGACGGAAAACTCTGCTGAAATCAAATGATATATAGTTTCTGCTTTGCTAGATTGTCATATGTCCATTAAACTACAAAATAGTTGACCGGGGGGAGTGGAACATGCGACCTGGAGGTGGGCGGGGTATGCAGCGCCCCCAACTGGATATAAAGAGATCACACCAAACGAATTGTTATCTACTCCTCAGAACAGGGGTGGAAGAGGAGCCTGCAGAGCTACAGATATGGGTGTCCAGCTTCAGTCCTCAAGTTTTAGATGTGTCTTTTTAGATTTGTGAACTGAAGTAAAACTTGCTGGATAACGGCTCTTGAGGATCAACTTTGGGCACCCCTGAGCTACAATAATGAAGAATTCAGACCTAAAAATTGCAGTTCCACTTTATATAAAGCATAACTGAATAATTAAGATGCAAAGAGCAAAAATTAAAAGCATGTTATGTCCACTTTAAGCAACTATAGGGGTTTAATCTTGAATTTTTAATCTTGAAGTATATAGGATGATAAAGGAGGAAAGAAACATTGCAACTCACTGTGTACCATTTTGGAGTATAATCTGTAAATAGTATAATAACCCCCCAGGTTTCAAGGAAAATGACTTTTTTGGCCTGCCATTAGAAAGATAGATTTTTGGATTATGGTAATCTTTCCTGGGACTTTAATTGGACCTGCTTTGGTCAGAAGACAACATTGAGCCTTTAGGGAACACTCGAGGTTGGTCTGTCATAAAGCAAAGGAAGCAAATCAAATTTCTTATGTTGCTATCTCAGTACATATACCTGCAGATATTCTGCTTGATAGAGTACTGGCTTTTTGAGGGGTTCATGTAGTAGATTGAGATTTTAACCCATATCCCTCATGACTTGGAATGAAGGACCAACAGGTCACTCAAAATCTAGGAGCAGGGGATAAAGATTTAAATTTGAATCATTCTAGGAGCAGATTGAGGTTAAAATAGTTTTGAAACAATCAGTTATTGCCCAACTTTTGAGAAGCATTTTCCAGCATTCACGTTTCTTTAACTTCTACGACACAATGTGTTTTTCTAGTGAACCGAAGTAATGATGAAATTTTACAGCACACACGTTTCTACACAGAAATCCTTTAGGGTATCTCACACCTGGGCGGCGCTGTACGTCAGAATGACTTCATGATGCTGTAACAGCTGGTGAATATACAATGCTTACACATGAGGTAAAGCTTTCCTACTGGGAGTTTCTTGTGACTTCCTCAAAGCTGGACATCTAGGCTCTGTAACAGGCACAAAAAGCCTTTCATACGCCCACGCATGTCCAAGCCCCAGTAGTAAAAGACATGCAAACAGATGTCCAGATGAACAACAATCCTGCATACATGTGTGCATGCATGACTGGATGTCAGTATGTGTGTACATATGGCCAAGACCACCCCCCACTGCTTTAAAAGGTGTTGAATCAGCTAGAGACACAACAGGGTACAGTTTTGTGTGTGTGTGTGTTGGTAAAAACTAACAGAACAAAGCTTCAATTTCAAGGCTGCTGCTGACAGTGGCCTCAGGGGCCGCTGAGGCCAGCTGGCATGGCTCCGGTCAACAACTCTCGTTTACGGTCTTCACTTTCTCTCTATGAGACACTTTTCCTCCCCTTCATATCGGGGAACAGAAGGTTTGGACCACACACCGTCTACAACTCACTCTCTGAAAAAGATCTTCTGAGAGAAGACTCCCAACATATCTAATTGCAAACTGTGATGGTGGTAAATTGTGTTTGAATGTTAAAGAATAAAGATTTTAATCATTCAACAAAGAATGAATTCATTATTGCACTTATTTTCCATGACAACAAAGTCCTGACATTTGTTTTATTTTTGTCTTGGTAACTAAATAAAATGTTTTTTTGTAAGTGCCAGACACAAAAAAAGATCCACACCAGGAGGGTTGTGTCAGAAGAAAACAACAGAGGTGAGCAAACATTCAACTACAGCGTTATGGAGCTCAGAAAATAGTTTTCCTCTTCTTGCAAACAGAATTTTTGTGTTAAACCAACAAAGGCGTTTCTTTCTCTGAAAACTTTATAGGATAAAGTTCCTTAACAAGTTCTTGCAGTCTTAATATTAGACCCCTAACTCTCTACTCTGTTCATATGTAAACCCGTTATCCATCAGCTTTACCAAAATGATCAGTTTCCAAGAAATATCCATGCTGCAGCAGCAGGAGAAATTAATGAATGAAATAAAATTATTTGATTAGATTAAAAAGATGTAAATACTTCTTTTTTATATTTGATTGCATTTGCTATTTCAGATGCACACACATGTAAATAGTTCAGAAAGAGGAGTAAATTAACAAAATGGCATACCGGAAGGAAATACTGCATTTCTAACAACAACACAGTGCTTAACGCAGCAAATAGAACACCCTCTTCAACTACCCTCATACTTTGACACATTCAGCTACAGATATTAGGGGATGATGTTAAAAAAATATGTTAATCCGGTTTGTCCTTGAGTTGTTGATATTTTTGCTGACATTTGCTAGAAGGGGACATGGATGAGCAATGATGTTGAAAAGGCTTTAAAGGGATAGTCCACCCGGAAGGAAAATTGGGCCTGTTGCCATATTCCCCAGAGTAAGATAAGTGAGAAAAAAGCATTTTGTAACCAGCCCAGTCATTTCACTGATCTGGCAGCAGTCCGTTTGCCTTAGCTTAGCAAAAACCAATGTAAGTGAATGGGAACTAGTAGCATGGGAGTAGTTCCCATTCCCTTACATTCTTTTATGCTAAGCTAAAACTAAAGCTTATTTCTCTTGGAAATATGGCAACAGACCCAGTGGTGAAATATCACTTTAAATTAGGATGTTAGCAAATATCTAAAGCAAATAGTATGACTGGGATTGTTACCTTTCCTGTTTAACCTTTTGCTTTTCAATCAATGCTTAAATGTATGTAAAAAATAAATGTTTGTTGTTAATAAAAAACTGTAAACTGGCAAAAGATTATTATAGAACATCCTTACAAAAAAAAAGCTTGGTATTGAAAAAAAGAATGAAAGAAAAAAAAGTATTTTAGATGACCTGGACAAACAACATTCAAGTTCATGTGGATATTTTTTTAAAGCACACAGAGATTTAAACAGTGGCTCATTTTTGCAGCTGCATGGAGAGAAAAGAAGAGGGAGATCCAGCTTCAGGTTACATATCAGTCAAATACTGAACTTCAAAGACCTGACCACATCAAAACAAGTCACATCACTCTCACCAAATTTACACAGACAGTCAATGCTTTGTTTTTATTGGCAAAAAGCCTGATCTTTTTCGTTTTTTGATTCAATAGTAGGTTTTAGACAATGCTTTTCTGAACATAAGAAAATATAATTGTTAAATCACCTAAATTCAAAACTTGCTGCCAAACATTTTCCTTCTCTGCCCCCACCTGCCTTCATTTTTGCCTATATGTTACTCATTGCCTGAACCAGGTACGTGATTTTTTTTGACAAGATCTGACCCAAATCGACCTTTAAACTGTAAATGATCAGAAATATAGCACCGTTAGAGAGAACTGTGTTCCGTTTTGTGACTTCTCAAAGGAGATCTGAAGATACACAAAATAAAAGACAGTCGGACTGAAACAATTACATTAAAAAATGTTATTCGTTGTAATGGATCAGTCTTCTTCTTCTTTCTCTTTCAGCTTTTGCCTTCAGGGGTCGCCACAGCGATTTATCTGTTTCCATTTAGTCCTATCCTCGGCATTCTGTGCCCTCACACCAACGAACCTCAGGTCCTCTTTCACCACATCCATAAATCTCATTTTTGGTCTGCAACCTCCATTTCTACTTCCTTTTTCATTGTTACTGTCTCTAGACGGTACAAAATCGCTGGTCTCACTACTGCCTTGTACACCTTTCCCTTCATTCTTGCTGAAACTCTTTTATCACTCATTATACCTGACAATTTTCTCCATCCATTCCAACCAGCTTGCACACGCTTCTTCGCCTCTTTACCACAGTCTCCATTGCTTTGGATAATTGACGCTAAGTACTCTACTTTCTTAAATTACACTCCCTGTAACTTCACCGTTCCACTTGTCATCTTCTCATTTACACACATGTATTCTGTCTTGCTGTGACTTATCTTCATTCCTCTCTTTTCCAGTGCACACCTCCACCTCTCTAGCTTTTCCTCCACCTCTGCCCTGCTCTCACTGCAGATCACAATGTCATCGGCAAACATCATAGTCCATGGAGACGCTTGTCTAATCTCATCTGTCAGGCTGTCCATCACCAAAGCAAACAAAAAGGGGCTCAGACCCAATCCTTTATGGAGTTCCACCTCCACCTTGAACTCCTCCGTCACTCTTACTGCACACCTCACTGCTATCTCATAGCTCTCATTTATGTCCTGCACCACTCTAACATACTTCTCTGCCACTCCAGACTGCCTCATGCAAAACCACAGCTCTTCTCTTGACACCCTGTCATAAGCTTTCTCTAAATTTACAAAGACACAATGCAGCTCCCTCTGACCCACTCTGTACTTCTCTATCAGCATCCTTAAAGCAAAAATGTAATCTGTAGCACTCTTTCTTGGCATTAAACCATTCTCCATCTCGCAAATGCTCAATTCTGACCAAAGCCTAGCTTCCATCACTCTTTTCCACAGTTTCTTTGTATGACTCATTAACTTTATTCCTCTATAGTTGCCACAGGTCTGTACATCTCCCTACTTCTTCAAGATTGGCACTAAAACACTTCCCCTCCATTCCTCAGGAATCTTCCCAGTCTTCAAGGACTTGTTGAAGAACCTAGTCAAAACCTCTACTTCCACCTCTTCTACACACTTCTATGCCTCCACATTTAAGTCATCATGACCAACCGCCTTTCTCATCTTCATCCGGTTCAAAGCTTTCCTCACCTCATCCTTGCTAATTTCAGCTACTTCCTGATGCACAACAGACATCTTCTACTCTAAATTCTCTTTCATTTCCCTAATTCCTCTCTTCAAAGTACTCCTTCTATCTTCCTATCACACTCTTCGCACATGTCAGTACATTTCCATCCCTATCTTTGATCACCCTTACCTGTTGCACATCCTTTCCATCTCTTTCTCTCTGTCTCGCCAACCTATACAAATCATTCTCTCCCTCCTTACTATCCAACCTAGCATACCGGTTGTCATATGCCCTTTGTTTGGCCTTTGCCACCTCTACCTTCACCAAACGCTGCATCTCCCTGTACTCCTGTCTGCTTTCCTGTCCTCTCAGTGTCCCACTTATTCTTACCTAACTTCTTTCTCTGTATATGTTGCTGGACTTTGTCGTTCCACCAACAAGTCTCCTTATTTACTTTCCTCCTTCCAGATGACACACCAAGTACCCTCCTACCTGTCTCTCTTATCACATCGGCTGTAGCTGTTCAGTCATAAGGGAGCACCTCTTGGCCTCCAAAAGCCCGTCTCAACCCCAGTAACCATTCTTTTGTCAGTTTCCACCACTTGGTCCTCCACTCTGTTCTCTTCGCCTTCCTTTCCATCAGTTTCATCCTACAGACCATCATCCTATGCTGTCTAGCTACACTCTCGCCCAACACTACCTTGCAGTCACTGATGTCCTTCAGATCACAATGTCTACATAAGATGTAGTCTACCTGAGGGCTCCAACCTCCACTCTTATAAGTCACCCTATATTTCTGCCTCTTTTGGAAGAACATATTTACAACAGCCATTTCCATCTTTTTTGCAAAGTCTACCACCATCTGTCCTTCTTTGTTCCTATCCTGAATACCAAACCTTCCCATCACTTCCTCATCTGTTCCCTACACCAACATGCCTGTTAATGTCTGCACCAATCACCACCCTCTCAACTCTCAGGTTACCCTGCATCAAATCATCTAGTTCACTCCAGAAATTTTGCTTCTCTTCTAGCTCACATACTACCTTTGGAGCATAACCACTAACAACATTGATTATTATTCCTTCCATTTCAAGCTTCAGACTCATCAGCCTATCTAACACCCTTTTCACTTCCAGAACATTCCTAGCAAGTTCCTCCTTCTAGATAACTTCTACTCAATTTCTCTTTCCATCTACCCCATGGTAGAACAACTTGAATTCTTCTCCTAAGCTTCTAGCCTTGCTACCTTTCCACATGGTCTCCTGAACATCTAGAATATCCACCATTTTTTTTTCTGCATCACGTCCACCAGCTCTATAGTTTTACCTGTCATAGTTCCAACATTCAAAGTCCCTACTCTTAATTCCAAGCTCTTGAATGTCCTCTTTTCTCTCTGCCTACCAACATGCCTTCCTCCTCTCCTCCTTCGACCAACAGTATTCCAATTCCGTGTGGGTCAACAGCACCGGTGGCGGACGTTGTTAACCTGGGCCCCGACCAATCCAGGAAGAAGTTCATGTTTGCGATTCGCATCTTTGATTTGACTAAGATTTTACGTCTGATGCTCTTCCTGACACAACCTTCGGCATTTTTCCGGACTTGGGACTGACACAAGAAATCACTGCCTTGTGACCTCTTATGGTTGCATTTGTAATGGATTTGTAATGGATCAGTAAAAAGTTTCAAACTTCTTGAAAAGTTTTATACGGATTGTTCTCAACTTGATGGACACAGTAACAGAATGAGAGCCCAGGGAACATGTATGATCTTACGCTGTGGCGTGTTATAATTAACTCTTCTGACAGGGCTGCAGCTGGCTTCTTGGGGAAGAGAGAGAGGAGTGTGTGTGTGTGAGTGTTTTTTGTAAACCAGACGTCCCCTCCCCCTTTATCCCCCGGCACTTTGGCTGGGAGGAATGTTTGGTCCGCCTCCTACGCTGGACGGCTTTGCCAACATTCCTGACAAACAGAAGAGAAAGAGGGGGAGGAACAAGTAGGACAACGAAGGGACACAGAGAAGATGACTGAAAACTATCAGTCCACAACTTGGGGAGGTCTGCTCTTAACAAGGAGTAAAGGTGACACCGTCTTCAGGGTTGGCGACAGAAAAAGGGCGGACCTTTAAAAGAAGAGAAACTATTGTTCCCTAAATTGTCCCCCAAGCCCCAATCATAACCTCCACAACACCTATAACCCCTATACACAAATCATAAAGTCCTGAAGGGGATTCCTGAAATACCACTATTTGACCAAACTACCTCTTTCTGTACAACAAAGATATAAACACCCATTCTTCTCCACTATCTCAAGGAGAAGTTGCTCAAAAACACCTCATTCTTTCATTGCAGCCACACCGATTCATGTCCCATCCTGCCTTTCTAGATATACTGAGGACATTCAGCGCAAGAAATGGTTAATAAACAGACACACACCTTAAAAACTCACTCCTGTGTCAAGCCGTCAAGCTGCGACCTGCCACCGACCTATCCCACATCCAGTGGGGCAGAGGCCACAAATTCATCGTCTCACTGCAAGGCAGAGCTGCAGAGTGTGAGCCGCAGTGTGTTTTTGTTCGTATATCAGTCTGAGATGCCAGACTGTCCGCCACACACTGACCCTTCCATACACTAGTCCCTGCTACCTATCATGTTCATTCACAACCCTGGTAACACTCCCATACTATACACTGTGGCAAAAGGAAATAGCGGCAGTGATTGATGAGTTTGAAGCTACTTTTGTTCTATACTCCTGCTGTCTATAACAAATATGGCTAATGTAAAAGATGAACGTTTAGTGACAAAAACGGCATATGCCCTTACATTTGTAAAATAAACTGCTTGCTAAAATAAATTTTGAATAATTAAAATACTTGAATTAAAATACTTTTTTTTCAGTGCAGGAACCTTTTCAAGAGCTGGGTTAGTTTCAGGCTGCATTTTCAACCTAGGAACCAGGGCAAACTCAGAATGCATGGTTAGGAATCCACCTAGAAAGTAACCCTGATAGGAAGGTAGAAGTTTTTAAAAGATAACTGAACTAAATATGAAGTTTTGTGGTGGGGAGAGTGACAAGCGTTTCTTACTGCTTGAATATCCAAAACATTTTATTTTGATCATCTCTGCTTTTCACTTCTCGAAGATTCTTTTTTTTGGTTACTTAAACTACACAACAGAAGTTTTGTCCCTTTTTGTGTTTGCAAACCAAAACATTTAAACCTGGTTACCCAGAGTATTTCAGATACATTGATTAAATCCAATAACCTTTGGAGTTATTTATCAAAGATCAGGGGAACGTTCCTGCCTTTTTATAACTCTGTTTCAAAGGTTAACTGCTATGAAAGTGTCATACATGATACATTTGGACAGCAGGTTGTAATTTAGGTAAAAGCTCCCATCTATTTTACTCTGTCTTGCACAAAGAGGGGAATAGAGCACATTATTTAAAATCCATTCCCCCTACACATTTATATATGGAGTTGTAGTTTATGGCTTTTAAACAAAAAACATAACAGCCTAAAACAGGCTAAAATCCAAATTTGGTAAATTTTTGCTGTTTTGAATCACACCCTGAACTCTGCTGTTGCAGTTGATGACCTATTGACCTGTGTTCCCTGACTGGAGTGGCAGTTTTGCGGGAGAAGGAGCATCAGGTGGCCTAATCTATGTAAATGGCCCATCTTAAGCCTAGTTTATGCTTCTCCATTTTGACGGAGACGGACTGTCGCAACAGCATTATCCGTCAACGCAAGGGCTCTCTGTCACCTACGCAAGTACACAGGGAGTAGAGGCCCAATTTTTAACTATCCATCTCCATCAATGGAGAGTGTATGCATCTGACTGGTCAGTTTCAGCAACAGCCAGAGAGCACTTCCCCAAAACGGTGCTATATAGCTGCTATAATCAGTCGTTATTGCAGCATTTTGTCACTACATGCTTTATATGGAAAGGATAATTCATCTAATCTGTTATTTTGGCGATTTTGAATGTGTTTGTTTCCGTGTGTTATTAGAGCATTCTATCAGCTGCACCTCTAGTTAAAAGCTTTACAGGTTAATCAAAACTTACTTTCTGTCGTTCATTGCTCCTTGAGGAAGAAATGCATTCACAAGTCTAGAAAAAAACTGAAACGACGCTGTGATAGTAGGCAGAGACAGCATGAAAAGTTAGCACCCCCTGCTATCCTGGTCGAGCAACGCTGAAAAAACAATAGAAAGGGGAGAGGAAAACACGGAATACTATAGACGAAAAACGTCTCCGTCAATACGTCAGCGTCTGAGTGAAAATTCGCGGTCGGAGAAGCATAAACTAGACTTTATGTTGAAACGCACAAAAGGAAAGGTCTTAGTAGCAAAAATGTTTAAAGGGAATAAATATTCAGGTAAATTCATGCACTAACCCATCTTTAAATAACTATAAAAATTCTAATCCACAACAAGTTAAGAAAAAAAGAGAAAACTGTCTGCAATTTTCTCTTGCGACAGACCAAGAAAAATTAACTGGTTTGATTGATCTTCTATGAGTTTCTGTTGCAAATTCACCAACTCAACCAAACTGTTCACCTTCCAGCTAACAAAATAACAGCAGAAACCTTTAACCAAGCCCATTGCCTGTGTCTGCAAATATTGATATTTTTCAACAAAAACATGAATATGACAGAAAAATTGTCCTAAACACCCAGCATATAACTGTAATCCTCTTTAAGACAATCAATTCTACCTATGATAACAACGTATAAATCTCCTATTGAATGAGTACGCCTCCAAGCTGGACTGAAGGTAAGCTGTCTGTACATATGAGCACTCATACTTGGCTGAGTTTTTATCTGAAATGAAATGAGTTTAAGAAAGTTCCTAAATACATTCAGCATTTAGAACGCAACATAGTAATCAAGTTTGGGTTAGCCCAGCAATAGACCTGAAAATAGGTTATGTTGGATGAGTGTTCCTTATGTCTAGCCAACATGAGCAGTAAAAGGAAGCAGAACTCCTGGAAAGTCCACAAATAGTCCTCCAACTGCTGTATATGCCACTGTGGAAAACATTCCCACATAAATTTCTAACCGATCGCAAAATAGTTGTTAACACCACATATAATAAAAAATATGTGCAGATCATTGGTCAAGAACAAAAATGCATGAACAGAATGATATAATTTTGTTCATGCATCCCTGGTAGAGAGAACAAATTTATCAGTGGACTTTCCTGCACACTTGGTACCTATCACATAAGCAAATACTTTAAAACTTTGTCAAATTTTCCTTTTAAATCATTATTAAGTACAATTTCATGAAGGTATTTCATATGACATCAAAATCTATGGAAGTTTGTGGTTGTAGCAGGGCTGGACGATAACTCGATAGCAGTATATATCGATCGATAGACGTGTGGAGCGATAGAAAAAAGGGGGTCAATGAAAAAGTTTGGTAGAAAAAAAAGTTTGCCCTCAATTTTCTGTATAGCCTATCAAGCAGCTCAAGACAACAATCATTGCTTACTCCAAAGGTATAATTAACGCTGACCCATGCAGCTCTGTCAGCCATCTTCTCTCCTTTCAAACCACAAAAAGGATTAAATGATTTGAGCTGAAACAGAATTTTTTGATAGTCAAAACGCGAACAATTGCCGTAACTTCACCGCGGTCAGATGTCACAGCAAGGGAGCAGCCGAGGAAGTTGTTCCGTATAAATGTTTCAGTGGCCCAGGTACAGGTTGCATCCCCTTTTGAACCGATCCTCCACGCACTAAAACACTAAATGTAGCAATAATAAAACTATGATCAGCTGTCCTAAGCAGGTATCCCCTCTTCCGGCTCGCTGCAAATGTCTTACAGAGAGACTCAAGAAACGTATGTTGCATTCAGACCGCAGGCTTTGTCAGCGTCAGGCAACGCTCATAAAGCGACTAGTTTGACACATATACACAGAAGATACATTTTTAAGCTGAAGCTTGCAAAGCTCGTAGGCGGGCCTTTCTCTACTGGATGTTTTAAACAAGCGGATCGTGGTTGGCTAGGCAGCGTCGAAGTCGGGCAACATCACTACAGTGATTCGCTCTGATTGGTTGCCATGCTGCGTCAAGAGCGTTAAGACCGTCAAAAGTTCAACTAGCTGAACTTCTGCGTTGCTAGCGTTATGAGCTTTGAAGCTTGAAACGCAGGAAAAGCTTCAAAAGTTGAGGGAGCCCAAGCTCACAAAGCGCTGCAGAGACCGTGACTCTCCTCCAACGGCCTCAACCATAAACTTAACATGTAATCTTGACGTTGCTGACGCTGACAAAGCCTGCGGTCTGAATGCAGCATTACCCAGCTGCTAACAACACCTGTGGCTTTTAAAATGTCCCCTCGGTTCTGCTCCCGGTCCTAAGAAGCGAAAAACGCTTTAAAAACGCAACGGGGTGGACAGACCTGTCGGCTTCAGCTCTGAATGGCTTTGGCTACAGTGTTCTTGGCTTCCTCTACACTCTGGTGAGTAGCTGGTTAGCTTTAGCCAACAGCTGAACTGAATTAGAATCAGCTTTATTGACAAACTAAACCAAAGGTTTCAGCCATTAATATTATAAAGTATCATAAAATGTGTAACAGATTAAAAAGCATCAAGATAATCCTTTAATTTAATTACTAAGATAATTAAAACATTTAATAATATAATGGTTAATAATATTACTGTTCTTTGTATTTACTGATGTTACTCAGGTCTCTTGATTTGTTTCTGAGTCTTACAAACTTAGTTATGATTAAAAGAATTGTTTGAAAATTTATTAATTCAATTTTTAGTTAAAACTAGTTGATTGAAGAATAACAAAATGACCAGGGAGGCACCTAAAATATATTTTTTACATTTTGTCATATTTATCAATAATAATCAATATTGATCAATATGACTATTCCTTTATCAATAAGCTATTTTTCTATACTGCCCAGCCCCAGGCAACAAAGTGTGAAGAACTTAAAGGGCTTAGCCCTCACTTGCCTCCTGCTTGAGGCATTTACAGCAGCTGCAAATGTTTTGACCTACACTGTCAAACAAATCTAAATTACAAAATGTAAATCCGCACGATAACTTCAACGTTTTAACACAACTTTTCAGCATTTCAACCATCTGCACCCATGGTAACAGCTTCATTTAAAGTTACACTCTATTTGCCAATAAACCCTGAGATCTGGTTAAGACTCTTTACCTGGTGGCTTCTTGTTCCAAACGGGAAACATTAGGAACATAGAACATGACTCCAAAAAACAGCTGAGGCTCATTGCCAAACTTGTCCAGCTGCTTCTTGAGGGGTTTCTCGAGTTCTACCCAGCGCTGGGCGGGTGTCTGGGTCTTTCCTTGGAACCACAGCCCGAAGTAATGGGTCTAAAAACCAAAAAGAGAAAAGAATGGGAGGTCATGGGTGAAATAAAATGATAAACAAAAGGGAAATGACCTAACCTCAGCTGTGCGTGGATTGTATTTGGAATTTCTTAATGTATAAAGATTTGATAGGTTTAAGTTTATTACTACCAGAATTTGTCATGTCTATGGTTAAACCAATTAACTGTCTTTTGGAGTTTAAAAGAGATCACACATGTCCTTCCCCAGGATAACCTAAACTATATTATGACCATATTTGTTCACATTGGGTTTTTTTAACCCTAAAAAATCAAGCTTAGATCCTAATGACATAAATAATGTTGAAGTCTCCTTATTGAAATGATATGTCATCCATTATAAAATGTGCTATGATTTTTGAAACACTAGAGTACAGACTGAGAGTATAATAAAGCTCTACATTATCTCAAGACAAAGTGGGTTTACAGGCAAAAGTTTTAAACCTGAAACCATTAGCGTAGAAAGAACTCCTTCAATCTTAATTTCTTGCTTTCATTACATTTGGAATTGATGAAGGATTAGTGTTTGGCCCCCTTTTTTCAGTGTATCTTATATCCTTCAAAATGTAGTTCTCTATCTAACAATCTGGAAGACAAAATGAAATTAGATTTGCTGAAGGTTTTGGACTCTTCTTTTGGATTTTTGCAAAACTAGTCAATGGATGTATTTTTCTAAAAAAAATATAGCTTAGATTTTAAAAAGTAATCTAATAAAAACAGTTTTCATACTTCTGTTGTCTGTATATTAGGGATGCACCAATATTGGTATCGGGGCCGATACCATTTTAATGTAATCGTGTTGGTATCGGTTAGTTAACTGTTACCCTGAACTTACACTTAAAATGTGGAAACTCTGCAATAATTTCGCAGAATTTGTTTTGTAATTTCTATTGATATTTTAATGTTTAGATATTTCACCATCATTTGTTGTAATAAGGAGAGAAAAAAATCAAACATGTCTTCCAATTCATTTGATTTTTTTTGTGTGGTACAAGTATCAGCATTGGTACTAAGTATCGGCAAGTACTCAGATCCAAGTATTGGTATCAGATCGGTTTGAAAAAGTGTTATTGTTGCATCCCTACATCAAATATCCGGGAAAAAATATTTACGTTAAAAATATAAGTAGATAAACATTTTATCCTACTCAAACTATGACAAAATCTTATTGTTTATGAGATATAAAAAGAGATTTAAAACCAACAATATCAATCAGTCATTAGTAAAAGGTAAACATTTGTCTTTAAAATAGTAAAGTATACTTTCTGGTATCGTACCTGTCAAAAAATACTTTGTGGGGGGTTTTGCACATTTTATATTCACACCTAACATTTTCGAGCCAATGTTGTTTCTCATCATATTGTTTTAAAGCTTGAAAAAACATGACACAACTTGTTTGCATTAGATAATTTTGTTCATGTATCGCAAATTTAAAACTTTTTTTAAAACCCATTTTAAAATAGCAGTCATTTACAAAGAATTGCTGACATTTATTTATGTGTGGGCTGTCACGTGTTACTCACCAGTACCATAGAAAGATAAGACCACCTGTTTCCCCTGTGTTACCTAACCTTCCCAAACATAGAAATGCTCCAGCTGGAGGCATCAGCTTCTGCATACAGTACTCGTATAACAAAGTCACGCTCATGTATACAGACTGAAGGAAATGAAGTGATACACCCACACAAAATCTCTACGATAAAGTGTATACAAGAGGTAGATGGCTGTTGAAGTTGTGTTGTTACACCCCCTTATTTATAACCTCACTAACACCTGGTACATACTACAACACTATGTGAGTATCCACTATACCCCACCTCAGAGACTCACTACAACAAACGCATTCTTTAGTTTCCATCACGCTTCAGGTTACCACACATCTCTACAGTTTTCCTGGGCTTTTTAGGGAGTTCCTTCTTTTCTATGGTGGAACTCTTCACTAATGTTATTCAACAACTAGGATGGCATGATATCAGGAGGACGTGTATTTGTAACACTGTTGCTGAATACTGCAATAATTATATTAATTACCATTCATCCTCAATTTTGTAAATCTTTTCTTTATTTTGCATCATTACGCTTTCTGTGAGCTTGAGCATTTTAAGCCCCTAAAGTTAAACTTGTTTTAGGATGTCAACTTTTGATATACTGGGGAGCTCTAAACAAACCTCCAAGGGCTTCACAGAACATCTATAGTTGCTCTGGGTTTTATTTGAGGGAATAAGGTCCTGTTTACATAGAGACAAAACAGGCATAGTTTCAAAAACAGGTTCTGTGAAAACAGCACCACGATGATAAAACAAAATTTTTGTTTACACGATTCCACACAAACTGGCTGAAACTGCTGTAGTACCTATGCCAGGCCCCTTGGTGATGCTCTGACACTGCCAGAGAAACACAAAGGAGAAGAAAGAGCATGTGTAATCAAGTGGCAAACACGACAAATCTAGCTTCAAATTAGAGCTTTATTTAAAAGCATATGGTCTGTATTCACGGCATCCTTTTTTTTGCTGCTGGTGATAGAGAAGAGACAATAAATTATATTCTGGGATCCATAGTAATGTCACTTTTTCCTTTATTAGGACCACAACATTGCACAATGCCATGTTTGTTTATATTATCATAGCGTTGACACCTATTTGATTAAATATCTTTGCTGCCACACCTGGTTTCATCTCTGTGTAGGTAGGGGGAGGTAGAGAGAAGGGGGAGTGAATACAAATGGATGACACACTTTTCCAGCTTTCAGTTTTTAAAATGTGCTGTTTTTAGATACACATTCTGGAATATTCATTGACAAATACATTCAGTCTTTAACCATCTTTTCAAATGCACAACTTTTTTACGGGAATGTTGCTTTTCGGCTGATTTCATATGGCAAGAAATGTATTGGAATGGATCCTGATGAATGTCTGGGGGGGTTATATACATATATGATGTAAATGTAGTGCACCAGGCATACATATGTCATTTCTCCAAACAAAGTCCTTCTTGCTAAGGTGACTGAAACACCAAAACTCATCACAGTGCAGACAAACACCCTACTGCAACATATCCGGTCGTTTTCCAAAGGGGTCAGGCGATAATAAGCCGGTAAAAGTTAGCCGCTCAGGGGCTGAAAGTTTGATTTCAGACTGGAAGGTCAAAAAGAGAAACAAGCTGATTTATTAAGATTCCTAAAAATTAACGCAAAATTGTGTGCGCCGCTAAAACTTTGCGAGAGTGGGGGGTTTCCTTAATTTGCAGGTGATTTACTAAGATTGAGTGAGCAATTCTTAACAGGCTCAAGCAGCAGTATTCAAATGAGGAGTTTGCGGCCGTTAATGCGAGCTGCACCATGGCTAGAGAGAGGAGGAATAATGTGGATACACATCATACACATCATGTGGATACATTTCATACACATCAAATACACATCATGGATACACATCCATGATGTGTATTTGGCACAAAAGAGGAGGAGGGTGAATGTTGTGAATTTTTCGTTTTTTAGTAATAAATGCAATTAATGCGGTGTACATGAGCTGCTCTATGCTGCATGCACACATCATATTACAGGGTTAGACTGATTAAAACTGCAGCATGTCTGAAATTTGTTTTTAAAATGTCATATATAATGTCAGTTATCATTGTGGTATTGTATATGATTACCACATTTTATTAATTGGACTCCAGGAAGGTTAACCACTACATGAGAAACTAATGAGGATCCACTAGGATCATGTACGCTCAGCCCTTCACCAGGTGGAGATGTGATGAGCGTGCAGTGAGTTATGATGCCTCTTTGGGGGGAAAACAGGTACATATTTACATAACTCTCAGGCTTATGGCCATTAGAGCGTTAATTACTCTTACTTTATATTGTGTATGGATGACCTTTGTTGTTCGTCAATAAAACATCATATTGAATGTGGTGGCGCAAAATTAAGACATGCATTTCAGAAGTGCTAAAAATAGCCAGCACAAACATTTTTATGCTTAGTAAATCACACTGCGCCTGGAACGCCTCCTTATTAGCCTGTTCTTCATACAGAAACGCCCTGATTGCATATTCATCACGGGCAGAAAAACTAAATGGTTTGGATGCGTCTTGCTGTGGGTTTAACAGACGCAATGCGCTCTGCGCCGTGTTGATAGATCAGCCAGAGCATGCTCTTGCGATGCTGTGCGGTTTGCGCAAACCGTTGATAAATCAGCACCAAAGTTTGGGAAATAACCATTTTTTTCATGGCCTGTTTGAAATGGGCAATGTTGAACTTCCTTTATCGAAACAACCTTTAAATGATATGAAGACTTAAGCAAGATTTTATGCTTTTGAGACACTAAGGTATAAAAAAAAACAGAAATGGTGAAGGAATTGAGAACAACAGAGGAGGAGAAATACGGGAGTACACAAAGAGAAGGGAAATGGGATGTTAATTGAGACAAGGAGATGAGTAGTTTCTCTTTCTTCTGTTCTGACAAGAAGACTGAAGTAGCCACGCTTCATTACAGACAAAGAGCAGGGAGAGACAGAAGAGGGCAAGATGACACAAACTGGGTGTCGGCAGCAAAGTGTGACAATTATAAAAACAAAGACAATAAGGTAAAGTTGTCTCTAAACAATGGCACATTATTTAGGACTTTAAATAAAACCCAGTAAATTCCTCTGATTATGTTATCTGACCACTTATCTTGTGTTTTTTGTATGCAATGTCAGAAAGTAAGATACTAACCTCCCGAAGCTCCAGTCTCTGGGCCACCGCCTCCAAACATTCCTGTCCCGTACTCTCCACTGACAGGGTGCATTCAATCACATTGTTGTCCAGCAGCCGGATTCTTGTTACAAAGTAGTTCTTGCTCAGGACATTGTAGCGCCGCGTGCGCCGCAACTTCAGCCCGAAGGGCATGGCTGGTCAAAGCGGGGTCACGGCACAGTCAAAAGGCCAAAAGTCACTGAAGAGCAAAGCGAGTGACAAAGAGGGGTGGGAAGGCTCTATGACCTGCCCGCTGCCCTCCTCACTCTCGCACGACGCCAGCCACACCACCGGGCAGAGAGATGCACCCAGGCAAGGCGCTGGCCCATTCCCAAAATTGTCCAGGTAGGAGGAGAACGAGGAGGATTGGAATTAGGAGGTTGAGCTGATGCTGTAAAGACAGATAAAACACAGAAGAAAGTCAAAAACAATATTTTAAAAACCTTTTGCACCACCAGGTCCCAAAAAGAAAGTAGCAATAACATAGTACTCTGGTCGCAGGACCTATTATTACTACTGGCACAGTTGGTACTGGAGAGGAGGACGGTCCTAGGAGCTACTTTTAGGCCTAAAAGTGGTTTTGAATTACTTTTATCTTAAGAAAGTAGGAGTCCTACATTTAAGAGGGACACGCCCACATTTTTTAGGAGTTACTCCAAAATTCAACAGTTAGGACCTACTTTCAGCCCTAAGATTCTTTGTGAATACGGCCCGTGAAATCCAGCGTCAAATCGCGCCGCGACAACCAATCAGGGGACAGAGTTTCAGTGATTCTGTGACTGTCATGGAGTCACAGCCTCAGCAGGACATGGAGGAAATACTGATAAACACCGTGGCTAATCACCCCGAGCTACATGACACAAGCTGTTTTCAATACAGAGACAGAAATAAAAAAAATGAGGTTTGTGGGTGGCTCTTAAAAGAGCCGTTGTTGCTGTAAAAGCACCTCTCTGCCTAGAAGTGAGCCTTGAAACAGCATCCTCACCTGGTTTCCTAGTAGCAGCTCCCGCACCAAGTCCCACGCTGCTCAAATATTATAAACTTTTGCGAACCGCAGACAGATGGACAGCTGCTCAGAAATGTAGTTGGTCCATCAGCTTGGTCCATAATCAACCGGCAGCTGCACTCTATCCCCAGCTCTGCTGAAGGCCAGCTGGGGATAGGGCCACGTGAAAATACGATATTTGAAGCGCGTCCAGTTCGCTTTGTACACGCTTCAAGGTGCTCTGTGAAAACGCCTGTTTGGAAGTAAGTGGCTACATGCTAATAACAATGTTGGTTAGCCATTTATCAAGCTGCTTATGTGATCTTATAACAGCATTGTGTGGTTAATTAATTGATCTGTAGCATTCCAGAATGTACAGTACAGTATATACTGGGCTGGAAAGATTTGCCTAGTGGATGCAGCAGGTTTGGTCTGGGCTCTGACTAAAGCCTGGAGAATTAGCAAATGAAATGGGCTTTATTGACTCCATTTTTAACAACAACAAAAATCAAATAAACCAAACGTCTAACCCTTGATATAACAGAGATTCATTGTGGTACTCTGTGCTTTTCAAATTATTTGTGAGAATACTGTGTGTGATGAAGCTTAGCACTCTTGGTTTCCGTTTGATCTGCTCCCGGCTCTGCAGCACGGTGGACCGGAGTGGAGCGTAGCGGGGGGTGCAAGAGGCTGGTTTATAGAGAAACGAGCCATTTCACTTTGTTGTCTAACATTAACTACAGGATAAAAGTTGAATTTCAGGACAAATTAATACTGTATAACACCAACGGTAACATTTTATCATAAAGATGTCTATCCCAGAAGTTGAAAGCTGTGAAATAGCATGATATAGTCCCTTTAAGTAGTTTTTCCTTGTCCCTTCTTTTAGTCCTAAACATGATGGTGTATACTGTAGTTAGAGTTGTACCAACAATTGATCAACCAAATGTCATTATTTTCTGATCAGTAAACCACTCATAGAATCACTTGCAGGCCGAGCAAAAAACAACTTTCACCATTGTGGAACCTAATGCTAGAGGAAAACTCAGTCAATCAGAAGGTTAACATGCACATTAATTCGACCTAAATCAAGTAATGTCAAAGCTTAAATGTCATTCAAAAAGTCTTATTATTGAGTGACACACCCACACAGCGCTCTTTCATGCTCACATTCTTCTGTTGGACTAGAACAAATGCTAAAGTTAATGAAGCAGAGAGGGTAAAAGCAGGACATACTCAATTTACAAAGATACGGGCAACAACAATGATGCAGCACAGTAAATTCTGTGTTACACTTGTCTTTTGGAAATCTCAAAAAGTAAGGATCAACTAACTTTACAGGGATAAAATACAGGGACTGCTGTTGGTAATTCTACCAAGTAATATTGCTAATCACTAATGTAAATAAATTCAATTCAGACATACAGTATTATTCCCAAAGGGAAATTGATTGAGTAGATGTAACTTGAACTCATGTAACTTGAAATTGTCTACTTTTCTTGTGACTATTGCATGATGATTGCGATAGCTGACTCTTATAGGTACCTGGGGGTTCACCTGAATAATAAACTGGACTGGAGCCACAACACTAAGGCTCTTTACAAGAAGGGTCAGCACAGACTACAGTATACCTGCTGAGGAGGCTGAGGTCATTTGGAGTCCAGCGAGCGCTTTTAAAGACCGTCTATGACCATGTGGTGGCACCCATAATTTTTTACAGTGTTGTATGATGGAGCAGCAGTTTATCTACAGCTGAGACGAAGAGGTGGAATAAACTCATCAGAAACACCAGCTCTGTTCTAGGATGCACCCTGGATCCAGTGCGGGTGGTGGGAAACAGAAGGACTGTGGACAAAATAACATCTCTGATGGACAGAGTCTCCCACTCAATGCATGAAGATGTTAGTGAACTGCAGAGGTCGTTCAGTGACAGACTGCTGCATCCTAGATGCATAAAGGAGCGTTTCCGCACGTCCTTCCTCCGCGGGTCCTTCCTACCTGTAGCTCTAAGAGTATTCAACCAAAACTGCTCCCAAAAACCATAGATGTTTACGCCAGCGCTGTAATTTGCACTAATCAAACGAACAACTACTACTGTTATAATTTGAACATTATTTTTCTCAGTTTATATATACTAACTTATTGGAAGTCACATGTTTATTTATTAGTAGAGAGGTATAATGCACAATCTGTATGTATTGCTAAATATTCTAAATATTTTTAATCATTCAAACATATTTCAGTATCCTGCTATGTTGGAAACTACAACCTGGGTTTGCCACTTTATCTGTACTTTAATCTTAATAACTGTACAGTGCTCTGTTTTTGTAACTATTGTACATGATCTATTTTTCTGTAAAAAAAAAATTGTGTGTTTCTGTTCTGTGTTCTGTTCTCTTTGTACATATGGGTTGTTGTTTTTTTGCTGCTATTACAACCAAATTTCCCCCTCTATCTATTCTTTTCTATTCCAGCACATCTGATGAAGCCTCTGACTGAGAAAGCTGCTCTTGTAGAAGACGATGTTCAGGCTTGTCCGCTACGTTTTATATTTTATGAAGTACATTAGTGTTTAGTGAGCTATATTTTGTCTAGTAAAACTGTAAGAAGGTATGCTTTAATTCTTTTTGGCTTACTTTTATTTCCCACTGTCTCATAACCTGGAGGACTTTACAATATTTTAGTTATTTTTTAACTCTCATTGTTTTAATCTACTATAAAAATGTTATTGCAAAAGCCGTCAAATGTTACATTTACCCAAATTGATCAAAATAAGACAAGAAATAAATTAAAAGCATACTTTGTGTTTTTTAAGTTTGGAAGAGAGGTCTAAATAGGCTAAAACTGGTATCAGACAATTCCCATCAATTGTCTTATTGGTGCATATGTAAATGGACCAGGATTAGCTAGTTCAATCAAACACTTAATTAGGAGATAACATAAAATCGGAGAATTTCACAGTACGTATCGGTATTTTATGCCTTAATGTCCAAAAAAAAAAAATGTCTTTGAAGTGTCTCAGGACTAATCCTGGTTCCAGTATTAACGGTTAGCTGGTCCAGGCCATCCTTTTGCCAGTGCCTGACTGATCAAAACACAGGACATTTTGTGAGACTCTGGAGATGGGGAAAATGCTGTGCAGCTCTGCACAGAGAACATGTAGAAAAGGAATAGAGAACCTGTTCAGGGTGCAACTAACAGATTACTTTTGTGTCTTGGTGCTCGTGTGATATAACTTTCCAATGCCGCCCTGGGTAACTGCCTATATCGCTGATATCAAAAACTGCCATTGCTCAGGGCACTAACCAGCATGCAGTGATGAGTATGGAGTCCATTCCCTGAATACATAGAAAACACAACATGACAAACACCAAAAGTTCAGAACCCTTTTAAAAAGGTTACAGCTATGGGAGAAGTAACTATAAGTTCACTTAGAGACAAACCTGATTTTAAAAAAACAGGCTCCATAAACTCCTGAGCAGAGAAATATCACAACCTTGGGAGTTAAAATATATATTTAAAAGATAAAGAAGTAAATGTATGAGAGCAACTAAGCAGAAGAGGTTAAAATCCAGCACAGAAAAATCCCCTATAGGAAGGAGATGAGCAACAGAATGGGAGAAAGAAGAGGAGGAATGGATGTGTTGCTTCTTGTCTGGGACTGGCAATGTGCTCCTAATAGTCAGCTTGGATCCCAGCCCAGATTCCTTTCTTCCCTGACGAGGGAAAACAGAGCACACCTGACACGAGCATGCACCACAAGGAGGAGTAGAGTGTGAGCGCTTGTGCATGATTTTGCTTGGAGTGAGCAGGAGAGAAAAAAAAAACACACACAAAAAACACACACAGTAGAGGCAGTCTGAATGAATGCTGTCAAGAACCTAAAAACATCTGTGTTGATTGCTTCAGTTTAAGCCATGCTTGCTTCATGTTTGCCTTTGCAACAGCAGTGACCCCTTTTGAAGCCACAGCAAAATCCCCGACCTTTGTATCCAACTGCAGGTTATCCTCTTTATTTGTGTTTGGTTTTTTTGGGAAGCGTTTATGTGAACACACAACGAGAAAGCCACAACTCGGTGAGTAAACCAGCTTGGCTTTGGGATATGTGGCCATCGTGACCCCACCTTCCCCCCTTCAGATCCGGCTCTGGCTTAAGAGAAAGTGACATCATTACGCTGACAGAAAAAAACAAAAAACCTTCCCAAGATCAGCTCAAAAAAGGTTCCCAAGCGCGCAAATCTGCAAAATCACTGACAACAATTATACAGTCGTAGGCAAACACACGGAGACATACTTTCACTGCTGTGTACAAACATAGACATGCATGAACAGGGCACACCACAAACACATACAAATGATCTCTCACACACACCAAGCTCCTCAGAGGTTAGCCAAGGGACTAGACAGCACTTGGTGCTAGTCTAAGCCAGTAATCAGCGGCGTGGTTTGGCTGCGTGTGGTGGGGTAACGCAGACAGAGGGACGGACAATAGCTTGGGATCAAACCAACTCCTTGATGCAAAAAATAGCTAAATAAAAAGAAAGAATGTTGCTGCAAAATCCCTATCGTTGTGTTTACTTCCCAAAACAGTCCCATACACTTAGAAATTTGCACGTTGTAATTTTGTGGCATGGCAAAACCAAGAGAGAAAACTGAGTGAAAAGACTTTTCTTTTATTTTTAAGGGGGTGTGAGCTTTGTCTAAATAAACGTGAAACCTTTTTTTTTTCTGTTCCCTTCAAAGTGATACGACAAAAAGGCAAACCGCTTCTTTTTCTCTCTGTGTGCTAAAACCACTAAGACCATCCACAATTACACTGGGTTTTCTCTTTTATAATAGTTTACAGATGCATTGTGGGGAGTTTTGACCTCCATCATGGCAGATGATTCAAAGAGTTCAACGAAAGTCATTTTTATCCATGGAAAGCTTGATATTTACATCATATTAATTAAACTGAAAGTTGGACCGTTGTGGCCAAAGCAACAAAGAAATGGTGCATTTTTCATCAATCTCCATGTCTTCAACTTATTTCTTATCAGGTGTGATTAGGAGTGACAGGTTGCTGTGTGTTTTCTTATTTTTTCTGAATTTCTTTTCGGTATTTTTCAGAATACAGATGCTGGAGTAAATGCCCAAGATGGACAGCAGGTAATGATTCTCTTCTCTACTGGTAATGTAGCATTTTAGAAGAGGCGGTCTGACAGGTGTTAGTCATGAACCATGCGGGGGGTGGGGTGGGGGGGGGGGCTGCATTCATGTGTCAGCATCTGACAAAAGAAGGTTATAAAATGAGCTAATAAACAATGTTGACACAGGTTTCTTCCCTCAGGGCACAAACTTTTGTTGCCATCCACCTCTCTACAAACTTAGGCGTAGATTTTCTTCTTTTCATTTTTTCTGTTTTACCAGGAGTCACCTGATATCATAAACCCATACGTGCAAAGATAAGCGCTACAACTGGCCAGGTTGTATTATGCAACCAAATTGTGTATAAAGTCTAAATGCATAACTCAAGGCAAGACTAAATCATTAACTTTGAATATGAATGATTTTAAAATGGCCTACTTCAGTTTTTGGCAAAAAGCTATTTATTATTCACTCCAGAATTGCTCCATGCCAGAGGGAACCCCCCTTTCAGTCCCACACATTAGTGGGAACAAAACGGCACTTTGTCACTTACCGCCAAATCCATTAGCCGAAGGCCACAGAGAGCTGAGGAGACAAGTGTAGCGTGCATAACTCAATCAATCTGATCTCTGTCGCTCTACTATGTCTCAAAGACCAACGCCATCCCACCTACCCCCCACCCCTTCACACATGAGTGCTGTAGCAAAACAAATGGCCAGAGTGCTTCACAGCTCATAACTACGCTTCCTCTGGTGCACTCTTTTTACAGTGTGAACTCAAACTAGACCTGGATCACATGTCAGGACAGCATATCAGGAGATATTTATAGGATGTAGCTTAAGAACGTACTAAGAACATATGCAAAAAATCTAACAGTGGAGAAACTGGATATTAAAAAAAACTCTAATTTTTAGACATATTAGCCAAGTAAACTTTTAAAATGATCTCAAATTTAAACTTTAAATCTGGTAAATAAGCTATCTGTCATTTTTAACAATGCCGAAACAACAGAATTAGAGATAACCGTTCACAAGCAGATTTATTCGGATTTTCTCAAAACGTTCATATCGCTCTGTTATATTCCTTCTGAGCTTTCAGCCACTCCTTGTTGTGGCATATCCTAGATTTGGAAACGATTGAAGCCTTTTTTATATTCTTAGCCTTCCTGAAATAAGATGTTAGCTCCATAATCAATTTGTCTTTATTCGGCATCAGTAAAAACCTGTTTGACAGCAATTCCTCTAAACTATGCTGTTTGATTTGATCTCTGCTCCCAATACAAATGATCAATAACCGCTTACAGCAACAAGGCTAGAAAAAAACCTCAAATCTGCAAGTAAGGGTGTCAAACCTTTGTAGATGCAAGTGATTGTACGGGCACGATTCTGAAGTATGCACTCCAGCACATGTGTTGTCCACAGACACACATATCCCCACTGTCTGGCACACGCTAGCATGAGCAGCTGCAAACAGATGGTGGAGCCAGGCGACCAGACAGTGTGTTTCTAACAAGCGCATCTGCTTTCTCGCTTTGCAGCCCTTCAACCCCCCCCCCCCCCACACACACACACACACACACACACACACACACACACGCAGCTCCAACTCTGAGACAGAGACACACAAAGAACATTCTCTCTGTTACATGAGAACACAGGGACAGTGGCGAACATACACAGCACAGCGTTCACACAGAGGTGCTGACAGATTTATGCAAAATCCACAGGAGGACCAGATTCCCACCAATATGAGCTAATTTCACTGTTCCAACTTAAAAAATATATGTTTTTACAGAGATCAACAGTAAGCTGGTACTCAAACTAGGACCAAGTGTCCTGAAATCCCAAGCAAAATTGTCTACGTTGGCAGTTTTTTCAGACGTGATGTCTCGATGTGTGAACTGGAAGTTAAAAGTACCATTTCAAGCATTTCGTTTATTGTGCAAATACAGAAAAAAATATCAACATTCTCAAGCTGACAATACTAAAGTAGTTGTCCACAGTCCCTCTTACCAAATAATCTTCTGTTTTAAACATCTATCTAGAAGAATTTGCCTGAACTTAAAGGCCCTGGGATGTTTTTTTCACTGAACACAAATAAATAAATCAGCTCTTCCTAATTTCTCTGAGGGCCATCAACAACAACCAGAGCCAAACATTATTTCTGGTCCAGAAGCATGTGCAATTTCTCACAAAGAGATTATACATTTTTTTGTTTTTATAGGTCGACTTTTCACCAATAGTGGGCCTCTTACATGCGTGGATTTGGTTTATAATGCTGAACCTTGCTGCATTCCAGTTGACTAACACATAGTTTATTCCTCTCCATTAGCAAGTTTGCACCCAGACGATGGAGACTTTTTCCTTTTATACTTCTCTGGGTGCATTCATTGTTCTTCTGTAATTTGTCGGCTTAATGCTTGAACATGGTCGAAATAAACAGCAGATCAATATGTAATAATTAATTAACTTTTGCAACAAAATTGACTAATTAGGCAAACAAATGAAGCTGCACAAGAATAACTACCAGTATACTTATATTTAGCACCCTTTTAGCAAGGTTACAAAAGTTCATAACTAAGTTAAAATGAATCTGCTGTTTATTTTTAGCCTTTATCCTAATGTTACCTCTCAATTCAATTGGTCTAACTTTTTTGCCAGTGGTTTTGAACCACAATGGCTCTGTGCTGTAAATTAAGTTGGTTATTGGAGATAAAAAATTGGGCTCAACTCGCTTGCGTAGGTGACGGACAGCCCTTGCGGCGGCGGATAATGGAGTTGCGTTTCTCCACACCTACGCAGACAGAGAAGTATAAACTAGGCTTAAGAAGTCCAATATTAGGATGTCGTCCGACTTCATGTCCCACTTAATCATCTTCATGTCTTCAATGTTTTCTATTTTCATTGCCGCTTTTATTTGTTCCACTAATCACTCAAAGTACTTTGAATTGTGTTGTTGCTGAATGTGTTAAGTACAGATACATTTGCCTTTTCTTGCCTCACAAGAAGCTGGCTATTTTAGTATCATTATTAATGGTGACTATTGCTAATTGATATTAATGGGGGAAAATGCTTAAAAGGCTTATTTGCCCATGTTTTTTTATTGTGACTTTCAAATGGATTCCATTTACGACTTCCTGGAAGATTGTGTGTAACTAAAAACCTTCTGTAACATGTGATGAGTTGCTAATTGAAACAAAACAATATATCTCTGTAGCTTCTACATATATTTGCACAACAAACATGACAAACTGCTCTTTAAGACAAAACGTACTTTAAAACTTATGAATGGAATAAGTGCATACAAAGTTAACCCCTGAGAACAAGAAATAAAGAACTTATCCTGGTTGGAAGCTGTTTTTGCAAATATTAGTAATTATGATAAAAAATGCATTCAGAAATAAAAAATGACAGTCATTTAAATAATCTAGGGGAACATAATTTATTGGCATTACAAAAATTAAAAAGCTCTAATAAATGTTGACCAGCTTTTTGAATGTTTCCACTGGTATTTTGATCACTTAGTTTTGGAATGCATCCTTGCTATCAACCCTAATATTTAACTACCTATAAGGAATATTTTTGGTAATATTAGATAGTGTCATGAAACTCAAATCACTTTAGATAGCTAAAGAAATAATAATAATACAATATATAATATTCTGCTTGTCTTTCTCAGACCCCAGTCACATCTGGCTGATTTTTTCTGGTTTTCACAAAGAACCTTGCTAGTTGTGGCGTTCTAATGACTTAACCACTTTATAACCTATTTATGTTCTAAAACCTTTGAGTCTGTACTAAGCAACAAGTGTAACCGAATGTGTTACATACACAGAGTGTCTGAACCCATGGTAAATAAAAACAGAGCCAACACTTATTGCAGTCAAGGGAGCTGTGCAGTGTGTACAGGGATAGTGGAATAATAGTAAATCTGTGATATATTCTGTAGTTTACAAGTTAGTACTCTGGTCGGATCATTACAAAACCTTAATGTTGATTACAGACAGAAGATATGTGTTTTTCAAATATGCTTTCTAGTTTAAAAAATGCCTGGTTAAAAATATAAAGAAATGTTGTGAATGTTATATCAAGCTTTTTAACAATATAAATTCTCTTTTGGCCTGCAACTTCTTCTGCAATCGTTTCAAAACCAAAATGTTTAGCTCTTTCATGACATGATGGCTATTCATCCATATTTAAACTTTTCGGAGGTTAAAATATAATGTATTTTTTTTGGCATAGAAAGAAAAAACAGGGTAACTTCAAAACACATTTTACTCTTTGAAGGCTAACTACTTCTGAATACTTTGAACTAAATACCCCATTTAAAATGTATTCAGGTAATGAGACTGTCTTTGAACATTTCTGATATTTTTATCATAAAAATACAGCTTTACTTTAAGGAAAGTTTTGGTCAGTAACTGATTTTGTGCATTTCATCATACACACAGACACACACAAAACCTGTGTTTCATCTAGCTCTTGACCTTCCTTGTAGTTCTAGGCTCTATGCTGAAGGGGAAAAACGTACTATTTAAATTCAACAGAAATTCATATGAAGTAAAATCTGTTTAAAATGCTTTTCTTCTGAATTGCATTTAACAGCCCGCCATAGCCATTTATGAGGCCCTCTAACTCTAGAGGACCATATACATAGAACCTTTAAGTTCTATTTATGTGTACCTTAATACCGTTTTATTCGTCAAATCAGTGTTTGTTTGAATAGTTTTAAATCATATCATTGTGAAAAGGTGTTCAGTATAAGTTCATATTAAGAAGTACTTGTTGAGACAGATATTTATCAATATTTTTGTGATTCGTTAAAGATAGTTTTATCAATACTTTCTTCCACAATCAGCCCTTTATGGACATTCACTATCTCAATGTTTCCCAAAGGAAATGAGTTTGGCTCTCCTGCTCTAGTATATTTATTTTTTTATCTAGTTAGACTAAGGGTAAGTTGTTTGAGCAAGTTTTTTTTAAGAACTGATAGGAGACTGAAAGTATTACAACTGTATTACAACAAGTATTACAAATGCAACTACAAAAACCGGCAGATATTCTGGAATTGGCTAATGATTAATCTCCATATGTGATGCATTATATAGAATTAATATTCTCACCACAAAATGCATGGCAGGAATCAAACCACATACACAAATATTGTGGCAACTGTACAGGGAACAGAACAAAGACTTGAGTTTTAGGCACTCATATTCTCACAAGAGTATAGTGAAGAGAGAACTAAACCGGGATAAAAGCCAGAAACTAATTTTCCATTCTGAGATTCGTGTAGTTCTTACAATTGATTACACATAGACAGCGTAAAGGCAAGAGATCAAACAAGAGGTGAAGACTTTTGGTCTCAGTGGGAGGCGTGTAAATGTAAAGCATCAGTGATTCCCAGCATCTTGGTGGGAAAAATAAAATAGCATTTAGATAAGCTGAAAGAAGAAAGGATGTAACAGCGACCTTATCGTGTTGGTACAGTTGGTGAGGAGTGGGTGGAGGAGAGCAAAGAGTAAACATGGACGGTCACACTGATAGGAGCAGAAACCTCGGACCATCAGTATGGCAGTGATCAAGGCCGGCACAGCCAAACCGCGGTGCTCTACACATTTTCCACCCCACCCCCCCTACTGAAACCACATCACACTCACCCGACATTATTCCCAACACACAGCATGTTCTTATAGACGGGCCCTCAGGCACCAGCTCTGCGACTGATTTTATAAGTCCTGCTACTGTTTACATCCGGCTGCATAACACTGACTACATAAGGCATGAAAAAGTCACACTTTTTCCTAAACCAGGGATCACATGGAAAAAAAGTTACCCCTTGCTTGATTTTTGAATGCTCATAAAATACCATGTGTTGGCCCCATTGCTGGTGAAACTGTGATGTGCAGAGGGAGAAGGGCCCAGCAGCTGTGACTGACAACTTGCACGAAAACACCTGGTGGAGTGTGGGAGATTTGGGCAGGTCGCTGCACGCTCTCGGTCGTGTTGTTGTTTGCCAGGCTGCACGAAAGCACACAACTTACAGAGCACACAACAAAAGCATCCACTGTGTCACACACCGCCCCAAGCACAAGATGCAACGTCTAATTAAAAACAGCTTGCATTATGCCAATTTGCATTATTACACAGAGGGCCGGTCAGAGGTAACATTGCTAAACTCATAAATGTTAATAAGTTTGAACTCAAAAGAGAGATTTTGTCTAATTCACATTCATAATTGTACATCTCGAAAGATAAAGAAAATTATGTACGCTCTTTATTGATATCGACATGGTATATATCTGTATATATATATATATATATATATATATATATATATATATATATATATATATATATATATATATATATATATATATATATATATATATATCTGGCTAGATATTTGATCACTGTTATCACAGCAAGAACACCCATACATACAGTCAAGGTTGAAGTTGAAGCTATTCAATAAGCTTGATGTTAGCCATCTTAAGTTACACAAACAGTAGTTCCGATGTGTCTTTGGGCTCGCCGTTCCATTGGAACACTCAGTTGTATCTGAATTTCAAACATTAAACCAAAACTGTCACCTCGAATAAAATAAAACAGGTCAAAATATTAAAACTTGGAAGAGTTTGCCTGGACGAGTACTCCAAAGTTCTGGACCTTTAACACAGATTAGCTAGATGTTTGAAACCAGGACACAGTGATCATACCCAGTCTGAATGAATAAAGGAGGCTAACACTGAGCTTCTGTTCTTGCCCCAACTTCATACCCGTTGAAAATGTATGGACTATGGTCCAAACATGGTAATTCAATCCAATCATACAGATAGAATAAAAGTAAATTACATACAGTACATTCAGAATTGATTCTAATTATAAAACAATGGAGTCAGGTTTGTTCAAATTTATTAAAAAACATTAACCAGGGATGTGTGATATTATTGACCTAACATTGTTATTGGTTGGTATAGCTATTAAAATGTAATATCTGAAATTATTTGTATCCGGTTTTTGCACTTTTGAAATTTACCCAACTTTTATACCTTACCTTTATACATCAAACTCTTCAGCTACTTCTTATCTCTCTCAAAATGCCCAAATATAAAAAGATCCAAGGTATAGCTTTTAGTATTGGTTTGTATAGCAAAGCTTGCAAGAGATTATGTGGCTTCTGCTTTTCTGAGTCAACCTTAAACATTTACCTGGACGTCTATTGGTTTATATCAATATCAGAAAGTATGATTTAGACTGTAGTGGTATATTGGATATCACTAAAAAGCAGATATTAAACACTCTTAGTTTTAACCAATTCGACTGATTACATCAAGTCACTGAATTGCAGTATTCAGATACCACAAGCTTGTTGATTTCTTCAAAAAGGGTTTTTCTTCTTTGCAATTTGCTGATAAACATCAAAATATTACTGGGGCTTTTCAAATACATTTAATTTAATTTAATTTAAAGAAAATCCACAAGGAAGCTTGTGTACCAACTTCAGGCACATGTTTACTTGGAAAAAGCTCAAAATAATGAATGTTTGGTCCTGCTGTTTCGAATGGAAAAAGGTTTAAGTTTTGGTTGTATTAACCAGATATTATTATTATTATTATTATTATTATTATTATTATTATCTTTTTGTGCTCTTTTTTATACATGATAAAAGTGACAATCGTTAGTTTACAGTTCAGATAATTGTGGACTCTTAATAGTTTATGCACTGAGTCACTCTTAATTCACCCCTATAATACCTTTTCTTATGTAAAAATTCAAAACAGATGGACTTTTTTGTAATTAAATATTTGTCTTATTAGCTGACAGTGAAAAGATACAATAACTGTCCAGAATAACTGAAGTCTATAGCAGATTTTAATGATTTTGGTGACATAAAGTAAATTGGGTCATTGATTTTAAGTGAAATTCAGATAATTTGCCTTTTAATCGGAGATTTTTCACAGAATTCATTAATGTTGTCTCTATTCAGATCAAATGTTATGTGTATTTTTGTGGCTTTGATTTATTTTTAAAAAGGTTGAAAACAACAACAATGACCAGAGCAGCCTATTTTTATCATTCCCGCTCTCTTTTCCTGTGCTGGGCTACAGCGTGCAGCTCTTGACCAAAATTACAGGTGTGTTTTCCCCAATATAGTAATCAAATGGCCTTTAGACTAAAATGACCACTGGCAGTGCAAACAATGGCCACTTTTCTATCTAAATGCAGCCACACATTATGTGGTAAACACCTATTATAGTCTTACCAAGCTGACCTTCAACAAAAACATGCCTCTGGGACTACACAGATATCCGCAGTTTTCGTGTCTTTGATAAAAATACTTATAAAACAGGAAGCATGGGTGAAGGCTGCAGCTCTAATAGGTCTTGGTGCTTTAAATTCCCCACCAGGGTGTACTCCCCAGTCACTTGCACCATGTAATTTACACAGCAGGCCTCTGAGCTTTTAAAGATAGCCAGATGTGTGCGTGTGTGTGTGCGCGTGCGTAGCCGACGCCTGCAGCAGCAGCTATCTTCTCCGTTACAGAGCTTTCTGCCGCCTGCAGTCTACGCGGTTGCGTGTCCAAACACATCCTTTACGCAAACCCTGCTTGCACACTGAATGGGTGTTTGCATCAGGCGGGCAGACCGCAGCCAAACACACGTGTACGATTCAACGCAATGTTGATCGCATTGCGTGGACTGAAACATTTAACCGAGGTGTTTGAAACTCACTTTGGAAAGACCCAAATGCGCACGCTGGATCTGTTAACAGGCTCCATGAAGTCTCCGGGTTCTCCCAAATGTAATGATCATCTTTCTCTCGGGCCGGGTGTCCTGATTACTAAAACAACGGCGTTCTATCATTGAAGAAAACAGAAACTTGATTTGCATTAAAATATTTCATCTTAACGCGGTATTTTCAATCTGCAGCAATTAAGGGGGTGGTGTTAGAATGGATATACTTGAGATCGACATCGTGGCAAAGCCATTTGGCCTACATGATGATCACTTTGAGAAAGTTTGCTTTTCCCCAAACTATTACTTTGAACTTTTTAGGAACAGAGAAGCCGTTTTCCAAGTGAAAAACTCACCACTTATCCTGCGCTACATCCTGTTTCCAGTCCGAGTGGAAGAAACTCCTCTTCGCTCCAGATAATCCGCATACAGTCAACTGAGCGTCTTTAACAGTCCTGAAAACCTTAAAGCGTTCTCATCGCTTCATACCAGAACAACACTGGAATCAGAAAACCCGTCGGCGAAGCAATCGAGAGTCCCAAAAGAGCCCCAACACGTTTGCTGAAGATTTTTTCAAGTTGATTATGATTGAGGAAGACGGAACAGTCTGAAATCATCTGCAAAACTTCTGCCACTTGCGTAAAAGCGAAGTGATCTCACGTCGTCTCTCAGTATGTTTAGGACAGGCCCCTCTATTCCAATGGAGTCGACCAGGACAGGCGCAGAGAGGAGCGCATGTTGCGTTCAATAGCTTCGAAAAACATGGGAATAAAGAGTCTAGATTAGAATAATAGTAAATCAAGAAGCGCATGTGCAGTTCAATACTGTGGGCCCATAAAATAATTTACATCACAAATAAAGTTGCTAATAAAATATATTTCGGGGGATTACCATAAAAATATTGTATTAGATAGATAGATAGATAGATAGATAGATAGATAGATAGATAGATAGATAGATAGATAGATAGATAGATAGATAGATAGATAGATAGATAGATAGATAGATAGATAGATAAAAAATAAATCAATAGGGAATAATTTGTTTTACCTTTTACGTTTTCCTCTTTAAAATGACAATGAAAAGTCTCGCATCCAGACCGATCCAGACAAGCTTGAGTTGGTTCAAGGCGACGTTTGTCTCAGATTGCAGGCGACGAAGCTCAGAGATCGTAGGCTCATCGTGGTCCATGAATGCCTCATTGATCACAGAAGCCTACGGAGCCCCGTCCCCTCTGCTCTGACATCAGACTAGAGGAATCCGAGGAATGCCGGGCTCCTGGGAGAAGTCCTCCTCGTTTAATGGTTTTCCAGGGGCCACTGAGGAGACTAAACGAACGAACAAAGGAGACCCCTCACATGTACATGTCCCCTCTGTCTGTCTTTAGGCGGGGAACTGACACACCGTCTGCTGCATGTGTGCATATAACCTACATTTTTAGCATGTGCACAAAAAGTATAGTTATTCGGATTATTTGGAATATTTTTATCTTAAACTCAAGACGGTTAGAATACATTACCCAGTAACAAATAGAGCATTATATTGTAGCTTGTTTAGCGTTATAATGCATGTAAAAGAGAGTCAGGAAAATGTGTCAAAATTGTGAGGCTCATTCTTCAGTGAAAGCTGTTTGCAATTTACAAACATATCTTCTGCCCTCGTACCCATTCATTTTTTTTTCTAATTTCTTGTCTATTTTTACACCCTCCGCTTGGACTGTCAGACCACAATGTGATCTTATTGTTACCAAAATATAGGTCACGGTTGAAAACAGGGGGGCAATTGTCACAAAAAACATCAGGATATGGAATGAGGAGACGGCGGAGACTTTAAAGGGCTGTTTTGAGCTGACAAATTGGGACTTGTTTTTCAAAGACTGTGTGGATGATATATGTATGAACATGATATATATGATATATCATGTTCTGTGAGGAAAGTGTCACCCCAACAAAACAAGTAACCGTATATCCTAACAACAATAGGTGGGTTACTAAGGACATGAAAAACTGTCTAAGGGAGAGAAAAAGAGTGTTTCTCCAGGGTGACAAAGATAGGGTAAGAGAGCTACAGAAACGATTCAGGAGGCAGGCTACACAGGCAAAGCTCAAGTACAAAGATGCGGTGGAGAGGAAACTGACATCGGGGAATGCACGGGAGGCATGATGGGCAGAACATCCAAACCTGAAACGGTTGACTGTCAGGATCCGGCCTCTCGTGCAGAACAGCTCCACATACCTTTCACTCGTTACAATGACACCAGCACAACGTTAACATGGAGCCTGGACACCCACAGCCCACCTCCACCTCCTCTCCACCCCACTATCAACGAACACGTGGTGACCACCATCCTGCTCAGAGTGAATCCCAACAAGGCGGCGGGGCCGGGTGCTCAAAGAGTGCTCCACTCAGCTTAGTGGAGCGTTCATCAGGCTGTTCCAGCTCCTCCTGGACTCCAGCACAGTCCCAGTACAGTGGAAGAAATCAACCATCATCCCCCTTCCCAAAAAGGCCAGACCCAAAGACTTGCAGGACCATAGGCCAATAACATCAGTCCTGTGCAAGTGCATGGAGAGGGTTGTGGCTGACCAACTGATGTTTGAACTGCCGGACAAGTTGGACCCGCTCCAGTTCGCATACAGAGCTAGGATGGCACGGAGGACGCAAGCCTCATGCTTTTAGACCGAGTCACCAAGCAACAGGATTCCACACATACCCCCACAAGAATTTTATTCATGGACTTTTCATCAGCTTTTAACACTGTAAACAATAAAATATTGGTACAATGTCTCTCATCAATGCAGGTTCACCCAAAACTGATTTTATGGATCAGGGAGTTTTTAAGTAACAGACCACAGTATGTGCTCTTCAACGGTATTAAGTCCTGCCAAATTGTTTCAAAGACTGGACCTCCCCAGGGCTGTGTGCTGTCAACCTTTCTTTTCTCTGTGAACACGAATAACATCTGCTGCCGCACAGAAGGAATGACTCTCCTAAAGTACGCAGACGACATTGCTTTGGTGGCACACCTCAAAGACGCACAGACCCTGACACAATACCAGCAGGAAGTCCACACTTTGGTCTGTGGATTTAAGCAGAGCTCACTGGAGCTCAATATCTCCAAAACAAAGGAGGTGTGCTGTGGAGCCACAGGGAAAGAAGGCTCAGTGGACCTTTTCCAGCCCCTTCTTAACCATGACCAACAGGTGGAGCAGGCAGACTGTTTTAAATATTTGGGGATAGAAATAGACAGGAAACTGTCCTTTGGGTATCACGCAGACTCTGTTTTTAAAAAGGCACACCAGCGCCTCCACCTCATCAGAAAGTTGAGATCTTTTATTATTAACAAAGATATTTTATCTTTGGTGTACACTTCACTCATTGAATCCATTCTTACATACAACATCTCCTCTTGGTTCAACTTTCTCACAAACACAACACAAACACAAAGCAAAACTAAATAGAATAGTAAACCATGCCATTAAGATCACTCAAACCCCTCAGACCCCACTCTGTGAACTGTACAGGCGATCGGTGCGGAGGAAAGCCACTCTCATCACTGAAGATGCCACACACCTCTTGCATCACTCCTTCTCCCTGCTGCCATCAGGCAGAGATACAGAACCCCTTTGGCCCATAGAAATAGCTACAAGAAATAATTAATTCCATCTGCAATCGCTGCACTAAAACACCGGTAGCACTGTATTTTATATTTCATATTTTATGTTGAGCTTTCTTCTTCATGTGATATTTGTGTGTTTTTACTGATTGATTTGAGCCGTGCTGAAAGACAAATTTCTGCTCTTTTGGAACAGACAATAAAGTTGTATTCTATTCTATTCTATCTTTTTTATGTTTAAATATTTGCATAATATCCTCTAAAATTAACAGCTTCTCTGTGGAGAGATAGAAAAGGCCAACGCTGTCTGATTTGTGAACAAATGGCAACCTCTTGTGGCTCTTTTTGAACTCACAGTAGCAGAATGCTGTGATAATCCTTCATTGCACTGGTTTTTAGAACATATTTATATTTTATGACTTAATTAGGGCAATGTTCCATGTAGTCTTTATATAATAATATCATCTGTTCTAATTAAGAAATTAATTCAGTTTACCAGAGGCAGCTTTGAGTATGATTGAGTCTTACAATGTACAATCCAGAAAACAGTTCAAATAGAAAAAGTATGGATTTAAAAGACTGTATAAAAATAACAACTTACGACATTATCAGCATTGCAATTATTCCCACAAAAACACCCTAACATCCTAACCCTATGAAATGTCTTCCCGGGAACTGCTTACGCCTTTCCTCCTTTTTGGGGGTCACTGCCCCAAGTGCTCCGATGACTATGGGTACTACTCTCACCTTCACTTTCTAAGCCTTCTCTAGCTCCTCTCTGAGCCCTTGGTATTTCTCAAGTTTTTTGTTTTCCTTCTTTTTGATGTCAACATTACTTGGTATTGCCACATCCACCACCACAGTTTTCCTCTGCTCTTTATTAACCACCACAATATCCAGTTGGTTCGCCATTACCATCATGTCTGTCTGTATCTGGAAGTCCTGCAGGATCTTTGCTCGGTCATTCTCCACCACTTTTGGAGGTTTTCCAACTTTGACCTTGGGGTTTCCAGCCCATAGTCCGCACAGATGTTTCTGTACACTATGCCCGCCACTTGGTTATGACGTTCCATGTATGCCTTCCCTGCCAGCATTTTACATCCTGCTGTTATGCTGGATGGTCTCAGATGACTCTTTGAACAGCCTACACCTTGGGTCTTGTCTGGTAGATCTGGGCCTCTATCGTTCTGGTGCTCAGAGACTGCTCCTATGCTTCCAGGATGAGTGCTCTGTGGTGTCCTGTAAGCCAGCCCTCTCTAGCCATTGGTAGGATTTCTTGAGATCAGCCACTTCAGTTATGTTCTGGTGGTACATCCCATGTAGGGGCTTGTCCTCCCATGATGGTTCCTCCTCCAGCACCCCCTCATCTTACCTATGTCTCAGGCTTTCACTGAGTATAGATATGGATAGTATATATTTTTTGAACCCTTGTCCTAGATGTACTCATGGAACTTGATGTTTCGTCTTGTATAGTGGCTCTCACACTCATCAGTCCTTGGCCCCCTTCCTTACGGCATGCGTACAGTCTCAGGGTGCTGGATTTGGGATGGAACCTGCCATGCATGGTGAGGAGCTTTCATGTCTTAAAATCTGTGGTCTGTATCTCATCCTTTGGTCACCTTATCATTCCCGCAGGGTATCTGATCACTGGCAAGGTGTGGTTGTTTATTTCCTTGGACTTGCTCTTTCCATTGAGCTGGCTTCTTATGACTTACCTCACTCGTTGGAGGTATTTGGCTGTTGCTGCTACTTGTAACTGTCATCAATGTCTGTTATTGTTCCCTCTGGAACTAACTGTGGACTACCTTGCCTCGCTTTGTGATCACCCTACTACATTTGTCAAGCCTGAATGGTAAATGGACTGAACTTATATAGCGCTTTTCTAGTCTTACTGACCACTCAAAGCGCTTTACATTGAAGCCACATTCACCCATTCACACACGCATTCATACACCGACACCCAACATGGCTCGGTAGGACAATGTAGAATTTGTCCTACATCAACATGTGGCTGGAGGAAGCTGGAATCGAACCTACGACCCTCCGATTGCAAGCCAACTACTCTACCACTGAGCCACAGTCGCCCCTTTTGTCTGAATGACATCCCAATGTCATTGCTGTAGATCCTGGTGGTGTTGATCAGGGAATCTATGTCCCAATCGCTCTTAGCATACAGCTCGATGTCCTCCATGTAGAGGAGGTGGCTGATCGTAGCCCCATTCTTGAGGTGGTATTCATAGCCACTCTTGTTGATTATTTGGCTTAGGGGTTTCAGACCTATGCAGAACAGCAGTGGGGGGCGAGCATCTCCTTGGTATATGCCACATTTGATGGACACTTGTGCAAGTTGCTTGCCATTGGCCTCAAGGGTGGTTCTCCACAACCTCATTGATTTTGCATCAAAGCTCTAAGAGACCCGTTGATGTTGTACAGCTTCAAGCATACATTGATCCATTGTGGGGAAATGAGTCGTAGGCTTTCTTGTAATCAATCCAGGCAGTGCACAAGTTGGTCTTTCGGGATTCGCAGTCTTGGGCGACTGTTCTGTCAACTAGTAGCTGGTGTTTAGCACCTCTGGTATCTCTACCAGTCTGTGCTTTGCTAATGTATTGATCCATGTGTCTACTTGTCATAATGATGCCTGACATGAGCTTCCATGTTGTGGAGAGACAGGTTATTGGCCAATTGTTGGATAGGGCTGCACCTTATTGGGATCCTTTAGGATCAGGATCATTTGCCCTTCGGTTAGTCATTCTGGGTGAGTCCCATCTCTTAGCACCTGGGTCATTTGTGTTACCAGGCACTCATGGAGTGCTGTGAGTTTCTTTAGCCAGTGGGCATGAATCATTTCAGGGCCTGGTGCTGTCCAGTTTCTCATACCTGAAACTGTTTGTCTGATGTCTTCCACTGTGATGGTAACTGGATTCTCTTCAAGGAGGTTGCTATACTCCTCTCTCAGAGACACCAGCCATTGAGCACTGCTGTTATGTGCTGCCTCCTTTTCCCATATGCTCTTCCAGTATCTTTCATTTTCCATCCTTGGTGGGTCTACTCTGCTGCTATTGCCCTGCCACCGAGCATACACGTTTGCTGGTTTGGTTGCAAACAGCCTGTTTATTTGTCTGGCTTTATTGTCTTTTGTGTACCTCATTAGGGAGCCGGCCAAGGCTTGGAGTCTTTGTTTGGCAGTTTCGAGTCTTCAGGTATGGACATCTGGCCTTACCTCTTAGGTATTGACCATTTCATTGCACCTATCTGTGCCTCTGTTAATTGGCTCACTTCTCTCGGAGCTATCTTGATGTTAGCCTCTAACTGTTTTTTTCATTGCAGGTATGGTTTCTCATGGCTCGCATGGTTGCTCTTGTAGCCAAGCATTTCTAGAATCATTGCTGCTAAAGTGTATATCAGCGCATTGGTTTCAGTGATTGTTGTGGTAGGGAACGCTCAATGCCACATTCACAGTTTCCAGGGGTTGTCTTGCACTCATTCTCCCCATGATCTTATATATAAGTTGTATATATATATATATAAAATTCATATATGTCATGTATAGTTGGGTTAGTGATTGATAGCAACATTAATTTCATCTGCACAACTTTTTTTCTTGATTGAAAAATAAATATCAGCCTCCCAATAACAAAGTTATTGAATTTTTTTCCCACTTGAATATACTTAATGGTTGACTGGCTTATTGGCTGGTTCACTTAGTCCAAATCCGGAGTCTGCAACCTTTATCATTCAAAGAGCTGTTTTGGTGCTCAATCCAGCTAAATAAAACTATTTTATATTACATGACCTTTTGAAAAACGTATTTAAAATTTTTTGACAAAAATCTACTACAGTAAAATTTGCTGTCATTCATAAAGATCCACCATTTTATTTCTGTTTTTGGGTTTTAAGGGGGGCATTATGCTGCTTCCAGGCCCACGGTACCATTCTATAGTACACTCAAATTAAAATGTTAGCCCAAATCATTCTCAAATTCCCATATATATCAAAATCCACCTTAAAGAAATTTGCCTTCTCATCATTTCCGTATTTGACACCTTAATATTCAGCTTAGCCTCTCTAAGCCCTCCTACCCTTTGTGAAACTCCCCCTGCAGAACATATAATACCGGCTATTATCACAGCATGGGCGTGGAGTTGCATTGAAATCACAAATGTAGAAAGAAATTAAGCTATGTTTTGCTTTGAAACAACAAAAGCACGCCATAAGTTGCTACGTTTTGCATTGCAAACATAAAAGCACAGAAACATAAGGCCAAATCACTGTTCTTACCTGGACAAGTTTGAATGGAGTAGCCTTGCCTTTAAATCAATCTGCTTATTAATCCACTATCAAAAAGGCTTTTGATGAGAAAGCAGTCCTCTGTGAAGTGATTTATGCAAAGATAAAAGATCTTTTTTGGCCTAGGATTGTTTTCAAAGATGAAGTCCAAAATCTTAAGCTTAGTTTAAGCTTCTCCGACCACAAATTTGCACTCAGACGCAGACGCATTGACGGAGACGTTTTTGATTTATAGTAGTCCGTTTTTTCCTCTCTACTCAATATTGTTTTTTCAGCATTGCTCGACCAGGACAGTATGGGTGCTAACTTTTCATGGCGTCTCTGCCTACTGTCAAAGCATCATTTCAGGTTTTTTCTAGGCTTGTGAACGCATTTCTTCCTCAAGGAGCAATGGACGACAGAAAGTATGTTTTGATTAAGCTGTAAAGCTTTTTACTAGAAGTGTAGCTCATATAATACTCTAAAAACAAATGGAAACAAACACAGCAGCCTCTTTTGTTGTTTTCCTACATCTTTGTTCAAAATCGCCTAAACAACAGATTAGATAGATTATCCTTTCAATATAAAGCATGTAGTGGCCAAACGCTGCATTAACTACTGACTATAGCAACTATAGAGCCTCGTTCTGGTGAACTGATGTCTGGCTGTTACTGAAACTGATCAATCAGATGCATATGCTCTCTGTTGACGGAGACGCATAGTTAAAAACTGGGCCTCTACTCTGTACGTCCTTGTGTAGGTGACGGAGAGCCCTACGTCGACAGATAATGGCTTTGCATCAATCTGTTTCCGTCAAAACGGAGAAGCCTAAACTGGGCTTTAGGCTTACAATTAGCCTAAGCTAACTGTAGCAGCTGTTACTATACCGTAGCTGCGTGGGGAGGTGAGGGGGAGGACTGCAGGTGTAGCGGCTTGGCTGCTGAGCAAGCTACGTCAGGTAGGAGGAGCAGATGGGTGGAAAAGGAGGAGATAAGTGCCAAACATAGATAAATATATTATGTCCTGCTCTTGAATTTATGAGCCATGCCATAGACTATATGAAGTGTATTTTTCAGGGGTATACTTCACAAGGATTGTTAATAAACCTCACTAGGCCCCTGAAGACAATGTAATTAGTCGTCAGGGAAATGGAGGACCATGGTTCTCAGACATGCTTCAGTACTAGCAAGCAACAAAAATCCATAATCTGAGTTAATTGGGTTGAGGGTTTGAGACACTTATCAGACATGTATTCATAGTATAAGTACAACATTGTCACCTGATCTCAATCCACAAATTTCCTGTCAGCTCTCTACTCTGTTTAATTTAATAATAGGGAGGAAATTCTCTTCTGATACATTTGATTCAGATGAAGTCAAACCCTTTTGGAGCAGGGTTTGCAATGCCTTGCAAATGCAATATTTTTCCTCACATTTGTAGATTTGTGACAGTAAAAACAAAGCAGTAGATCAGATAAGTAAATGTTATCAAATATAGGGGAAGACATGTGAAGCCTTTTTCATCACGCCCTCCATTTCAAAAATAACTTAATAACTGTAGTACCATCATAGAGCAGCGACTCAAATGCACAAGCATGAGCTTTGAAAAGCAAACACAGCCAAAAGCCTCTTCGTTCTGTCCAATTCCAGGGCACATAAAATAAATAAAACCGTTCATCAGTTTAATTTGTTTTTATCACCAAAGCTTCGGGCAAGTTTGAACAAATATATTAGGAGTCACGCTCTTTCCCTCCTGCAGAAATGTATTCTTGTTATGAGGACGCAGAAGGGTTTCTCTCTATTTGTGAATTGGGAACTCATGAGCATTTCATTTTTATACATATTTCAACTTTGAAGTTAATTTTATCTCTACTGTTTCACGGTTTTTCCCATCTCTAATTTGCTCATGTCTGCACATTTCTCATCTGTCTTTAATGGAATCATTTTTATCAAGAAAGGTTTGTCAATGCTGGTGACTCACAAAAGAAAATGTATATCTGAATGTCTGATATTTTAATTATGGGTCATACCGACACACTAAACTAAAACAGTTAGCAGTCTTCTAGCCCTCCCTGCCTTCTCCCCTTGTGTTTTTCTCCCCTTCCTCCCCTGCTGTGCATGTGGCGGCATGCTCATAGGCTTGGCAGACAGAGCTAAGCTGGAATTCTTTGCACATCTGTGGTTTATCATTGCAATCAAGCAGTAGTTATCTACGCTACTTTTTACTACATAGCCATAATTTACAGTCCACTTCCATGTCTGGAAGAAACTTGTGGTGAAAGTGCAAAAAAAGGTTAATTGTTAATACCTTGTGTCCTGCGTTTGCTTCACGACTCACCTGCCTTCCATCCATCCATCCATCCATTTTCTGAACCACTTAATCCTCAAGGGGTCGCGGGGGGGCTGGTGCCTATCTCCAGCTGTCAACGGGCGGGAGGCAGGGTACACCCTGGACAGGTCACCAGTCCATCACGGGGCCACACATAGAGACAGACAGGACAAACAACACACCCACACCTAAGGACAATTTAGAGTGATCAATTAACCTGACAGTCATGTTTTTGGCCTGCCTTCAAATCAGAAAAATAAGATCAATTGCTAGAATATGTCTCATAATACTCATCTGCTATCTAAAGATTTCCTACAGATTTCTACCACAAGTGAATACAGGAGAAGCATTTCATTCTTATTTATCTTGAATTGGTGCGCAACAAGGTTATAGCTTAGAGCCCCTCAATGTTTCATCAGAACTTCTCCTTTAACGTATTTGAAGAAATTTCTTATCCATCTAGCGCTGATGATATTCAGCTATATTTCTTGTTTGGGTCCCTTGATGTTTTTACAGATGTTGTACAGATGCTCAAAGTTTGTTAATGGTTTTGATACCTGAGAACTTGCTTTATAGAATTGCTTTTGTGACATTCTGTTTTGTCACAGTTATTGTAGCTCATCTTTCACTTAACAAAGGCACTTAGGAATTATTTGTAGGTTGTTCAGAACGCCTCTCCAAGACCTCTGACTAAGTCTCCTTGGTTTTCACAGTTACAAAATAGCGTTTTCAGTAGCACTGGATTCGTATTAATTTCAGATTTTTTAAATTGATTAATTAATAATTCATTTTAAGACCTTTTTTTTTACTGACAGAGGCTTATATGAATAGACCACTGCATATAGTTGCAGCTAGAGGGTTTCAGTCCAATGAAAATTAGATTTATGGGCACAATTCACTTTCAGGTGATGGAGGTGTATAATTATGAAGACAACCTACACAAGACTAGTTTAATACTAGCATTAAACAAATACTACAGGGATTTTATTTAAATACATTACTCTCCACAACTACTACTGGAATCTCAATATTATTTAACTTCTTGAAAAGAAATATATAAGAGCACACGTCAGCGAATCAGGTGCAGTCACACATACACCTGATGCGACCAATTAGTCTTTTCTTTAGTTCGACAGTCCTGAATGTAAGCGACCCAGTGAACAGTGTGAGGGTGAAACACTTAATGGTTCAGTCTGAAGGTCTATCAGGAAACACAGCAGCAGATCAATATGCTGTATCATGCTTTGTTTTCTCTGGCTGAAAAAGCAACCTAACAGAAACAAGCTGAAGAGCACTGTCAAAAAATTAAATTGTGAATACTTTGGCGTTTATCTATCACTACATAAATACTGACAACGGTTATAGTTAGGGGTGACATTACGGGTCGGGTTGTACATCATGCTAAGATTGGCAGTGGTCCCCATCCAGTTGCCATTTTGAAATCTTTCTGGATTCGCCCCTAGCAAAGATAAGGTAGAATTTATTGACCAATGATGAAAACAACGTTACATTTTATTTCAGTCCTTAGAATCAGATTTTGTTTTATTGGAAAAATTACACACACACATATATATATATAGCAACCACTAATCTTTTGGCTGTGTTAAAACCAGGCCTCTCTTGGGTTTGGGTTAAAACCTGAGCACATCTGCAGGTGAGGGTGTCTAAAACGTCTCACCGAACAGGTGAATGGGATAAATTTTTCTCCTTCCCATCTTCTCCCTTTGTAAAGACCTGTGTGTGCTTCTATCGATGTGAGTCGTCTTCTCCCATGACGTCCGCCCAGTGACTCAAGCCCTTATAATGAAGTTTCCACACAGGGTCGCACGCACAGCTTCCAAAAAAAAAAAAAAAAAGCAAAAAGAAAACGATTGAATCGGTCAAATTGACTTTATAAGCACCCTTGTTGGTGTACACAAATGAGCAATTATGTTAAGCCTTTTAGGGATTCTGACCCAGAGCTGGAAGGGTTCACAGACAAGAGGCTCCTGTTTTAACAGCCCTGAGATAAGAGGAACTTCAATGAAAATAACCAAAACGAACAAGAAAATCCCATTTAAACACTCATTTGGGAAGTTTGAGGCTTAGTAGGAGTGCTTCAAAATAAGAAAATATAAAGCCCACATTGAGGTAAGTAGTTCACTCATGCTTGATTTCTTTTTCTTTTTATATTCTCAGTTGAAGAGAGTTTGCAGTATTGATCAGGAGGCGTGTGGGTGGCCATGCACAAAAGCGCACACACTCCTCCCTGTTTTGAGCAGAGAAGTTGCTCCCGCACCTCAATCACACCCAGAGGCCTTGAGACTCAACACTCTTTAATTCTTGCAACTATAAAAAGGCTTTTGTCGTCAAAGGAGGCAAAAGCAAGCCCATCTCCTACTGAGCTTCTTAGTACTTACTGGGAACTGAGAGCTGGAGAGGAAGAGAGTGACTGGAAGTCTGTGAGGTCTTTGGAGCAAAAGCAGACAGCAGAAACAAAAGGACAAGGATTTGGAAAAAAGGTAAAAAAAAATCCTCATGTTATTTTAATGAGACTGACAAATGAACACTGGCTAATGTAATGTTAAACATATAGATAGTACCTTGAAGTGCATTTGTACTGATTTTTGGTCAAGTTTAAGGTCAGATTTTGACTGTTTTCTGTCAGATGTAAGGTCGCAAAATACCAAAACGTGTTTTATTTTCATTGCAGCTTTGTAGTCTCCTGTTATCAAAGTGCATATATCTGTGCAGATCTCTGTTAGGTGAGTCATGCTGTAGAAAGGGATGAGTCTCCACCAGAGTTACAAAAAGCCCACAAAGGATTCACAATAACAGAGCAGGGAAGAGAGAAGCAACAGGAGCCCGTTTCCCAACAAAGAAAAGATTATTATCCAACACATTTGATACACGCTTGTTTCACACAGGATTTTTTTTTTTTTGGTGGGGGAAGGTGGGGGGTTTCTAAATTAGCTTTAACATTTTTTAACACTTGAGAATGATTACAATCTTCCCTTTTGAACTATTATCGGATGCCTCAATAAGAGAAATCCTCCAAAGGATAAAGTGAATTTTTTTTTTTACTTGAGAATGAGTGAAAACTCCTTGAAAGTCAGTTTTCTAACAGAAAACAATGAAGCGCTACATCATCTATAGCCTCACAGTATTCTGTCTTAAGCTGTCACTACTTATAGTGTGCATTCATGCAACTGTAAACAACAGCTGGCATTTTAGATTGTCTTCTTTGTGATTATTACTTTAAACTGATCTTTAAAAGAGGATTAAAGAAAAGAGCAAGATTAAGGGAATCTGCATTTCCAGATTAAGGGAATAAAAAAGAACAGCTACATGTCAAAGAAAAGCTGACTGTTTTTTTTTTCTACGACGATAGAAATTATTGTCTCAGTCTGTGAAAGCAGCGAACAAAGATAGACATAATTTGAATCAGGCACCTTAAGAGGTTTATTGTGGAGGTTCAAGGAAAGACAATATTTTACACAAAAGGAGATTAAAGCTTTTCTCAACTTTAATATTAAAACACGCTGGTTTACCAGGTGCAGGTGCTTGGACAGCTTCAGAAATAAAATTGAAATCTTTAACAGTTTGGAAAAAAACACATTTTTGCAAAGTGTGGTCAATTTATTTGCATCACAACTAACACATTAAGTTTTTACACATTATGCTTTTAATTATGTGTGGGGGAAGGATGGGAATGCGGTTCATGTGGGGTCATTTTAACTATGTAAAGCACTTTGAGTGGCAATTTTTGTATGAAAATTGCTTTACTGATAGCCGACATTTATTTTACTTGCTATTTTTTAAAGCTATGTTACTCTTTTTCTCTTCAGATTTTGAATTTTTTATAGACAATAACAGAAAATAGCAGTAATGTAGTAAATTATTTGGCAACATATTCACTTTATTTGTGATTCACTTATTTTGACTAAATGTCTAAGATGTACTTTTATATAAAAATGATTCATTTAATGTTGGTGATTGCAGAAAAACTGTAACTACTTTTGTCTTGGCGGGTTATTGATATGACAAAGCAAGAAACAATGCTGCATTGCCTGGTTGGTTGCTCGATTGTGTTGGTTGGATGCATTAATAATTACCACTAAAAGTAAAACAGAATTTGTTTCTGGACAGCAATAAAGCGATAAATGAATGTTCTGTTTTGCAACAAAGAAGTTATGTTAATCCCATCTGTCTACAGCTGGTGGCAGTAACGCACAAAGTTTGACTTAAAAAAATTCTCATAAAAGAAGAGCCCAATTAAGCAACAAGTTAAGCCCCCATTTTAGCACAGACGGATGTTATCTACGAAAGCATGGATATTTTAGTTGAGGCATCCAATGGGCTGTGAGCTCTGACAGTCCAACCTCTGCAGGTTAATGACTCAGCAAGCTGTAAACTGCACCAGTGGGTTAGCTACTGGGTTGAATGCATGAGTGGACATATTATCATTTCCCACTTACAAGTAAACCATGCTGGCTAATGACTGCCTAAATGTAGCTGAACTTAAGTGGCATTCCACTTGTGCTGGTCTTTTGGTTTAGAAATACAAATTACAGTGTGACAAAAGTTTTTCTTACAACATATATACGTTTTCCTCTACATCTGAAAGAATCTCTACCATTTATTGCAAATGAATGATTTAAAAACAAAAGTGTCCGTTTATTGTATAAAAAAATTATATATTTGATTAGTTTTTTATTACATCTTTGACCTCCACCAGGAGGGATATGTTTCTGTGTGCTGTTGTCTGTGTATCTATCTATCTATCTATCTATCTATCTATCTATCTATCTATCTATCTATCTATCTATCTATCTATCTGCAAGATAACTCAAAAAGCTATGGATCACTTTCACTTTCTTATTTTAATCATCCTTCCAGTGTTTCCTCTGTGGGAGCCCTTTGCATCGCGAGCAGTGGTCGGCTGTGGCTGCCTGGGTGCTCTCTAGGTGGTGCTTGGATGGAGGTGGGGGTACCATCCCTCTCTCCTCTGGGCGCCCATTTTAATCTTTAAAGCACTTTGAAAAGCTATGTAGTTTGACAAGCGCTTTATAAATAAAGACGACTGATTGATTGATTGATATGACATTTTCAGGTAATGTCCGCAGTAGGACCACAAACAACCGGTTCGATTAATATCCCGACTAAGAGTGGCCCTGGCTGAGGTCTGTGCTCTCTGAGTGCCTTTCTAGTTTCAAAAAGCAAAACAGAGAGTGGTGATTCCATACTTTATGTAGGGGTCCATTAATGTAAATATGTCCTTTTGTTTTTGTTAGGAGTTTTTTGATGTGAATCTATCGTTGCACATATTTCTAAAGAAATAATGACAAACCAGATGCCAGTACACATCCTTGGAGTTGCTGAGATTGTTCATGCATAAAATTAAACATTTTCCTTTGAATGAGAAACCAGATGTTTCCTTACATCTAGGTTCTTATTCATTTCGGCAGCATGTAAATCAGACTGTGAATAATAATCAAGAAAGAAAACTTCTAAATAAAAAGAATGGAAATATACAGCTCTTCAAGCTTTCTTAAAGTCTTCAAAATATTTATTTGGTATTTAGTTACTCTTTTCATTAATTTCAATCCATTTTCAGTACAAGTTGTAAAGAACATGACATCATGCCAGCTCAAAAGATGTGGGAAGAGGACAAATAGAGGATAAAAGTAAAACTTCTGGTCTAAACAAATTTGTCTCTTCTAAACATAAAAAAATGCAGTGGAAATCTGACAGGACTTTAGAGATGCTTTATTCATTAGTGGATTTCTCATTGTATAACACGTTTTTAGCAAAAAGCTCTTTGGGATTCCCTTTGTTGGCACTGAAATATGATTTAAAGAATGTATGTTGAATTTCATGTTATTTTATGTCACATAGACTTGATTTAAACAATTTTCATAGAGTTTGACTTGGTGACCACCCTCTCATGACACTACTGACCCTTTGCTTAGTTCCCATGTTATTGTGACCATGATCATCCAACAACTAATTCCCTTAATCTGAAAAAAAAAAGAATCACATTTAGGAATTATAAATCTTAGGTCTTTGACATCACTGCAAAGAAATTTTGTTTTTCATAAAAATTCTTAAATTCAGCCACATTGGCGGCGTTTTAAGCATGAATGGCCTGTTGAAGGTCTTGCCACAATATCTCGGTTGGATTTACATCTTCACTTTTATCATTCAATTTGTTAAGGGTTTCTTTTAAGACATTTCAAGGGTAGAATTCCAAACATTCTGATAGAGAGCAAAATTAATTATTCCTTTAATAACAGCAAGTCTTCAAGGTCCAAAAGAATCAAAGCAAAGCAATATCTGACTGACATTATATCTTTTTTCAATGCTGTTAATTTTATGCAAAATGTAATGGGACTAAAATCGTCCAGGGCGTTCCACTTCTGTCTCAACAGTGAACTGAATATTTTTCCAAAAGTCTCAGTCATCAGAAGTATTTCTGGGTTCTTTTCTGACCTCTTGGATGGGTCGTTGATGCACTTTTGGATTCATTTTGGCTAGCACTGAATTTCTTCAGATTGGGGCCTAATGCGTCTATTTTTCATGTTGTCAGACAGTTTCTGTTTTAGTAATTTGTCGATCCTATAGGTCTGTCTGTATTAGGCCTGGGTGTAGCTGGAAAGATTAAACCAAAAACAGTTAATTCCAGGTTTCAACAGCTTATCTCCCCCTTAAAAAGTAACATAATTGCTTGAAAACTGCATTTAATTTCTCAGGTTATCTTAGTGTATTAAAAATTGGTTGGGGATCTAAAACATTTAAAAGTAACGATCTGTATCCGTTTTGATAGTCTACACATTTTTACAATCCACCATCACTGACCAGGTTTCAATTAGACGCATGTGAATGATAAACACGGCCATCTGCTACAGTGTGTGCAATGCGGGAATGATCACCACTGGTATTTGAGCTCAGCTATTATTCAACCATGACACATAACTGTACAAATCATCTCATCTCAAAGACAGTATTGAAACAAAATGAGTTATATAAGGTAGGAATGTGTTACACAAGTGTACTGATCAAAAGAGTCTGTTTCTTCTGATAACCGGTGAATTCTTCTCCTCTGGGATCAAGTGAAGACTTAAATCTGCTGGGTCAGAAACATTTCCAGTGCTCTTAAAAAAACTTTAAGCCATCACTTTGTCTTTCTTTTTCAGCTCTGAGTTCGTCTTTAGAAGAAGATGGTGTGTAGGTTCTGGTTGTTTATGGGTCTGATAGGATTTATGTGCAGCTCTGGGTCAGGCTCAGTGTGCTTGGAGAGCTCTACATGCAGTGACTTGAGTGACAAGGACATAATACAGGTAAGTCAAATTATTTCCTTTCATTTTCTGTCACTGTGACAGAATAATGACACATAATAACATAATTATTTGGAACAATGATAGAAAATGAGACTCTTCAATCTTTTATGGTTCGTCTCTTTTTAGGTTTTCAAAGAGTGCATGAACTCTTTCAGATTATTCTTGACATCATCTTAACCTATGAAGATTTTTTACCATTATCAAACTGAAATTATACCAGAAGATTGTTTGTTCATAAATGACAGGCTGATAATCTTTTTTTTCCAATGTTAATCTTTGTGAATAACGTGTAACTTTGTTAAAAAACATAGATTTAGATATAGGTAGCTATGTAAGTTGTTTCACAATCAAGAAACACCACAGATTTTAAGTATTTATCTTTAAATCAATGTCAGATTTGCTATTTAAACAAGGTCAAGAGATGAGTCAATATAATACTGTTTAATAATCTATTCCTTTTGGATTTCAATTTTCTCCATTGTTCTACAAAAAGATGAGTGCAAAACCTTCAGAAGATACAATTTAGGGATCATTTGGAAAGTTGAAGAAGAAGAAAATCAGTTTTCCATCTATAAACCTGCTATTCTACAGCTTGTAGCAACACACACAGTGGCTCTCCAAATTGAACAAACAACTAAAAACGGCAGGTTTTGTGAAGTAAAACTATGAGACCATGACAAATAATTTCCAGACTTTTTTCCACACATGGCGTGACATTTATTTTGCACATTTACACTTCAAAACATAACAAAACAAAAAAATCTGCCGTGGGAAAAAAAAAGCTGGGTGGAAAAGTGTGCGTACTTTGCGGAAGCTCCGTCTGATTCATTGTCTACTTCAGTTCAAATCGGCCGTTAACTCTGAATAAGCTGAATCCACTTCACAAGAAATAAAGTTCTACACTCGATGTGGCATTTTATGATTTTTTTCCACATTTGAAACTTTTAGCCAAAGCCATAGTTGACAGAGAGGTTGCAAAGGATCAGAGTACCAAACAAAGGTTTGAGTCGAGACAGGCAAATATACACAGCATTATTTAACCCTCATGGCACAATGAAGACAATCATCAACAACTGGTGAGAAAATAAAGGACGGGTAACATTAAAACTGGACATGTATCGATAGTTATCGAAAAGCTAGAAAGTGTCAGCTAGAAGACGTTCAGAGAGGCTGCCAAGAGCTTGACAGCATAGGCGCCTGAATAATGGAGCAAACCTATATTTATGCTCCTCCATTTCTTTGACCCAAATAAATCTGAACACTACTGAAAAGGCAGCTGTAAGAACAGCTAACTTTAATCAAAGATGATTGACACAGTTCGTCTGAGTTCTAAGCTTTTATTGCTTGCCACAGCGAGGAGAGCAGTACATCAGACACCAAGGCCTCACCCAGTTTTTTTTAAACATCTTTGAGTTTATCTATGTAGGACATGGACCAGACATATCAATGAACACGTACATGTAAAGATATAAGAGTATATTCTACGGCTAATTTTCATCTTTAGTCTCTTCGGGAGGTTCATGTCACCAACATAAAATAATAAAATCAATAAAACATAAGTAACAATTAAAAAAGTTTGCTGTCATGGCCAGTATGAGCAGGAGGAGTAATTATATATAGAGAAAAATGTGTCCTTGGAAACACAATAGAAAAAAAAAAACATAAAGGGCAAAGGTCAGGGTACCATACGTATTTGGCTTGTGGTAAATGCTAAAAATTGATATCAAAATTAAATATATAACAAGAAAGTGAAGATATAAGCAATAGCTACAATATTAAGGAGGAAGAGGGAGTCGTAATGATGATAAAACATTGAATGTTTATGTATCTATTCCGTAGAAAGTGCAGATGGTACCCAAACAATTACCTGACATTAAACGAATATACAAGTTTAGGCACAGCTGTGGATGGCAACAGTGCTGTTCTTCCAATAGCCAAGCTTTTAGATGTTTGTTAAAAAAAGGTCAGAGTTGGGATTTAACCTATTGTGTTTGGTATCGGGGGTGAGAAGCACAAACAGGAAAAGTGGCTTGACTAAAGACCCTCTTTCTCTCAAGGAATTACACAGTCACCTCTAGAACCAGCTCTTGCTGATCTGTTTGAGGGTTGTTTTCTCCACAAATTCCTGTAATGGAAGAGGTGCTTTACCATGGAAGCTTTTGTAAATCAAGATAGCGTTGGCGTGTTTGACAGTGTTGTTTTTTTCTTGGACTGACAGTGATGGTCTGCTTTTTGTGCAATACTTTCAGAAACATGCTTTCAAAGTCTCACAATGCACAATAATGTAACTTGTAATCTCAAAAGTCATAACCCTGTGATTAAAAAAATCAGTGCTGTCTTCCTCTCCTCTGAAAATATATTGTCCCCTCAAGTGACACTGCATTCAAACTTATCACGTTACAAGTTCAGAATGCAGCAACTTATTCAAGCACAGAGGAATATAAACATAATTATTATATTCTCTGTGAACTGTTGTTGCATTTATATATTTTTTCTATAAAGCAAAAGATAAATATTAGAAATAACTGCTCAATTTTATTCCCGTCCTTCTTACCTCATATCCCACAGTTTGCTTTAGAAATAAAAGATGCTTCATCTCACGAAGATTGCTCCACTTGAGCTGTTTGAAGCCATGAAAAAGAAAAGGTTACATGATTTTGACCAGATTTATTCACTTTGTTTATAACCTAATCAGGTGGTCTAAGCTGACAGGAGTACTATAGGATCCTCAGGAGTTTCCAAAGAGGACGTACTGTGTTCTGCATATGATTAGAACCTTCCCATATTCTCTAGATATAGTTGATCTAAGGAGCAGGGTTTTTTTTCTCCAAAAAAACACCACCTAATTCCGATTCAAATCTTCCAGAAAATTTGAGGTTGAAAGCTGAAGCTAGATTTTATTTTTCAACATAAGTTTAAGAGGGAGGAATTGCATCATTGCATTCTATTGCCTGCAGCCCTAACCAATAAGATGCATGCATAGCTGGATGGATCCATGAAAAAACTGCCAGAAGGAGGTATGATTAGATGGAGCTCATCAACAAAACTTTTATCTGATGCTCTAAATGAGAATGCTCCATTGTTTTGACAAACCATGCAAGTATTCATGCTTGGAAGAGCACAGATAATTGTTTGGTTAAATGTTGCTGCTGTCTTTGTGCTTTCTCCCATACAAAGGACTGTCTTGACCTCTGCACACCAGCGATTCAGCCTGAAATCAAACCACTCGGTGTAACCGATCAGCAGGAGTACGATGATGTCCAGGAACCAGTGGAGGATGGGAAGAACAGTAGAGGGGACCTGCTTCTCAGCATTATTCTCTCCACTCTCGCTTCTGAAGGCAAAGTGCCAGAGGAAGATCTGAAAGCCCACAACGATCAGCGTCGTTCTTACGCCATGGAGCATTTCCGTTGGGGGAAACCCTACGGCCGGAAGCGCAGGCCTGTTAAAGTGTTCCCCTCTGCTCTGGATGAAGATGACTTCCCCCTGCGGGCTCGCAGGCATTTGACCTGGAACAAGGCTGAACCAAAGGGAGGGGTTCTCAAAGGAAACCGTCAAAGGCACGATTCGCTCAGGTCCAGGACCACGTTCAGGTCTCGAGCCCCAGCAGAGAGAAAAGCTGACAACTACAGGATGAGTCACTTCAGATGGGGCAGCCCACCTGCGTCAAAGCAGAAGGGCGCCTTTATGAAGATGTGGGATGAGAAACCTCAGGGAAAGCTAGCCAAGTTACTCAAGAACATTTTAGTGAAGGATGTGGAAATGATAATGGGGAAAAATGTAGATTAGAACAGAGAGATAACTATAAAGTGAGTCTTGGCTAGTTCTCAGATGTCTAAATGTAACTATAATAAATCAGTTGCTGTCTTTAGAATGACATTTTGGGGCCGAATATTTCATTAAAGCCCTGAATAAAGACCAAAAAACAAAGCATATAACCCGCTTTAAAACCTTGAAAATGACTTGAAAGCTTCAAAGTAATAAATCTTATTGGAAACTGTTAAAGATTTAGATGTGTTATATGTTCAAATGTTTCTTCGTGGATGATGTGTTTATATAAGTTTAAGTAGTTTAGCGGCAGCCCAGTTTCTTTTCTTGTAATTTATTATGAAAATAAATATTCCATCTTTGCAATTAACAATTCTGAGACTTATTTCACTCAAAAAAATTATGAATATTAATCGATTATTAACAATAGAAGTACTGCCTAGCAGCAAAAGGTTTCTAGGTTTGAAAACCGGCCTGGAGTCGTTCTGTTACGGGTTCCTCCGACGGTCCAAAAACATGAATATTAAGTTAACTGGTGTCTCTAAATTACCCTTAGGTGTGAGTGTCTCCGTTGATGGTTGATTGCCCTGTTCGTCTCCACGTTTCCCTACGATGGACTGGCGACCAGGGTGTACCCTTCCTCTTGCTGGATGTCTACTGGAGATGGGCTCCAGGGACCAGTCGAGGATAAATGGCATCGATAATGGATGATGTCAGCCATTTTGTCTTGGAAGTCCACCAAAAAAAATAGTTTTTCCTGCAGATTTAATACATCGGCAAGCCTCGTTTCCACATGCATTTTCATCATGGTGGGTCATGAGGAATCTTTTCAGCTGTCAGCACCATTTTACGTTCTAGATGTAGTCCGACAGAATCAATAGTTTATCATTTCCCTAACAGGACAAATAAAATATCCATCTATAAAAACAAAAAAATCTAATTAAATCAAAGTCCCCTGGAGGATGACTGGCTTTTTAGCCTGGAATTCCTGCCAAACCATTTGGTATGTTTATAGCAGAGGTGGGACCAAGTCATTGCTTTTTAAGTCTCAAGTCAAGTCCCAAGTCTTAAATTAAACATTTTTATCATTTTAAGTCATTCATTAAAAAAACATTTCAATTTAATGTTCAATGTAGGCTAAATCATAAACAATGATTTTTTTTTTAAATCTATTTGAATACCTGATGAAACAAGAACTGAAATTAGAACATTTAGAAAGTTATGAACTTGAACCTTCATGTTGTATTTTAATTTAAAGTACAATTAAATGTAATAAATCTAATAAATTACATTAAATCTAATTAAGCTAATAAGAATGGTCTTCTGTTGGACTATAATTTCAAATATTCATTGTTAAGGATAAAAGAGATTTTATAAGAGTATCGGTGATGTAACTTTCGAAATATTTAGATTTTTAAGAGCCATAAGTACAAATTTGCAAGAAAAAATACAGTCAGAAAAAAATAAATAAACTTACGTTTGTTTAGAATCAGATATTTCCAACAGAAAATGCCAGTCCAATTACATTTAAGTTAAATTTATAAGATGTGCATCCGGATATTTTTAAATTTCTTAAGTGATTTATGCGTTTTTCTTTCATTAAAAAGGACCCTCAGATGAGCCTGTGAGGAAACATGTAATGTGAGTAATGATCAGTGCAGTGAAGTAAAGCTGGGATAACAGGAAGAGAGCAACCGACTGATTAATTTAGTGTTAGATCTACTGGTAACATCATCAGAAAATCACTTTGAGCATTTCCCTATCCATTAATGTCACAACCACAAAGTACTTTATGTGATAAACCAATCCAAAGTAGCACATAACTGAGAAGCGGGGGGAAAAGGGATATATGCGTTTAAAAGTGTGGGGTTTATTTGTGTTCCTTCCCTCATAAATCAGTCATTTTGGAGAAACTTCAGCTACTAGTTATGCACCCGTGTAGACTAAACGGCCTTCCTTTTCATCTGTGCAAAATAGCTCAGTCAGACTGGATCGATAGACAACCCTTTTCAAGTCTTGCTGCCGATTCTCAGTGGGATTTAGGTTTGGACTTTGACTGGGTCATTTAAACACACAGACATGCTGTAATCTAATCTTTCTATTGAAGCTCAGTCTATGTTTAGGTCATGCAAAGAACGACAGGTTAAGTGCCACATGATTTAAATTTCTGTACAACTATCAGCTCGTCTGTGATATTCCACACATTTTCTAAAATCTAATTTGTAAAAATGTTCAAAACTATCCCCGTTTTACCACTTTGCTTTTCTCAGAAAAGACTGAAACACATTCAGGTTTGTGGTTGTAATGTGATTAAAAATTCACTGTCGTTACTACCAAAATGAAATCAGAGACAAGTCGGGTCATTCATGGTTAGAGATACATTTATTGTATTAACACGGCTACGTCACTAGCATGCAAAGTCAGGTATGACACATGTAAGGCATTTTCTCCAAGTAAAAGCTGCCTTTGTCACTAGGTAATCCAGTTTTTAAAGTGCAAAGTCCACAGAATGAATAGGTTTGTTCTACAGCACTACATTGTAAGTGGGTCTATTAACCAGACATGTAATGAAGAAAAAAAGTTAGGATTGCTGTAACTTTGTATCACATTACACGATGCAATGACAACAAGCGGACAGATTTACAGATCCGACACTGAAGGGGGTTCCGACAGTCAGTCCCTGTCAGTCCCTGGACAAGACTGTAAACCGTGTCTGAAGTTGGTCTCCGGTAACAATGATAAAGACACATCTGTGTTTACACAGACACATGAACAAATACTCACATTCACACTATTAAAAAAGGGCAACTTGGACATACATTTTGGTAAATTGATGGGCACATCTGACTCTACATTATTTAAGAAAAAAAGGAACAAATACAAAGAATCTCCATCTACATTAAATGAGACGTATGCAACTCAGTCAAAGAAGCGCAGGGGAAGGAGAGCTTCCCCTTCCAAACTTCACACGATGAGCCACCACAGCACCACGACGACAAGAGGCACGCTTCAAAAACGCACAAAAGAATCTGCTACCGACAGTTGGACAACATTTGCCAGGCTCGTGCCAAATTATTGCCATTATACCTTGTTTTTTATACCTGTGTGCGCGTGTGCGCTCATGCACAGTTAATGGCTTTTTAAACCTCGATGAGACAGATGCGCTGCTGGGAAGCCAAACCTGCAGAACAGGGGATGCGATGGCAACAATGTGGGGTCAAGACGACGCTGTCTGCTTCTAATGTGGACCGCTCATTTGGATTTCATGTGTTGCTGGTTGATTTCAATATTTCCCTTTACTAAGGGACCCAACCAGTGCAGCAACAGTTCAAAACTAGAATATACACACAGAAAACATCCCTGCTTTGTACATAGGCGTATAGACTTTTATAGTTCTCTCTCTATATATACACATTTATATGGGAAGAAAAAAATAATTATTTTTCTAGAGTTTTCCAATGTGTTAAACATTGCATTTCAGGAATTTGTGTTCTCGTGAGTGGCACACATTTTGTTTTAGCTGTCTGCTTTTTTAAAGTTAAAAACTATTAAATTCAAAAATAAATAGAGTAAAAAAATGAGCAAATAAATGCCCATCACAAAATAAAATAGCACTTTTGGCCAACACTAAGAAGGCAAAAAAATAAACTACATAGTAACAGGAGTTATTCATGGATTTTAAAAAAATTATATACACTCTCTGGTCTTCAGTTCTAAATAAATAAACAGAAAATGTTAGCAGATTAAGACTAGTTAATCTTTTTTTTTTCTTTTCTTTTTTAAGGTATGGCACCCTGTCGGCGACAAAGAAACAGAAGAAACGTCCAGGGATTGCAGTGCGGATAACATTTCCAGATCACGCACACAAAACTTCTCTGTCACAGTTCTTGGCAATCTCTAATTTATAATCCAACCAGTGGAGTTTCAACAAATAAAAGTCAATCAAGAGAGTTAGTTGTGTTTTGATAACGTTTGCCAGCTTTTTCTGGTTGCAGTCAAAGGGTAAAAGATCATTTCACACAGCTAATTTAACCAGAAACATTTTTGTTCTTCAGTTGCAACTGAGTTTGTGTCTAACGTCTGATTCCTCGATCGAGATCGGTTTACAGTAAAGATCGGTTGCTCTTCCCTGATCCTAAAAGAAGGTTAATCAGTTTTGTCACAATGCTGCAAACGTTACGCTCTAATACACACAGAGGTCGGGAAACTTCATCTCGTAAATGGGAACGGATCGATTCTGGCTTTGGCCGTAACCCGAGGATATGGTTCCGGATGGGCTGGGAGGGGGTCTGGAGAGGAGAGGGGACAAAGCAAAGTGGTTATCCTAGCTTTAGGCAACTTTCTCAATATGTGTGCAGCAAGGTTCCTACACATTCTTGTGATCAATTTACACAATTTTACAGATTCCCACGGTTCCCGATCCTTGTTAGCACATTTTAAAGTATAAAAACAAAGGTTCACTTTGAATTCATGGATGGTTGTGTCTGAAAGTATGGATGGAAATCGATACGACAAAAAAGTAATTTTATTTCCTTTTTCCATAATCCTCCAGACCAGAAAAATACTTTAATCTAGTTTTAAACTTTAGCTTTTAACTTTAAACAGCCAGTTCAAATCTTTGCTACTAAATATATTTGAAACATTATATTTACCTGATTGTGATCTCAAATATCTGATTCAGTTTGCTCTGTAGCATTGTGGCCTAGAAGGGACATAATAATCATTAAATATTTTATTAAATTAATACAAATAAACACAGGCAAAAAAAACCCGACATCTTCATACCCTGGCACCACAATGTGCAGCGATTTCCTCAAACGGGGCCTTCTGGAACTTCTCCACCACTTGTCTCCGCCGCTCCCTCTCCTGCTCCTCAATACCAACACTGTCCACTAGAGGGAGACAGAAACAGAACAATCCATTTCAAGCACTCCCATGGAAAAGTTTGATTTAAACGATTAATGGGCAAAATCTCAGCTCAAAGTCTTTCTAAAATATATCCTGGAGGGATCATTTTCCACTCCAACCTGAGGCGCAACAGCTGGAAACTTTTAACGTTTATTGAATTAATTAATTAGACAAATTGAAACAGAAACAAACACAAATCCACTTAAGAGTAAATCGTATTTGTAGCCAGAAGAGCCAATAAAACAGCTGACGTACCAATGGCATTTTTCAGGGTTTCAAATGTGATTTCTTCTGCTGGCGTCCTCTGAGAAATAAAAGCATCAAATAAATGTCAAGTGGATTCAGAGCTTTAAACTCAAGTGTTTTTGACTTGTATTTAATTTTCTAATTAAGGAAATAGTTGGGTTTTTTTTTAGACCTTTACCTCCTCCTTCTCTGGACTGTTTCGGGATTCAACCTCCACCTGAAGAGAAATGGTTTCCCCAATGCTCTTTCTTTTGGACAGCCGGTCCTCATCTAGAGAGCAGATTTATTAGTAAAGCATAATTTATATAAAAAAAAAGATCCTTTAATGGGCTGCTTAGAGGAAAAAGAAAAGGGAGGGAAAATATTAAAGGAAGAACAGAAATCCTAAGAATGATACCAATTAAGCTTTAATATTTGGGCTTTATAGCAAGATTTCACTAAGTAACAAAAATGAGGCCAACAATTTCTATTTCTGAAAAAAAAAAAAAAAAAACGTTTCCCAAAATAGTTTTGTAATACCCGATGAAACGTTCTACTTTTCAAACAAAAAAAAAGTTAAAATCAAAAACAACCTTCTGACAGTCACAGGGAATGTTAAATATGGCTAAATAGTGATTTGTTTTATATTGTGATATATATTTATATTGAATAAAATGAAAAATATTGTAGAACATGTTTTGCTTTTTTTTTTTTTACCAAATGGCTCAGTCCTAACTTGGAGCAAACAATTCATTTCATCAATCAGTATATTGGAAGGAACAATATACAATCATTTATTCTCCTGAAAATATTACAACACACCAGTTTTTCTCTCATTTTATTTTCTAACCTTTTTTTAATGGCAAAAAATTTATTTAGAAATAGAGTATATATGGATGAAAAAATGTAGGTTTAATTCCATGACTAGATCTTGTTTACATCTGTGGTTTAAAAAAAACCCAACATATTTATATTGTCGGATATATTTTAAATTTTTAATAGTGAAAGACGTATTTGGATTTTTTTCCTAAGTTGGAACTCCTACCAGTAAACTGTGGGACGTAGGGCGTGGCCAGTCTCTCTGTATTGTAGCCACTTCCTCCGAGGACCTCTGTAATCTCCGACTGGAGGAACAAAACACCACTTTCCACCTTCTCCAGCGAAGACGGCAGCCTATTAGGAGAAGATGCAACAGCAGAGAGCAAAAATTCATCAATTTGTACTAACTAAAATACTGAAGACACTTTTCTAAGAAAATAATAATAAAAATAGCTTCTTCTTACTTGGGATTTGCAATAAAGACATCCTCAGGCAAAAGGTAAGGGCCTCCTTTCTGTCTAGCCTCAATAACCTGGAGGGCAGCAGAATACACACAAATTCAGCTTATTACACATTAATCTGCAGACAGACGGTCGCACATAGAAGTCCAGACACCCACTTCGTGTATGTGTTGGCAGAAGGCTGGGACGGTGGTGAGCTGGCAGATGAGGTTGAGGTAGGCGGCGGAGATGGCGTGAACAGCACAGCGGTTATAAACAGGCAGACCTTCGTCCGTGGACAGGGCCAAGTCCTGCACAGGACGCAAATGAAATCAATAAAACTCCTCAAGAAGACTCACAATGTTTTTTGTTTTTATTGAGTGCCATATTCATCGAGACCTGCAAGGCGAGAGCCAGTCGGATGAGGTCCACCACCACCTCTTCGTTCGCCAGCTCCACGCTGAGAAGACCTAACAGGGCGTAGAGGGTCTCGTAGTGCTGCTGGCCGCTGCTCTCCTCCTTACAGCCAAGGTAGATGTGTCGGTACAGCTGCTGGCCGTGCTGCAGGTGGATGTCAAAGGTTGGACTCATTAATCCAAAGGAAAGTAAATGAATTTCTTCTCTTTTCATGTTTTGTGATATTTAACAGAAATATGACTAGAATCACACATGCATGACGAATGAGTACCTTCTTCATGAATAAATTGTCCTGTCTGGAGCACTTGTCAACTTTGAGCTTCAGCACAGAGATGTCAGAGATGATGCTACACGAAGAGAAGGCAAAAACGGGCACGACCAGTCAGCTCAATAACTCCACAACGAAAGACCCGTTCTCGCCGCCGCACACAGAATTACTCACCCGATTTTGGAGAATTTGGGCCTGTTGTCGTGCCTGTCGATTAGACTGAGGAGAATCTGGAGCACGAGTAGCCGGACCTCCGGGTCATCGGTTAGAGAAAAGGAGAGCAGCGGCTCCAGGAAAGAGCTCGGCAGTGCTGTGAGCATGTTTGTGGTCTGGAAACCCGCCGTGACCTTGGAAATTCATTTTGAAACGAAATTATCTGTTTAGGCAGGTTCATTATGGAGGAATATTTGACTACAGCAGATATTCTTTACAATTAAGAGAAAAAAACACAATTTCAAGGCTTTCTGGATCCTTTGACGCTGCTTATTTCTACAGATGCATAGATATCACTTTGTTCAAACAGATACGATACCGATACTTGGATTCGACTACCAATACCATGTACCAATGCCAATACTTCTACTATACAAAAAATGCAATGAATTGGAAGTCAGGTTTTATTTTTCCCCTCTGCTTTTCTCTCTGCTATTTTCTTCTCTGCTTGCTACAAAAAACATGATTGTGAGTTAGACAGAAAATAAATGAATTAATAAAAATACAACAAGAAAAAAAAAATCAAGTAAAATATATCAAATGTTTGTGAAATTATTGCAGATTTCCACATTTTACGTATTGGTTCATGGCATCAGTTAACTTTAAAGTGGACATTAGAACGATATTGGCCCAATATCCAATACCAGTATCGGTGCATCCATATTTATTTCTTATCTTTTATTTAGTAATTTAATCATAGTTTTCATACATATTTTCCTAGTTGTAAACTCTACAAAAGGAGCCATAAATTAAACTCTTATGATTAAAAAAGCAACTTTTACCTGAACCAAGGACTTGAGCAACATAATCTGAATCATTCTTGTACTCTCAGGCCTGGAATTGGAAAAAATACAATGAAACTTAGGTCTGAACAAATTTGTATTCAAACAGTGATTTGAATTTCTGTGCAACATTATTGCCCTTAAAAAACGCTTATAAAACGGACATGTGGGGAGTTAATTCAAACGTACTCCGATTCGGTAGACGGAAGCGTCATATGTACTCCAGGGACCGGGATCTTTCCCATGATGAACAGCATCACCTCTGACCTCTGGTATGTGGGTAAGGTATTGGCAAATGAGCCTGAAAATTAGCAATACAAAAATAAATATATAGAAGAACTGATGACATACATTTACAAACAGCATTTTTGCCACTTTAGAGTTGCAAAAGAAACCAAGACAGACTGACCAATAGTCCTAATGACCGCCTCCTGTAGCTGCCGCTCCTCGTGAGCTTTGATGATCTTGGTGCCTATGTTGGCGGAGCCGTCATACGAGCCGGTCAACTCGTAGTCCACGCTGAGACGAAGCTGCCTCAGCAGGGTGTTGAACACCTCCAACACGGTAGGGCCTGGATTTACACAGCAAAGGGTCGAGATTTTAAGTCCTCAACGCTCTCGGGCAGATTTTAAAACGGCCGACCGGAGATTTCTCTTCCCGCGTGTAACACACCTACGGAGCCGCTGGCTGCAATTGCAGCTGCCTCCAGCAGCACTTCTACAATGCCAGCCCGCACTTTGGCCGAGTTCTTGCTGTTAGCATCCAGATGGCCGAGGAGTTGCTGGATTACTAAGTGAGAGTGCTGGGACTGCAACAAAAAGAGCACGAGAGGGACATGAAACATGAGTGAAAAATGAAGGAAACCGATGAGTAAGGGCGGCTTTTTGCCCCTACGAAATGAGCGTGCGCTGCAGAAACAAAGCTAATTAAACTGAACGGCGGATGCTGTTTAAGCCTCTAGGGTGTGAGATGAAACTTGTAATAAAAAATAAAAAAAACTAGATGGTGTGAAAGCAAACAAAATGTTTCATAATAATGTCTGGACTTAAATAAAAAGGACGTGTGTGACCAGACAAGGTCTTTCTCACCTGAATGGAGTACATGATGATTTTGAAGCAACGCACAGCAAAGGTCTTGCCTTCCCATAGAGAGTGGTTATCCAAATGCCTGGAGAGGAGTAGAGAGGGACAGGAGGAGGTGGAGAGAAAAGAAGCACAGAAAGCACAGAGATAAGACGGTAGGTATTAACATCTTAGAATAAATAGTGGATTAAATCGCAATTTAAGCCTCAGATGTTGATTTAAAAAAATTAACACAGCAGAAAAGCTTTGGATTTAAAGTGACTGTAACCCATCATGAATAAGCATGTTTTTTACATTTCAGAGAATGAATAATGAAGCCTGTAAAATAGGAAATGATCAATAAGCGTAAGAATTAATTGTTACAGAAGAATAATCAGCGACTGAAAAAACAAAACAAATCAGCTGCTGGTTTGATGTTTGCGAAAGACTCTTTAGAGCGGCACAAATAGCGAGGCACCGTGTTTTTTGTGCCGGGTTTGGGGCTTTTCTGAGCTGCGGCTTCAACAAAAGAAATCAAAATAACACCCAGAAAGCTGGAAATACCCCAAACTCTAATATTTTCTGAAGAAAAGGAGCACACAAGTACAAACCCCTTACAAACTTAGCAGGTGTTTCTTACGTGTTTTGTAAAAGTCTTTGTGACGAAATCCGAAACAAATAAATGCTATAAATAGCATTATTACAGCGGTAATACTGGAATGGTGTATTACTTTAGAAGAAGCAGGAACAATAGATGCTCTTCTGATTCAAATAAAAGAATCAAATATGAGTCAGAGACTTTTTTATGTTTTAACTCTAAAATCGTGTCACCTTTACTAAAGGTCATCACAGAAGCTGCAACAAAAGTTGATTATCATCTTTTTCGTCTCTTGAGTCAAGCAGTTTTTCAGGAAACTTTGCTGATCACTGCGTTGCAAAAAAAGCAACAAATATATAGCAATATATCTTTCATTGGTAAAAGGTTTTGAGCTATAATCAAGATTCACTCCAAAACATACCTACATTTACAATAATTTTAATATATAAGACTGATTACCTACTTTGATTTAAAAGCAAAATAATGCATCTTCAGCAACATTTTCGCTACAAAAAAGCAAAAGCTCTGGACATCTTTAGCTTTGAGGTTGAAAATGAAGTCACGAGGGACAAAAACACGTAACAGACAACCGATAGCTATAAACACAAAACCAGTGAAAGGTAAAGACTGGGAGGGATGCTACGCTACATACAAGAGAGAAGTGATTCTTTAATGGCTGCATTAGGGAGCGAACACCAGCTGTAAAAGCAAAGTATTTAAACTAAAAATAAAGGATGTGCTCAAAAACGAATAAAGTCTGTCTAGCTATGTGACCTACATACACCATTGCCACAGTAATATATAATTTAAATATCTCCTTCACAAACGGACCCTCAGATCTAGTCGATACCCTTGCACCGCCCTTGTTGCTCTCCTCTGAACCGATCAGCAGAAAGATAAAAAGGCTTCAACAGAGCCCTGATATGCAGCCCCCCCGCCAAAATAGCCAGCATGTTCATGTATGTAAAAACAACACCACAAGTGAGGAAGAGATCCTGAAAATCAGAAAATCAGAAATGTGCCTTACATCAGGACGGGTGTGACGGCGTTCTTGATGTTGCCATAGGCAGCTCGGCCCAGCAGCTCCCTGAAACAGCGCTCTGTCAGCTCCACGGGGCTTTCCTTCTCCTTCTCCGACGCCTGCAGCGGAGAAGGAGAGCGACTGGTGGGGAGCGGCGCAGGTGATGAAGCAGGAAAAAAAAAAAAAGGGAGGGAGGGAGGGAGGGGAGAGGATGGAGGAAGTGAGGGAGAGGGGTGCAGGCAGAGAGAGAAAAACAGAGACGTTGGAATCACTGAGTCGGTAAAGCAAACACACGGAAAGCTCACTTTCTTACAAAATAAAACGCCCCGGATCAGCCAAGCCACTGCATCACTTATAACTGGGTCGACTTTACCGGCTGCAGTTCTTCTGCAGCAGGAATCAGACAGCAGTCTATAGATGTGTAAGTGTGTGCTGCACATCTGTTTTAAGCATGGGGGACATGCTGGTGCCCAAGTCTACACACATTTGTAGGTTATTGTCATGCATAATTAAAATCATCAACCACAGTTTGGTCAACTCAAGCCTCTGGTAGTCCAGCAAAGGTGCCATTATTTATCAAAATGCTCTTTTTTTCCATCTCATCTGCTACTGAAGGCGTTAAAGAAATGAGTACCGGGACCGAGTTTTAAGCCTCCCCTTAAACCTAAAACCAAATTATGAAGAGGAAGTTTCTGTTTAAAAACCTTCTTTTATTTTATATTTTCACTTCTACTGAGAAAAGCTAAGAAAGAAACCAACTTTACAAAGTTGAGCAGTTGAGCTGTTAATGGAGTCCTGGTTTTTATCTAAAGCTAGGGAGAGAATTGAAAATCTATGGGATCTATAATGTTTCTAACAATGATTTTGCACAGGCACTGTGATTCATGTCTACACCAGATTTATAAAGCAGATTGGACTCAATACTTGCTGGCATAGGAACACCAGGTTGGAATAATCTGCACCTGTTTTTGCATCACCTAACAGTTGTCCACTAATTCAGAGGACCCCGGCCCCTGGACCGGTACCGAGGCATGGGTTATTTGGTACTGGGCTGCAAAGGAAAAACTAAACATCCTACAGGGATTCCATTTTTATTATCAGAGTCTAAACTGTTTTATTGTGGAAAAATCGCCAGATTCTTTCGGTTACATCTGGCTTTAACTGACTCTTGACGCATGTCAGGATGCCTGCCTCGGTGACACGATACGTCACCGCAAAAAACTAATCACAAGCTAGTTGAATAATTAAAAACAAAGGCCTCTGAAAACTTTCTTTGCCAAATGGAAAAGGTCATATAAAGAGACAGAAAAGGAGCCTAGAACTTTGAGAAAAAGACAGCTACACTTAGCACACAATACCAGGAGTCATACTGGAAATATGGATTCATCGCGACAAGCGACTTGCCCGCACTACACCGCACTCTACATAATATGTGATATTCGGCTTTCTAATGAGGCAATGAAGCCATTAAAACTGCCCCAGTAGTCTCATTACAGAGACCGTCTCATTACAGACCGTCTCATTACAGAGAAACAGCCACTGATTAAGTGTTGTGGTGAGTAGTTTTTTTCATGCACTTTATATAACTTTTTGTGGTAAATCTTATTCTAAAGGCATGTTTAAACGTTACCGTACGGGACCAGAGAGCGTTGGGGGCAGAGAGGATTGTAATGCATTCCATTAACCTCGGAAGTCAGAACTCGTTCCGGGTTTGATGTCACGCACGGGTAAACGGTGTTCCAGTTAACATAGTTGGATAAGTCGGTATTCCAATATGGAAATCCCCAGGTAACCGTAGTTGGTAGCACTTCTTACCAACATCGTTTTAAGCTGTACTATTGATATGCAAATGACCTTTTATTTTAGTAAGTTTAGAGTTGCAGGCTCTAATATGATTGAATTTAAACCCGTTCTTGCTAGTATGTCTTTTAAAATAGACATGTTTCCACCAAGCTACTATTGTAGATGCAAGTAGCGGCCATATTGAGAGAGACTCGGTGCAAAATAAAAAACTACCAACCTTCAGAGAGGAAAGTAAGACTTTTTCCCACTCGGAAGTAAGAATTTCCGAGTTCCGACTGCAAATGGAACGCACCATCACTCGTGTTATGTTGCTTGTGGTAGGATACACATTGGATTTCATTTTTTACCTTAAAAAATAACCCATGTTTCTATTGCCACTATTTCTTTTTATTTTGTTGGATTTATCTGCTGTTCCATATTAATACTGTTCTGTGGAAAAAAAGAAGGAAAAAGAAGGAAAAAAAAGAAAAAAAAAGGTTGGGGGACCACTGCTCTATCTAGTCATAAACACAGCAGATGCATAGGTGATCACGGAGAGAGAAATATTTTTTTAACTACACCAGGTTCTAGATTACTCACACTGGAATGGCATTTCAAAAATCAATAGAATGAGACATAAAGACACATTTTACATCCCATTAAATTTGCTTCATAAATAAAAAAAGGTTTGGTTTCTATTGTACGGCACTGCCTGAGTACTCCCGTTTGCACTCCCACCCAATAACGGCTGTAATCAGTCTTCTGTGACGTACCCAAATCATTTTTTTGGAAAGTCAGCAGTTCAGCTGGTTGTTTTATTTCCCCTGCAGAAAAATCCCCACCAGCTTTCAGTAGATTGTATTTCTCTAACTACACCCCCCATCCCCACCCAAAAAAAACAATTTGCTTAGCACAAACAGCTTTTGGTATTTGAGGATGTGACTGCATTAGTTGTTTCTGTAATTGACATAAATACGCATAACTGTGAGCAGACTTTTCCCTAAATGTATCCATTCTACCTCGTCTAAATGTGAACACAGGGAGGCGTTATTTCCTGCCTTTTTTAGGAGCAGATCTGCCTCTGTGTCTAGTTTAAGAAACATAGATGCCCTTCTTCAAAATGCCTGGAAAGTTGCATCAAATAGTGAGAGGTTAAGGTTTAATAACCGGTGTAAAGATACGCAGTCTGAGCTTGCCACAAGTGGACTAGGGCACTTCTTAAAGCCAGGTGTTTAGAGACACTCTTTTTTTTTTTTTTTGCTGAGTTAACATCTCAAGTGAAACATCTGTCCACGTCAGTCTGAACTCTCCAATCTTTAAATAAAATAGTCAAAGTCTCATCTTCACAGGGAAACGGTAGTCCACAGAAGAGGAACCAATTTGACCTTGAGGTAATTAGATTCTGTTCCGACTGCTGTGGGTAATGACGAGCAGGACACGGTGTGAGAAGGAAATGAGGATGCACAGCAGGTGAAGAACCACAGAATATAAACAGCGGAGGAGGCAAGCTGACAGGGAAATGTGACCGTGTTGGAGTGTCAGTCTGTCTATGACTCCCTCTGTCAATAACCGCCCTATATCTAAAGCTCAATGCTCTATTATCCAACCCTCAGTGTTCCACTTCCCCTTTGCTCCCCTATCTGTCAGATTGTGGTATTGACGTCAAAGGGAATTTCAGAATGTGGAACATTGCCAACAGAGTGAGCCTCCAGAGTCGGCAGATCCTCTCACAAACTGGCAGTGTCAGACTCTTAGTGGAGCTCTTATTCTCCACCCACGCCGCTTTTTGTCTTCTTGCATTCTCCTTTCATACTCCTCACTTGTCTTCTTAAATATTTCAACCCACGCCGCACTGTGTTTGTTCTTGGATTCTGCTGGTGGTTTAATAAAGGCACCTGAAGGGAACAGCGCTGTAAGCGGGTTCATAAAATGACAATAATGATAAATGGCACGAGTTCTAGGTGAGACTCCCAGGCTCTGGACTGTGCTGTCAAAGTTTGAAAGGTCAAGAGTGGATCATCAACTTAATCACCACATATCAAATGTGACTGATCCGTTTGAAAATAGCTACAAATAGCTACGTATAAATCATATGACAGTTTGCTTTTAGAAACAAAAAAGTTAAGCATAGTCCATTGCAAAAGTCCTGAATCACCCATCTTGTCTGTTATATTAAATTGTGTTTAATAAGTTTAAGTTTAGTAACTGATCATTTCATGGCAAGTTGCTAGCTAAAAAAAAAGGTTTAGTTTTATTCAGAATCCAACTGATCTGAGCTTCTTTCCTGAAGAATTGCCTAATTCCTTATCTTAGAGACATGCCTGCTGACTTGTAATTTTATTTGTTACCTAGGAGCTCAAATTCAAGTCTGTGACTGTCAGGCAGTCAAAAGTATTTTTACAATGTGTCGCTTCCTTTTTATCCTATTTTTGTACACTGAAATCATGCTTGAATTGTGTCAGACTTCTATTCAGGACGGGATAATAATCCAGCTCAACAGTTTTTGACAACAGCCAAAAAAAAAAGTAATATACCTCAATATACATGTGCAGTTTTATAAAGTCATAAAACTGCTCCTATGAGGACTCATGAGATGTTTGTTTACCAACTTCTTTCCACAGATCTGTCGGTTTTTTGTGTTGTACAATAAAACTTGACAAAAAAATGTGAGTGAAATAAAATACAGACGATAGTAAAAAAAATGGCACCAACCTCTTATTCCTAAAGATAATAAGTAAAAATTCAGACACTCTCAATTCACTGTAGATGTTTTTTAAAACCTGACACTTTTTCGTTTGCCCTCCACTGTCTTCATTTTTAAATAATTCACTAAACAAAATAAAAAGTAGAGACTAAAACACCCTAAGATGGCCTGGAGAAGGAAAACCTTAAGAGACTACATGAGGTGTTTGGAGAAAATGTAGCCAGCTCTCAAATGAAATGAAAAATAAATGAGTTGAATTAAGTCCTAATAGTATAGAAAGTAGAGTGTGTAAAGTTTTGTGATGACAGGTTAAAATGTTCAGGGAAAATGGGTGGTGGTAGATGAAATTATAGCTTTGAGTCCACATCAGCTTCCGGAAGAAAGTTTTCCAAAAAAAAAGAAATCTACTTAGAAATAAAATCTATTCAGTTTAACATAAAAAGGTAGAATGTGGAGTATTCCTCTTGTTAAAAGAACTTCACAATTTGAAGATTTATTTGTGCAACCTGGAAAAAAACAAATTTACATCCAATCTTTTTTTTCTCCAATAAATAAACAGTAATAGACCCAAAGTTAGATAATTTCGGTAACATTCAGGAGCTTGCATTAAAGTCGCAGCTGAAGCAAACTACATTTTCTACGACGCTGAGCTTGAAAATCAGAGATTCAGCAAAAACCTTGAAGGACGATAGCTAATTTGCTTTTCGCTGTGAGTTTTCAACCGCCATCATTCGTCCTGCATTCTCGATATGAAAATTCAGAAACCCTTGGGGAAATCTCAGATTTAAACAAGAGAAAATAGATGGAGTTGTTGTAACGCTAACAGCTCTAAAAGCCTCAAATATAAACTCCGTAATCATTTTGTATTAGATTAGTAGTACATTTTTCAGCTTGAGAGCTGATGCTACATGACAGGCCTTTGTTCAAGTAAAATGATAGCCGCGCAACGCTAAAAAAATATGATTAATGTGGTTCTTCTATGTTCTTTCATTATAGTTCCAAAGCAGACATCTGGATCCACAGCAGGTCAGAGCTTCATAAAAACCAGATATCAGAAACAGGATTCAAACTATTGACTGGTGAATCTCTACTGTATTCTTTTGTATATTTTTTAGGTTTTGGTCACCCTTCAAGACGTTGCCTCTTGATAAGATTTTTCTTTTTATTGGGATAAAAACCGACATGCATATTTTGACACATTTGTAATAGAAAGAACATAAGCGCTCACCTCTCTGTCCGCTCTCCGCTCTGCAGGTTGAAAAGCAAAGAGGGGACAATCTTGTCCATGTGCTGGGGGTCCCAGATATTTGCCTGCAACTCATCATTCACAGTCTTCCTCACCACGCCCTGCAGACCCTTAATCCCCGCCATCCGGATCCTGGTGGCAGAATATGCACATGAGAGAAAGCACTTAATTATAACTAGGAGCATGAAAAGAGATCCGTTTTTAGCCCTACGTATTTTTACCCGCTTGATTCTATCCAAAGTTACCTCAAGGCGTCTATTTTATGTCATTTAAAAAGCAGCTTATAAAAGAAAAGACTTGAGGCAACTGGAATCAAAAAAAAAAAAACACTTCATCTAAAAACAGCACTTCCTGGATATTTTAGTCCCTGGAGCACAAACAAAACATCTATTTACATACTTGGTACGAATGTCAGGGTCCTCGTAGTTTGAATGGCACATCTCACTGAAGCGGGACACAAAGAAGTCGTAGCTGCGGTGGTACGAAGGAGTGTCCTCTTCTATATTAGCAAACTTCACAAACTGATAAGGAAAAAAAAAACAAAGAATTACTTAAATATCAAATTGAAACTCCCGACAAAGTACTCAGTTAATTAGTCAGAATAGTTTTCATTTAACTGAATATAACTCAAGCTGTAGGTACGTAACGTCTAATTAGGAGTGAATAGCAGAGCAGAGGGGGAGCTCTCCCACTGGGCTGGCAAATGTCACCAAAGTCAACCAGCTGACATTCAGCTTCAAAACATCATCAAGTTGATAAATTATGAACTGGATTTTTTTTTAGCACGATCTTAAGGGTGGTTGAAGCGATGATTAAATGAGGAGCCGCCACCAAAGGAGATAGCAATAACAGCCAATACATTCTCATTTAAAAACACCGTCTGAATTAATAAGGAACCAAATAAAAAAAATAAAAAAAAATGAAGGTTGTCTAAAAAAAGTAACAAAAAAAACATTGTAATCTTATTCCCTCATTGTGTAGATATATTAATGTTTGGAGAGGTTCTTAAAATGACAGCGTATAGTTCCTTGGCAATAGGTTGCAGTACATTGCTAAATCATTGCAAGCAAGCGGTATTTTTGTGTTTGAGTGATGACCTTATCAACAGATGTCCATAAAAGGGCCAAAAATCACAATTGTGTAATTTTCTACCACTATACAAGGCAGCAAAAGGACAAGCACATCAGACTCTCTTTCATCACAGGCAGGGAAAGGAGAGGTAAATGTGTGGAACTATATGTGTTAAATGCAAAAGTTTCCAGCATATTCGGATATATCTATTTTTTAATGGATAAACTGTAATGTTAGACGGAATAACCTGAAACGAAAAAATGACAAATTTCGGGGTATTTTTATCATGAATGGTTTGAAAATACATTACGGTATTACATTTCTGCTTACTATGTGCGTGAAGGCACGGACACAACAGCAGATTGCACACCTCTACCTGAGCGGGGACACGGTGTTACGCCCCCGTGACCTGGGTTGGGTGCGTCTCGGATTGGGTTGGTGAACTTTATTTTATTTTTTATTTTTATCTGTTCATAGAGCACTTTATTTAAACTTCTATAGAGGACGAGCGGATAGGGATGTAACCTTGTGTTCATAAATCAATAAAGGCGTTTTGTCCACATAGCCTCACATAGAAGGAAATACGGCACCCAAAGTGTCGGCCCCACACAGTGGGACCTGCGCCCATATATTTTAGACATGCTTTTTATGGTTATATTCAATTCAATTCAATTCAATTCAGTTTATTTATATAGCGCCATTTCACAACAGATGTCATCTCAAGGCACTTTACAAAAAGAGTTATTACAATACAATGTTTAGTGTAGAAATTACAGAACCACAGAAGATTGCTCGTGGAATTCTCAGCAATCCCTCATACTGAGCAAGCATGCAGCGACATGGGAAGGAAAAACTCCCTTTAACAGGAAGAAACCTCCGGCAGAACCAGGCTCAGCACAAGCGGTTATCTGCCGCGACCCTGTGGCTAGAAACAAACAGAGACACAGAAAGAGCAAAAATGCACAAGTTTGTTGCAGACGTGGAGAATTTTCCGTCACTGAATGCCTCTTATCCGTAAGCAGGGCTAATCCGGAGCACCTACTATAATAGAAAACAGGTTAGTGCTTGAATTGACAGCACATCATGCAGTTGGGGAGAAGTAGGAAAGAAAGTAGGAACAGACCCTAATAATGTCCTCCAACAGCCTAGCCTAAAGCATATATAAAATATATAACCATAAATTATATAAATATATGGTGAAGCCGCCAATACTTTTCAGTGATTGGGCATCAGTTGATTCATATTCAACAATATTAACAAAACAAAGTGAGCTCATGAGTCGTGAATGTTCTGCTGTTGATTCCTGAAAGCGCTCCAGCTGCTGCTATTAATACTGAATATCTTCTACATATGAATGTTTAACATATCTGTTTAGAAGCTGTAAAGAATAGTTCTTAAAACAAAAAAGAATCGAAAGGAGATATTATAATGGCATTTGTTGCAATCCCCGGCAACACCAAGACAAGTATAAGTCTGCTTAAGCACCGTTCACAACAGAGCGCTGAAAGAAAAAAATGAAACACTTTCTGACCATTAAGCTCAGAACACGAGCCTAATGTGTGGAAATAGATACAATATCTGAATGACTCAGAGTATATAGGCATGTTAGCACATGGATATTGATCAAACTCTCCAATTTGTGCTACATTATGAGAGTGAAGTTTCCATATCTAATCAGTCTCCACAGCTTTGCAGTTGAGGTCTACAGTTAATTTAATTTCTTTTATGTGCCCTATGTTGGCACGGTCGACAGGTCTGACTGCTGCTTCCCATCACTCCCTCTACCCGACGTTCTGTACTAGGCTCTGATCTTTCAGTCTACGCATTTCCTCTCAAGGTTTGCATAGCTTTGCCCTTTGAAATGACAACATCAAAGTAAATGCACCCCGTTGGGGTTTGATCGGATGTTACATCTAAATCTAGTGAGATTATTTTGATGCCGCAGGCTGTCTTCGCTGATTCCTATGAAAGCTACAAATCCTTATATTCCCAGGCAGGTTAGTATTATATTGTTGTAAGGTAAACATCCGTTAGAGGTGAGTAATATGGCAGAAATATATTTTTTTTTTAATAAATGCACATTTTTACCTCCTTATCCCAATTTATAAACATAGATGTTAAAAAAAACATTTTTCTACAACATTTTTTTATCAGTTTGTGCAATTTTGTCAACTTTTTTCCAAGTACAACTAACGTTTAATACATTATGACACTTAAAACTCAGTTTTTCATGTTATAATCATTATTACCTTCATTAGTCATGGTAGTAATATTTTTCCTCATTTAACTCATTAAGTCTCAAAAAGAGTCAGTTTATCTTTGCATTTCATTATATAAGGGCTTTAACTCAGGTTTTGTGTTAAGAATGAGGCCCTGCCTCTTAATCCACAAAAACTTATTAAAACTAAAATATAAAAAAATTGGGAAACTTCTAAATTTAAGACAGTGGTAATAATTATATAAAACAGTACTACATAAAGAGGGATTTGTGCAAAAGAGGATGTTTTCTCTTTTGAAGGAGTCCCACTAGTCAATTTTTTTTCTCTAGAGGATCCATCATGATGCACCTCACATTGATTGTTTCTAGTGTTTTTACAACCTGCAATGGATAAAGCGATGCAAACTATAGCCCTAGAAATCAGCTGCTTCACCTCCAGGCAGCAGGAGGCAAAAGACGAAACTGCTGCTTTCTTCTGTGTGTAACAACAGAAACCTCTTTTAAAAAGTCTTCCTTAAAGAACCACTCTGTAACTTTTACACCATAAAAACACATGTTTTTGAAACATTTTGCTGACACAACACCATTTTTTATGTTCACTTTCAGGGCTATCACTACATGAAAGGGTCATCCTGCTGATTACCGCCCTAAAGAACGTTTTACCTGCAAACTGCTTCTCCGGATGTACTGACTGAGTGTTCCTGTATGGCAGTACTCCACACGCTACCAAATGATCTCAAAAAAAGACGAGGTTTTGAGGCTTCATTCACACCTGATAGTCCGGTACACTCGCTTTGATTAGAGACCAAAGTTGCAACACTGTTAAGGTTTTAAACTGGTGGTGTTCGCATTCACACTCGCTTATTTTTAATCAGAAGGTCCTGAGCACAAGATAGGCCAGAGAACATTTCCTTCGCTTCACTGCTACAAAATATATTTTCTTTCAAACCACTGCTTAGATTAGGTCAGAGTAGGATTAGCTTCTAAAACCCAGTGTTACAACTTTTCAGTTTTGTGTGGTCAGCCACTGTGAGATACAGGAGGATGTATGGATGCTGAACTAGCCATGTTGCTACAGGATTGGTAAGTAACAAATGCTTGCTCAGGGAGTTCTTTGGTCATGATGATGTGATAAGGTCCCAAGAAAAACTGTTTGATGGTTTATCAACCAACACGCTGTTAATTTGATGCTTTGTTGTTTTGGGCTGGAAAGCTTGTAAAACCGTCAGTACACTTCCTCAGATGCGCTCCATAGGGATTTGTTTTTACGAAACTAACGTTACACCGCAAGCCATGAGAGGGCGACAGAGAACAAATATCTGCAAAGTTACCGAGTGTGTCTTTAAAACATCCCAAATGCAGCAATTGATGTTCTTTGATGGCTGATGTTTGCCCCTTTACTTTCATTGTGTTTTGTAAGGATGAAACGATACCACTTTTTTTCAAACCGATACGATACAGATACTTGGATATGAATACTTGCCAATACAGATTGTTACAACAAATGATGATGAATTAGATAAAAGAAATTGATAAACATCACCACAAAACTAAAATTTCAAGTGAAAAATACACATTTTCTGTGAAATTATTGCAGTGTTTACACATTTTAAGTATCGGTTCAAGGTATTGTTTAACTGATACCGATACAGCACATAAGAACGGTATCGGCCCCGATACCAATATCGGTACAACCCTAGTCTTTTGCTTCCATTCACAGTTGAATGGAAAAGGTAAATGTTATTATCATCCTGAATGCTTACAGAGTTGGTTCCTAGGATCTGCAGGTTGGGTTTGTCAGACTCCAGCAGCTTGCGCACCATCTTCAGAAAGCTCTCCACAAACAGGTTGATGCTCTGACAATGGCAGGCCATCAGCAGCTGGTCCAGGGCTTCCATGGCTATACACACATACCTGAATGGAGAAAAAATAAAAAACTTATAATTAACCTCTAAAATAAAGGAGGATACTACCTTAAAGAAAGCAGAAAGAATTCACATTTTAGTTTCACTCTTTGAAGGAGAGGTAAAACACATACAGGACTTTTTTGCAGTGAATATAAAAGTTTTGTAGCCATGAAAACCAACTTCCCCCACCATTTAAACTGTGCTGAGTGACTAAGCAGAGTGATTACTAAGGGTTTTATGCATTAATAAAACATGATATCATCCACCTATAACAACGAGATCTTCTTAAGCTCTTTGAGGAGTTCTGATTTTGTCCAAAGATCAGTTATATAAGGGGATTATAAATGTAACAAATGTCTTATTACATCATCGCGTGGCTATCTGAAACTCTTCCCAGAGTTGTACAGTTTGAGCGTTAATGAAGGTAAATACAAGTCCTGTGACAAATCATAACAACATAAAAACTGTAAACGGTTCTTAGAGAAGAGAAACGGACTCAAGTATTTAGATTTCAAGGATTGAAGCGTACCCATATCTATGCCGGGCCACATCCCTTGACAGCCTCTCAGACAGGTAGGCGCCGATACGGTCCAGTTTCTCTGGAGCCGAGAGGGCATAAAACGTCAGCTTCTCCATGTTGGCTTTGACCAATCCATCCTGGGAGGGTTATAAGAGCAAAGAGAGCCGAGGTAACCAGAATGAATAAGAATCAAAATGTTTTAATCTTTCAAAGAAATAAATAAAACAAATTTACTCTCACGACAGTAGATATTTATGTCACTGCAAGTCAATTTCTGTGTTTTAATTAACAAAGTAAAACTATTTAATGGCATATTATTTTTTTTTCTTTTAGAACCCAGCTAATTAATTATTCGAAAGGGAACACTTCCTCTTATTCAGAGCAACTTAAATGTAAGTATATAACTGGATCACCAAGTTACCCTGTGATGCCCCCCCCCATGACCTACTTCCTACTACCGAGTGTGCTGAGATTCTACTTTTACTCAGCCAAACCCCAAAACAACTCCAAGCAGCGAGCAAAAATAACTTAAGTCTTGGACTCCATCTACTCCAGCTTTATATAACCACAGTCCTAAATTGCAGTTTTTATTCATATGCTTAATGTAAATGTTAAATGTTTTCTCTGATTGATTCTCGTGTTTTTTGTTCTTCATTTATTTCTTCAAAGTGATTCTTGTGTTTTATCTGTTTTCAATGTACATACGTTTAAATAAATGTTTTTTATGCTTTACCTAAATCGCTGTTTTACTGGAATCGTAACTTATATCATTTTGCTTTTTACCCTTTTTTAAATACTGGTATTGCTTTTAATCAAATGCTAAACATTTTCATTAATTGATTTTTGTGTTTTATCCGTTTTTAATTTTCATACTATTACATGAATTTTTTAATGCTTAAATAACAAAAATTTTTCTGTTTGAATTTTCATACTTTATCGTGTATTTGGTTTCTTTACCACTGAATCATGTAAAAGCACTTTGAATTGCCTTGTGTTGAAAGTGCTATATAAACAAAATTGCCTTGCCTAGAAACAAAAATCAGACAATATTCGGAGCAGTAACTAATGATTAAATGTAGATATGGCTCAGCCAGTGGACGCAAGGAACATGTCCTGAAAACATAATATTTGCTTAATATTGAAAAAAGGAAAGGTAGTACAATGTTACCTAGGGATGTGTTTTAGCAAGAATGGTGATACGATGTCTTGCAATACTATGAGTAAGATTTTTAAAACCGAAATATTGTAGAAAAATAGTCACAATTCTAAACACGGCAACTTGTTTCATACATAACACATTCAGTTTTATTACTAGATCTAGATGAGCCACTGGAACAAAGAAGTTGAAAAACAGCCACCAACTAGCAGTCATACTTTAAATTTTACTGCACAAATTACTGTCATCATTAACTTTCCTTTTAATGTCTAAAAGATCAAATAAAAATGAATTAGGGATCGACCGATCTGGATTATTTAGTGTTATTAGTTAGATTTGTTTTCTTATCAGCCTTAGTCTATAACCGATATGCGCTGCCGATTTTCTTAAGACGATATTTTGGAGCCAATACTGATTCTGTTCCCCCAATTTACATGATAAAAACAATGATGACAATAACAAATGTTCCAAGACCCAATTTAACACTTATTGAACTTTAAAAAAATATTTAAAACAATATTTAACAAATAGTAAACATGTAGGAAAAGGTAGGAAAAGTAAGAAAAGAAAAAAATCAGTGCTGAAAAACTGCACAGTACAATTCTGAAAATAAATAGAATTAATAAATTAATTACATTATTGCACGCAATAGGAACAAGCAAGGAGAATAATAAAGTGCAAAGTGTGCAATAATTCAGGGGAAAAATTATCGGCGAACGCAGCAGCCGCTTATCAGCTGATGCTGATATACATAAAAAACACAATATCGGCCGGGCCAATACATCTTTTTATCCCTAAAGTTAATACATTGCTTTTGAATATTGGTACAATTTTGATAGAATTGGTACAATTACTGATTTGCAAAAATCCAGTGTGGAGAATCTATTTAAAAAGAAATGACTTGCATAGAGTCACATTATTCATCTAACATCCTAAGGTAAAAGTTAGATAAAGATGAAGGAAGGTTTTCACTGTGCTTGTAGGATTGAAACATTTAACTTCAATATTATAGACAGGATTTTTTTAAATGTGTTTTTTTTTTAAACCACACCTATGCTGCTGGCCTTTTTTGTGCTACATGATCACTAGGGGTGGAAAAAAAAAATTCACATAATTTAGATTCTTATGCGATTCTTTCTTCTTTCTTTTTTAAGTTCACTTTATAATAAAGTATATTTAAGTATGTAGCAGTTTACATTAGAAAGTCTTTACTTTTCATTAATAGTTGTAAAGATTTAAGATGTGGTAAGTCGAACATTCAGAAGATTATATATCTTTTCAATACTATAGTAAAATAAAAATGTGCAATATTGAAGAATATCAATTGACATTTAATCAGCACAAAAAAAAATAAAAGAATTTAATAGACACCTGGGATGCTGATTAGTGGACATACCTTGGATTAACATGTCCCTTTGGTCACATTATTTTCATTCTTTTCTAGGGGTACCATCATTTTTGTCCAGGCCTGTTTCATGCATTTATTTTTTAAATAATTCTGTTGAAGCATGGATGAAAAGCAATGTCTGACTTTCATTGGTCAACATTTATATAATTTTTATTTATTATTACTTTTGTCAGATTAAAGTTATTTTGGAGACCATTATGAGTTTTTCTTTGATTTAATGAAGGGTACCAACAATTTTGTCCAGGTCTGTATTTGCACTTTTCTCATCGCTTCTGAAAAAATTGAGGCAAGAGAAAATGCTTGAAATTCATAAACTGTACAATAAGAAACATTCAATTCACCAGAATCTGATGCAGCATCTTTTATAACTGAATACAAGAACCACTTTTTAGATGAGAAAAATTACTGTAACATGCCACTAATATCTGGCTGTTACCCACTGCACTGATTATTCTAGCACTAAATGTCTACTCTCAGTTTGGTTTGTACCCTAAATAAAACATCAACCCACACAATAATCAGACAGCTTTCTATGGCTGAAAAACAACCATTTGCAAAGCTGAGAGATAATGGAAAAAACCATTAGAGCCATAGCACAAACACTGAATTTAGTTAGCACAAGCCCCAGTTCATAATGTAATACTTTTTACCTGTTTTATTACATTGAGGAGATTAAAAGGCTATTTCATAGTGTTTTATTTATATAAAGAACTATCTAGATCAGGTTAAAACTTTATTTCTTTGTTTTATTTAAATCTAAATGTCTTCTTAAGTCTTCCTCATCTTCATGAGAAACAGTACAGAGGCCGAAGATGAAGATACAAACTACAAATTAGTCAATAAAACAGAAAAGACAGACTTGAAAATGCAAAAAATTGCAGACAGTCTCCAAAATTTCATGGACTGATGAGCAGAGGATTAACCGGTACCAAACTGATGGAGTAGCAAGATTTAGGAGAAAGGAAAAAACCTCTCAATACCAGCCATTCAAAATCTGCAGTGAAACCAAGAGGTGGCGGTGCTGCCGTGGTTGTTTTGTAATACGCTCATTTATCTTCATTGACTGAATCAGTAAAATAAATTCTGCAGATAACTCTGCACAATCAAAAGAGAGATGGAACTGAACTTAAGAGGAGGTCCTTTACCGCAAAGACAGAAAACACACTGCCAAGATAACATAGGGGCAAAGAAGTAGAAGATTCTCAATTGGTCTGATCTGAAGTAAAACAAAAACATTTAGCAGCATTTTAGCTACCGAAGAGAAGATTTAAGGAAACGAGATGCAAAAAACTAACCGCATAAAAAAAAAAAAAAAAAACTACAAATTTACCTTTGGTGATGTAGTCCCAGGCTTGATGCAAGTATTGCAAAAAAAAATGACTTGCACAAAGATACAAAAATTGATCATTTTATTCTATTTAAATTCTGTCTGTCTGCAGTAACAATGAAGAACTGTTCCAATCAGTCTGGATAGTCTACATTTCTTTAGAGATTTATACAGTCAATCAATGTAGAAAATCCCATCACAACCTATGAAGTAATCGGTCAGCCAATAAACATGAATAATGTCATGAATTTCACATTTTTGTTCAAGTGTCGGTGCTCTGCAACCAAACTGCGTGTAGGCCTTCCAGATTTAAAACCACCAAAAACGAAGTCTTGATCTCATGAGCTTTTTATGTTGGGACAATCTATTGTAAACAAGTTGGATTCTTTACATAAAGAGATTAATTTTTCCAACTAGCACATATTAAATGCTTTTGTCTTATCTAAAACACTTGATGGTTAACATCCTAAATCAAAGATGATAATCCGTCTCAAAGCATGATATCTGAAATGCTAATAACTGGCAAAATATTTGGTGTGAATGGACAGACGTCTGCATGCTTGCAGAGTCAGTAACATATTAGAAAAAAGCTTCCAAAATAGCAGAGGTTGTTCACGTTTACTGAGGCACCTGTACTTACAGCAGCTTGATAAATAAAGTGGGTTAATGAAAAGTTTCCTTTGTAGCATCGGCCTCTTCATCTTCACTAAAATGAACTCTCATTATGAGTCATCAGAGTCATATTCCAGTTAATCAAAGGAAATTGTAGCAAAGACGAGGCCTGAAACAGTTTTGAAGGAAACAGAGATGCATGTTTAAGCTTTGTTTTAATACTTGGCCATCACTTCTTCATCACTCTTCTTTAGTCAGGTCTCAAATGTATTTAATTCATCTGTAATTCATCTGTAAACACCAACTTTCAAGTCTTGCTACAGATTATCATTGTTATTATGGACTGACCTTTATTAATGCCATTCTAAACATGAACATGATCTAAAACTTTCCATTGTAGTTCTGGGTAGTTTTTATATTAATAAAACTGACTCGCCTAGAATCGTCGTACAGGGGTCAATACCTGGGCAAAGCTCAAGTTCTTCTGCACCCTCTCATTCCTCCAAACCTTTTGCGATAAAGTAAAACAACATTATTGTCCACTCTCACTCTGAGGCCATCTTGATAAAGTTATAACACTTCTCTCTGCAGAGCTGGATCAAAAGGCCTCCTATCAAATCTGCTCCTCACTCACTGACATCTGTTTAAACACACTGATGATCTTCATGCATTTTCGAACATATAATTGATCAATTAATGCATCTTACCTTGAAATATTCCCATCAAACCATCTAAAGTCCCCAACAGGTTTTCTTACATGATTGTTCTGCATTTAGTTCACCCCCATCTACCCATCATTTCTAACCAGTCACCCCTAAAGAAAATTCCCACTGCATGAGGCTACCAACAAAATGTTACACTGAACTAATGCACCTATAACTAAATGTTTTGTTGCACATATGTCTCTTACACACTGTTGGACTCTATTAATAAGGTGGCTTTTTCTTTGCACTGGGTTTTATTTAGGGGTATCAGAGGGAAGGGAAATGAATGCAAATGAGCTCCACGCTTTTCAGATTCCTATAAAAATATATATACATTAAAAATTGAATATCCACCTCCACTTTAAAAGTATGCAATACTTTGACTGGCCATTACATCTCAATTAAATATATTGATGTCTGTGGTTGTAGCTAGGGGTGTGCCGATTCACCCCAAAACGAATTAATTGCGATAGGAAATGTGCCGTATCGAAATCGATTATAAGTATTCAAACATAGGGGCGTCGCGTGGCGTAGTGGTTAGTGCAGGCATCCCAAGTGCAGAGGCCTCAGTCTTCGACGTGGTTGTCCTCGGTCCAAATCCCGTAATGGCCGACCTTTGCTGCATGTCTTCCCCATGTCTCTCCCCTTTCAAATATGGAGCCTAAGTCTCCTCCCCTTCCGGTCGGCCCCTGGCTGAAAAACTGGAGGCCATGGAGTGATAAAAGATATTTTCTGGTCCGCTTTGTCTTACTTCCTGAATTACACATATGTTCTACCTCAATTTAAATGATAACTAATGACGTGCGTTTCGACTCTGTTTGTCAAGTGATTAGGTATTTACATGGTTGTAAAAATGTGCGATTAAAATGCCTATAAGTCAGAAGACGCATATTTGACATTACGGAGCTAACGCTAAGCTAGCAGTAGCCAGGACTACACTCACCAAGAGCTCTTGAAGAGCTTCTACCACACACTGGCTCTCACTTAACAGCCTATTTCACCTCCAGCATAGCTGCCACTTTCCACATGATCAGATTTATAGAGGTTTTCTCCAGGTTTAACATTTCATTCCTTCCAGCCTAAAGTAACTATCTGCCATATGCCGATAAGCAGCCTTTTCTCTGCATCAAAATTTGTTTTTAATATTCACGGACATCGTAGGTTCAATCTATTGAGCATTTTAAACCGATCAGAAAATAACTTTAAACGCTCCATTGACTTTCATTCATGTTTTTTGGCAGTAGGGGAACGATGAACCGGCAGTAGAAGGGCAGGAGGCTCCCCGTGTACTGTCCACTATCAAGTAAAGGCCACTGTAAAAACTGCTAAAAAAATCTATTTTTCAGAATAATAATAAAATGAGAAAAACTAAAAAGTCTGGTGCCTCACACGGATATTTTTTGGGGACGGACTGGTGGAAGCAGTATTCCCGCTGCTATTGTTTTAGCCATACTACAGCAAATATTTACCACTTTGGTTGTGACAGAGCCATCTATATTGTTGTGTATTATGTTAGCAGCATCTTCCTCTTATTCCGTCGCTTCCTCTTATTCTGTCACGCTTCAGAGGGCCGACGTCAGCCCAAGTGTAGCTTTGCGGATTAACTGCAAAATAAATTTCCTTCACACCGTCCTGTTTGCGCCTGTGTGGCGGAGAGCAATGTGCTTATAGCTGCAGGTTAGTTTCTGTGTAAGACAGGAGCCAATCAACCGGTTGGACACACTGACACAGAAACTATGACAACAGTATTTAGTTAGAGTCCATGCCCTAAACTGACAGCACAAACCAGAGATTGGAGTATAAAGTAAGTGTTTTTATGAGAATGCTGCTTTTTATTTTCTATTACTTTGAATCAAAAATTACACTTATTTCCTCAGAATATAATTTCAGATTTTTGTGCAATTTTTGTTCTATATAAACTATAAAAGGGAACTGAACATCTTATAGCTTTATTTTCTAATAAAGAAGCCTAATCATTTCTATTTAGATTTTAAAGTAATTTCTGTAAAAGTTGACTCGTAAAAGTTGACTTATTTGATTATTTGACTTGTTAAAGTTTATTATTTTTAAGGATGTGTTTAAGGATTGGACCAAGTATCCTCTTTAATGGAACTAACATATTGGCACCCTGTATTATACTTCTAGTCCCAACGCATATTTTAATTGGCTTTCATGGAAATATGACCTTGATATCATTATGAAACCTATTGTGATCGTGTGCTGATGTTATCTGTGGTGTCACAAAATTAAAGGCAGGAAATAAACTTGTTTGGATTCATTAATCAAGGTGAGTTGAATGGATTTCAAAGTAGAAAGGAAGTAGCCATGGAAGGAATTTTAAAAAAGCGTAAATAGGGATGAGAAAAAAAATAATAGTTTTAAAATCAAATCTTAGCACCCGAATCAAAATTGAATCGAAATCATGAGGCACACAAGATGGCACACCTCCTAGTTGTAGCAGAGGACAGTGTAGAAAAGATTACGGGGGACAAATACTTATGCAAGGCACGAGAAAGCATCTCAACAGAAAGACTGCAAGATAGGTTTCTCACCTCCGGATCCTCTGGGAAGATGTTGTCCACCAGTCTCTTGTACCGGGGCCTGAGTGCCCCGCAACAGCCACAAACCCCTGATAAGGGAAAGAGAAACAGACAAAGACAGAGAGACATGGTCAACTATACTTGTATATATAAGAAAATTGCAATAAAAGTGGTAGTTTATTTTATTCACATCTTTTCAAACGGTGCTCAATTTGCCCCTACAAACAAATAAAAAGTAATTGACTCTAATGTACTCCAGGAATAATGTTAGTGGTTCCCTTAAAGTGCTTCTAATTTTGTTTCTGACTCATTTATACCACTGCAAAGATATGATTAACTTCATTCAACAGAAGAGCAAAGTGGTCAACAAAGAAGCAGAGGCAGAAACTCCTGGAAAAGATGCCAGTTAACCTTCCAGCAAGTGCAACACAACTGTGGCTATTAAAATAAGAATGCAAAAACTGAAGAAAAAAAAAAAGTTGACATACTTTAAAAGTCAGAAATACAAGGAAAGGTTCGGTGTTGGCTGCAGAGACAAATACGCATGTTAACCAACATAGAAATCCACAGGAACCGATGCATGCAAAACCTACTTGAGGCCCGCAAGTGTACACAACATGAAGGAGGAAGGTGGTTGTTCTGATTTTACATTTGAGGGACAAACTACACACTCAGACAGAGCTGAATTGTGATTTGCAGAGAGAATTCAGCAGTGGTGAGTCATACGCACACTCAGGGAGAGCGAAGATATGAAAAAAAGGGATAACCTCCAAAAAGCCCAGAATGAATCCCTCATCCTTTTTCTCCATATTAAAAAGGAAAAATCCTTCATGTATGTTTTGGAGCCTTAAAATCTAATGGAAAAAGTAGGTCATTACACAGTCAGTGATGGAGCTGAGTGATGAGGGTATTTTAGTGACACTTCATACTGGCAGGGAAAAGATTTAGAGCACGGCAAACACAGGCAGCAATACTTATTTGATTCTCTCTACATAAATTCTAACATTTACCTTTTTTTTTACTTGATGAAAACAAATGTATTATAGTCGCCATTACATAAACTGATGGCCTTCTGACTAATGTGACAGCAAACCTCATTGCGAGAGCGCCCTGACCCTTCATTAACTAGATTACCAGCTGCCCAATTACCACTCCGCTGAAAGAGCACGCCGCATCCAGCCTACAGGAAACTCACTTAACACTATTCAGACGTCCACAGAACCGCCAGAAACTCTTCGACTCAACGCTTTAAAACTAACACAGAAAGTCTTGTGGCTCATGATGAGCAGCGCTTTACCAAACACCCAGACTCGAACAGAGGCGAGATTTCCCAGACCAGCTGTCAGCTGGTGCCATTTGTCCCGAAAATCACTGTATTTATATCCTCGGTAAATAACCAACAATCTGTGCTTGTCTAATGCGCATCGCTGCATGAATATATCTCAGTTACCATTTGCTCACAGAACAGCCAACTCCGGAGAAAATAAAGGTTTTTACAAGTAAAAATCTTGAAAGTGCAAAAAATAAAGCTGCAATATTATACTGATAAATAACATGAGAAGTCTCTGTAATAATAGAGAGACCTGTTGGTATGAATACACCGTGTTTTACATTAAACAGCCTTCTGTTATATTACATTTTTTGGGGTTGTAGTATTTAGGTATTTAAGGTAACTGAATTATAAGCCAACTAAAAAAACTAAGGTACCGCAAAGACAGGGGTTTTTTTTTGGCTTCCTCCTCATGTTGCTGTGCATTGCCTGTCAGCTACCTGAAAGAAGGCTCCAAAAAAGTTTCCCCCACTCCAAACAAAGACGAACTCACCTGTCTTGACGTAATATGTATCGTCAAGCACAAGACGGTGTGCCGGCACAGAGGATAACAGTCCCACCCTGAGATCGACTCTCAGTGGAAGTAGACAGCACGCAAAATGAAACCCCAAGAGGCTGGAGCGAACACTGCACATTTACTGTTGCAGGCGAGCTACCGGAGCAGGTAGCCTGACTAATCAATCCACTAATATTAAATTGTTATACTCGTGTTATCCTTTGAAAAAACAGTTTTTTTTATTTTTTTTATTTGGTCAAATCTAAGTATCAAACTAAGAATATGTTACAAATAATACTATTACATCTGCAATAATTTAAATATTGTTGGAGTACCATGCTAGTTTTAGTTAGGGTTATCATACCATGGGAGTTTCCTTAGCCTACACTAGGAGGAGGAGGTGGGGTAAGACGCAGATTCTTTAATCTTTTAAAAAAGGAAAAAAGAAAAGCATTGTAAACATATATACTTTAAGAGTCCCTCAGTTTCAAGCAGTTTCTTTGTTCACAGCAGGAACTCTACAGCAGGAATTGTGTCGGGGCTTATCTCAAGGAGCCCTGCATCTATTCATAGCATTTCTCCTCCATCACTTCAAACACTAATAAACCCTCTGCAACCACTTCCTCTACCTCTTTTTCATGCATGCAGCACTGGACCGCGGCCTGGGAGTAGGAGCTGCTGATGAATTAATGAAAATGCGGCAGCTCCCCGTCGTGGCGTGGAGAGGACAGGTACGGAGAGGTTGGACACAAGCGCGGACCAGGACATGGCAGGGGATAAACGTGGAAGTGTGATTGGGGAGGTGGATTGAGATGAGTCACAGATTAGTGGGATTTATCGTACCTTCCCAATCCAGCACAAATCTGTCCCCTTAGCTGGAGAGGAAATTAATTTTTCGAAGGTGTGAGACTGAATTTCTTCAAGTTGAGGGTTTGACCGTCATAAAGCCTAACTCATGAATTCGACAACCCAAAGGATGCAATGTTTCATAAACCTTTGCTGCAGAGCAAACATTTGCGTTTCCACTGCTGCTTGTTGATATAGGCAAGTTATTACTCAGCTAATGGCCTCGGTTTTGAATTTTACGATGCATCCACCAGGTCTTTATTTTAGGCTAGGTGGAGAGTAATTGCAAAAACAACACATAAGGTTTTTGTAGCACGGTTCATTATACCATGTAATGTGTTAGAAAGTGAGTCATTAGGAGAGAAAACCCTGCGAGTTCAGCTGGTGGACAAAAAAATATATAAAAATAAGGCAAACTGTTTTGTGTGGCTGGTAATGGTGGGTTGGCATGGAAGGGAGCACAACAAGGTGGGTGGACAAGGATTTGCATGACAGTGATAAACACCACACATCCCAGGGGGGTAGGGGCTGGGGGGGGGGGGGGTCTCACGACATCCACCTACTCCCCACAGCAAGTTGACCAAGACATACAGGGGCAACACACGCCTACACAGACACTCATGAACAGTATAATAATAACCCCAGAAAACAAACATGGTGGCATACACAGACAGACTGAGTCACCGTTACAAAAATAAAGAAAGAAAATAACATGTAATAAAGAGTCGATGAACATCGCTGAACCATCATTAAACAGACTTGAAGAACTTTCCTACGTGGGGGAGTACACAATGGTTTGCTAAAGCATCAGAGTCCATAAACTTAAAATTCATATCAGAAATTACAACGTATTTTATTGGCACAACATGTCACACTAAATATTGCACAGCTGTGATGGAACAAAAATGCTTTAATGGTGTTCAGATTTTTCTCAAATGAAAAATGTGGAGCAGGTCCAGCCTCCCTTATTCTGATTCAACTTAAATGCAACCCAGTGCAACCATTTACACTTAAACGACTTATAAATGGGAAGCACCTGTTTGTAATTTAATGTCAGTATTAGTTTTTCTTGCAAATTAAAATCTCAACCTACAAAAATCTTTCAGGAGAAAATTTTGCCCATCCTTCTTTTGAGGTATCCAACGATGTTTCTTCCTAAGTTACCGTCTATTTAGCTCAATCCATCCTCCTGGTTCACAGCATGCTTTTTTCGTTTACTGTAGACAAATCTTTCATCGTGAATAGAGTGGCGTGAATACAGCTTACTGAGCGCTCTCACAACCAAACCAGTTCTTTGTGACAGTCGAAAAAAACCACACAGAGTTATCCAGGCTTGGCAGGCCTGACATAAAAAATAAAAAAAAACATGAATCCTTATCATTCCAGTTTAAAATGATTTGCCTCTTTGTGTTGTTTTTAACGCGTAAAATGCCATAAAAATAAACAGAACTGTGTCGCATTGACGTGTGTGAATATCTTTGCAAAGTGCTACATGTACGAAGAGGCCAAAGGTCTCCAACCCCAACCATCACCATAGCAAGCAACAAGCCAATCACAAATTTATTTGTATCCTCAAAAAACAATGCGCAAATACATTAAGAGATTACATTCCCCTTTTTTCCCATGGATGACGGCCTAATATTTTCACATTAGGTTGCGAGAATAAAGCACAAGAGGAAGTGAGAGAAGTAAATGGATAGATTTTCAAATAATTCCAGAAGTTCATGTGCACAAAGGGATCTATACAACCAAAACGAACAAACCCTAAGGTGGTCATTAGGGATGTGTATTGGCAAGAATATGGCGATGCGATATGTATCATGATACAAGGGGGACGATATAATATATTGCGATATCTCACGATACCATGAGTAAGACTATATATTTTTCTTTTTACAAATGAATTTAACTGTAGAAAATCTGTCACAACATTCTAAACACTCCAACCTGTTTTTATTACTAGATCTAGTTGATCCACTGGAACAAAGAAGGTGAAAACAGCCACTAACTACCAGTCATATTTTTAATTTTATGATAAAAATTACTGTAATTTTTTTTGTTTTAATTAAAATTCTTAAAAAATAAAAATCTATTTTTTTGCTTTTGAATATCAATACGATATCATGACATGAAATATCGCGATATATTGGCATATCAGTATTTTCTTACATCCCTAGTGGTCATGTACACAGTTTTACCCACTTAATATTAGTAAATATATTACAGCAAAATCGAATCCATCATCTCCATAAATACACATCACTTCTTCACAATTATGAAGCATGGTTCGCTTCAGGCTCGTGTTTACGTAAGAATGAGGGAGGGAGGGGAAGTATGTGCTATTTTTATGTTTTCAAACATTTTCAAATGTTGAATTTGAGCACAAAAGAGAGATACTTCAAAATCAAAACAGAAATGACACAAAAGTGGAGCAAAATGCAGGCAAACAGGCTCAAGTAATGAGCTGATTCAACAACATCTGGTACTAAAGCTGCTGCTGAGAGTTTAGTAACGATCTACAGGAGCTGAGGTGAACGGGTGAGCTTTACCGGCAGAAATTAGATTTTTTTTTAAGTGTAAAAGTGCCTCAAGGGAGTGTCGAAAGAGTGACACAAAATTGAATGTGGTGCATATTATATATATATATATATATATAAAAACACTCATCAATCCCTCTTTATTTCTATCAGAGTTAAACAACCTTGTGGACATATACCTGGTACACGCATTCAGCCAATAAATTATGGAGCGATGAGAAAAAGTCAGAGCACACACTCAGTCCCGTGTGGGTGGCAGCAAACACAGCTGGTATTAGGAGACCAACAAGCTGGTGTCCAACAAATTCTCAAGACATAAAAGCCATGTTGACACACCACAAATCAGTGCCAAAGAGCCTCTAAAACTTAGATCATAGGTTTTATTTATTTCTTTTTTTCCTTTTTTTTTACCACAGTGTGCCAAAACTCAGGAAAAACTGTGTGTATGTTTCTGAAGAACTGCAGATAAACGTACCAGCTATAACTTATACTACATGTCACACCTTAAGTAGACACTTTTGAAACAATGTTACACCCCTCCCCGAGAAAGTCAGACCGAACAAGAGGAGCAGAACAGAGAAAAAGATGTAAGCAAACGTGGGTCCATTACAGAAAAGGTACATCCTCAGAGCGCCGTCTTCTTTTGGTCCAGTAATGTGATCGAATATCTCCTCCCGAGAGTCCAGGTTCCCATAACGCGCTCTGAGGAGACGTTACACTCTGGCAGCAGCTCTATTCTACACAAGAAAGCTAAGCAGGAAAGCATTTGCAGAATGCAGAAAAACGGGCTGGACGTGAAATAATTCTGGCAGCCTGGAACAAACACATATTAATGATCCGAGGGAAGAATAGACTGATATTCTTACCGTACATCGATGACGATGTGGGGAGTTTATCACTACAAGAACTCTATGTTTCCTCAATGCGGCTTCAGTTCCTCATTCAGACACAACGGTGTGCTGAGAGGCACTGGAACTGCACACAAACCCAACCGCATATGAACACACACACACACGCAGAAAGAGAGAGAGTCCACTATGGGATAAATGTCTGCACATGTGCTTTGAGCTAAAAGCATACAAACGTGCACCGTGATTGGTGCAGAGCGAAGCTCGACGATGGAAATCACGCACGCACGCACACACCCTCCCTGCCATGCAGACACTTGCGCACGAAAGCGGGGCTAAGAGACAACGTCAGAGAGAAATCACGGCGTGATGACCTTGGATTTTCCTCATTCTTCTGAGCAGCTGAGATATATAGAAGCAAACATCCAACCATCACCCTCACGTCTCACAAATCAGATATAGAGGAGAAAAATAGAACATGGATAGGAGAGAGAGATCTCACGAGCAGATAGAAAGATAGAATGGGAGAACATCTCCCTCCCACTCAGCCTCCTCTTTCCTTTGGTCACTGTCCCTCCTTCCATCCTCTTTACTTTTGCAGTTACCATTTCCCAACGTTTATGTAATTTTATCATTTTTCTTTTTGGCTAAAAATTAAGAATATACTCAATCTTCTGTTCTAACTGCATTTGAACATTAATTTCACTTTTAAAATAAGCTTTTGTATGTGAATATTGAAGTTAGCATTGAAAAACAATGCATAAACAAAAATTTATTAGAGAGAGCGATATTCCATCCACAAATGAAATTTAGCCTGTTGCCATTTCCCAAAAGTTAGATACATGAGAAAGAGCATTCTGTAACCAGCCCAGTCACATTCTCCTAACCTGGCAGCAGGCCTTTGTGTTAGCTTAGCGTAAACAATGTAAATGAATGGGAACAGCTAGCATTTCGTGTGCAAAAGTCATGAAAATTACTCAATAACTATTCCAATTATTCCTGGTGATCTAATAATAATATCGATTGCAAATGACAATAATAAATACCACTAAGGAATTACAGAAGCAGATTTAGACTGGGGACTACATTATGACAAACCATCGCTGTAAACCGTCGCTGCAAGGCGCAAGGACAGAACAGTGCCACAGAAATGCGAGAGGTGCACTGGGTTTTTACTGCCGTAGTTTGAGTATGTGATGAGTCAAGAAAATGGTTCTCGTTTGCTTGCTAAAAAAAAAAAAGCAGCCTTTTCCAATTAGGCAATATCACACTTGAGGCCGTGCTGCTGTGCAGAATATCAGCACTCGTGTGATTCGGTCGTTGGCACGTGGCCGCAGATAATCACATTAGTGCTATTCCACACAACAGCACGACCTCCAGTGTGATATTGCTTTCATACAACAGCTCTACAAGCTCATAATATTTTTAACAATAACTAATAGATTATTAATTGATCAATAATAGATTATTTGTTCATTTAATCATTTACTTAGCTCCGGCATCACACAAATAGTTCCAACTGGAAGGGAGAAAAGGCTGTTGCCACTCAACACGAACATTTCAAACACCAACATTATAGTACGTTCACACCGCACCACACCACATGATTTATCGCTGTCAAAAAAACCTCGCAAACGTACTAGTTTAAAGCCATAGACATAATAACGTCTATGTTTTGAAGCATATACATTTTTAAGGCTGCAGCTTGCTAAGGGTGTAGGCGGGCCCTTCTCTGCCGGATGGTTTAAACAATGGTGGGTGGCTCTCACTACAGTGACAAGTACTGATTGGTTGACTATCATCTATATCATGCAAAATCACATTTTTGTAGTTTTCTATAATACGGTAATGCAATTTTCTCATAAAAAACCCAGCGAGACTAGTTTTTGGCTTAATTCACACATGTCTGAGTAATCCTCCTGAATCCTGCCCTCTGCGCAGCTGCCCCTCCCTCTCCTGAAAAAAGACTGACTGTTAACATAGTGACGTATTTCACATCACTATGTTACCAATAGGAAGGGCTAGAGGTATCTGCAACGCCCCTGCAGACAGAGCCGCCTATCAGGACTTAATTCTAAATTCCTAAAGAACAGCAGCTGGATCAAAGAACAAAGATGCCTGATGGACAGAGAAGTAAGTAGCAATATGCTGATGTGTGTTAGCCATTTATCAAGCTGCTTATGTGATCTTATAACAGCATCGTGTGTTTAGTTAATTGATCTGTAGCATCTCAGAATGTTCAGTAAATGGGTGCAAACAACACACACTGCATTTGTATATACCGGGCTGGAAAGATTTGCTTAGTTGATGCAGCTGTCTTGGTTTGGGCTCTGTCTAAAGCCTAGATATGCTTGTTTGTAACCTGGTAGATTTAGCAACTGAAATAAGATTTATTGAGTCCACCTTTTACAAAAAGTAAATAAATAAACCAAACATCTGAGTCCTTAATATAACACTTTCATTGTGGTACTTGCTGCACTTCAAATTCACTGGCGGACTCCTGTTTGAGATACAGCTCAGCTGTTTTTGTCAGTCAGAGCAGCTCTGCATGAGAGAGGAGGGGAGCGGGGGGGGGGGGGCAGGAGGCGGGATTATAGAGAAATGAGCCGTTTTGCTTCGAGGTCCAACATTAACTGCAGGATACAAGTTTAATTTCAGGACAAATTAAAACTATATAACACCAACGGTAACATTTTGTCATATATATGTCTATCCCAGAAGCTGTAAAATAGCATGATATATAGTCCCTTTAAGGTTGCAGTGTCTTCTTATATCCACACTCTCCTTAAATTCTAAAGTTTTTCATTTTCTCCATAGCTTTCACCCAGTACAAATCTGAAGCCAAACAAACCAGGTATTTGCAGATTTTGGTACAATGCCAAGAATGAAACACATCAACAATGATCTTTTAAACAGCAGCTACTGTGCAAGATAAAAAAAATCAGGGATGTATCAGATTCCTGGAAAAGATTCAATTCTTGGTCATAACTATAGCTTTGTCTGTGATTTAATGTCAACTTCACCACCAGAAAATGTTAAAATTTAGCATGCACCGTTTTGGGTTTTTTTAAATTGCAGGCTATTTTTATGTGATTGACCAGCAAAACTATTTAAACTGTGTATTATTTTGCTCATCTATTAGGCTACTATTTGCTTACACGCGGACATGCATTACGGTTCCAAGTGGAGCAGAAACCACAGCAGGTGTATTCTGAGTGCAATTGTTTATTTTCACTTTAATAAGTAGTTCTCTGTTCATTTTTTTTTTGGATTGAATATTATTTATAGTGAATAAAAAGATATTGAATAGGTATGAAGTCCTGGGAGTACAGACAGCCATAGCTCCACCCCATATCCGAGTCCTGATCAGGAGGTAACGTCAGATTCCTATTTAGTCTGAAACTACGGGATCGAGGCCGATTTCTGATCGTGTGATCAGATCGGGACATCCCTAGAGATAATACAATGGTTTCCTTCAGTTTCCCATCTGTCTGACAGACAGCTGTCAGTGTGGGAATGCCCTGCATAGCTTAAGTGACATACAAACCTTTCCTTTTAATTGCACACAGTCAGAACCGCACTGACACATGTTATAAATTAATCCTACCAAAACGTTAGCCTGGCATTTCAGCAAATACATTTCTAACAGATGCAAACTGTGAGTTTACTGAAGACAGAACCTCAAGGGGTGAAGTCAGATGTTAATTTAAAAACACAAAACAGTCCTGCAGAGGGTTTAGTTGGTAAATGATTCTGGTGCTGTGAAGAAAAGCAGGAACTGGAGCGTCTGTGATGACTGAGTTAAGTGGTGCACAATACCAATACTAATATAGACAATATATCACTGACAAAGTATGGCGTGGTCTATAATTCAATCTACATTAACACAGATTTTAAAGAATGGATCAGTGTTTACAGATGGCCAATCGTAAATAATTTGTATTAGTTTTTGGGATTGCAATTCTGATCAGATATCCCAGATAAATAAGGCAGACAGACTTTTTTTTTAAGCCAAAAATAGAGTACACAATAGAAAACTATTCAAGCTTTCTATTGTGCTTCCTGCAAGTTAACCTCAAATTCAGACAAAACTGAAACAAAAAGCTGCATTTCACACCCACAGAGCTTTCTACACATTAGGATTCCTAAGAGCACGATTTTAAAACAGTGCACATTTGCATCTGAACAATTGACAGAACCACTAGATCCCCTTTTCATCGCGTTTGCACAGTCATCAACTCATTAGCACTGCTGCCTCACAGCAAGAAAGCCTCCGGATAGATGTTAAACTGTGCCGACCTTATGTGCAGAGCATAAATGGTTACCTAAAGCCTGCATGCATTTCCTGCGAATTGTCTGGTTTCCTTCCACAGACCAAAAACAAGCAAGTACGGCTACTCGGTGGCCACCCTTTGTCAGAAAGAAGGGAATGGGAATTTTATTCTCCATGCCGAGAGCAAAGGTATAGTTTTCATTTAGTTTGGCTGACTTAATCAAACAGAAGTAGCTTCATTTTAATTCAGTTTAGATGACGATATATCTAAATTCCATACTTATTACTGACTCAGATTTAACATGCTCTTTTGGTACATTCACAAGATGGCTCTCCGAGACGATTGGAAAGGGATTCCCTATTTTTTTCCCATGCTTATCCGTAGAAGAAAATCTAATTCCAGATTTTTCCAGACTGTCAAAGTACCACATCATGAAAGTTTGGAACTACTTGTGTGTTTGAATTTCCAACAAAACACAATCAAACAACTTAACCAGACATTGCAAGAAAAGTGCACTGTGAGATTTTTTTTTAACTACTTTTATGTTATTTGTATACAACACCAAAGAAAACTTATTCTAAAGCTTTCCTTCTCCGCCTATGTCCGAATGAGAACAAACGAGGTGGTGTTTTCTCTTACCCTTGCCAACACGGTGGTCCAGAAGGGTACGACAGTCCAGTGCCAGCCTCTGAGTGGCTGGGACATCGGTTGCAGGCAGGGGCATAGCGGCCAACACACACACACACACACACACACACACAGAGATACACACTACTCTTCTTTACCCAGACACAGCAACTTCAAAAACCAAATCCAGAAAGATTGATTTTAAAACTACAACCATCAAAGTGAAACAGTTTTGCTATTTTAGAAATCACCAGGAACTTTTGACAAAATAAACAAGTTTAGCTGCAAAAAGCCCCAAAGCAAGGTATACACTCTTTCCTCTTGACAATTCTGAACAAAACCAACTTCTGCAAAAAACCTTACAAGTACCAAAACACAAACAAATGCAGGATGAATCCCTGCTGGATACAAACTTGTGCGTCACTGTCCCGAGGATTCTTCGTAAAATATGTTAGCACAAGTAGAGGTGTCCGCATTAACTAAGAGATTAGCAACAAATCCTTCAAAAGCAGCCCCAGGCTCTGTGTGCATCTCTCTCATCTCATTAAAAAACATCTCACAGACACAATGGATCTCACTATCCAACCACAAGGAGAGGAGGGTGGAGATAGGCTGGGAACGAGGGGCACCGTGGGACTGGCATTCAGTCAGTGGGCTTGAAGTTCAGGGAATGTGGACCATGTGGATGTGATGTGGGTACAAGTGCAGGGAAAATATCAGCCAGAGTTTGTCTCCCCTGTGGGATTAATTGCAACGTGCACACATTACTAACAAGTTTCTACCCAAAAAAAGAAAAGGTCGGGGTTTTTTTTCTTTCAGGCAAGGATGAGTACATATTTACATTTTAATGCAACGTATCTTAAATGTTTCTCATCCGCATTCTTTTAATCTGACTCATCTGTTGTGCAGGTGTAAAGTTGTTGATCGTTACTCACCTGTCATGCTGGATTTCAGTCACAAGGCGGCGTTGCTCCTCCAGTTTCAAGGAGACGGAAAGTTGCGTCGCACTCTGGGACGAGTCTCAGCCGGGGCTTCGAGAGTCAGGAAAACCGCCGGCTTGCCTTTGGCCTGCTAACGTTAGTATGCCAAACTTAGCAACGGCGTCAACAAATATTGCTAACATCTGAATATATTTTATATTAACCACATCTATGCTTGATAGTTAGTTTTATAACTTAATTGAAAGTGACGAGTGAATTTTAAAGATAATCTCGACAATGTTACGAATTCCCAGAGGTTATCATTGCTGCCTATAAGTGAAATATAACCAAGTGTTTTTGCTTCGTTGTGGTGTGTCAACTAACGTTAGGATATGTTAACTCATAAATTAGTAAGAAAATAAACAACAAGTCCTAATTAACAGAACCCCGTTGTAATTTAACCCAACGTTTGTTTATGCTACTTGTTTAGCATGCTAACGTGTCATAGCTAACATCTTAGCTGGTTCAATCGTAACGCTGATGAATGACAACAAAGCCGTTTCTTACCATGAAGCGAAAACAAAATCCTTAAAGCCTTTACGAATTAAGTGAGTGCAACCTTGTTTAAAGTTAAGCTATCAAATGGAAGTGTTAATTTTTTGGCCTGAGCCAGCGTTAAATCCCTTCAGACCCGAGCAGCTGATGTCTAGCTGCTAACTGTGGTAACCCACCAGGGACCCCTTGGATACCACCTTGTTGTCATCCAGTTTGAACATAATCGGTTCACATGCGCCTCCTCTGCCTCTCAAACCTGTTCATTTAATTATTTTTATGTATATAATGCACAACTAAACATGCACAATCTATACATGTTCAAAAATATTTTTAATTATAAAAAAAATGGAAAGTGTCCTGCTCTGTTGCACATTCCAATTTGGGTTTATTGTTATTTTTAATAACTACACAGTAATCTGTTTTTTGTAATTTTTTTCTAATGTACATATTATTCTTATTTGTTAATTTCATTATTTTTATGTATATAATGCACAACTAAACATGCACAATCTGTACATGTTCGTAAATATTTTTAATTATAAAAAAAAATGGAAAGCGTCCTGCTCTGTTGCACATTCCAATCTGGGTTTATTGTTATTTTTAATAACTACACAGTAATCTGGTTTTTGTAATTTTTTTCTAAATGTGCATATTATTCTTATTTTTTAAATTCTGTGTTTTATGCCTTTCTCCTTCTGAATCTAGTCTAAATGTTGAAATTATTTTACAAAAAATTCAGTGAATTAAATTGATTTATATCAACTTAAGAAAACGCCCATTTACATAGCGAGCCTCTTCATTACACTTAAGTAATATAAATGTATTGGAGCCTATTTCAAATCTTGTATATAGTTTAAACTTAAGATGGATCAAATTCTGTTTTATGTAGCACCAGTTCACAACACTAATCTCGTTACACTACAAAATAACTTCATTTCTGTGTGTTTATATGCATTCAAATTGATCTTAACAGAGCATCAAGTTCAGTTAATTAGTCAGAGTGGTTTAAAAAGCTTTCTATCAAAGGAAACACAGCAGATTGATTGCATTGACTTGCATTCACTTCCTGGATGAGAAACATTTGAAAATTGCTTGCATTAAGTTGCCGACTTTGCAGCAATCCTTCTTACAGAGCATGCATGTATTGATAGTGGAAAGAAAGAAAAAACTCCCCTTTAACAGGATGAAATCTCCAGCACAACCTGGCTCAATACGAGCGGCCATCTGCCACGACCGATAGAGAAGACACAGCACAGACACAAAAAAATAAACTGAAGAACTGATGTATATGACTACTTTCTGTGCTAAAGAAAGTAAAAAGTTAATAGCAGGAAAGTGAGAACGTTTAGTTATTTGGCAGCATTATCTTAGCCAATGCTCACCTCCAAGAAGGTGCCATAGCCAAACTGAATGCCTGGATGGAACTTTTATGGAGTGAAAAAGAGTGAGAGGAAACATAATGTTAACAGTTGAAATAACAGCAAATAATGCAAACTGGAGAGTAGTAGAAGAAAGCAGCAGAGGAAAAGTGGTTAGTTTGTCTTCTAACAGCTGAAGCCTATAGCAGCATGACTGCAGAGATAGCTCAGGATAACATAACCCCTCAGAGTGAAGCATATGAGAGACAGAGCCAGGGAGAACCACCTGTCTGGACTGGATTCTCATCCCCTGGTCGGAACACATATGCTACCTTCCCCTACTCCTCCAATTATCCAATGACTAGGCCAACATCACTCTATAAGCTTTATGAAAAAGGGACATTTTTTAGCCTTATCTTAAAAGTAGATAGAATGGTATTATGTTTTTACCTTTTAAACTTTTCCACATTTTGATGTTACAACCAAAAATGTTAACACCATATATTTTTTTTTTGTTAGAGTAACACACTGCGCATAATTAAAAAGAGTGCAAGGAAAAGGATGAGTGATTTTTTTCAATTTGTTTGTTTTTTTACAAATCTGAAATCTGTGGCATGCATTTACGCATATTAATTCAGCCTCATATAAAGTTGATAACCCTGAAAAAAATCCAGCTCAACTGATTTATCTCTGAAGGCACCTAATTAGTGAATAAGTTCCATTGGTGTGTATAGTCTCAATATAAACACCGGTGTTTTGAAGACCTCAGAGGTTTGTCAGTGAGGTAACAGCATCGCAAAGACTAAAGAGCACTCCTCCAGAGAGGTAAGGGACAAAGTTATGGGGAAGTTTGAATCAGCATTAGGTTTTGAAATAATCCCTCAAGCTTTGAAAATCTCCTAGAGGACTTTTCTGTAAAGAGTGTGCCGCAACTTCAAACGAACGGTGGACAATATGAACTTAAAATGTTATCACAAAAACAATACACTTTGAAGCGTGATGGTGGACATACTTTTCTTTAGCAGAGCATTATTGTTGGTTAATGGTAACATGGATGGAGCTAACTTGCGTGGCAATCTAGGAAGAAAACCTGTTAGAGATTCCTGAAGACTTAACACTTGAGCAGAGGTTCACCTTCAACAGGAGACCCTAAACATTCAGTAAGAGCTATGATTGAATGGTTTAAATCAGAGGCTATCAATCTGTTGGATCTGTGGGAAGATTTGAAAATAGCTTTTAATGGGGGCAACCCATCCAAGCTTACTGTGCCTCAGCTACTTTGAAGAATGGGCCAAAAAAAAGAGAAAAGGAATCAGTCTCTAAAGGACCGGCAGCCAAAGATCGTTCCATGCTACATGAACTCAGGGGTCCTGAATATAAATGCATGATTTTTGTTTGTAAGAAAAATTGAAAGCTATATATAAATTTCATTCCATTTTAACTGTGCACTTTGTGCTGGTCTATAAATTGAAAATGCATTGAAGTTTATTTGTTTGTTCAAGGATCCCCATTAGTCTTCACCAGAGTAAAGACTTCTTCCTGGGGACTGCCTAGTCTAACAAAACTTTATTATAAACATTAAAAAAACATAATTAAAAAATAAGAAATAAGTCAAAAGAAAATAACAAAAATGAACAAGTTATTTGTTTATCCGTTATTTACAGCAACTTGGAATAGGTACATTAATTATTTAATGTAACTTCATCATGTATTAACAACTTTCTAAAATAATCTTTAAAGCTGCCATAATTATTAATATTATTTCAGAATATTCCAGTATGACATGGCTCTGTAAATGTAATTTAAGTGCATCAGTTCTTGGCAAAGGGAGAGTAAAGGTAACGTAAGAGTGTTAAAATGTCTCCTGCAATTAGGTAGTCACTGTGTAAACAGGCTAAAAGGTTTATGTGAAGTCCAGATTTTATGTAAAACAGAAACAACCTGCCAACTAGTCCGTCATGACCTTTATCCATGATGCATTAACCCCAGTTTTATATTGGTTGTTAAAGGAAAACCAAGAGCCAACGTTGTGGCTGTGTTCTGAACTATCTGAAGTTAATAAAGATTTTTTTTAGCCACACTCGACCCAACAGACACAAGACCAAGGACTTGTGTTATCTCGACTAAGGCTGTAGCATGATGAAATGTGAAAAAGTTTAATAGCCATGACTACTTTTTAAACAATAGAAATAAAGCCAACAATAGATTAAAGTCACGCATTACATTGTCAATCATTTTGTCTGCAATGCTGATATATACTTCAAGGAAAAGGAACTTGTCTCTGTATTTGCCAAAAACTAGCTGTCAGCTACTTTACAGAATTGTCCTTCTAAAACAACCCATCGCTTTATGGTAGAAATGTTTCTTTACTACATCTCAATCAAGCTAATGCATAAATCCAATAAAACCATAAGATATTTTTCTATTCTAAAAGTCAACTTGACTAACTTTCTGAAACTGTATGTGTAGTAATAAAAATCAAAAGGACTTTTACTTTTTTTGAAAATGATCATATTTCTAACGCACCTTGTTCGGCAGTACACTTAAGGCTTAGGTTTGATTACTACATTGTGCCAGGATTATGACTTTCTCGGTTTATGCTGTAATCATAGGAAGAGGCCATAAAAGTCAGGATATTACACTGAGTCTTATTTTGAATTTACCTGGTCTAAGAGCCCAGATTGCTTGAGTTTCGATGCAGAGACCAAAGATAACCAAAGACGGAAAAAAAAAAAATCACAAAAAAACCCGAAATAACAGCAAAATTACTCGCAACTAATATAGTTGGATAATTGGAAAGCCTTAGTACAGCTCCTGTCAACGGATTACTGGATTATTTTGTTATTGGACAAATATCATAAATCATACTTTCTGAAATGAAAAGCAGTTATTAACTTGTTGAACAATATCTAAGTTAAATAAGTGGTGTTGGGAAAATGTACTTGAATGCATATGGCGGTGCAGTATTGCCATTGAAGGTTTTTTTGAAAAGGCTGTGAACTCAAGTTGAACCTGTTGCTACAAACAATCCTTAAGTGGAGAATCCTTGCAAGACTACTTGGTCTCCACCTGGGTTGCACTTTATTTATGAAACCTACTCGGCTTTAGGCAAATTTTAGCTCTGTCCAACTTCTGCTTGCACCTCCTTCCTACGTCAACAGAGTTATGGTTATCACACACCAGCGGACATAAATAGATCTCAGTGTCTGGTATCAGTGAGATGTTTGGCATGGATTCCCAGGCCATAGGGTCAGTTCTGTTGTTGGTTTGGCTCCAGCGCAAATGAGAATTATCTAATTACTGGGCATCCAAAGCAGTTGGTCTTAACACTAAGCTCTTTCTAGGCTTGTGCCCAGACCAGTGTCACACGAACGAACCTGTGAAATAAATGCAAGCAGATGACCAACAGTAACAAACCCAGAATCCATTATCAGTGCTTTCCTCCTCCTTCACTCAGTTATGGACACAGCCTCGTACAAGATTCATCCAGAGGTCCTTTACCTTCAGTGTTCTGCTTTGTGAGAGGAAGGTGATGGTTTTGTTTCAGTTGTATTATAGCTATTTGCTTGGGTGCAAACCTGACTGCTAGCTATATTTAGATTCACAGTAATCACTATGAAAGGTCTCAGCAATACAGCCACACAGGGACAGATGGGAGCACATTAGATCAGCCTTAGGGGCTTTGAGTGTTGCCTTAAAACAATTAGCAGTTAAAAGAACTTTAAACAGCTTACCACCACAGAGACGTGGGAATCAAATGGCAAGTGAGAACATTTTTTCCCTCATACTCGGGAGTGTTACTCTCGATAATATTGAATTTATGATTTATTTATTGCACCTAAGCGTCCCCAAGACATCCCTTCGATTCCCATCTGAGTTTTCAAACACGGTTGAAATAAACTGTGTAGAAGATTTTGTGCATAACTATCTAATCTTCATTTTAAATTTTCTTCAAGAATTTACAGTACAGACCAAAAGTTTGGACACACCTTGTCATTCAATGAGTTTCCTTTCTGTAAATTCTCAAGTAAGGGCATCAGAACAATGAATGAACACATGATGTATGGAATTACTGTATGTACTTATACAAAAAGGGTGAAATAACTGAATACATGTGTTATATTTTAGATTCCTCAAAGTAGCCATCCTTCGCTCTGATTACTGTTTTGCATTCTCTTGAGCTTCATGAGGTACTCACCAGAAATGGTTTTCCAACAAAATGGTTTCCCAGAGATGCTTAGTACTTATTGGCCCTTTTGCCTTCACTCTGCGGTTCAGCTCACCCCAAATCATCCCAATTGGGTTCAGGTCCGGTGACTTTGGAGGCCAGGTTATTTCACACTTTTTTGTAAAAGTACTGCATAATTCTATATGTGTTAATTCATAGTTTTGATGACTTCAGTGTGAATCTAAAATGTCAATAGTCATGAAAAAAAAGGAAACTCATTAAATTAAAAGGTGTGTCCAAACTTTTGGTCTGTGCTGTATACATATTAATTTCCATTCAAACTTGTCCCATTTTGTTGACATTTGTATTCATAATTTTTATTTTACATAACACGTCAATACAGGCGACCGTGGTTCAGGACTTCGGACTTCGTCTTGTAATCGGAGGATTGTCTGTTCGAGCAATCTGACTGTCTCGGTCGTTGTGTCCTTGGGCAAGACACTTCACCCGCTGCCTACTGGTGGTGGTCAGAGGGCCCGGTGGCACCAGCTTCCAGCAGCGTCGCCTCAGTCAGTGCGCCCAAGGGCAGCTATAGCTACATCTTATCTTGCCATCACCTGTGTGTTACTGTGTGTATGAATTAGTGAATGTGGTGTAAGGCGCTTTGGGGTCTGTAGGGACTAAGTAAAGCGCTATGTAAATACAGGCCATTTACAGAGTAGCACAGCAATTTCATGTGGAGGGAACGGATACATATAATTTAATATGTTTTATATAATAAAAATCCTATATGTGCATTAACACTTAACCCTCTGAGTCAGTGTTCCTTTAGAGCCACCTGCTATTTTAAGTAGACGTCCATTACGTTTTTTATATCTACAAACTAAAGTGTTCTTTGCAAAACTGCTTAAGCTCAGTCAGCTTGGATGGAGAGTGTCTAAACATTTCCTTTCTTGCCGCAGTTTCATCATTAGAGTCAGGTATGGACTTTGACAGGCCCATGTTAACAAGTGAACGTATCATTTTAATTTAAAACCTTGTGCCTTGTTGGAAGGTCAACCCCTGCCCCGGTCTCAGATCTTTCCTAGCCTTGAACAGAGTTTCCTCCAGCACTCTAATGTAGCTCTCTCCGTCTTCGCCATGACCAGCTTCCCTGTCTCTGCTGAAGACAATGTTTTCAGGTTAACTTGCGAAGTTAGTTTTCTGCCACATTTCGCATTTTAGATGTACACAGATAAAAACTGCAAGGAATCACATCTGCATCCAAGCATAAAAGAAAGTGATCTGTTTCACTTAGAAACAGATACTGCCTAAACATGCCTAAAGGTACTGGACATAATGAAAAGAGTTTGATTGTATTTTTACATATAGCCTAACAGTTATCTGTTTAAAAAACCTTAACTATCTTATTTTATATTTCTACATGTAATACAAAAGTCAAATAATTGGATTTTGGATATGGGAAAAACTACAGCGGGGCATTTAGAGGATGTAGACCGTGCTAAGTTATTAATACAGTATATACAATTTTAAATAGTTTTGATTTGGGTATTACTTTGTGAAGCTTAAAACCGAGGCTAAGAATGCAAATAAATCTTAAGGAACACATCTGTATTAGTTGAAAGAATTATAGTTTTCATCTTTACAAAAAAATATTTCGGGGGAAAGAACATAATAAAGACAGACTGATTTGCATCTGCATGCAGCTGAATCACTTCTGGGTGTTGCGGGGGTGGCAGGTGAGTCAGCTTCCCAGGCAGATTTTGGTGATTATTTTATGGCTGTGTTTTTGTTTGTATCTAGCCTGAAATGAGCTCATACCTGTGATTGCACCTAGAGAGCCTGCATTAAACATGAGTGCAGAGGCGGTAAGGCGGCATCACCTCTCTAACAGCATCAGTGTGGGAGCAAAGGAAGTGAAAAAGACTTGTCTGAAAGAGCAATGTGAATAAGGTCTTGTTTTAATGTTATTCCACTGATGTGTCAGCCCCGTCTTAAAAAGATGAGAGCGTTGCGTTTATCCTGGCCTCGTCTTGAGGACAGTGAACTCAGCTTTTCAGGGCAGTGAGAGTGGCTGCTGAGTAATTAATCCTCTTAGTGTTCTTCACTCCACAGCTTCGCTCTGTGGCAGTTGTTGACTTTCCTTTAACAGCATCGAGGTGGTGACCTATAACTTTGCAGGAGGGGGTTCTCACATCTTTGATGGGAAGATATATCATTCTACCCTTAAGTCCGGGAGTCCTCATAACTGCAGGTTTTACTCCAAGATTTGTTTTGTTTTTTCTATGTATGGATTACATCTTTATTATATCTGTCTACAACTGCTGTACGATGGAGGCAGCAGAAGTGGATTATGACAAACTGGTTGCATTTATCCTAGGACAAATGCTGGATTTGAGGAGTGAAGGCGAGATATATGAAACAAGAGAGGTCAGTACTCTGCATGATGCAAATTACACTGAATTCTTAAAAAATGTTAGTATACAAGACTCTTATATAAAAAAATGTTGGTAACAGAATCCACAAAGACAAACTCTTTAAATTCATTTTCTCTATTTGCCAAATGGCCAAAGGTTTGCTTTTAACTGCTTTTTTATATCCAGCCTGTTGTGTTTGTGTGATTGTGTGGATATGTAATCTTAGAGAGAAAGAGATTGGTGACAATGGACTTTTGGAGACTTGAAATGCAGTCACTAAGAGCCAGAATGACCCAGAGGAGTTTAACTCTGCATAACCCAGCTCAAAGCTATTTCTGGCCACCAGATAATTCAGCTGAAAGCTGCCTTCCTCATGGCACACACTGTGTAAATATGTGGAGCCATCCAAGTGTTAGTTTGAGTGTGTGATGGATGTCCAAATCTGGTTCAGGAATCTGAATTTAGGTTGTTTTCTAGAAGTGGATATGAAAACTTGAAGTACATTTGAAGTATAATTTATACTTACTATCTTATTTTCAAAATTGAATATGAGAGATTATTTATTTTATCACCTACCTGCGCACAGGTTACTATCTTGTGCGCACAAGTTACTAAGTGGTGCGCACAAAAAACCTTTTATTTTTTCTTGTCCCCTTAGGGGCTCCGTAAAAATGGCAGAGGATTCTGAGACTGTGTGTTGAAATGTTCAATTTCTGATTGCTAGTGTTTCTGTTTTTTCTTTTTTTTCTTTTTGGACCCATTAAGTCTGCAGCTTCCTCCTGATCTGAGCCCAACAGGTGATGCCAGCTTAGGTCATCACCATGGTGACCTTCGCTGACACCAGGCAGATCTCCCCGATTGAGCTGCATGAACCGCCATGTCTGAGCGCCACGCTGTCTCCTGGCCTCAGGCGGAAAAAGATGCTGTGGCAGAACGCAGTGAAACACATAATTACCCAACAAGAGCTCAGCGCTCAGGTGATGCACTGTTACATCCATTCCTTAGTTTTTCTTTGTCCAAGTTTCATCTGTCTAATTCAGTAGTCTCCAACTCCAGTCTTCAAATCAAATGAGTGAATCCCCTCTTCAGTATACCATCAAGTTTGCCAAAGGTCTGGTAATGAGTCATTCATTTGATTTTTTTATGTTGGAGAGGGGATGCTGTACAGTAGCTCTGGAGTTGGAGACCCCTGGTCTTGTTGTTGATTTTAGGCGAAGTTGAAGAACATTTCTTCATTAATACACCCACTTGCAATGATACTACAACCGCTATACTTCACAGTTGAAACAGTGAAAACCTTGCCTGTTATTTTGCACACTTTCTTCAAAAATAGACCAAATCTAACAAGTAAAAAAAATTAAACTCATGTTCTCTATGTCTCCAGTGAAGTGTTTTTTATTTCTATAACAACCTGCTGGTTTCTCTTTTTCATTAGGTGGGTGTGGAACCAGCTCGCAAAATCTTTGTGACCGATGCCTACATTGATGAGATCAACAGACAAATCCGCAGCAAGGCCTCCCGCGGAGTCACAAAGCGCCGCTCTTCAACATTCAGAGTCCAGAGTCGAGTCTCCACCAGCGCGCATGGTAGCATCGGGGTTTGTTCACAGGACTACACCAGCGACGCTGACTTTTTTGTGCACTGGTGCAACACTGTTCACGGTGTTTACATACCCATGCTGGGGCACACTTTCAAATCCCGTGAACTGGAGAAGCTGTACCAGCAATACTCCTCCCACCAGAGGAGAAACTCTCTAGCCGTCACCAATGTGATTGATGCAGTAGCAAAGCTTCACATGTTGGTTTTGTATCTGGCACTGGCCCCAGATACTCTTACGGATTGTCTGCGTGGCTTTTTGACTGGCATCTTCATGGTGTTGGCCATAGCTCTTTGCATAGTGGTTTTAAGCTGCAAAGACTCCATGTCCCCACAGTGGCTCCATTATGCTGGTGTTGCAAGTTGGCTGTCGCAGACCACACAGATCCTGGGGGGGCTGGCTTATGGACTAGAAAAAGACCCATCATGGTATATTTTATTTACATTGTTTGCAACATATACCCTGCTGCCTTTACCTCTGCTGTGGGCCATGTGTGCTGGCTTCCTCACCCCAATACTGCACTTATTGATGGAGACATGGTTCCACTACAACGAGCCTTTGCTTTTGAACAAGGTGAGAATTTTTTTTTTTTTTACTTTAAATGGTTATAGTTTTGCAAGCAATACATTCTAGGAGAAAATAAGGAGACACAACTTTTAAAAGACAGTGGATAGAGGTGGTGCACAGACACAGAAAAATGTGCTGTGCATAATATTTACACCTTGAATTCTTCCAAATTGTATTACTATAAAACTCCAAACATCCATCTATTTTTATTGGAATATTAGTTACAGAGCAACACAAAGTAGTGTGCAATGGAAGAAAAAATTATCTTTTTTTTAAAATAGATTAAAGGAAAGATTGGCATGCAATTGTATAAAAACCCCTTTATTAATAATAATAACACAAATAGTCATCTATAAAAGGGAAATTCCATCCCTGAGTAAAAAAATGTCTGTTGCCATATTAAATAAATAAGAAAAATGCATTTGGTATATATATAATATATAATATAATAGTATTTGGCAATACTATTCGCCAAATACTATTAATAATATAATAGTATTTGGCAAAAGAAGATGTGTATTTAACGAGAACAAACATGAACACCCTTGAGTTTAAGACAAAATGGAATTTGAAGCAAGTGAAGATGCCGCAAAACATGAGTAATATGCTTGGTGTCAGGGGTCGTGGAGATGATATGAGCAGATGAGTTTTGGAGTTACTGAGGTTTTATGAGTGACTTTCTACGGCAGACCAGAATGCAGGGAGATGACGGTAATCAATGCAGGGTGTAACGAAGAGCACAGAGAGGCAATAAATATTTAAGTTAGGGAAATATGTAGACTGAGGGCTCTTTCTGAAGGTAGAATGATAAAGTATGGACAAACAGTGTTTTTAGTAAAGTTTTCTAGTTTAGCTAAAATGAATTTGAACCTTTGAGGAGAAAGTTTTATCACAGCTCACTGCCAGAATATTGAATTATTGTGTAACTTTTTACCTTTTGGGCTACATATTTCCTTCAACATTTCTGACCTCAGCATTCTAGATTTTATTGGTTAAAAAATAAATTTGAAATTGTCCCATATCAACTCTGAGTACAGGTGTTTGCCAAAGGGCTGCTGTACGTGGGTATGAACACAGCTTGCTTGTTCATCCACTACCTGACAGACCACGCCCAGCGACAGGTTTTCCTGGAGACAAGGCGCTGCATCGAAGGCCGCCTCAAACTCGAGCAAGAGAACCAAAGACAGGTACAGTGAAATAAAAACTTGAAACAACTAATTGCTCAAATTTGTATTTTTATCCAACCGTTTAGATAAATATCAGTTTTTCTATGATTGTGTTGTTGCCTGACAGGAGCGGCTGGTCCTTTCAATCCTACCTCGCTTTGTTGCTTTGGAAATGATTTCCGACATGAGCTCAATGGAGAACGAACTTAACCCCCAGGAGTTTTATAAGATATACATCCACCAGTATAAAGATGTCAGGTGCTAAGAACGACACACATTTGTGAATATGGATCTTAGATTCAGGACCTTTATGACTGTGGATTACTGGATGAACACAAGAAATTAAATATTTTCTAATATGAATCAGAAAAACATTAGCATTTAAAAGTGATTATCCGCTATATGGCCGTGGGAGAATCGAATAGCTAAAAACAGGTTCTTGTATAGGTGATAACCAATTATGCATAACAACTTTTACCATCTGAAAAAACAAACTCATTATCAGAGTTTACCCCATTAGCCTCACAGTCTCTCCAAGCTCCTCCCTAGAATAGAATGCAGCTTCTGTATTTATTAGAAAACTTGTCAATTTAGAATGAGGTGAGGCTCTTCTCAGATTTAACACAACAGTATTACTTATCTAACTCAGCAAATGTGGCTCAGGAACAGAGACAGCTAGACTGAGAAGACAAAGAGGGATTGATAATGCCCTGGAGGCAGGTGTAAAAATATAAGGCTATTTTTAGACTTTTGAGAGCAACATCTGTCTTGAATGTTCTAATTAAAGTAAGCCATTTGTCATTTGAATTCATAGAAACATGTACTACTCTTTGTTTTGTCCTCTCTGTAGCATTCTTTTTGCAGACATTAAGGGCTTCACCCAGCTGTCTATAAACCTGTCAGCCCAGGAAATGGTCCGAACCCTCAATGAGCTCTTCGGACGCTTTGACCGACTAGCTGAGGTGAGAACCTGCCTCATTTATTTTGGGATCTCTTTTAGTCAAAGGAATTATTCAATTCCAGTTAAGCAACAAATATTAACCTTGTTTTGTTCACGTTATGTCCTAATTTGTGTAAAAGTGGCCGTTAAAGGATAAAAGATTTCTACAGACTGTATTCTAAAGAGCTCTTCTTTTATGTCCCATCACAGGAGCACCACTGCTTGCGGATAAAGATACTGGGAGATTGTTACTATTGTGTTTCTGGGGTGCCAGAGCCACAGCTAGCCCATGCACGTTACTGCGTAGAAATGGGCCTGGCTATGATCAGCACAATACGGTCAGTGTTTATGTACTTGATAAAAAGACAGAGCTATAGGCTTACAATGAGGTTACGTACCTGGGTTCTCATTTATAATTCTTGCGCACACACTAAACAGGGTCTGAAAACTGTGTAAGTCACGAGTCCTTAGTAGGGATGAACTCATACCGATACCAGTCTAATTTACTCGTACTCATTAAAGTTAATCGATACCAGGAACCGATACGTTAAATGTGGAAACTCTGTGATAATTTCACAGAAAATGCTTATTTTTCAATTTTTTTCAATTTTTAAAATCTAATTGACCATCATTTGTTGTAATAAGGAGAAAAGAAAACCTGTCTTTCAATTCATAATTTTTTTTTTGTGTACTAGAAGAATCGGCATTGTACTTGAAAATGTTCCGATCCATTGGTATCATATCGGTTTGCGAAAATTGTATCATTGCATTCCTAGTCCTTGGTGTTCCTAAAGGTGCACACATTTTGCCGTCACGTGTTTTTCCATTATTCTGAAACTTGCTTTATACATTAGACCCCTTAAACTATCTTTGCCTGAGTATTTTGTTTTCTTTTTGCTAAACTTAAATGTGGTTTTAGTAAGGATTATACCCCAAGGTTGTATCGAGAAATGAAAACAAAAACTCTGGTTCACTGGGAAAAAAAAAATATTTCAATGCATTTCTCAACACTCAATCCCTCTACACTTATCGACACCCCTGTAAAGACTCTGTGCATAAAGAAAATGCAATTTTAAGGAAAAAAATACCTTTCACACATTGTTTGTGCCAAGTTTCTTGGCACCACTAGTTTTGATACCATTACAGTCCCCTGTTGCCAATATTAATGGACCTAGTCTTATATATACAATTTCATAAAACTAAAACAAGCAGAGAAACAGATCTCTGAACAGTCTCTTAGGATTGTTCAAGTCTTGGGTCTACTCTTATGCACTCTTCTCTTTAAGTTGTTTAACTATTTTTCTATAGTTCAAACTGCAGGCTGCTATAGTAATGGAGGTTTGATTTTATGTCTGTTAAACCATTTCAGTGTTGATTGGGTCATATGTTTTGGATAATGATCCTGCTGAAAAATCTGATGACAACCCATTTTTCAGTAGTGCTTTTGGAAGAGAAATACCGACAGCATCAACCATCTTCCATCATACTTAACAATGTGCATGATTGATCCCTTGTTTCATGCCAAGATCTGTGAAACAGGATTTGTGGATAGTTGTAGAAATCTCATCTTCATAATGATCATAGATCAAATCCATGAAAGCCTTAGCTGCATTTCTTAGTGAAATGACTCCCTTCTGAAAACATCTTAACATTTGTCTCTCTCTGAAACTATTCATATTGTGTATTTTTCTCACATTGCTTATATCATTTTTAAAATTTAAAAATTATAAGCAGGTTTCAACTTGGACATTTATAATATTGTCAGCCTGCTGGACTGGATAATGTTTCTGTATGTGGACCTTTTAGAGCAAGGATGTTTTAAATCCAGTGGGACTATTATACAGAAGCAGTAAACTCATAATTTATTAATGAAACATGTTAGATATATTCATACATTATTAATACAGCTGCAATATTGCTAAGTGTAGTAATTAGTGCATTTGGATTTTTTTTCTTTGAGTCCAGATTTCTGATTCGCCACTGTCATTGGTCCTCTCAGTCTTGTTTGACCTGTTCTGTATTTTTTATTTCTGTGCAAAAGAAAAAGTACAATTGCACTGTACTGAAAGAAATGAATCAAATTTTCAATCTAAAGTGCCATGTTTGTTTTTTGTTTGTTGCCTTGAGAAAAATGCCATGTTTTAATTAGCAATGTGTTTCTTAGTTTTTGGCATCAGTAAAGTATCATTAAAAAGATCATTGCTTTAATAATGCCAGACTCGTCCAGAGGCAGCTGAATTTTGATTTGGACATGAGGATCGGAATCCACTCTGGGTCTGTCCTCTGTGGCGTCCTGGGCTTGCAGAAATGGCAGTTCGACGTCTGGTCTTGGGATGTGAGCATCGCCAACATGCTGGAAGCAGGAGGAATACCTGGGTGGGTGTATCCAAAATAGGCCCAGAGAACCAGACCAGTTTTAACCTGTGTTGGAATTATGCATAACCCATGCTTGTCATTTCACTTATACAGACGTATCCACATCTCGAGGGCCACACTAGATTGCTTGGGAACTACATACAAAACAGAGGACGGCCATGGCCGTGAAAGGAACGAATTTCTGCGAAAACACAACATCGACACCTTCCTTATTTGTTCTCAAGAAGGAAGGAATCAAAACCATTCTGAGCCCCTAAAAGTCCAGAAGGACAGTCGGACCTGGAACCCAGAGATTCCTTTTGGCCATGCTATTGACATGAACAGCGTAAGTATAGGGAGATAAACTGGAAATAACACAGAGTTTGCATTTATGTTCTTAGTTGTCAGTTTTAATGGAAGGAGAAGGCAAACATTTAACATTTTACTTGCATCAGCCTTTTTATGTCACTCCATTACAGATTTTGGCCTCCTTTACCAATGGCTCTCTCCCCAGTTTATGGCAGTCCACCTCCAGAGAGATTAACAAACGCATCAAACACGCTATCGAGGTTCGTAGCAGTGAGCGCATGCGCAAGGAGCACATCACTGCTTTGACCCTGGTGTTCAAGGACACACACATAGAGAACAAGGTATGCAGGTACAATATAGTCCCAGGTCATAATAAATCTATGGAGGTAATGTACTAGCTGTTGGTAGCTACAAATTGATTTTAGTTGTTAAAATTAACTAAAAAATATCAATTTGTTTCATTTAGTTCTCCCAGATCAGAGATGAGATGTTTAACTCAAACATAGTCTGCTCCTTCATCGTGCTCCTCTTTCTCATGGCTGCCCAGGCTGTCATCCCTGCTCCAAGGTCAGGAGATACCTCATTGTTTAATACTTTTATGATGCAGGAAGCATGAATAATACAGATTTAGAGCATTACAATTATATAATTAACAGACCCTTCTAAAAGACTAGCAGTATTTAAAAAAATACAATTTACACCACACACACAAAAAAAAAAAACAACAGCAAGAAAAGAGAGAGCAAAAAAGCATAAAATAAAATAAAAATGTTGGAATAGACTCCAAAAATGTGAGAAGGAAATGCTCCAGAATATATAGGAAAGTAAGCAAAGTATTTACAAAAAATAAAATTGAGACAGAAACTTTATAAAAATGTAGCATAAATCCGGATCAAAACAGACACAAAGAGATCCAAAAACACAAAAGGTATCAACAAAAGAGGCAAATAACTAAAGTAGATTAAAAAAAGAAGCAAATGAATCTTCAGCTTCCATTTTAAAACACAAAATAGAAATCGTAACATATTGATGAAACAGTTTATACTACTTGACACTGAAACAACTAAAACAAGACAAAAATGAGACAGACAGACAAAACTGTTTTACTATCCTAAGAACACAATACCTCTATAAAATGTCACTATTTTTCTCAACATCTATACTTTTAGCTTTCTGTGCAGTACTCCAGTTTTCTTCCTCTTGTCCACCTGCAGACTGTTCCCTGTCGTTGTCCAGTTTTCCGTCTTTCTTCTTGCCTACTTGCTGCTGCTGCTTGTTGCCCTTGCAGAAGAGTTCAGGTGGACTCCAGCAGCTCTGCAGAAGTTCTGCTGCTGGATCCACGAAAACAACAGCGCCCGAAACTTCCTCACCCTCACAACTATCATCACCAACTTCGGTTTGGCTTCGACGGACATGGTGAGGGTTGGAACGACAGATGGGCTGAGAAAATTAAAAGACTCCCTCTATTTATTCTGGTTTCTGTCTGTTTTCTTTGATCACTTGCTTAATTTTGTTATAAAATTTAAAATGGGTTATTATTCAAGAAATAAAAAACATCTCTGGTGAGTGTAGAATGTGAAAATGTATATTTTCAGCTGTATTTCCTCATTTTCATCACAATTATAGAGCAGTTACCATAAAAGTTGTATCAATATCTTGTATGTTGCTCCCACCATGTGGCCAAAGATCAGATGATACAATTTATTCAAAACAGTTACAAACTTTGTTTGCAATATATGAAATTAGAAAGTTCAACTATATCAAGGAAAGTAAACATTTTGTTCTGTTGTGTATTGCATCTAGGTGTGGTGTGTCCTAACAGCCGCGGGAGAAGCTGAAATAATGGAAAAGAAGACAGGCTCACATTCAGTCACCATCTGCACTTATCCTGAGGTAAACATGTATCATTTCACCCTATTTCTCATGTCGATCACATCCCTTTTCATTTCTTGTAGCCCCGTTTCAAAAAGGAGATTGTCTAAGTCTCATATAGCCACACTCACCCTGGTACAGATATGCCATATTTCTATTTCTATTTTTTAAATCCTTGTATTGACGTATTCATGATGATCTATGTTTTTTTTTTACAACATCTTGAGGACCTTTGCAAAAGAAACAGGCCCACTGCATTAGATTCTCTACTTAACAGCTGGCATGAATCACACTGAACACAAATATAAACACAACCCTTTAGTTTTTGTTCCCATTTTTCATAAGCTGAATTCAAAGATCTGAAACATTTTTTTATGTACACAAAAAATGCATTACTCTCAAATATTGTTCACAGAGCACTTCTACGTTGCCGAGATAATCAGTCCCACCTTATAGGTTTGGCATATGGATGTTAATCAAGGTGCTGATTAGAGGGCATGAAAATTACACAGGTGAGCCTTAGATTGGCCACAATACAGGCCGCTCTGAAATGTACAGTTTGATCACACAACACAATGTGACAGATGTTACAACTTTGATGGAGCATACACTTTGTATGCTGACTGCAGGATTGTTCACCAGAGCTGTTGCCCATAAAATGAATTTTCATTTCTTTACCATGAGCCGTCTCCAAATACTTTTCAGAAAAGGTTGGCAGTGTATTCAACTGGCCTCAGACCTACAGACCACATGAAGTCCACAAAATGCAATTAAATTCTTCAGTTTATCCAAAACACTGCAGCAAGAGTTCAAATAAATATTAAAAAGAGATATCACATTTCTCCTGTTTTAGCCTCTTTCCATTGTCTACCTGTTAAATCCAGAATAGAGTTTAAGATCCCCCTCCTTACTTATAAAGCCCTTAATAATCAGGCTCCATCATTAATCAGAGATCTGATTGTTCCATATGTTCCTAACAGAGCACTTCGTTCTCAGAATGCAGATCTACTGGTAGTTCTGAGGATTTTTAAAAGTAGAATGGGAGGCAGATCTTTTAGTTACCAGGCTCCTCTCCAGTGGAACCAGCTCCCAGTTTTTCCTCTCCACTGTCACTACATGCTTGCTCAGTATGAGTGATTACTGAGAGGATTGCTGTGGTTGGAGTCTGCATGTTTGGGGCACAACCTCATGTCAATGACTCAACTCAATCTGCTGGGATTCCTTAAATAGAAAACTTTTAAATGATTGGAATGTTTGTATAATTGTATTAAAATTACTTTTCTTGTGAAGTGCTTTGAGATTACATCTGATGTGAATCATCATTATATAAATAGACTACATTGAATTGAATTGATGGCATTTTGAATGCAGAGATACCATGAAGAGATCCTGAGGCCAATTAATGTGCCGTTCATCCATGACCATCCCTTAATGTTGCAGCATGATAATACTCAGTCCCATGTTGCAAGGATCTGTACTCAATTCCTGGAAGCTGAAAATACATCCCAGTTCTAGCTTGGCCACTATAATCACCAGACATGTCACCCATTGAGCATGTTTGGGATCCTCTGGATGGTCGTATGCGACATGTTCCAACTGCTGCCAATATATAGCAGGTTCAAACAGCCATTGAAGAGGAGTGGGCCAACCAATTTTCACAGGCCACGATCAACAACCTGATCGGATGTGTTGGAACTATTGAGGTGAATGGTGGCCACACCAGATACTGACTTGTTCTCTGAGTCCCCCCAGACACTCCCAGTAAAGCAAAACTACACATTTTAGAGTCTCCTTCTATTGCAACCAGTCTAAGACACACCTGTGTAATATTCACGGTCTAAACAGCACCTTGATATGACACACCAATAAGATTGGATGGATTATTTTGACAAAGGAGAAGTGCTCAATAACACAGATTTAGATGGATTTTTGTCTAAGTTTATCTATATATTGCATTCCATGAACAAAACAACACAATCGGCTTTTCATTAAAATAAGGGTACATGCAAGGACAAAAAATTGTTTATTGCAAAAATTGAGGTTTTTGAATTGGCAAATTTATATTATTTGTTGTTGAAAAACTGAATTTTAGTCTAATTTTTACCAGTTCCAATGAAAGTTGGGGTGGTTGTAAATTGAGTTGATTTACATGTTTACATTTTTATTTCACCCTCCCAGATAACAGGCATAAGAAAACAATTTTTTTTCATGTCGTCATAAGAGCCCCGAGACTCTTTGCTGCTTTGCTACTGTCTTTTCCATCTGAGAAAACACGTACTCACTATGTTGGATGACAAAATAAAAATGCTCCCATGTAGCGACTGGTGGGTTAGAGATATTTCGCATTCATACTTTGAAGGAAGAGAAAGTAATGGATTAATTATCAAAAAATACAAAAACATTCTGATTAACTTGAAAACTATAAAGTAGAAAGATATAAAAAAGCTTCTGTTTATTTATTTTAGAGGAATTACTGTGGTTGCTACTATTTGCAGCACATTTTTCAATAACTGTGGAAGCGCAAATCAAAATTTTCTGACCTCTCTGCTACTCTTCTGACCCCTTAAGATCTTCATGCTGAGCGGCGTGGTCGCCATGGTGACGTGTGCCGTCTTTCTGCGACTGAACTCCGTAGTGAAGCTGGCGGTGCTGCTGCTGGCGGTGATGGTGTACTCCTACCTCATCCACCTCGCCTTTGTAATGCTCGCACGCAGCGACGTGCAGCACAGGTCAGTTTGTTTGCGGTCGACGTCGTGCTTGTGCCAGAGAGCCGGTGCATTTGAGTGCAAAATGAATTACTAGATTTCTATTAAAATTTCTCTTCTACTCCTCTCTGTTACATCAGGTCCCACTATGTCAGGAGGAAAGGGATTTCCATTATTCTCATGGCAATGTTCACTGTGGCTGTCTTCTACAATGGGCGGCAGGTATTTGTAAACTGGTTAATATTTCTCTACTGAAACCATTTAATTAGTTTTTCTTTCAGTATCTGGTTGAGTAGCATCACCTTCATGTTTCCAGCCAGCTTTCCCAAGTGAATGGTGGTGCAGTCTTCTAGCTGCATCTGTTTGCATTCCAGTGGGAGGCCACGGCGAGGCTGGACTTCTTGTGGCGTCTGCAGGCCCAGCAGGAGGTGGAGGACATGAGGGAGCTGCGGGAACACAACGAGTGTTTATTGCACAACATCCTGCCGTTTCATGTCGCACAGCACTTTCTGCTGCGCAGCAAACACGATGAGGTGATGGGGACATACCTTCCCAGAGGCTCTCGGATCATTTTACATTAGTACCTAATAATAAATGTAGATGCATAGATCAAGCTTTTCTGGGCCAATACCAATATATATATATATATATATATATATATATATATATATATATATATATATATTGGTCTAACCTGATGATTTTTATGATAACACATTTTATCAATAGAGGATGGAATTTATACTTCCCACCATTTCACCGATCACCACTCAAATGAGGGGTAATTGGTCACGTCAGGTCTCCAGTTGTTCGATTGGTGGATCTCTTTTAATGTATTTGTCGCGATTGTCCCTGCAGGAGCTTTATTCCCAGTCCTACGAAGAAGTTGGTGTTATGTTTGCTTCTGTTGCTGGGTTCGATGAGTACTTTGAGAAGAAAGAGGTCAAACATGAAGGAGTTGACTGTCTCCGACTATTGAACGAGATCATAGCCGGCTTCGATGAGGTGAGTACGACTGCTGTGTCCGTTTTACTGTGCCTCCTGGAGCAACTACTATCTGTACAACAAGAAATACGTATTGAATATTTAAGCAGTTGCTCTTTTTCTTCTTCTAACAAGCTATTGGAGGAATCTTATTTCCACGATGTGGAGAAGATCAAGACAGTTGGAAGCTGTTACATGGCAGCGTCTGGTTTAGCTCCAAATAACCAGGTGAGATTTTAGGGTTTTATGTTTTTACCTAAAAGAAAATCAATTAACCAACTTCAAGTTGGTTAAAATATGTATAAATGTATATAGCTCTACTAATATTGAATTTCCTTACAAAGTCGCATCCCAAACATATACTTTCTGTTGCCATCAGCAACCTGAAGGCATCATTCTGGCTGCATATTTGACAGCCTTTCTTGAGTTATTAGAGCTCACTTATATGTTTTGGTTTTCTGCCACTGACCCAGCTTGAAAGCATAATCCAAACATTTTCAACAAGAATTAAACTGCGCTGTTCCAGAAGGCTAATTTTAACCATTCCAAAATCATTTTTGAGGTTTTTAGGATTTTTGTTGCATTGAAATGCCTCACAATGTTTAGAGGGATGTATGATTAATATAAAATTCGTGATCTATTCACTTTTTTGTGTTATCTGATCAAATTTTAATTGTCGGCATTCATTTCTGTCACATAACTTGGTTTCACAGACCTGTATCAAACCGTCCCCATTTTTTCTAGGGATCACCGGGTGAGTGGAGTCACCTGAGTGAGCTGGTTTTGTTCGCTTTGGCAATGCAGGAGGTTTTAAGAGAAATCAACAACCAGTCTGGCCAAAACTTTGGGCTGCGTGTGGGTAAGTAACTGAGCTCATGGGCGTAGCTCCTTTCACATTTACTGGCACCCCTGTGAAAGATGGGTGGAAAATGCCTGACAATAAACTTACAGTTTAATGCGTAATCTAAAACTAAAAAAATTTTAAATTTTGAAGTTTATTTGGGGAAAAAAACCTGCATCATTGAATAATTGTTGGGGGAATTTTTTGTTTGTTTATTTTTTTAACACCTAATCTTCTCTAAGAACCTTTCAATTCACTTCACTTTTTTTTATATAGCGGCAATTCACAACAGATGTCGTCTCAAGGCACTTTACAGACTTTATAGTTGAGCAGGGTACCAGACCACCAAGGGTTCAAAGGTCTTTGGACAAGAAATTGGCCCATATCCTTAAAGATCTATCAGATGTTTTTCAACGTAGCGTTTTTTTTCATTATTTGTTTTACTCCGCCTTCTCTAAATATGAGATTTGGAAGTTGTATCACATCTTTTTCAATGTCCCTCCATACTGTACTTGATGGTAAAACCTTTAAATATTCCTTTCTAGATATGGACATGTTTAGGCAAGTAACAATTTTTTTGTAGCTGTTTATTGACTTGTGAAGATCACCATGCAGCTCGATGGCATGTTCTCTTGTCTTTCCCTTTTTAAGGAGTGTAATTGAGAGAAATTGACTTCTGTCATGTACAAAGTAGGAAACCAATAAGGAATGAATTACTAATTTAATGTTCCCAGTTAGTATTACCAACTTTAAAAAGTAAAGTATAAATTAAACAAACACCTCATTACATTTGTTTTGTAGGAATATTAAGATGCGGGATTTAATTTTTGTTTAGAAAGTGATTGAATTGATTGATTGATTTTTCTGTGTGGAAATTTGTTACTAACACTAATAGCCTGATTTTAGGGATTTTTTAATATCTTTATCAGGAATACCAATAGATGTGAGGATGTAATCAACCTCCAACCAAATATTGAATCAACCTTGGACTCTTCCAGGCATTGCCCATGGGCCGGTGATTGCAGGAGTGATTGGTGCCACCAAACCCCAGTATGATATCTGGGGGTCGGCGGTGAATCTGGCCAGTCGCATGGACAGCACAGGTGTGAGTGGACGTATCCAGGTTCCTGATTCCACCCGCAAGATTTTGTCAGAATGGGGATTTGTTCTGGAACTTCGAGGAAAAATATTTATTAAGGGGGTGAGATTATGTGACTTCTGGAGATAATGATGGTTGTAAGTAGGGATTCAACGATACCACTTTTTTCAAACCAATACGATGCCGATACTTATATCTGAGTACTTGCCAATACCGAGTACCAATTCCAATACATCTTCAAAACAAAAAAATACATTGTAAGATAGTTTTTATCTTGTTCCCTGTTTGTTACAACAAATGATGATGATGATGATGATGATGAACTACCGTAGATAAAAAAATTAGATAAAGATAAAAATTACCCCAAAATTAAAATTTGGGGGGGGGGGGGACGTTTCCGGAAAATTTTTGCAGAGTTTCTAGATTTTAAGTATTGGTTCATGGTATTGGTTAACTAACTGATACCGATACGAGTGCTTTACAACGGTATCGGCCACAATACCTGATACCATTATCGGTATCGCCGCTTCCCTAGTTATAAGCCATGTTTTTAAGTTATTTATTGTCTTAATTGCATTTATGTTTGACAATATTTGAATTCATAAGAACTTTATACAGCTTTATTCGTTTTAAACCAAAATATACAAAAAAGTCATTTTTTATTGGGATTTTATGTGATAGACCAACCCAAAATATCACTTAACTGTGAAGCGTAAGGAAAAGGAGCTTTGTTTTTTCAAAAATGTTTTATAACAAATCTGAAGTGTGGCGTGCATTATGTAATTAGCCCGTTTCAATTAGTAATTTGTAGAACCATCTGTTGCTGAAGTGACAGCTGCAGTTTGTTGCAGTATGTTTCCACCCCCTTTACACTTCGAGACACTGAAATTATTGACCATTCTTAATTTGGAAATGGGTTAATTTCACTTTGATTGGATGGGCATCAGTTGATGAACATGTATTCTCATTTTACCAAACTCATTGAGATTTAGGCCTTGAACTTTGATTGGGCCACCCTAACATATGCTTTAAGTTAAATTGTTCTTTTGTAACTCCGGCTGCACTTTTAAGGTCGTATTCATGCTCAAAGTTTAAACTCTTTCCCTTCCCCAAGTTTTCCAGCTTCTAATGGGGTTTCTTTTAGGATTTCCCATGTGTTTAGCTCCATAATTCTTCGCATCAACTCTGAGCAGCTTCCTTTTCCCAGCGCTTCCCTTTCCCCATAGAATGATGTTACCACCACCTTATTTACATAGAGATGATTTGTTCAGAGTGGTGCGCTATGTTAGTTTTCCTTGATGTAACATTTTAGCTGTTATGGAAGAAGTTCAATTAAAATTTTACCTGACCAGAGAACCTTCGTCCATGTATTAGTTGTGCACAGCAAATGTGACTGCTTATGTGTTCTTTTAACTTTATTCTTGTCTCTCTTCTGTCAAGCCCTGATTTTTTTAGTGAACATATGTTTTGTTTGTTTATTATATGCTACTTTGTGTTGGTCTAACATAAAATCTCAGTGGAGTTCACACAGAGGCTATTTGCTGTAACAAGGCATTGTTTGGATAAATGTACCTTATTAAACTGTCTTGGTTTAGAGAGGATCTTTTGCATTTTATTTCCTTAGGTGAGTGAGTGTCAGGGAAAACTTCGCACATATTTCATCAGCACCATGCGCAGAAAGAGGGCCGGTGTTGGAGGAGAGAAGCCTCCAGGGAGTCGAGTGGGAGGTCGCATGACCCTGGCCAGCGTGGTGCACAGTCTTGTCCAGGCCAGACACAAAGAGAAGTTGAGAAACGCCAACGGGAACTTCGGTTTAACTCCCCGCAAACTGCAGTGCTGAGAGACACATGAAGGAAACTACGTGGTACACAAATGGTGTTTCTCCAAAGTTTACAGGATAGAGCCAAAACTTCTCAAAAAGCCTTCCTCTGTGTTCTCCTGATTGGGAAAGCCCTCAGTGACTTCCTACACTATGTGGTAAAGGTTCAAAGTAGTGTCTTTGAACATTGCTTTAAAATTAACTTGAGAATATTTTTCTTGATGCCATTTTGTATAGTTAAGGACAAACCAACAAGTCTACCTCAATTAACCAGCTCGTATGGCCTATTCAGCTTTGAAAAATGTTTTTAGTTCATTGTCTCATGTTTTACCTACATAGTAGTGTTCACATGTAAATTCCGTTTATTCACGTCTTATCTGCCGCTTTTCTAAATTATTTTGTTTTTGTATGAACTAAAGACTCATAGCTCTTCTCCTCTTGCAAATAAAAATACAAAGAATGTAATTAATTTAACCAACACGTTTTATTGTAGATTTGATTCAATATCTGCTCTTGTTATTTTGTGTTACTTTGCAGTGATGAATAAAAGGGTTATCCATACTTTACAGATATGCATTGTACTATTTTTTTATTTTATTTCAGCCAATAAAAGGCCAAATAGAAATGAGCGTATCTCTTTCTCCTCTCTTTCATAGTGCTGAGAAACTGAAATTAAAACTTAAGTAATTGTTTATGCAATTTATTCTTCTAATTTAGTGCCATGTCTTAAATATTCTCTTCAGACTTTAAAAGGAAGTCTCAAACTTCTGGATTTTAATTAATTACTTTCTTTTCTACTTCAGCGAACAGTTTTCACTAGAATACATACATGTAATTATTAATGTGTGCGTCGAGGAAATCCTATTTCAATCCGTTTGTGAAATGCTGTAAGATCGACTTTTCTACATCTCCATTAGTCATGACTGCGGCTACCGCGGGTATTCTGTGGCGATTGCATATTCTGAAAGATGGCTCACTCTCAGTTGCCTACAAAACACGATAACAGACTTCAGGACCCGAAGTGCAAATTAACTCCTAATGTTATCCCAAAATACTAAGTCCATTTAGAAACGTGAAACAGCTTAAATAAAACAATAAAAAACAGTCAATGTAAAAGGAGACTTGTTAGGCAACAAACAACAGTAGATGAGTCTAAATGATAAATGGCGCTGAGCAGATAAAGTGCAAATGGAAGAACAGATTACCTAATGCAAAGTGATCACAAATGAAAACAAAGAAGAAATACGTAAACAATAAAATGTATAGCCAACAACTTTGTTAACAACACTTAACCCAAAAATCTATATATTTTTTAAACTTCACTGAACGACATGCAAAACAGAATGTGAGCTGCCTTAAGTCTTACCTAGTAACTGGCTGTTATGTGTGTATTTATTTATTTTTTTACAATATTTTTGAACAGACAGCATCAGGAAAGCCAAGGAATACACCAGACAGGTCAAAGATTAGGGTATGGAGAGGTTTCCAAACTTTGATCCTCTGACAGAGCATTGTTTAATCCATTGTTCAGATGAGTAACGTCAAACGAGTAACGTCCAACGTTTTGTCACGTGGTGCGACTTTAACCACCTGCTCCTAAACGCCACCAAGACCAAGGAGATGGTGGTGGACTTTAGGAGAATCAGGCCGCACCTTGAGCCTGTCAACATCAAAGGTGACTGTGTGGAGGTGGTTCACACCTACAAATACCTGGGAGTGCAGCTGGATGACAAACTGGACTGGACTGCCAACACAGACGCCCTGTGCAGGAAAGGACAGAGCCGTCTGTACTTCCTCAGAAGGCTGGCGTCCTTCAACATCTGCAAGAAGTTGCTACAGATCTTCTACCAGTCTGTAGTTGCGAGCGCCCTCATGTACGCAGTGGTGTGTTGGGGGGGCAGCCTCAAGAAGAAAGACGCTGGACGCCTGAACAAACTGGTGAGGAAGGCAGGTACTGTTGTTGGCACAGAGCTGGACAGCCTTACATCTATGGCAGATAAACGGACTCTGAACAGGCTACTGTCCATCATAGACAGTCCACACCATCCACTGCACAACGCCATCTCCAGGCAGAGGAGCAGCTTCAGTGACAGACTGCTGTCATTGTCCTGCTCCACTGACAGACTGAAGAAATCGTTCCTCCCCCACGCCATGCGGCTCTTCAACAACTCTAGGGGGAGGGCCATAAAATCAACCATAGAACACTGGACTTAATGCTAATCACACCATGCACCTTCGGTCACACATGCACTTTATCATACACACACATCTACAAGTTGGACTCTAAGTATGTACAAACTGACCATTACTCAACTGTTTTTGCATACTGACATCTGCACAACTGCACTGAACTGGACTGGCAGACATTATACTTTTTTATACCATTATATTTTACCTTAGTTCTTCTTTTAAATTTTTATATTGTATTTTCCCTGCATGCCCCTGTGTTCCCGTAAGCTGCTAGAACTGTGAATTTCTCTTGGAGATGAATAAAGTATCTATCTATCTATCTATCTCTATCTATCTATCATGAGTAGGCCACAAGACCAAAGGAAACTCTGGAGGAGCTGCAGCGATAACAGCTCATCTGTGAGAATCAACCGATAACTATCAACTACTCGCCATACAATGCACAAATCTGGCCCTTTTATTTAATGTAAAAGTGATTATAAGAAAGACACTGAGAGACAGTCACAAGAAGTTTAGTTTTTCAGAAGCCAAGTCATTGTTTAAATGAAAACAGTCTCCTTGTTTTCAGATGCTGGAGCTTTAGAGCCCTGAACTCACCATTGCCATGATAAAATGGAGTGGTGGGAGTGTCATTCTGTAGGGAAGCTTTGTTTTATTAACAGGAAATGCTTAAGCTGGCCAAAATTGGTGGAAAGAACACAAAAGGTACCCTGCAATAGGCAACAAAAGGCTTATAACTGAGGTGTGGGTTCGAAGTCTAACCCGTGTTCCTGAAAATAAATATAAAAATATGAAATCATAGTAAACTTTAGATATTGTTTCCCAGAACGTGTAGGTAAAATAACTCAACAGAAAATCACTAAAGGTGAAATATTCGTGTTTGAAAATCCGTTCAGCGTGAGACCTCCTCGTGCATGTCCCTGTCTGTGGAGGCACGCGGGCTTCGCTGGTTGCTCCTCTTGTGTCGCCGGGAGAAAGTTGCTCTTTACATCCTCCTCGCTTTGTTTCATCCCCCTATCAACACGGCTATGGCGGAACACCAGGAGGAGAAGCTGTACAAGGCGGAATACGCCAAAAGCGGCCGCGCCTCTTGCAAGAAATGCAAAGATAACATCGCTAAAGACTCGCTGAGGATGGCCATCATGGTGCAGGTGATGTGGCGACGTCTGTGGGGGGATCATCCCAGAAATCTCCTCCTTTTTGTTAGCTCATTATATGCCCAATGACTTCTTACTGATTTGATGCATTGTGCACACATGGAGTCATTGTGAACTTGCTAGAGAGCAGGAAATGATAGTGAAAAAGTGGTTTCAGTTCTGCTTAGAGAGGCCCTAGTTAGCATTTAAATGGCTGGCATTGTGTGCTAAGTTGTTGCTCACAAAGAGCCGCTCAGCTTTTCTTTATATTTTATTTCCTTCATTGATTCACTGAACTAATCAAGAAGCTAAATATCAATATATTAGGCACTGAATATCCTAACTGATATGGCATTAACAGCTCCTCCATTCTGCTTCACCCCCATGGAGAAATTATTAGTCTAAAACCTGATTATCTTTTATGGAGCTGCTCCAGTTTTGCATTTATTCGCCTTTTTAAATGTAAATGGTAATAATTTGGTTTAGGTGCAATTAGTGAATCAGTATCTTCAGCAAAAATCAACTATCTAACCAGTTTGATTACCTCGCTGATACTTATTAGTGAAGGAACCCTGATCACATCTTCCCTGCTCTGAGTGCAAGAACATTCTGATGAAAAATATATATACCAGTTTGTGACTATTTAAAAAAAATCCACAGTTTTGCACTCTCATTGTGTATTTTTTTTAATTATTTAATCATTTTGTATTGTTAATAGGTGGTTTTATTCTGATCAGTAACATTGTGATCCAGCACTTCTCATTTTAAAAAGTTTCCATTTGAATATTTCATTTGAATCTCCTTAGATTTTTATTTTTAAGTCTTAAAGTTATTGCTCATTCTCTCCTTTTTGATCTAGCAAAATAACAGGAGTGCAGTTGTGCACATTTAAAGCATGGCTATAAATGTGTGTCTTAAACAGTTTGTTTTTCCTTTCACTTCTTCCTATGGCAAAATGAAATATTAAAAATGGAATATTACTCAGTAATGTAGAAATAAAATACTTTGTTTAAAAAAAGCACTGTGAACTAAAACACTAACATGGATTATTTTAAATGTATTTTAAATTTGACCATTTATAAACCTATAAAAAATTAAATTCCTTCTGTTTATTACTTTAAATTAACTCATTGACTCATTAAAAAATTGGTCTTATTATGACTAAAAAGAGCATAGGATATGAATAATTAACAAAATATTCTTCATTTTTTTTGTGAATTGGCATCCTTCAACTCTTAACATGCATTAAAAAATGAAATGAAGAAATTCAAAGGATTTTTCATCCAAACCAATAAAGCCCCAATATAAAGAATATAATTTCTGCTGTCAACAAGATTATAAAATATGTCAAAAACAGAAATAAACCCGTACTTCCTGTGCAAGTTGTAAATAAAAAAAATAAAAAATTATTGCTAGTCTTAAAATGCATATTTACTGTGCTTCTTCACTGTAGTCAGCAAATGGTTAGAAAAAAAATATTTCTGTGTGAAGTTCAGACATTAAAAGCTTTGATAGGATTCATATTTATTATCATTTTGAAAATATTTTAATTGAGTGAAAAAGTAAATGGTTTATTCATAACTATTCCAGTTAAACATAAAATATGATTTGTCGTTTAATTGTAAAGGAATATATACGTATACTCAACATGGTTCTGTGTGCTGTATAGGTTTCTTAGGCACATAAAACAGAAATCCTCTGTTAGGTTTGCTAGTTCTGAAGCATATTACACTAAATTTCAGTGCGCTTTTTTTGAATTTAAATTTATGGTGTTATGTTTATTTATTGAGCCTTAAAGAGACTGTATAATGAGGAGATTTAAAAAAAATTTTGGTGGAAAAAAACTTCCAAGTGATGACTAGTCCATCCATTTGGCTCTTTGCTTCTATTTCGTATGTAATAAAAATCAAATTCTGTCCCCTCACCGAGACGCGTCGCTTCATTGTAAACACACCGTGCACGCTTTGTGTTGTTTGTCCTCCAGTCGCCCATGTTTGACGGGAAGGTCCCCCACTGGCACCACTTCTCCTGCTTCTGGCTGCGAGCGGCGGCGCAGTCCCCGGCCGACATCGCCGGGTTCTCCGACCTACGCTGGGAGGACCAGGAAAAGGTGAAAAAGGCCATAGAGAGCGGCGGAGCCGTCGGAATAGGTCAGTGCTCGCTTATTAGCGCACCAAGTTAAGCTGTCTGGTCTGAATGGCTTTTACACCTCTCGTTAAGTCAACAGTTTGGTTTTTATTTTCGTGAATGCAGTGGAAAACCAAACATCTGCTTGCATGTTTGTCTTGACAATTCGTTTTTCACATTTATTGCTCTTGTATTATTGCTGGATTGAGTGGATTCCTTTTTTGAAATGCTCATCCTTCTTGCAGGAAAAGGCAACCAGAAGAGCGCAGCTAAAGGAGAGAAGACCCTGAATGATTTTGCGGTGGAATATGCTAAGTCCAACCGCAGCACGTGCAAAGGCTGCGAGCAGAAAATAGAAAAGGTTCACCCCCATTTCACATCCACTGGTGGTGGTGGTGGGTGGGAGGGGACGATAATTAAACCGACTCGCTTCCCAGAGGATTTCTCACATGTCCCGCTTCCTCTTGGCTCTCGTTCAGGACCAGATCCGCGTGTCCAAGAAGACCGTGGATCCGGAGAAGCCTCAGCTGGGCCTGATCGACCGCTGGTACCACACGGCATGCTTTGTGAGCCGCAGGGAGGAGCTGGTCTTTAGGGACGAGTACAGCGCCGCCCAGCTGAAGGGATTCGGCGCGCTGCGTGCAGAAGACCAGGAAGAGCTGAAGAAGAGGCTGCCTGCTGTCAAGTCTGAAGGGTGAGAGGAAAAAAACAAAAACAAATAGGGGTTCCCACATGGTCTGAATGAGTATGGAAAGCATTTAGATTTCCAGATTTTATTCCCTGTGCTCTTTTTTTTTTTTTTTTTTTTTACTTTACATCTGTATCGCCCTAATCCAAGCAAATACCTGCAGGTCCATCCAGATTTGTAGCCATCATCTATTTCTTTAATGTTCGGATATTCTTTCGGATAAGTAGTTCGTCCTCGTGTTCGTTTCTTCTCCTCCGTTGGGTTGCTTGGACGCCTCTCCGTCTCCCAGCGTCCTGCAGCACAGGAAAATGCCCTTGAAAGTGTCCCTGAAAGCGGTCATGGTGTACGCGTACAGGAACGGGTTGACGGCGGAGTTGGCATGCGACAGGATGATGGCGGCGAGCAGCAGCTCGAACGGCACCGGGCAGCGCGGACAGAGCAGCAGGAAGCAGTTGATGATGTGAAGAGGGATCCAGCAGACGGTGAAGAGAAAGAGAACCAGGAAGAGGGACGTGGCCGTCTTCATCTCCCTGCGCATGGCGGCTGCCGCCCGGCTCTGGCCATCCGTTCGGCCCCTCTGCTCCGGCCCGATTAGCCGCACCTGCTGCTTGACCGTGACGAAGATCTGCGCGTAGATGAGGAACATGATGACCAGGGGCGCCAGCACGCAGGCGAAGAAATTGAAGTAGACCATGTAGGTCATGTCCACCACCAGGACGAAGAAGCAGTAGCTGGAATCTTGCGGCGTCTTGTGCCAGCCCATCAGAGGCACCAGGCCGATGAGGAAGGCCAGCAGCCAGGTGGCGAGGATCACCAGGGCGGCGTTGCGAGGTGTCATCAGGACGCGGTAGCGGAAGGGCATGAAGATGGCGACGTAGCGCTCCACAGCCACCGCCAAGAGGCTGAAGATGGAGCTCTGCGTGAACATGATCAGAACGCTGAGCATGAGGAGGCACAGGTAGAGGTTGTAGCGCGGCAAGCCGGCGCCCGTCAGGATGGCGCAGGGAATGGCGATCGTGCCCACGCAGATGTCTGCGACGGCCAGCGACACCAGGAAGTAGTTGGTGACCGTGCGCAGTTTTCGGTTGAGACCCACGGCGGCGCAGACCAGCAAGTTGCCCAGAGTAGATAAAATTGCGATGATGAGCTCGGCCGTCATGTACGGCACGTTGGGGGAGGTCGCCACGTCGGCGGGCGAATGGGACAGGGAGGCGGGAATAGATGTGTTCAAGGAGGTCATTGTTCTCCTTAAAAAGAGGAAAATTGGGTTAATCAATCTGGTCAGGGTGTCAAATTTTATCTTTGAAAACAAACCGTCTTGCAAAATTGTGATTATAGACCAACACAATATAGAACACCACTGGGAAGCAGAAGGAAATAATATCTGCTGGTCTGCATTTAATTTTCAAATATGACGTCTATTTGTATTTATTTTCTGAGATGGTACTTAGCATGATCACCATCTGCTGAAAGTCATTTAGTAAATGCCTTTTGATTTATTTTCACATTTTAAGATATTTTTTGGTCCAGATCTTTCTTATAACAGCCAAAGTTCAGTCAGATTGGATGGCGATGAAGTCTAGCTATTCAACCCAGCCTTAAAACTCTCCCTGAGCTGTCTGCTACTCTGGATCCATTTCATCACAAATGTTCTCCAACAAGGCTCGGAGACGTCCACAGAGCTACATTCACACTGGGAATAAATCTTAATAATGATTTATGAACCCAGAGGTTAATTCATTGCTCTGAAATTATTTCAGGGGTTTAAGCGTAAAAAGCAAAATTCAAATGCTTGTTAAAAAAAAATCAGATTTTTGGGGGGGTAAAAAACAAAAACAAAAAAATTTTAATCTTTTAGCATTTTTCTTTCACTTCTCAGTTGTGTTAATCTGCCGCCAAAAATCCTGATAAGATACAGGATATTGGTGGTTAAGTGAAAACTTCAAACAATTTTGCAAGACACTGGAAAACAAAAGCAAGAAATGCATGCATGCAATCCAGTACATTTAAATGAGCTAATTTCCCTTTGATTTGCTGCGATTGGCCAATCAAAAGATATTGTTTTTAACATAAAATTTAAGAACTATCACAGTTTTTAGAATATATACAGATTAAACAACAGTTTATACTTCGATGCACTTTTTTCAGTTAAACAAAAATCAATTACATATTCTGTGTTTAAAATTAGGGACTTGAGATTTCTTTCAAAAATTCATTTAACCTTTTATTTAATTTTAATTTTCTGTTGGATTTAAAACAATTGCTTCTCTCAAAAACCTGCAACATTTATTTTCTTCCTTACCTTATTTATTGTAATATTATTTCAGAACTTGAATAAAACCTTACTGAGGAAATTTAGAAATCTATTCAAATGTATTTTAGGGCATATTGACACCTAGACAGTCCATAAGTTTGCTTGCTTTGGTCTGGACCAAATGCTTTTTTTATATTTTCCCCCTTCGGTTCCTATTCACACTTCTTGAAAATACAACAGGATCAGAGCTTCTCAACAAAAAGAAAAGTGTGCTAAGGTCTCTCAGCCTTTGGATAGTTTGGTATGTAACCAGGGTAAAACCTGGAAGCCATGTGAAAATAACTCGACATATTTTCCGTATTTGTCCGGTTTTAAAACGTGGACAGATAAATCTGAAGGCGACTGCACGTTCTGGAGCACATCTGTGGCTGCACAGGTGGCATAACACAGACTTGCGGTGACAGGTCTGCAGTTTACCGGTGCAAAAAGAACAAATCCATCGGCCCCTTTGTTCAGAGACTTTTGCCGTTTTTTGATCACTCATATTGGAAAATTGTTCCCTGATCTCAAAACTATGGCTGAATTGGCAAAGGTGGAGAAGTTCAGCTCCTTGCAAAGCATTCAGGCCAGTGAAATGTTCATACATTAGAGATGTTCCGATACCACTTTTTTCTGTTCGATACTATTCGATACCTGGGCTTTAGATATCTGCCGATGCCGAGTACTGATCCGGCTGTGTGAACTGTAAACTCCACTTGCTCTTTCTCATGATGCTAAGCCAAATGCTTTATACGCTCCTTGCTGTTAAATATATCGGCATTTATACAACCTCTGCATAACAGGCAATAGAATTTGTATTCTAGCAACTTGAAACTACAATCGTGCAAGATTGTTTCACTGCCTGCGTCAGCGTGTGGTTGGGATGGGCAGGACAAAAAATTCCATGTTACCGTTTTGTGTTTAGAGAGAAGTACCTGCTGATGCGATACCTTCTTTTATTGCAGTATCAACGAGTATTTCGGCATCAGCCCAACCCTGTCATACACGCATATTAATCGGCACAATGTGTGACGGCAGGATGTGGATTTTCTGTTTAGTTTGTTCGGATTTAATACTAAATAAAAAATACTAATAAAACTAAAATGAAATAATAAAAAAATTGACGGGAGAAAAAAAAATATTGACCAGATTTTTTTTTTTTTTTTTTTTACTTTGAAATGGCCACAACCAAAGAATAAAGCAAGACCTCTGATGCAGATCTTAAGAGAAATATTTCAGCTTAAGACGATTTTATGCAACATGAGGTGTACAACAGCATGTAGGTAGATGGATTGTTTAAAATTAACGTAACATAACTATGAAAAGAATATAAATAGACTGTCATGGGGATATTCAGCGCCTGAAAATGCAATAAATCTACGGTTATTTCTCATGCACCACAAAGACTGGTGCTCGTCCAGACTAAAAAGCTAGGTTTTGTTGTTCACTGGGTCAGATTAAGTCCATTTTGCATTCCGCATTTGCAAGTCCGGCCCAAGGGAGAGAACGAAGTAGGTTCCGTTTTAAATTAACTAAATGAGGCTGGTGTCAATACACCCTTATTGGTAAATCAAAGTTATAACCTAATACATTTCTTTGTGATGCAAATTTAAAATGGCAATAAAAGTGGGATCAAAAATATAAAACCTAACAAAAGCAGGAAAAATATACAAATGTAACAAACTTAAACAAAACATAGACTTAAAAATAAGACTGAAGTTGAAGTGAAAATGTTGAACCTTGCAGCTGTCTTCATACCCAATTGTAAAAGAGAGATGCGTCACCTTAAACTTCACTTTTTAGCTTGGGGAACCAACAGAAGGACTTTCTCAGAAGAACTATAAGCTCTGGAGGACTTTAAGGATAAAAGCAAATCAGATCAATTGGATTCTGTTAAAGAAAAATGAAAGCGATTGCCTAAAAAAACTGCAATGCAAACCTGTGATAGGGCTTTAAAATTGCTGGAATCTGAGATTTTTCTGATCTTCATTCAATTTCTAATACGCTGCATTACAGCTGCATGGTTACTCACCGGTTCATATTGTCTCTAATCTGATGCAGACCGTGCCATTTAGTCTTGTAGGAGAATCATTACTGTCATCCATACAGCAGCCATATTCTGTATAAGGGAATCTGCAGGATTCTGATTTAAATAGCTTCCTTACTTCACTTGTTGTCCAAGATGGGCCTGTTGTTTTTTTTGCCTTGTTTTTTCCTAAAGTGGAAATAAATCAGAGGGAGGACGTTCCTGACGGGCAGTCATTAACCCTGCGTTAATGGTCTCAATGGGACGGTGATTTTTCCTGTCCGGACATCAGCGGCGACGCAGGGGATCGTGCGGACGTGTACCTGCTTGTGTTCAGATGTATGTCCGTTAACTGATTGGGCCCTAATGAGTTAGTTTTAATGAATAAAGGTGTCAGATTCAGCCTTGTTTGGTTCTCACCTCTGTTGCTGTGCTCCGTCCCGTTGCGCCTCATTTAGGAAGTCGATTATGTTTTCTGTCCTTTCCCTTCGTCCTCTCTGATCTTTAAAAACCCGCTGAAGTTTGCGACCAAAGTTTGGGTTTGTTCCAACAGGAAGCGTAAGTCCGACGAGGTGGATGGGGCATCAAAGAAACAGAAGAAAGAGGAAGAGGAGGAAAAGAACAAGCTGGAGGAGCAGTTAAAGGTACTTGTGTTTGTGCCTTTTTCACAGAGTAATGTTTAGAGATTTGTGGCCTTAATGAACTGGTTTTGGTAACGCGCATTGTATCTGTCTACGTGCACAGAATCAAAGCCAGCTGATTTGGGGCATTAAGGACAAGCTGAAAAAACATTGTTCAGTCAACGACATGAAAGAGCTGCTGATTGCAAATGGCCAGGACATCCCCTCCGGAGAGTCCAATGTAAGGGAATAAAAATAATTCTTGGTGTGAAACTACACATTTTGTTATAGAATCTGATGTTTTTTTATAGAATTGTCCTTTTTAATACAATCAAACATTCTCCTCAATTATTCAGTCAACTTCACACTAACCCCTGGTAAATATGTTTTAGAATCCTAAAATTAATTAACCTTTTATAACGCTTCAATTATTCAGTCTAATTTTGAATAAACTAATATTTAGGTTTACTGATGTAACGTGATTTTAAATTTGATTTTTGACTAACTGAATTGGAGCTGATCTTAATGAGTCCAGATTTATAGTAGTAATTTATGATAGTAATTTCTAGCTATGTGTATTGGCAAGTTTTGGTTATACAATATGTATCACAATACGATACATTGCGATACTATGAGTAATACTGTATATTGGGATTTTTAAAACTGAATTTAACTCTATAAAAACTAACACTCCAACCTGTTTCAGAAACAATGCATCCAGTTTTATTAGTAGATCTAGGGCTGGGTGATTAATCGATAAAATTGATTAATCAAATTTTCTGTTTATGTAGAAGATAAATTTTTTTTTAAATTGTTATGTTCCTTTAACTAACGCACTGCTTGTACTTCCCTTTCTCAAGTGATATCAAGACCTACCATCTTGTTTTACAGCGATAGTTTACACATTGTTAGTTGGACTTTGAATTTACTTGCAATTTCTTCTCAAGAAAAAAACAGGTAGGAAAAAAATCAGCTGGACTTGACCAGAATGGTTTATAAGAGATTAGGAGTTGTCATATTGGCAAACTGGAGTTGTACAGTTATTGATTGGTAATATGAATTGTGGAGGGGCTGGAGCTTGTTAAATAATTACAAAATTTAATGCAAGTAGTGTCAAAACTGTTTAGAAATGGCTAAATGGTTTAATCTAAATGTCAGAGGGTTTGGGTTTTTTCTAGGGTTTGAAGAGAACTTTGTCTTCACTCAGGTGCTGGACAGCCTGGCTGACGGCATGGCCTTTGGTGCTCTTGAACCCTGTAAGGAGTGCAAGGGCCAGCTTGTGTTTAAAGGAGACTCTTACTACTGCACTGGAGACATTTCAGCCTGGACAAAGTGTGTGTTCAAAACCAAAACCCCTTCACGCAAAGACTGGCTCATCCCCAAGGTGGGTCGCAGCTTTTCATTAGCATTCGTTGGCTGCTTGCAGAAAGCGATCAGCACACTTACCTTTGGGTTTCAGTCTCTCTTTCATTTTTCAATTCCGTGCGTCGTTTCAGGAATTCCACGAAGTCCCTTTTCTAAAGAAATTTAAATTCAAGCGACAGGACAGGGTTTACCCCAAGGAGGCTCCCGCTCAAACTGTGAAGCCAGTGAAAGCCGAAACCCTGGCGAGTGCTTCCAGTGCTCCCAGTGAGCGACTGCTAGAAGCAGCACCTTCAGGTCAGAGAAAGATGAACATTTGTTTTAGGACTCTATGAATATATATTTAAATATCTAATGTTCTCTTATGTAAAGCATGCTAGTGTTTTCACAACCCTTGACCTTTTTTTTCATGCATAATAGTTTTATAATGTAGGCTAATGCAAACATGCGTAACTGAAGTGGAAGGAAATGGTACACGGTGTTTAATTTTGAAAAGGAAAAACAACAGGAAATTGTTATGTAGAGCCCCATTTACTCTGATACCCCTTGATCCAAAAACCATCTAAGTTTTCTTTGAAATCTCACCGAGCCAATCAATTATATGAAAGTGGGTAGCATATTTTATAGAGTTTTTTTTTTTATTAAAATTCAGTTGTTTTTGCAAGGCACTGTGATGAAGCTAAGGTTTAATGTGGTGTTTTATTCAAATAAATGTTTTTTTCCCATTCTAATGAATTGTTTGGAACGGAAGCAGCGAGTTAAGGGAATATTTTGTGTTGAAAATTATCTTCATCTTTGAATTGATAGACAAACCTCTGACTGGTATGAAGCTGCTGGCTGTTGGCAAATTATCCAAAAATAAAGATGACCTGAAGGCAGCTGTGGAGGAGCTGGGTGGTAAAATCACCGGCACTGCCACTAAGGCCTCTCTCTGTCTCAGCTCTAAGAGTGAGTAACCATCTACCTTTGCCTGTGAAACGTAGGAATTTGAGATTTAATGTGACATTGCTGATTTTTTTTTGTGTGTGTGTGTCTTTTTTGCACATTTTCTAACTTATTCAGAGGAGGTTGAGAAGATGACTAAGAAGATGGAGGAAGTCAGAGATGCAGGCGTGCGTGTCGTCTCTGAGGATTTCCTCACAGACATCCAGTCATCGGGCAAAGCTCTACAGGAGCTGGTGTCTCTACACGCCATCTCGCCCTGGGGTGCAGAGGTTAAGGTTGAACCTCAGGCTCCGGCTGCAGCCTCCAAATCTGGAGCTCTGGCTGCTAAGAGCACCGGCCGGGTTAAGGAGGAGGAAGGTAAATGATGCCAGTGGTGGTACTTATTAGCTGTGAAAGTGTTAAAGGAGGGTTATTTAGCCTTTGGGTTGCTCAACATACAGGTGGTAGTAAGGCCAAGAAGATGAAGCTGACAGTCAAAGGTGGAGCTGCTGTGGATCCGGATTCAGGTAGGCATAAATTCCCCAGACTACAAATCTAAATTTGTCTGTCCTTTTTATTTTCCGCTGACTTTAATGGATAATTTTCCAGGTCTTGAAAACAGCGCCCATGTCCTGGAGCAGAATAGGAAGATGTACAGTGCTACTTTGGGTCTTGTGGACATAGTCAGAGGAACAAACTCCTATTATAAGCTGCAGCTGCTGGAGGATGATGTGCACAAGAGGTAACGTCCCTTTGTTGTACTGCAAGGATCTCACAGCCAGGTACCTATGATGCTATTCAGGCTAGGATTTCCTTCCACGGCTACTTTAACCCATGTATCCATCTGTGACGGATCTGTGTTTTTTAGGTACTGGGTTTTCAGGTCTTGGGGCAGAGTGGGCACCACCATCGGAGGCAACAAGTTGGACAAATTCCACGATAAGAACTCAGCACTGGATAATTTCCTCAGCGTCTATAAAGAAAAGACTGGCAACGATTGGGGGACCTCCAACTTCACTAAATATCCCAATAAATTCTACCCTCTGGAGATCGACTATGGACAGGTACAAACGCAGGATCACAAACCTTTTGAGCACAGTTTTAGACTATGATTTTCAATGTTGTGACACTTCCTTTTCAGGATGAGGAGGCAGTAAAACGGCTGACAGCCTCTGCTGGCACCAAGTCAAAGCTGGGCAAACCCGTTCAGGATCTAATCAAGATGATCTTTGATGTGGAGAGCATGAAGAAGGCCATGGTTGAGTTTGAGGTAAGGCTACTTTTAAAGTGTTCCCCTCTTTTTAAGCAGAATTTTGTTCTAAGAAGTAAAGATCCATTTCTGGGGATTTTTATGCTGTGATTTATTTTTTTATCTGTTCTGTAAAATTAGGAGCCTCTTGCCTTAGCTTTACAGTTAATGAAGTAGTTTTGTTTTTTGTTCTATATTCAGATTGACCTCCAGAAGATGCCTCTGGGCAAGCTGAGTAAGAGACAAATCCAGAGTGCTTACGCTCTTCTGACGGAAGTACAGCAGGTTGGTTATAAACAGCAAATATGAGTTGGTATTCACTATTATTTTCTTCGTTTGGATTCCTCAGAGTACACTTTGATTAGGAAATGCTAGCGGTAGGGATGCACCGATACTGGTATTGGGTATCGGCCCCGATACTTCCTAATGTACTCGTATCGGTATCTGCTATGTTAGCCGATACCATGAACCGATACTTAAGATGTGGAAATCCAGCAATAGTTTCACAGAAAATTTTTGTTTTTAAATTTAATTTTAAATTACATTTAATTTAAATTTAAGTTCTGTTAATTTATTGAAGTTTTTTTTTTTTTTTATTCACCATCATTTCTTGTAACAAGGATAGAAGAAAATAAAACCTGACTCCTGATTGATAACACTTTTTTTGTGTGGTAGAAGTATCAGCATTGGCACTCGGTATCGGTATGGTATCGTTTTTTGAAGAAGTGGTATCGTTGCATCCCTAGCTAGCCGTGTCTTATACAGAGAGAGAATATTAGTTTTTCTTTTTAAGTGAAATTATAATTAAATTTTGAACAACTTTTCATCAAGTTATTTATCTTTGTGACTTGCTTTTTTCACTTAAATGGCAAATATTTGACCTGATCTGTCAGTTCAATAATATTTTGTGTTTAAAAGAAAAAAACAACAAAAAAAAAGTTTCCCATATATACTTATAATTCCAAAATACTTTAACTCAACTTCTCCCAACACATAGTCTCGCTTTAACACAGATGGCTGCAAAAATCTTTGATAAAGCAACGTCTTTCTTCCACTGCTGATCGTTGATTTATTTTTATTTTTTAGCATATTGCTTCCTCTCTGTTTTCAAATGTCTTGTTGATAATTCAGGTCCCAACATTTAGTTTGTGTGCAACAAAATTTTTTAAAAAAGTTATTATCCTCCGTCGTCAAATAAGTGCTTTGCTTTGATCGTTGTAATTCTTACGATTTTTGTAATTCATGTTTTTTTTGACTGTTGTTAATTGCTTTTTATTGTTTTAATGATTTTATTTTGTACTGTACATTTGGGGTGTACAGCATTTTGGGCCTCCTTGACTGGGGGTGGAAGGTGTTTTCTAAATGAATGAATGAAATTAATTCTCCATGAGCACTCTCTTAGCAGCTTGCTGTGTTTCTCCTGCACGACTCAATCTAAGGTAGAGCAGAGTTGTGTAGACTGGAAGCTGGAGCGACCAATATAGTTTTCATTTTAAACATTATTGACAACGTTTTTGGGGTTTTTTACCTTTAAAAAGAAAGAAAAAGGACGAAATTCTTACGGTAACATCCCCTTAGTTTGTAATCAAATCGGCCCAACTTGTGGACTATGCAGCTGTTCCTCTGCTTTGGCAGACTTATCAGTATTTTCTACTCTTCCATGATTTGCTGTCCATTATCCTCAAATAATCCTGATAAAGTATTAGATGATCCACCTTAAATTTGTAATATTTGCTACATGCAGTAAGCCCTTCCACACTGCAGACTGTGGCGAAGATTACAGTCTCCCTGCAGACACACATCCTCTTATAAACCAGTATTGATGTATTGCGTCTGTTGGGTTGTCACCGATTGTCTGATTTCGTATATTTTTGTAGGCTGTGTCAGACAGCGTACCTGAGGCACAGATACTGGATCTCTCCAATCGCTTCTACACTCTCATCCCTCATGACTTCGGCATGAAGAAACCTCCCCTACTCAACAACCTGGATTATATTCAGGTGAACACACTATTTTGTCCCACTAAGCAATCTTCTTCCCTACTCATCTCTCTGAGATCAGTTCTCAGTCCAGAAGCAAATGACCATTCCACATATGTTGCTGTTCAGGCTAAAGTTGAGATGTTGGACAACCTGTTGGATATCGAGGTGGCTTACAGCTTGCTGAGAGGAGGAGCTCAAGACAACGAGCACGATCCGATCGACCTCAACTATGAGAAACTCAAAACTAAGATCGAGGTCAGAGGTGAAACGTGCTTTTATGAATCTACTGTCGCCTTAGAACGGCACCTAACACGTTTGGTAACCTACAGGTCGTTGACAAGTCCACAGAGGAGGCTGAAATCATCATGCAATACGTTAAGAACACCCACGCTGCTACACACAACACCTACACTCTGGAAGTGCAAGATGTACGTCATTATTATGCGTTTGCTTCTTAAATCCTCAAAAATAACTCTATGCGCTTCAGGAAATCTCATCCGTATATAATAAATTGAAGCTCACAATGTTCTCTCCTCTTAAGATCTTCAAAATTGCACGAGAAGGAGAGCACCAACGCTACCGTCCATTCGAGGAGCTACACAATCGGCAGCTACTGTGGCACGGCTCTCGCGCCACCAACTACGCTGGTATTCTGTCTCAGGGTCTTCGCATTGCACCCCCAGAGGCCCCTGTGGTGAGTGTGTAGAGATGGTTTTCCCAGCTCTCCTGTTGTATTCAGATTCCAACAATACTTTCCTCTTAATTGTTCTAGACTGGCTACATGTTCGGCAAAGGTGTGTACTTTGCAGACATGGTGTCAAAGAGTGCAAACTACTGCCACACCACACAGTCAGACCCCGTGGGCCTCATTATGCTGGCAGAGGTCGCTCTAGGCAACATGTAAGTACTAATCAGAGCTTTACAAAATATCTCAACATATTGACTTTAAAAACGGCTGCTGTGATTGTATAAGTGAGCACGATTATTTGTCACACTCGCAGGCATGAGCTGAAGAAAGCCTCTCATATTACAAAATTACCAAAGGGGAAGCACAGTGTTAAAGGTAAGAACCTCTGTTATTGCAGCATCTAATATTAGATGCTGCAATTAGCTTGTGTATTTTATGTCTTTGAAACAAGTCTGTCTTGTAAATGAGACATGAAATCTCAAGAGATAACCTGTCTAAATATAGGATAAAAATATTATTAAAACGCTATTGAATAGAAAGGGAAAACATGGCTTTCATCCAGCCTTGTTGTTGCTTTAAACTCATTTATTGCTCTGAATACAGATGTCAAACTTTGGGTAGCTCCTTTTCTTTGTTCTTGAAGTTTTTTCCTGACTTACGTAAATTTGGAAATATATTATCGCTTTATATATATATATATATATATATATATATAATGTGTGTGTGTGTGTGTGTCACCCACATGGGTCACCACGTCCCTTTCCACAACACATACAGAAATATATTTTTTTAAACTGTAGAAATAAATCCAAAAATTTATCATGGGACTGATACCAATGTGTTGGAAAGAATGTCTAACGTAGGCTGATGTTGATGCCAGTATATTGTACACCTCTAATAAACACACATGTGTCTCACTTAAATTGTGTGCTCTTTCGCTTTCCTATTTGGAAAAGTTGCTAAGTGAAATTGGCCACTGTGCCATATCATATTTGCACCCTAAGGAAACACGACGGTTTTTATTAACCAAATATGCTTCTAAACACGCGGATTAAATTAAAAAGGAAACATGCCACTTATTGCAGCACATGGAATTGTGCTTAAACCAGTTGTTTCCCCTAAATAAATGTGTTTAAGTTAAAAATTTTATTTTTCTATAAGTCTCTAACAGGAAATAGTTGCTCCTGTAGAAAATGACTTTATGATGAGCGTTTTACTAGAGGTGTCAGTAATTGCGGAGAATGCTTTAGATAATTTAAGGGCTCAAAATTCAAGTTTTACTGGAGATTCAATTTTCTGTTGCATTTTACATCATTTTCATTTCTGTTCTTTCTTCCGTTTACCTATATTTACAGGTCTGGGTAGAACCGCGCCTGATCCAAATGCTTCTGTGGCATTGAACGGTGTCCAAGTGCCTCTGGGAAAAGGAGTCAATACAAACATCGATGACACAAGTCTACTCTACAACGAGTATCCTTTATTTATCGCCTTACTCAAGAATGTAGAGATCATTTTGTTAAATAACCCTTTAATTTTCCTGTATTTGTCAGTTTTCCTTCTGCTGGTTATTAGCTTGAGTTTTCCCAGTATGTTTTAGATTACTTCATTCAAACTTCCATTATTAACATGAAAAATATATTAGTTATGATCAAATATATCCAATCCAACCATCACTCAACAATTCCTTTGATCATCTGTCCGTTTATCCAGTCATCAGTCTTGTCATTCAGTCATTAATTTGTTTGTCCTTCCCACTCATTCTAACCAGATCTGGGAATCCCTTGCCTTTTTAATCATTTATTTTTACTGCATTCGACTACTAGGCTACCGATCTTTGTTTTCCTTAACCACCGCTCCCCCAGGTACATCGTATACGATGTGGCTCAGATAAATCTGAAGTATCTCCTGAAGATCAAGTTCAACTACCAGACATCTCTGTGGTGAGGAGGAGTATGTCCGATCGTCGTTCAAGGAAAAGAAAGAAAGAAAGGCCACTGTTGCATCAAAATGCCTTTGCTTCATTCTTAGCAGCAAATGGCATATAATGGATTGATGCTGTACTATGCCCCCAGCGTTGTCCACGTGAAATCATCTCACTGTACTTCTTTTTCATCTGGTTCTTTAGCAGGCAGCTTTTGATAGATTACCAGTAGATAAAAGCCACTCGGACGTGTTTCTAGCTCTGTACGCCGACGGTTAATTAATGTGTAGTGGACATAACGGTGCAGAAAACAGTCCTGTGATAAACCATGTTTGTCGGGAGTTAATTGTCTTCCATCTCTAAAATTGAACAGGAAATTAACATTAAGTGACACTTAATAAAACACACCCAGTTTACATCTGAAAGGTGTTTGCTGTAACCAGGCAAACTGCACACATGCATACCTGTGTTCAAGGTCTCTCTGATTTCTCTAGTTTGATTTTCATTTTTTAGGCTGTTGATTTTAAAGTTTGACATGTATATATTTGGTTTGTTCTTTCTGTCCAAAGCTCTCCACATTTAAATATTCCTCTTTTCTTGCTTACTTCCAATACAATAAAAAAGATACATGCTTAAATATTTGTTTAGTTTTTTTTGTTCTGATCTCTGTAAAAATGTAATTCATCCGCATGATTACATGGGTCACAGACAAGTATCATGTGCTGATCCAGGACTCGGTCCGCGTTAACCTCCCTGGTAATTATATTATCCACATATTCAAGTTGGATCACAAACTGGCTTATTTTTCCTCCATACCTACGAATTATTAAAGTGCAGTAGTACTGATGCCCCTTAAACGTCTTCATATTTTGCTATGTTGTATCCAGAGATTTGGTTGTGATTTATGACATTCTAATATATATACGATGAGAGCTCTGCAGTGCAAAAAGGATGCCTGGAAAAGTTAAGTCTGTGTATTCTTCCATAAATTGGTATTTTGTAGAACCCCTTTTTAATGGTATTACAACTGCAAGTCTTGGAAGATATCTGAAACACTTAAGTATTTCTATTTTTACTCCAATCTGTTGCAAAATATCTTAAAATCAGTTTGAATGCATGAAAAGGTTTTAATCCGAACCTCTCACCTCAAGTTCTTGCCTCCTAGGAAGGTGCACCTCTGACCCACTCTGAAGTCTGTAATTAGCTTCATCCATCTTTTTCCTCAGCACTGGATGAAGGAAGGCATCCCCACAACCTGATGCGCCCACCTGTGATTTGGCTTCTTTATGTCAGCAAATCTGTAACCTACAGCTCCAGAGCTTCCAAAGTTGCTCTGATTAACTTTGCACTCTGTGTAAACTGAGCTTTGTTTTTAAGGATGAAGACAAAATAATCATTTTAGCAGTGTTTGAGTGCAATATGACCAAAGAACTTTTGTATTTAAATAGCATTTAATTATTAAAATGACTTTTTCTTACTTTAGCCAGCAGACTTTTTTTCATTCATTTTTCTCTGGCAATTAAAAATGTACTTGAGAAATTTTGTTTTAATAAGTGTGGGGGGTTAGCTACAACCAAAATAGCAGTAAAATTATAGTTTGTGGGGTGTGGCGTGGTGTAGTGGTTTGTGGGGGCGCCCCGTGTACGAAGGCCTAAGCCTTTCTTGTGGTTGTCTTTCTTACCCCGATTCTCTCCCCCTTCAAATAAAGGCCACTATGGCCACAAAACGTTTTAAAAAAAAATTGTAGTTTGAGATATGAAGTCATGCAATATTTTATTTTTTTATTGCAGGTTATTCCAAAACTGGATAACTTCCCTTGGTAGTTTGGCAAAACTTTTGGTGATATTGGTTGTTGACACCTAGTTTTAAGGTAGTTAAGCAATTTTAGGTTTCCGTCATATCTCTTTCACAGAAACATTGGAGATTAAATTACACACAGGGAAGAATTTGACAAATTACTTTTTAAGGCAGTTGAATGGGATAGTTTTTTTATTCAGGAGTATCAGTTAAAAGGGGAGTGCATACAAATACCTTACTTGCAGATTTTATATGTTAGGAAAACGAAAAATCCATGAATTATTTCCCTTGTAATGGACAATTATGCACCACTTGGTGTATTATATTGAATGTATGGGCTGTTCTAGACAGGTGGCCAACATGGGCTATTGCTCCTGTAGAACTGGTCCTGAACTCTATTGAAGAGATAATACTTAATTTCTAATTATGTGGACTGGCATGGCCCTAAACCAATTTCATTTTTTTTACCATAAAAGTTTTACTCTAACAATTTCTTAAAAACTAAAGGACTTTTCCTACTCTAACTTCCATGTTGACCCCTCATCCCACCCCCTGGGAAATTTGGTTTAGCACCCTTACTGAATAACACATATTGAGGTTTGTGGCTGTAACATTAGAGATGTGCAAAAAGTGTGAATACTTAAGCCGTTTCCCTTAGATATGAGGTGATCAGAGTGGCTTCTAATAATAAGCAGATACACCAGGATAAAATCATTGAAAACTGAATTACCTGTCCCACCTCACTGAATAAAAAAAGACTTGAACGAGGATTTGTATTTTGAGAAATTTTTGTTATTAGTGCTAGTCGGGGAAATAAAATAAAAGATAGGTAAATGAGTGTGTTTATTATAGAATAATACCCTGGTATTCTCATAAGATTGAATCTCTAACACAAACCAGTGTGTGCCTGAGCTGAATCCGGTTTTGATATCCTTCCTTACATTATTCAAACGTTTCCAACGACAATAACAATCCCATTCCAGGATATGTAATGTAAAATCAATATTTTATCTATTAAGTGAAACAAAATAACTTCACAGTCAGCGTTTTGTTGAGTTATACAATGTTTATTCCTCAAATTACCCTCCACACAGATTTCCCACCCAGAATGCATTTTGACAAAGTCTTTGAAAAAGCGGCGCGGCTAATTCAAGATGGCGGAGATGGACCAGCTGTTAGACGAGAGTGAGTAACAACACAAATTTTCGCTGTTTTACCGTGTTAACAAGCAGCGGAGCTCTGGTGGTGAGTTAAAGAGCGGACAAAAAGCCGATGTCGCATTCATGCTGTAGAGATAATAGTGCCACGGTGTGACTTCATGAAGTCCTTTTTAAACCCAGATTCACCGGTTTGTTCTGGTCAGCTACCGTTTGTTAGCACGGCAGCTAGCCGAAGCTAACCTTAGAGTTGAACAAGTTACTTCATCCCAACCGGGTAAACAAATGCCATTAGCTTAGCTGTGAGCTAACCGATGCTAACTCCAAGACCCCAGTGGCAACAACAAAAGGACTACCAAAGTCAAACTAGCTAGAAGGTATTCATTTGTGAACTTTCGTGTAGTTTCTTTAGTTCTCTTTCTGGAAGTGCCTTAGTTTTATTCCAACGGCTCGTTAGCTACGGTGATTTTTCTTAGGTAAACGTTGCGTATCGTTTTCTTTTTGCTTTGTGGATGTTTACAGCTGAAAACACCGTTGGTGGTGTAATTAAATATTATAATCACTGCATAACATATCAACGTTAACAGGTTTAATGCATGTTTTCGAGGTTCAGTCCACACTTGACAGCTCAAACTTCGGGTTAAGGCCTTAAAGTCTTCGTCAGCTATTTGCAGTCAAACTGTGTGGATGCTGCTGTCAGGGTTAAAAGGTCTGCCTCGGATCAGTGGCACCTTGGATGTTGATATGAAGCGATGATGTGGGGGCATTGAGGATATTACCAGAGATTTCCCACGGAAAATGTGTTGCCAAACATAAATTTGTGTCATATTACAACAGATGACATTTGTATTTATTGGCAGTGCAGTGGTTGTTGAGGCTCTTCTTGTTGTCATATCTTCATGTTAATTCCGATCAGACCTTAAGAGCTATAAATAAAGTGCGTGTTGTCTATTTTCTTGATTATTGAACTATCTTAACAGGTCTGTATCGTAAAATTAAAAAAATAACACCTCTAAAAATAGCTACAGAGGAGTCTCTAAATATCTTTAATAATTTAAGAGTTTTAGATTTGTTTTAGATGATTAAATCCTTTACTCATTTATAACAACTATGTATATGCTTTAAGCCATCTTTCTGTCATATGCCATTTTTAATGATTTATATTAAAACCAGAGGTGCCCTCATGCTATGTATGTGACAGAGATCAATTGATGTCATCCTAACCATGATTTCACTGTTTTATTTCAAAACAAAACCTCAAAATGGCACTGTTGCAATTTAAAACACCTATAGTATCATGTAGTAATTCACTTTATATAGTGCTAGTTCACTACTAATCCTGAATGAAGGAAAAACAGTCATAAACAAATCATGTTGACAGTGCTAAACTCACTTGCTCTTGTTTGTTCTGGTCCAATCTAAATTCCAAAACAATACAGTCAAGTTCAGTTTATAATGCCAAATGGTAGGAAATATATTACTGATTAGCATGGTTTGAATAACTAATAGTACTCCCTGTAGAACAGAGTGATATGAACAAGAAATTAACATTTTTTTATATTTTTATTTTAGTTTATGATTCCTCTAATTATCCTGATACAGTTTCTGAGTGTGTTTAAATACAAACTAGGAAGCAAGATAATTAAATTAAGCAATAATATGAACAAATGACAACAACAACAAAAATCCCTGTACATTGTTGGGCGTTTATAATTCAAAGTAAAACATGAAAAAAGTAGTGTTTAATAGTAATATGTTTCATTAAAAGCATAAATTCATGTAAATCAAGTCTTGCATAACTATTTAGAATCTCATCTTTTCTTGTAAATGCTCCCTGATAGGCAACATGGATTCTTATTGAATTTTAAAACCTTTATTGCTCTTTTCATTTTCTTTTCTGTTCCTCAATAAACTGTTACAACTGTTTTTTAGTCCCTGTATGCTTTCCCTGTACATTAATTGAACAGCAAGATTTCCTTAAGTCTGCACAGGTTTTCTAATGCACCATGTCACATGACAGCAAAACGGAGCTCTGATAAAGATTAAACCGGCTGTAATTTGACTGCCTCTACATGTGATCTGCTGTAGTCCAATTCCCCTTTTAGTTGCCTGAATGAACAGCTGATGTGCCTCTGGAGAAATATTTCTTCCGTTGTAGAATCTTACTCTATTTCAGCTTCTTTTGACTTTATTTTTCACTTCATTCTTAGTTAAAATGGCAGATTAAGGCTTCTTTGCTTAGTCTCTCACTCTGAAGAGTGTTTGTCGTCAGTGGGACCTTGTAGCTGTCATGTGTGGTTCTTGCAATGATTTGCAAAGTTTCCATCCATTCAGATGAAGTGTAAAACGTCTTGATTTCAGTCACTAAAAAAATGTCTCACCGTAGGCCTATCTCTAGTCTAAACCTTTCAACCAGAAATAGTTGGAGTTAAAGTATTACATTTAGTCTTTTTTTTTATCATAGTGACACACTTCCGTAATAATATGTTCTTTTTGAATATTTTTTGTCTGATAACACAGTTTTTCTTGTGTTTTCTCTCAGGTTCCTCAGCCGAGGCGCTCGTCAGTCTAAAAGGTTTGTAAGCTGTCAGCGTCAAAAGTTTTACTGGCGCATTAGGTTACACGTTTAATTTTTATTTAAAATTATAATAGAAATGTATAAGACCATTAAAGTTATGGTTATGGAGCTTTCTCTTTTAACAAAAAAAACTTTTCAAAAACAAAAATCAAATCTGCGTTTAATTGTGACGTTATTGTTGAACAGATCCACTGACTGTTTTACAGAGGGCAGTTTGTCCAACACATTAAATGAAAAGAACAGCTTCACAAAAGCTCACAACACCAGGGGACGACATTCCTCCATCACCATGGACACGGTAAGAAATATGATAACTGAAAACTTTTGTAAAATGAGTACTGTAACAGAGAAGAATCTTACTAATATTTTTTTGATCAGTGGTACTGCCTGAGAGCTCTGTTATGGGACACGGGCTTCTTAATCTATCTTTTCCCCCAATTGCCCTGCTCCTTAAAATTGTTTAAATTTTTTCAACTGTTTCTGCTTTAGAATGTAAGAAAAGATGTCTGCTAATCGTTTTCTTAGAGTCTGTTGAGAAACCCTATGTTTGTTTTCTCCCAGCCCACACGGAGTTCAAAGAGAAGCCGTTTGTTTCGGGACGAAGATGAACCGCCCCAGCAGCGAATCTCTTCCAGATCTCCACGGAGGAGCCAGAGGGTCACCACTACACCACAGGTGAAAAACGTCTACTGTGACATAAGTGCATCATGCATAATGAGGAAGTCAAATGTACGTTCCCAGTCTAGTTACATTTTAAAACAGGTGGCCTCAAGTGTGGATATGTGCTAAATGACATATTATTTCCTCAGACATGTGTGGATGTATTCAAAGACGCTTCATGAAATATTCAGCAGACGGCAAAGCTAATTATTTACAACAATTGAATTCATATGCAGTTCCATGGGAATTGCTTCAGCTCCTTAATTTGTCCTTTCAAAATAAATCTGACTTGATTGCCACTTTCTGACATCAGAGGGGCGTTCCACAAAGCGAGCTAAACCAGGTTTACTTTGACAATCCTGGCTCAGTTTTCCCGTATTTGTTTCCACCAACAAAGCTAATCTTACGCCCCGCTCAGTACCCATGGCAACAAATGCTCCTCGACAAGCCTGCTCTGTGGCAGGCTAGCTGTGAGGCTTGTTTTGGCTTGATGAATATGATTGGACGATCCTTGTCATGTCACCTTATGGAGCTGGTATTCTGCTTCTGTTCTCTCACTCACCGCTCCTGACACCAAGCATAATTAATATTCACACAAATCACTTTTTGTCCAAGATGGACTCATAAAGTCATCATTCTGTCCTGTCTTAATGTGTTAAAATAGCCTTTGCATGACTTTACAATGTAAATTTATTGTGTTTGTGTATTTTCATGAATGTTTCCAATGTTTCATTTGTTGTCTTACAGAAGTTTTCGAACATCGTAACACCAGATAAGAAGGCGTCACAAAAAATCGGGCTAAGATTGAGAAACCTCCTTAAGTTACCCAAAGCTCACAAATGGTGCATCTATGAATGGTTTTATTCCAATATTGACAGGTAAATTCTCACTTTTCATCCTGAGCAATCAATACTTTAAAATTGTATTTCTGTTAATCATGATCATTTTCGGATTTTTAAGATTAGAATATTAAATCAGACTTAAAAAAAAACAATTTTAATACAAAAATGTGGACTAAATGAATAAAGTATACCTGCTTAAGCCTCATTATATTCAAAAGGGAATTTTTTGAAGTACTCATTGGAATACATGTTCTCATTTTGTTGAACAAGACTGTATTTATGTTATTAATTTCTAAATATTTTGAGTTCTAAATGCCGAAAAAGGATTATTTAAAATAAACATTAATTTCCCTCATTAAAGTTTATCCTTCTGCCCTTTTCCAGACCTCTTTTTGAAGGTGACAATGAATTTTGCTTGTGCCTCAAGGAATCTTTTCCCAATTTAAAAACAAGAAAACTGACTCGAGTTGAGTGGGGAACAATCAGGAGGCTGATGGGGAAACCAAGACGGTGCGCGCAATTTGTACCTTAGTTTTTTTTCTTTCTTGACTGACTCTGAAATTTAGAGGCAAAAAGAAGTGACAACTCATTGCTGGGTTTCAATGATCCACCCAGGTGTTCGTCGGCTTTCTTTGCCGAAGAGCGAACGGCCCTGAGACAAAAGCGTCAGAAGATGCGGCTTCTGCAGCAGAGGAAGTTGTCAGACGTGTCAACTTGCAAAGACCTCCCTGATGAAATCCCGTTACCACTCATCATAGGAACCAAAGTCACAGGTGAGATCAGTGGAAAGAGCCCGCTTTACCTGCAGAGAAGGACCCTACCTTAGTCTCATTATTGCAACCCAGACATTTTTTTTTCGTTTTAACAGCTCGACTTCGAGGAGTCCACGACGGGCTCTTCACTGGGCAGATTGATGCTGTTGACACCACTGCTGCAACCTATCGTGTCACCTTCGACCGCAGCGGCCTGGGAACTCACACCGTGCCTGATTATGAAGTCCTGGTAAAGTGTTCAGTCTCTTATGTTGCTAATTAAATAAAACCAGGGGAATCAACAGCTTGAACAAGTGCTAAGGTCCAGCGACTGGAGAATCCCGTTTTTACTGACGAATATTTGTCTCTTTCAGAGCAATGAGCCCAACGAGACTATGCCCATCTCTGCCTTCGCACAAAAGCACCGATCAACGCGCTACATACAGAACCTGATGACCCCCCCTCGAGCGCCCTACCCTTCTGCTACCACTCCTGTTCAAATGGTAAACATAAAGACAATTACCTTTTTTGGTGAAATATCTGGCTCTGCTCACTAGAATGGTTTTCTGTTCTTCTGTCTTGGCTGGTAGCTCCTGAACCTCTTTCAATTTTGTAATGTAACAACCACAAACTTCAATGTATTTTACGGAGAATTTAAAAGCTGATTAACTTTCTAACACATTTTTGATAAAGGAAAATGTTTTCGCAAATAAAAATCTGAAGCATGGTAAGTCTTTTTGTTTTGTAGAACCAGCTTCATCTGCAGTTAGTTGCTTGTCCGATTTTATCAATTTAAATACATTGCTTTGCAAAATAGCTCCGGCTAGTTGGCTGTGATGGATATAATCTGTAAACAGTATATTTATCATCTTTTCACAGATTCTCAATTAGATTAGTCTGGACTTTGAATAGACTATTGTTTCAAAGGAGTATGCTTTGATATTAACCTTTTCTTGCTTAGAGCTGCATTCCGGATTAATTCGGAGAGCAAGATTTTATTTATTTTTTTAAACCGACGTACGACGGCCCCTCCCAAAACATCCCAATGCAAGTGAGAATGATGATGATTTTGGCAAGGTTTGCTTGACACCGTAGTATCACCAGTGGATCAGACAATTTGATGAACCTGTTAGTTATTTTGGGGACAGATCTTTAAAATTCTGTGCCCACTGATTTTCTTTCTCTTGATTTTAGTGAACAGAATAACGGAGCCTCGTAAAAAAGGACCTAAACGGTTATGTCCACCTGTTCTTGAAAAAAAAGCCTAAAAAACCCCCAAAACATAGATGTAGAAAAACAATGTAAAAAAGCTAAAAATTAGTAAAAGTCATGCAATCCAATATTGCCAACGCCTGATGACGTCATAATATGCTAATTAGTAGTGTGATTTTGCTCCCGTCACAAACTAGGGATCGTACTGAAATTTTTTCTAATTTCCAGTGTATCTTTATCTATAATCATATTAAAGCTACAACCTTTTGAACTAGAGATATCAAAATTGAATGTTTTGTATGTAAAATCTGGTGCCAATGGAGTTAACTAAGGTTTGAACTTTATTTTTGTAACTGTTGTTTAATGCACGATTATCAGTTTTTCGAAAAGGGTGATGTGTTGCAATACACTTCAAGCTTTACACTCTGAGTTGATTATCAACATAACTTTGATCAGTTTCGAAATTACTTTCAAATAACAGGACAATGATCCTCTTATGAACGCTTCGCCATGGAGGAACAAGCTGCCCAGTACAGAAGGTGAAACTCTGGGAGGATTTCCTGTTAAGTTCCTGGTCCAAGTTGTAAGTATTTCCTGTCAGATGGGTTGGATCTTTAGAAATCAACACCACTTCCAACGGATTATGTATTTTTTTTTTTATTCAAATTTTTTCAGACGAGGCTGTCCAAAATCCTCATGATTAAGAAAGAGCACATAAAGCACTTAAAAGAAATGAACACAGAAGCAGAGAAACTGGTAAGGTCCTATGTTAATATGTGTAATATTATAATATTAATCTGAATATTCTTGCGAGACGCTGAGCTTCACCTAATCGCTGTGGGTTTCCCGTGTTCAGAAGTCGTACTCGATGCCAATTGACCTGGACTTTCAGAAGCGATACGCCACCACCGTTCTTGAGCTGGAGCAGCTCAATAAAGACCTGAACAAGGTGCTTCATGAAGTTCAGCAGTTCTGTTGTGAAGTAAGTCAAAGGAAATCGCTGAAAGCCAAGCAGACTCCGTAACGGAGATTTATTTCAAATCCCTCTATCTCTACCTCTCTTCCTTTACAATCACATGGCTAATAAAACTGACTTTGTTACATAGAGTTGTTTGTGTTCAGCTCTCTCCAGATCAGGGCATGGTTCCAGCTGACCATCCCACAGATCTGCGGCGGCGTTGTGAAGAAGAGGCCCAGCAGATGGTACACCTGAGCAACACACAGAGGGACGGACAGCCGAGCGTGACGAATCCCAGCCTCACACACCTCATCTCCCGCCTCGCTGCGTTGCTGCTACAGATAAAGGTGGAGGATAGAGAAACATTCAATAAGGCTGGTTATACTGCTGTGCACCAAATCCTTACATCGTCTCTTTGTTTGTTTCAGTGTCTTGCAGACGGAGGGGATCTGAATTCATTTGAGTTTAAATCTCTAACGGACTCCCTTAATGACATCAAAGCATCGATTGATCCATCCAACCTCAGGTAAAGCACATGCAAGTTATATATAATAGTAATGCAACAGTCAAGAGCTTCGTCAAAGCCTTTGTGTTACGGAGTGATCCTTCTAGAAAGATCCTTCTTGTCCACAGCCGTTGATCATATAATGGCAGTCTAAAAATCATATTCTGGCGAAATAAGTATTTTAATCCAATAATAAAAACAATAAACAGCAGAGAAAAATTGTTTTACTGTTGATGCTAATGTAAGCAGCTAATAAGCTAACTAGCAACAGAGGCTACTTTCTAGGGATGAGTGAGTACAGTATTATCTGTATCTGTTAACCCATATGAATTATCTGTATATGTACTTGGACTGGACGGGGCCTAACCCATACGTGGGCGTGGTTATGTTGAAATGGGCGTTGCTTTCACCGGAATGTGTTTTTAAGTGTGCAATTGATATGGGTTTAGCAGAAATTGTTCTATTTATTGCTGATCAGAAAACTATTTACATAACATCAGCATTGATCTTCATGTCAACGGTTTTGATAACAAACAATATACAGAACAAGTTTGGTAACAATGAATACATCACTGGCGCTAGCAATTATGAAGTAAATTGTAATGAGCAAGAGCTCTCATTGCAACATAACTTTCACCTTTGTGATTCTTTTGGCACTTTTTTATTTTTATTTTTTTATATCCGGACCAGATATATATGTGTCTAGCTAATTGATTTGTAATACAATTTGATACCATAACTATCTTTATTTTATAAAAAAAAACATTTGATGTTACATGATGAGATTTTTATGCTCATAGTTATCATTTAATATGTTCTATAGACTATAAACCTGCTGTACTAGTCTAACTGAAGAAGTGTTAAACTCTACCGAATATGGTAGATGCTGTTCCTGTTTTAAACTTGCTATAAACCCAACCAAATATGGTTAAGGCTGTTCCTGCTATAAACTCTACTGAGTATAGTAGTCTTGCTCTGATAATGTAGATCCGATATGTTAATAATATGTTTATCTTGCTAAAGCTCCACCTCATTGTCTAATAAAATAACTTTGCAAAGGACAGAGCCCCGAAGATCGTTCAAGCTCTGGGCTTGACCTCTCCCCTTTTGCAAAGGTGTCTAACGCAGCCTTCTGTGTGTTCCTCGTGTTGTGTGTGGGTTCAAATCCCTTTAATTACAGTCCCTTTCAACCCCTCTTTATTGACCTCCTGGATACGCCCCTACTCAGCAGCACTTAACATTTAGCAATAGTCACTTATTAATCATTATAAAAACTCATTCTCTGTGTCAGAAGAGAGTAACAAAGTATTTTTTTTTTCTCTTTCGTCGCAACGCAGCATTAAGTCTGTTGATCTATCGGATAAGCGCTCTTGGGCCGAAAAAAACGTCATCCGTTGCCAGAGTAACCATCGCAGCCGAAATAAAAGTAAACTAGATGTGAGGTTGGTTGAAACATTTTTTAAATCCTTAATAAGTGGGAGGATGTAAAAAGTAACTGACACTGCAGCTTCTGTCAGTCACATAAAGACTGTTCTGAAAACGTTCAGCTCGCTGCTGGGGCGCGTCACTAATTACAGATGATTGTTTTTCTCATACACGAATCAAATAGTTGACCTATTTTGAATTAAAAACGGCAAACTTTGTCAACAGGTGATGATTCTTCATGACTGGAATGAGGAAACTGTAGCCCATAGAACCTTCCTAGGCAAAATGCAAGTGTAACATGTTTTATTTTCCATCCCTCTCATTATGAAAGGCGACGGGCGATACCACCAGATATCAGGAGAAATTCAGGGGTATGGTGACTCCGGGAGAATGCAGAGACAGTCAGCTACACAATGAGAATTTCTATTCAATCCGAGCACAGATATCGACTGGTATTATTCGTATGATACTCATACTCTGCAGAAGTGCTTCATCCATACTGGATACTCGTTTCAGCCGAGTATCCGGCTCAGCTGTACTAATGTCCCTCTTTGTCATCAGCACCGTCCCTTTAAGAAGCTCAAACAACTTTTGCATTACACATGCTTCTCTTTTTACTTAATAAAACTCTTGTTGTGTATCGATGGTGATCGTCTTAAGGACGCCTGGGAGATGACTTGGGAGTAACGCTCTGGAGACACGACTTTAGTTTGAACAGTGAAGAACTTTATTCAAAGAAGCAGCATGAATCACAATGACCAAATCAGGAGCGCTCATTACAAATTGTGGTTCTTTCACTCCTCTCTCTGAACTCTTGACAGGGTTCTTTATATATATATATATATATATATATGCTGGACGTAAGTACACACACACACAAGGAATTCCAGTCTCTTATGGTGCATTCAGACCAAGGGCTTTGTCAGCGTCAGCAACGTCCAGATTACATGTTAAGTCTATGGCAGAGGCCGTTGGAGGAGCGTCACGGTCTCTGCGGCGCTTTGTGAGCTTTGGCTCTATCAACTTTTCAATCTTTTCTTGCTTTTCAATCTTCAAAACTCATAAAGCCAGCAACACAGAAGTTCAGCTAGTTGAACTTTTGACGGTGCTGACGGCCCTGAAGCGACGGGTTGACCAATCAGAGCTTATAATTGTAGTGATGTCACTACACATATTTTGAATGTAGCGGGAGCTGGAAAAACCTAGAAAACGCAGATTTAAAAAATCATAAATAACCCTTAACAAAGACGGATGGACAGGCGCTCTTCGGGAAGAATAGAGCGCCTGTAGTTGGTGTCCTGGTAGGAGATTTGAGCTCCGATGCGGCCCAGGAGGACGTCAAATTGGGCGCGGGACAGACAGAAGTACCGCTGAAAGCGAACCTCATCCATACGTAGCTCCTGGAGCAAATGGTTAAACTCCCCAAACTCAGAACGCATCCGTAGAATAGGGTGTGTCCACAAACGGCGCTGATGTTGCTGGAGTTGACATTGTCTAGATTTATTTAGCAAATAAAGCCAAGGCACTGTCTCAATACTATCCACCATAGCTCAGAACGTACAGCAACAGAAGAAGCCTCGCTTATGCGCTCTTCTTTGCTCTGAAGTGGCAGACTTTGCAAGCTTCAACATAGAAGCGTCAAACTAGATGCTTTTTGAGCTTTGCAGCATTACTGGTCAAAACATTTTCCATGTAGCCCTTCTTCTGCCGCTGTCATCAGTTTTCTGTTCACCCTTAACTATTTTCAGCTTCAGCTGCTTAGTCCGCTGCTGAGCGGTACCATATTCCTTTTGTCTAGATAGCCCAGATCAGAATTGTCAACTTTGGAAACATTTAAACATAACTTTAGAGCTACATTGTCGGCCCACTGCTGATACTGCTGTAGCCGCAGCTGACTCGAATTACTACAACTGCGGGTGTGCATCAGGATATCTGCTTTTGTGTTGGTGCTACAGTCCCAGACCCATCCTGGGCCCTTTTAGCTCCTCTTATATCAACCTCCTGGATACGCCCCTACTCAGCAGCACTGAACATTTAGGAATAGTCACTCAATCATTCTGAAAACTCACAAAAATCTCTGTCAAGAGAGAGTGAGAAAGTATTTTTTCTCACTTTGGGTAGCAGCACAGCATTGAGTCTGTTGATTGTAACGCTGTAGCTTTGTTGCCGGATTGTTGCTGGAAAAAGAGCCTTGAGGCGCTGCTGAAGTTACCATTTCACAGCTGAAATAAAAGGAAGCTAGACCTGAGGTCGGTTGAAACAGGTTGTAATCCTAAATAACTCAACAGGCGTAAAGACAAAGTGAAACTCAAGCTTCTGTCAGTCACATAAACCCTGCTCTTCTGAAAACGTCCCCCTCGCTGCTTACCATGCAGGGCTTCGCTTCACTGGTTTTGGTGGATTATTCTCCCACTTTTTTGTGGTGTTTAGGATGTCTTGGTAGACTTTTTTAAATTTTTTATCCTCTGCAATACTTTACCCTGTGGTTAATCCGTGAACCCTGCGCCGGTCATGTATAAAGCCATCCACCATCCAACCCCCCCCAAAAAATAGTTTCTCTTCTGACATACACGAATCAAGTTTAGGTGACCTATTTTGGATTCAAAAAAGCAAATTTAACCAAAAGGTGAGGGCCTTCATGTCTGGATGGGGAAAATGTAACCCATAGCACCTTCCTGGGCAAAATACAAATGCAATTGGGGGGGGTAACAGTTGGTCAAATATGTGATAAAGTTGCGATAATGATAAAACTGCAGGACGTGTACAATTTTCAGGAATTGGCTGAATTTGTGTTAATAGTTGAGATTGTAAAGACACGAAAATACTGGAGGAACTGTACAATCCAAGGTTTAGAGCCGAGCTGTCCAAGCGTCTGCCCGAGGGCCCTTTGCAATTATTTTATGCACTTCTACCACACTTAATGAATGGTCCAAATCCACCTAGCAGCTTATTCTTGGATTGGAAACCCCAAATATTTTTCTGTTATTGCACGTTTTTTTCTTTTGTTTGAAATTTTTACTTCATTGGACATAGGACCTCCAGTAATTTTTACTCAAAGCAGACTCTGGCACCCCTGTTCAAAATAATCTGTTGAATACAGGAAGCAGAAAATAGGAAATTGGATATCTTCCTTTAAATCAGGTAAAGGTGGGACATTTTGTTTTTTGATCCACAAAGACTTACAGGTGTCCTCCTCAGGTTTGTCTGTTGTTTTTTCCTTTATAATATTGGAAGTTTAGTCTATTTTTCAGCGGGTAGAAATATGTCAAAAGTAAACTTTTGTAATTTGAATGAAAGTATTCAGTTTGTTTTGTTTCTTTACCCAACATTTATTCATTTTGCAGATTGTGTTGCACGAGGCTAAAGGTTTTATGCTCTGCTTTGTGTTTGTCTCTCACATATTAGTATCTCTTTAAAATGGATTCCAGTTTGTGCTATCAAAGTGGATTTGCATTTGGAAAAAGGGCAACATTTTAAGGAGGCATTGCTTGTTTATTTTTTTTAAATGACTTATTTTTTTATCTTCTTTTTCCAGTTGTTTTCAGAATAACGTTGAAATCCATGTGGCACACATCCAGAGTGGTCTCAGTCAGCTGGGGAATCTGCACGCGTTCGCTGCTAACAACACCAATGCAGTCTGAGTCCCGGTTTCCTCCCATCCGCTCCCTCTGCTGGGACGAAGCTCATCACCGCCGCCTCTTACATCTGAGCTGCTAAGGGTACAGACGTTGAGACTGTGGCTCACCGCGCCGCTAGCCCAAGTTTGGACAAAGTTGGGCTCGGATTCCTGAGGTGTCGACTCTAAACAGAGGGAAGATTTCCTTTATTTTACCCGCCCATTTTATTGAATAACAATGTTTGTGCAACCAACCAATACAAGCTGGAAACGGTCTTATCTATCACTTGTCTTCACTTTTACACGCCCCAGCTCACATCTCCAAACTTTTAGGTGTTATTTATTGGTTTCCATGTGCCAAACATTGACTAACAGTTTTTATAGTCTGTATTTATTTATTTTTGCATAGATGTGTATGGTTGTGAAGAAATATTGCCTATCCCTAATGTTTTGTAAGTGTTATGTTCTGTTGCTCCACTGCTAGCAAGCACATGGGGAAGCTAAAGAATGTTTTATAAAACTGATTGTACATAATTGTATAATATATGATTATTAGGACTATTGTCAACATTTCTGCTGTATGTTCAGAAATGGCTTTTGTAATGTTTGTGTGCACTGAAAAGAAATTTTGGTATTTTTATAAAGGAGAATTGTTGGGTTTCAACACCTTTTACTCCCTGAGATCTTAGCATTTCCACCTCAGGCATGGCCACCGCCGCTGCTGCAACAACAACCCCTCCTCACAAACACACACAAATGAAGCCTGCATTATCGACTTAACCCTCAAAGATCTCAAGTCAACACTTTCTTCCTGTTTGCATTTGTACAAATGTATATGAGAGCGCCTCAGGGCAACTGTACATAAATGTTTTCCTCTTTTATATTAAACGTGATTGCAGCTGCTTTTGGTTCTTCAATTTATTCACAAATAGAACCCAGTTAATACAGATAGCTTTGTTTATAACACCATCTTATTACAGCTTTATATTAAATACAGATTTTTATTATTATTATAGTAGTAAGTTTCGACTCTGTACATGTCACATAAAGCCACCAAAGCCAGCCATGGCATCACTCTCCCAGTCTGATTCAGAGTCACTGATCTCCTGTGGCTCCATACTAAAGATTGGAGAAAACTGGTCGAACCTTTCCTTGGCGCTCAGTTGTGGATACTGCATTTGGCATTCCTTGTCCTTGGGGGATGACCTGCTGAAGCTTTCTTCGGTTGGTAAGGGAGGAATCACCACCTTCATCTCTGGTCCGATTGTTTTATTCGGTGGGAAATAGTCGTACTCTAGCAGGACCTTTGGACCCTGGTTGCCAGGCGTGTTGCTTTTAACTCTCGGTTGGTGCTCCAGCTCACTGGCATAGAGAGGGATGTTGCAGCTTGGGACGGCCTCGGCATGCTGCATCTGCTCAGCTGTGGTCCCGGTTCTCTTGTCGTAGATGCAGGAAGGCAGCGCGTGGTCATAGCTGCTGGATTTGGCCTGAATGCTGGGCCTGAGAGACTCCGCTGTGGCCCTGAAACCATCCTCTTGACCAATAGCTCCTGTCCTCCTTACCTCTGTACAATGGCTATCATAGACTGGTAGAAGAAAAAGAAAATTAACAATTGGTCCCTGATATATTGTGAGAGGGGGAAAAAAGCTTTTCTAGTGACTATATTTAGTCATTACCTTTCTCGGCTCCCATTCTGCTTGGAAGTTGGCCAAAGGGGCCTACTGGTGGTGTGCTTGCTGCTTTTGTGGATACACTGGAGCCAGCTTGGCGGCGAGATTTAGCCCTTCTGTTCTGAAACCACACCTGAGACCAGAAAAGAATGAGTGATACGTTTAGTCACAAGCAATGAAAGCTGATTTTTTGGAGGGTTTTTTTGTTTTGTTTGATCAGTCAATCCAAACCTGAATCCTGGACTCCGGCAGCCCAGTCAGAGCCTCCAGTCTCTCTCTCAGGTATATATCTGGGTATTTAGTGGCAGAATAAACTTTCTCCAGCACCTTTATTTGCTCCTGGGTGAAACTGGTCCTCTTTCTCCTGTGGGTCACTATAGTAACGCACTTGTCCGCTCTCGCACCCTGGTTTGCTGAGGTAAAGTAGTTTGTAACATCCGGGGCTCCATAATCTGGAAGAAGGTTTGGGGAACATGCGTAAATGACGCGCGGAGAAGCAGTTGGGGCGAATGTGGCTGAATACCTGTTGAGAGTAGAGCGTCTTTACAGAAAGTTTAGTTTCTCCCGGAGACTGACCTGAAGCCACCGCGTTGTTCATCTGCAGGGGCCCCTCTTGATACATCTGGAAGTGACTCAGATCGCCGATGCGCATATTCCCTTGAACCGCAGACATGCTCCTTCCAGCGTCCGACTGAGATTGAGAGCTTTGTGCCTGCTCGTGTTTATAAATCCCCCCCCTCGATCAAAGGTGGATGCTGTCCGGACGTGTGAATGGGTCAGCCATCAGGGCAGACTGGCACTGGAGCGACCGCGCAGCGACTTCAGACGTCTGCGGGCCAATGGAGGTGTAAAACCATCACACCTGGAGATGTGGAGCGGCCGCGGGCCTGGGGATAATGGAAGCTGTGGGCCTCAATACACATCGACAGAGAAAACATTTATCCGCTTCTGAAATGGGTGGAGCTACACTAATGGACCGGTAGTCTTCAAAGGGAGACGGTCGGAAACTGGATGGAAATTTAACCAACAGGGCACAGGTTCAAAGGCCTGGTCAGGAGGAGGACAATAATCATTCGGCTTGGCACTGAATTTGCAAACTCAGAATATGTCAAGTAGGCTGAAAACACCGAAATGATAGTTAATTTTTTTCTTGAATTAAAACAACATCAATCCTTGAACCTTCCTGCGTGTTGTTAATCGCAAACGTCAAATTTTTATTGGGATTTTTTAAAATAAACACTTTGTATGGTATGGCTTTTAAGATGAAGAAAATGTTTCATTTTATCCCATTTTTTTATTATAAAAATATTATAAAAAATTTTGGTGCTCATTTGTATTCCACCCCCTTTTTTCTAACATTTACTTAGGGATGTTAGAAAAAAGGGGGTGGAATACAAATCAGTGCAAATAAATTTCAAACCTCCTACTGTATTTTTCCAAAGTTACTGAAATAGAAAATGGCTCAGATAATGGGAAGAAAGGTAGAAAGACATAGCCTAACATCCATTTTAACTCTGGAGACTGCAGAGATCCATAACTCTGGAATCATGACTCTGTTTTTTATGGAAAAGTGCCATATATCGGGGTTAATATGCTCCTTTCTGCTTATCTATTGTAACTTACTTTTTTCCCTTCTATTTATGGTTTCACATCCGTAAACCACTGTGTTGAGTTTGAAAGTTCAATATAAATAAAAATTGTTATATATGGTAAGAAGAAAGCCATTGTTGAATCAAAATCATAACTACTGTTTTCAATTTGCTATAAACAGAAAACCTTAAACCTAGATGTTCAGATGAGAACAACATTGAACTTTTTGGCTTATATGCAAACTGCTATGTGTGGCAGAGAATATGTTACTCCCCTCCAAGGAAGCATGGAGGTGGCAGTATTATGTTGGTGGGGAAAACGTGTCTTCGACAGGGACAAGAAGGATGATCAAAGCTGATGAAGCTAAATGCATAGAAATCCTTGAAGAAAAAGTAAAGACAGTTTGAGACTTCAGACGGAGACAGATGTCCCAGCATACGGTGAGAGCTACATTTCTTATTCGTATATTTGTGTGTTAGTAGGCCAGTTCAAGTCCAGACCTAAACTCAATTTAATATTCCTGGTAAAACTTTATATTCCCATTTATATATGCTTTCTGTCCAATTTAACTGAACTTATTGTTTTTTGCAGAGGAAGTTTTTTAAGAATGTTCCCAAAGGCTTGCAGATGTTAGTTTTTAGGCTAACGGTGGTTCTAGAAAGTATTGCCTGAAATGGATTGGATGCAAATCCATGGCACTCTTTTCAGATTTTTGTTTCTTCTGCGTCACAATTTTGCACAACTTTTTGTTGGTCTATCACATAAAATCCCAATAAAATGCATTTATAGTTGAAATATCCTTCCATCCATTCCAAAAAAGGCTTAACTTGTTTTCTTTTAAAAGGATAATCTTTTCTTGAAATGAAGCTTCCCTGTCTTCGTAAGTGGGAGCAGTGTTAGTCGGAATACACAAGCTCCATTTGAAAAGAAGTCTAAAGGATTGGGCACTTGTCATCAGAAGACTAACTTTTATTAGAGTCAGAGGGGATCGTAGACAGAATAATTAGTCTCCTTTTATTTTGACAAGATTAGCAACAATTAGCTTTTATTCAGTTAACAGTGCATTCGATCACAATCTTGGTTGATTTGTATGAACATGTCCTTGTGTTTTACCTCATATGAAAATGTTCTGGGTGTGGGTTGATGTTAACATTGCAAAACTGAATCATTAAATGAAATCCAGACTCTGGATGACTCAAATAATTTATGTGGTTAATCTCTTGCTGTGGTAAACCGCAAGGGAAAAGGCTCCATGTTTGGCAATATAATTACATCATAGTCATCATTTGTCTCGTCTTCCTTTTACAGAGAATATAAGTCACACAGGCTGCATGTAGCAGTGAACTTGCTGGCTTTGTGAATCTACCTTATAGCTGCTGTGTCATTCCCCATTGACATCAGTGCTTATTGATCTCAGCACTTTAACACCTTCGCCTTTGTTCAGGTAGGATGCGCTTGCTGCTTAGGACGTTCACAGTTCTGTCGGTCACTCTGTCTGAGGACTCTAATTGGGTATTGCCTGTGAACATAGACCATATTGCTATGCAAAATCAGGGTGTTAAACTTCCAGCTCCCTTGTGACTGTCAGCGACAGCTCCTCTGGATTTTATAAAGGAGAATATGCTTCCTAGTCTTAAATCTGCAGAAACCGATCAGAAACGTTATAATTTTGACAATGTAACTGCAAGGACAGAACGCGTGTATTTTTGTCTTTATTTACTTTAGAATGGGGGGCCATCATTCGGTTTTAGGCTACAAAAATAAAACAAAAGTGGGATACAAGTTTATTATTAATTGTTTTTGTGTGCAAATAAGACTGCACTTCAGACACCTGAAACACGTTGGGATTAATGGCCATTTCCAGTCAGCAGATGCCTCAAGAACATAGTCGCACCTTTTAAAGCCTTGGCAAACAGTTTGATCTGGCTCACATGCATTTGTTCGACAGACAGGCTGGTATATCAGCCTCAAAGGTTTGCAGAGGCATGTGAAAATCTGAGCTATCTTATGGGCCTTTCCTTTCAGTGCAGTCTTTGTGTATTTAAGAGGTATTTTAGTTTTACTCCAAGCATAGTCAAATTTTTGTGGCAACACATTTATCTTCTAATATGTCTTTAAAAAAAGTTTTACCCATTGTTCTAAAGTTTCCAGTGAAAACAAAAGAGAAGTAGGTAGTTTTAAAGTTGTTAATAGCTCTACTGTTACTGTAGTTTAAATTTGTGGTTATTTGCTGGCCCCATTATAGTAGGGTTTTTTTCCAGTTCTTATACACAAATATTTACCCCTTCATAAACATTTCTCGTGATTTGTTTGCTTGTTTGATTTATATGAAGCATTTTGATTTTTTTAAGTTTAACTTCACAGCTACAGTTTTGGTTGCCAACATTTAGTCATAAAGTCATGGATATAACAATTATGTTTGCCAATTTTAATAGAATCTTATGACTATTTAATAGGCAAGGCAATTTTATTTGTACAGCAAACTTTCTACGACAAGGTAATTCAAGATACTTTACATGATTCGGGCATAAAACAAACAAACAAACAAAACATATGATACATAATTTGACAATGAAAAGCATAAAATACACCATGAGCGATTAAGTATGAAGCACAAACAACATATGGCAAACAATAAAGCATGAAAAACAGCAGTAAAGCAGTAAAACATGAAAACATATCATACATATGACAATCTCTTACTTAAAGGCAATTCTAAACAGATGTGGTCTAGGTTCTATTTATAACACCTCAGTGTTTCAGCAGCTTTGTAAGAAGTTTGTTCCAAATAAGGGGAGCATAGTAATTGAAAGCTGCTTCTCTATGTTTGGATCTGAGTCTAGGGATGATTGGTAGACTAGAGTTGAAGGACCTGAGTGGTCTGGGTGGTTGGAACGGTCACAACAGGTCTTCAACATATTTTGGCACTAAGCCATTCGATAATTTATAAACTAATAGGAGTATTTTAAAGTCTATTCTCTGAGCTACAGAGAGCCAGTGTAATGACTTTAGAACTTCTGCGAAGTGTTCTACTTTCCTGGTTCTAGTGAGGATGCAAGCAGCAGCCTTCTGGATCAGCTGCTGCTGTCTGTATGACTTTTTAGCAGACCTTTGAAGACGCTGTTGCAGAAATTAAGCCGGCTAAAGACAAACACATGGTTGAGTTTTTCAAGGTCCCGTTGCAGTATTATTCCTTTAATCCTAGAAATGTTTTTCAGGTGATGGAAGATCTTATTCCCTTTATCTAACCTGGGAGGTTCAGGTCTGAGTCCATTATTAAACCTAGATTACGGGCCTGATCAGTTGTTTCCAGTCGTATTAACTGAAGCTGTGCGCTGACTCTTGATTGTTCATCTTTATGTCCAAAGATAACTATTTCGTTTTTTTTTCTATTCAGTTGGAGAAAATTATGGGACCTCCAGCTATTGATTTGCATTTATTTAGGGTTTGAATGGGTTCAAAGTCACCTGGTGACATTGTAATGTAAAGCTGAATGTCATGTGGATAGTTATGGTAACTAATCCTATTGGTTGTTATAATCTGGCTTGGCAGGAGCATGCAGATATTAAACAGAAGATGCCCCAGGATGTAGCCCTGGTGGACCCCTTGTGTGTTTTCTGTCTCTTCTGATGAGAAATTGCCTACTGATACAAAGAATTTATTTTTCTTGAGGTAAGACTTAAACTAACAACGTACTGTACCAGAGGGACTAACGCAGCTTTCGAACCATTTGAACACTATGTCATGATCAAATTATACTTAAATTAAATCTTCATTATTGTCATAGAATCTGCTGTATTGGCACAATCAGAATAAGAGTCAGGTCATTATATACTTTTTTTTTTTTTTTAATATTTTATTTTCACTTTTTTACATTTCTTTAACAAAATAGAAGGAAAAAAGAAAAACAACACAAAAACCTACATACAAAATAGGCATACACCACCTGACATTGTTAAATGAAATAAAAGAAGTAAAGACAAAGGTTATGAAGATATATACTATAAGCAAAGTCGTCCAGTGCCTTCCGTCTTAAAATACCATCAGGGGTAAGAGTACAAAACAAAACAAAACACACACACCCCAAAAAAAAAAAAAAAAAAAAAAAAAAAAAAAAAAAAAAACCTGAGAGGAAGATCAGAGCCTTGATCAGTATATCAACAGTACAGGAAACGTAGTTGAATTGCAAATACCACAAAGCAGTCTTATTCTTATTATTGGTCGTTAAGTCTCATCCAGCAAAGCTAAAAATGGTTTCCATGTTCTCTCATAGAACTTAGGTGCATTCCCTCTACTTAGGCGAATCTGTTCCATCCTTGAGACAAAAACCATTTCATTAAGCCACCTCCTAAAGCAGGGGGATGATGGAGATTTCCAGTTCAGTAAGATTAATTTTTTGGCTGCTACCATGCCTGTTTTAAGAGCCTGCTTACAGTGGGAAGGGAGGGTTGATGTCCTTTCAGAGGAACCAAAAATCGCCAATTTACAGTCTGGTTGAATATTTATTTTATATTGCTTAGAGAACCATCTGAATATGTCGCTCCAAAAACTGTCCAGTGCTGGGCAATACCAGAATAAATGTGAGAGTGAACCTTCGGCTGTGTTGCATCTATCACACATGGGAGACACGGATTCAAATATTCTGTTAAGTTTAATTTTGGAATAATGCAGTCTATGTACGACTTTAAATTGAATCAACCGATATCTTGAATTTATAGAACACTTCTGTATGCTGGACAGGCTCTCCTCCCATAGTTCCTCTGAGAGTGGAACACCCAGTTCTTTTGACCATGTATCCCTGAGATGACTGGAACTCACTGGCGACTCAAAAGCAGTGACAAAGCGGGAAATCAAATGTTTAGAGCTTGGTTGTAAGAGAAATGTATCGTAAAAATTATAATCATGTGGTCTCAATGGGAAATCAGAAACATGTTCTCTTACAAAATGTCTGATTTGTAAATACCGATAAAAATGCGACTGAGGGAGGTGATATTTCGCCTGGAGCAAAGGGAAGGAAGCAAAGTTATTATCTATGTAAATATCTTTAATGTAACATAGGCCTCTCTTCTTCCAGTCCAGAAACACCCCATCAGTCAAGCCTGGTTTAAATAAATGATTACCTGTTATTGGGGCATTTACTGAAACATTTGGTAATCTAAGGACTTTTCTTATTTGATTCAATATCTTCAAAGAATTACTAAGAACAAAATTGTCACCAAATAACTTGTGGGAAGGCTGTGCAATTGAGAAGAGCAACGCTGGGAGTGAAGTTTGTGATGCAGACATGGAATCTGGTAGAGTCTGGTATCATATCAAATACTTTACGGAAGAAATCAGGATTATCAATATTTGGACCATAGATGTTAAGCATCGTCACTGGAAGGGAGTTTATGTGTCCAGATATCATCAAATATCTGCCATATGGGTCTGCTGTCATACTATCAAGAATAAATGGTATATTTTTTCGGAAAAGAATAGCAACCCCTCTAGACTTTCGTGTATAAGGTGCTTGATAAACTTGGGAGATCCAATTTGCTCTCAGCCTGCGTTGCTCGTTTACACCAATGTGCGTTTCCTGAAGAAAAATTATATACTTCAGTAATTTACAGTGTTGCAAAAAAGCATCGACACCCTCACAGGTTTCCTTTGTTTTTGCTCTTTATCACACTGTTAAAATTTTTGATATCAAATCAAATCAAATCAAACTTTATTTATAAAGCGCTTTTCAACCAAAGTTACTCAAAGTGCTTTACAGATGTAAAATAACCCCACAACCCCCCCTTCAAAAATAAAATCATCAACGCAAATACAACCCCCTCCCAACCCAACCCATCAGCCATACTGACACACACACTTAAAAGCTACAAAAAGCAGGCTGAGTACAGATGAGCCAGGAAAAGCCATCATAGGAGCCATCTGCATTGGCAGCAGCAGATCAACAGCAGCAGCCAAGGCTCGAACCCAGGGCGCCCAGAGGAGGGAGGGCTGGTACCCCCACCTCCACCCAAGCGCTACCTGGGGCACCCAGGCAGCCACAGCTGCCTGGGTGCCCCCCTGGGTGATCTCATTTAATACGGGGAAAAGAGCTAACTAAATCAACACGGCCCTACATGAAAGAGTTATCAACTCCTAACCTAGATAACTACTTATCAAGTAGTTATCTCCAGAATTTTTTTAAAAACTGGAAAAGCATTTTTTTATTGCTGTGGAGGAATTTGATCCCCTCCTTCATGGTTGATTCTGTTAATCTCAATCACATTTACAGCTGAATTTTGAGAATATTTTTGGCAGGGTTGGTGGACCCGCTGGTGTGCTTCCCCTGCTACATAATCCAAGTGTGATTAAGATGAAGATCATCATGAATACCCATTGGGATTTTCTAGTAGAGACCAGAATTTATAGTTTGATCAATTATGCCAAGTCGTCCAGGTCCTGAAGCAACGCCGCAGCCCCAGACCATCACACTACCTCGACCATGCTTGACTGAGGGTGTGATGCTCTTTTTTCTGAATGAAATTAAAAACCAGCTGCGATAGGACACACACATCCTAAAAAAAGTTTAACTTTTGTATTGTCAGTCCACAATGCAAATGAGCAAATAGTAAATATGAATCCTCTCTGTGAAAATGATTCTGTTTTGTATCAAAAAATGTTGGTAAAAATCTACCAACACTAAAAAGTCACGAAGGGCAAAGTCCCCAAATGATTTTGTGCAAAGCCTTTTACAGTTATTGGTCAGCAGTGAAGACCAGATGAGCCTTTTGAAAGTTTTTAAGAGTGAGTAAGTGAGGACCACCTACAGCCTAATCTTCTATCACCTGAACAATATTTCTAGGATTAAAGGAATAATGTTGCAAAGAACCTTGAAAAATGTATTTATATATTTGTCTTTAGTCTTGATTACAGCAACACCATCCACACAGTACTGCCTAAAAATCCAGACAGCTGCGTCTTTTCCAGAATGCATCCTCACTAGAACCAGGAAAGTAGAGCACATCCTCCTACTTCTAAAGCCACTGGCTCCCTGTAGCTCAGGGAATAGGCTTCCCTTAGTTTATCAATAATTAAATGGCTTATCTCCAAAATGTTTTGAAGACTTCTTGTCACTATACTAACCACCCAGACCACTCAGGTCCTCCAAATCTAATTTACTTAAAATCCCTACAATCAGAACCAAACATTGGGAAGCTCCTTTCAGTTTCTACGCTCCCCCTATCTGGAACAAACATCCTGATGATAGCAAAGCTGCTGAATCACTGAGCTGCTTTAAACCAAAACATGAAAGTCATCTGTTAGGAGCTGCCTTTGAGTAAATGATACTTAACTGCTGTTTTTTTTAACTTTCTCTATTCTTATTTGCCGTTTTTACTGTCTATGCTTTTATCATAATAGTAAACGACTAATGTCATCATGCTTTATTGCTGTTTTTCATGCTTTATTGTTTATATGCTGTGTGTGGTTTATGCTTGATTGCGGTTTGTACTTTCTCTAATGATGTATTCTATGCTTTTAATTATGTATAATATGCTTTGTTTGTTTCTTTATCACCAAATCATTTAAAGTACCTTGAATTACACTGTTGTTGGAAGTGTGCTTAACAAATAAAATTGTCTTGCCTTGCCTAATCTTGGGGTGGTACAACAAAACAATACAGTTTTATTAACTTATTTTGCTATACTCGTATATAATGGCAGTGGGGTTAAGTTGCATGAATCCAGTGGTGGTCCTTCCTACAGGTGACATAGGCTCTTGCCTAGGGCACCATCTAGTGAGGGGCGCCAAATATGCAGCGAGAAAAAAAAAAGTATTTTTATTTTTTTCAACAGTTTTTGCCATCTCTGTCTATAACAATACTTTGACATAAATATGGCTTAAATAAATATTTTGTGTATATAGTGTATTTATGTGAATCCCATTTTACAGTATATAATTTTGCACACAATGTTTTATTGTTAATTTATTTTTTGTTTGGATTCTTTAGTGTGCACTTTTTGTTCTCAGATGTTGCACTCCTTATCAAGTTAAAGTTTATTTTTTGTATATTTACTATTGAACAGCTTTATTCTTTTTCACACAATATTTTTATCGTAATACTATCATTATTTAAATAAACGTGTAGTTCTTTTGATATGTAGGCTATTCTTTTTTTGTGGGCAAGGGGGGCCATGAGTCAAGCACCAAATGGTCTAGGACCACCACTGTTAGCTATTAAAGTGACAGTATGTAGTTTTTGTAGTACATCTTTGAAAATAGCCATTAAAATATTATATTATAGTAATTATGTAAATCACATTAATTGCAAAATATTGGCGATATTGTAAAATATGACTTTAAAAATCAGTTTTAAAATACATAGGTCTCTTTTCAGGGGAAAGCCATATTAGATGACGAGAGACTGATGTGCTCGTCATGTTGCTGCAAACAGATAATTCTCAGGGAATTGAGCGTTTGAAAACAGCACTAGTTGGACCTCAGTTGTTGAGTTTCTTACTCGAAGACACAGATACCACATGCTTGTGATAATTTAAGTATGCACTGCCCCCTACTGGCCGAAAATTACACACTGTGCCTTTAAGGAAAGAATTTTTTTAAAATAATTCGGATTAGAATAACTGAATGTACGATTAATAAAATATGAGCACGATTTGTTATATTGTCAGACGTATCCATCGATTAGACTTTTAGATCTTTTTTTTCTAAAGTCTAAAAATAAATGTATAAATAATTTAAAGTATTCTGCTTTACAGGTTAAAGCCTCGTCACTGTTAATAAAAAAAAAAACAAAAAAAAAATGACGGATTTTCCGGGGCAGCTCTGAACGGAAGTAGGTACGTGGCTGCTTCAGCTGACAGTCTACAATGATGGCGACAGAGGTTCAGAGCGGCGACCTCGACAGCGCTACGACCAGCCGGCTCGAAGTTTCCATCGACGGCCTCACCCTCAGTCCGGACCCAGAGGGTGAGCAGAACCAAGTGGAAGAACCGAATCCCGCTCCCACGCAACCTGGGACCGATACGCCGGCAGACGAAGAGGGCGAAGATGGAGAGACAGCCAAATCTGCCATAGAGAGGAAATGGGGCTTTCCTTTACTGGAGCTGTACGGACTGGCCCTTAAGTTTTTTAAAGGTATTTCACTTTTTAAAAAAAGAAGTAAACGCTTTGAGTCATATATGCAGTTTTTCCTTTTCAAAACGCTTGTTTTTATGCGGTGTTCCCTGTTTCCTTCTGATTGTGGTTAGCCTTCTGCTAGCACTAGCTGCCAAATGTCAGTCGCATTCAAGCTAATCGGTAGCTAACATGTTAGCTGACCGCTTCTCGTAAGACAAGAAGGAATCATTTGCATTGTTTGTATGCGGGTTTATGTGGTATCAAGCCGCTGTTATCGGTCTGTTCTGGGGGTGTTTTATACTATTAAGTCGGTGTGTTATAAACCGTGTCACGTCGACTGAAGCCACTCTGAAATGACTGTTGTTGCTTAAAGCGGCTTGTTTGGGGGCTTAACACGCCCTGCCTTTTTCCTGCAGCCTAATGAAGCATACATTTTATGCATATTTTTAATATATTTAAAATTGCTTTAAATATTTAGCCGTGTTTGTAATCGTTAGAATTGTAAAAATGACAGTTACATTCCAATAATGTCACTCTACTACTTTTATGTTAACCCTATAACACAATTGCATGCTGGGTAAAAGTGTTTGTCACTTTATGTCCTCTTAAATTTTAAAAACTCATGCAGAAGTAGCTGTTTATGCAGACATTCTTCAAAGTGTGAGCCCCAACACCGGGCGTATGGGTTGTTTTTATTAGCACAGAACACCCCTGATGACTGTGCAAACAGCATGTGGCCTGGTTGCCATTCTGCACACACACAAAAAAATAAATCTCTGCTTTGTATTTTCTCCTCGGGGTGTCTGTTTAGGTTAGTTCTAGTTGTCTAAATACCACGCTGTACATAAATCTGCCTTTGCTCTTCTTAAGAGCTGCTTAGTTTCCATAGATTGGCATTTTCATTCCTCGATACAATCATGTAATTGTTAATTTTCTGCAAGCATTGATGATTATATTGATCATATGATTGGTTATGATTGATTGATTTTGAACTACAAATGATAACTTTTAGCCGTCTGCCCCTGAGCCGTTCTCGCAGCAACGTAGTTTGCGTTCTGCTGCATCCTTGTTGCAATCATCTCTCTTTTTAGCGTTGGGCTGGCATTAAAAATTTGTTCACTAAATTCTCCTAAATTGCTGTTTTTTTCTCTCTCCCTGATTAGATAAAGATGGCAAGGCCTTCCACCCTACATACGAGGAGAAGCTTCGGTTGGTGGCCCTTCACAAACAGGTGTTGCTGGGCCCTTATAATCCTGACGCATCCCCAGAAGTTGGCTTCTTTGACGTCCTGGGAAATGACCGCAGGTAACCCCAGAATACTTTGTGTGAAATATGTAGTCTTATATTTATTTCTATGCACCTAAGAAAACTCTACATATTAATTCATCATATAACCACTTTTATGAAGCGTAGTTACACCAAACCACTTTATGGGCATGAATCTTTATTGCAGCGCTGGGTTATCATTAATGCAGTTTCCTGATTATCAGAGAATTATTATTGTTGATTAATTGCGCTGTTTTATATTCCATGTGCAGGAAGGAGTGGGCCTCCCTTGGTAATATGGAAAAGGAAGAAGCTATGGTGGAGTTTGTCAAGCTTCTCAATAAGTGCTGTAACCTCTTTGCTCCTTACGTCATATCGCACAGGATTGAAAGAGAGGAGCAGGAGCGGAAAAGGTAAAATGTCCAAGTAATAACCTGGCCAAAAATTCTTCTAAATGTTTGCAAGTTATGAAGCACAATTCAGGTTGTGGGTTTAAATTAATGTATTAACCCAAAAGAAAGTGAAATATGAAGAACCATCTCTACAGCAATTTTATGGTTAAAAATTGTTTCTCTTTTCTTTATTTTCAGTGATTCATATTTCAGCGTGCATTCTCTATTTTTGCCCCATCTTTAGGAAAGAAGAGGAGGAGCGACTGAGGCAAGAAGAGGAGGAGAGGGAGCGACAAAGGCAGGAGGAGGAGAGACGGAGGCTTGAGGAGGAGGAAAGGTTGAGAAGAGAGGAAGAGGAAAGGAGACAGGCGGAAGAGGAGAGGCTACGGATTGAGCAGCAGAAGTATGTGTCGTCCTGAGATGTTTGTACAGGAAAAATTAGGGCTGTCAATTGATTAAAGATGTAGTGAAGGATAGCTGTGAATTAATCACTATCAATTAATATTCCTAAATATGACTAAAAATACTTTTCACTGTAAGTAAAGGACAAAACTGAATACCTTTTATTTTTCAAAGTAAATACAGGAGGGATCCATGGAAATGGTTTTGAACTACGCAATCACATTTCCATGTGGCTCTTTCAACATATTACATACATATGGAACCATGGTTATAGTCTGCCATACTGTTTATGTGAGGACTGAAAGCAACGTGGGCTGTATAGTGAGATAAACGGGGCGGATCATACTGTCTATACCTTAATTCTACAAATTAATTTACATGTATTAGGGGGTTAATTTCGACAGCCTGAGTAAAAACGCAAAACTGAGCTCTATTCAATATTATGACAGCTATTTACAGGCAAATATGTTGTCGCTCACTGTCATTTCATTGCGTGTCCTAACTCCCAAAGCTTTCGTCTGTTCATTTAACCAGACAACAGATAATGGCGGCGTTGAACGCCCAGACAGCAGTGCAGTTCCAACAATACGCTGCACAGCAGTACCCCAACAACCCAGAGCAACAGATGAGCCTTATCCGCCAGCTTCAGGAGCAGCACTATCAGCAGTACATGCAGCAGCTCTACCAGGTCCAGCTGGCCCAGCAGCAGGTAAGAAGTCAAGATATAGCAGCTTGGTTTAAAAAAAAGTATGTACAGCCTTTGAATTTTTCACGTTGCAACGACAGGTTTTGTTGTTGTTCATCGGAATGTGACGTTTTGTACCAACACAAAGTTGTGGAATGAAAAAGTTAAAAGGGTTTTGTAATTCTTGCAAATAAAAATCTGATGCCGTGTGTTTTATATGCAGCTATTTTTATTCTGGTAATCTTAAATAAAATCCAGAGCAAACGGCTGCCTCTAGAGTTCACCAGATTTTGTTCAAGAGCATTATCAGTCGTTTGCCCCACAAATCCGGCTTGTTGGGAAAATTGGTACGACGAGCATTTGTTAAAAGGAAGTCATAAAAAAAGTCCTGTGTCTCCAGCAAGGAGAGCGTTGATGGGAAGATGAATGTAAGTAAAAAATTGTTAAATTGTAGATGAAGGTCTTCTCTACAAAACTTCGACCTCACTATAAGTAGTCAAATTTTTCACAGTTTACTCTTTTCCTCCCACTATTCAGGTAAGCGTTACTTTGTGTTGGTCCAGCACATAATGGAATACATGGCAGAATGTGAGCACTATATTTACTTGCAAGTAGAGCTGTGTTGAAATAATCGAAAAATCGATTCTGAATCGATTCTTCTAGAAATCGAATTGATTCACAAGTTTAAAAATCGATTTTATTTTTTAGAATAGTTTGCCCTTTTTAAAGCTGAAATGGGAAGGAACAGTCCAGACGGCAATTTTAAGTTTTGTGTCAGACAGGGTTAATACAGTTTTTCATGGTGAACTGTTACTCACCCAGTGTTTAGTCACTGAATTTATGGCATATAATTAAGATAACAGTAAAAAAAAAAAAGAAGCTTTTAATAGCACTGACCAATATCAATATTGAATTGGATTAGATTGAATCGAATCGATTCCAACTCTTGAGAATCGGAATCGAATCGATTCTTGAAATTTGAATCGATACCCAGCCCTACTTGCAAGGCACTATATCATTAATTTTCATCATTTTTGAAATGTGCAACATTGACATAGATCACACGAGTCGACATAACTCCCTTTAGTACTCTAGAAGAGAACGGCTTGAATTGTGTTATTTTAGCTCGCTTCATTGCTATTTTACTACCGCTCTCTTCTTGTTCTAGGCGGCCTTACAGAAGCAGCAGCAGCAACAGAACGATTCGTTAATGCAGGGCTCCTTGGATTCTAACAGCTTTAACAGTGGAGAAGTCTCCTCTGCCTCAGCAGCTGGGACATTATGTGCTGCTTCGCCACTTTCCAGCGAGGAAGCTCCTACGGTCAACGGAGGCCAGTCGGACTCCTATTCAGAGAACATGGACAGGGAGCCGGAGCCAGAGCTGGCTGAGGAAGTCTCCGAGAACGGGCCTTTATTAGGTTTGTTGGCTGTAGCCTTTTTTTCTCTCTCGCTGTTGTTGGGGGAAAAAAAGGCATGAAAAGAAATGCACATTTTCCTTTTAGTGCAGCTAATGGCAGAAGGAAATGGCTAAATCTGCTCGCTTATGTGACCTTGAGAGCTGGAAGTATAATTGCTGGACCAAGTGATAAATGCTCTGATTAGTGGATCATCTTGCTACGAGTCAGTCCTAGTAGCAAAGGAAAAATAAGTCATGCAGGAAATGTGCGAGGCATTGGTCTTATTCAAAAACACGACTGGTGTCGCTGTAGGAGATAATGTGAAGGGCAAAGTGTATGTTGTATGCAAAACTCCCATCGCTTCATTGACACATATTTACAACCTGTTAGAAATTGTTTTTCACTTACTATGAACTGAAACGAATCACTAACAAGGAGTGTAATATTTATCCTCAGGGTAGGGTTGAGTTCAGAGTCTGCTTGCAGATTTCCTCATGTCTCCTCTTCCTTATTCGCAGCAGACTCCCCGCCAGTCATTGCTGCACCCTCCATGTGGACGCGGCCGCAGATCAAGGACTTCAAGGAGAAGATCCGGCAGGATCCCGACAGCGTGATCACGGTGGGGCGTGGCGAGGTCGTGACGGTGCGCGTCCCCACCCACGAGGAAGGAGCTTACCTGTTCTGGGAGTTTGCTACAGACTATTATGACATTGGCTTTGGGGTGTTCTTTGAGTGGACAGACGCTGCCTCTGCTTCGGTCAGTGTGCACGTGTCCGAGTCCAGCGACGAAGACGAGGATGATGAAGGTAAGGGATCTTAGGGCCTCCGTTTCGCATTTATTGACTCAACTGTTCTACCTTTGGTTGATTTTTAGGTTCATGGTTTGATTTGGGCTTTATAGAAACACGTTTTCACAGCCACTCAACATAATACACTAGTCCCCATATTCCAGTGTGAGATTCTTACAGGATCGTAATATAGAATAAATATACCTCGAATATCACTTTATGAATACAAAATCGTAAAAAAAATAAAATGAATTGCACAAGTGTTTAACATTTAAAAAAAAAACTCCACAAAAATAAAATACTGTGTAAAGTAGTAGTTATTAAAGTATTAGCTATAATTTGTTTTAGTTTGTACACTGAAGCAAAAACTATATGCTTTAGCCAAAATTATTAGTTCTTTTCAAGCAAAGATGCTTATTGTGCAAAATATTTTACCTTTTTGCTGATAGTAGCTGTTTAATTAGTCAGGTAGAGCTATGCTACTTGTAGCTTACCAACTTTAATTAAAAGTAATGTTACCTTTGTCTTATCAAAGCGACAATAATAAAAGCAATTAAATCTAACCTCCACCATTAATGTTGCAAACAGAGCGTGCATCCTGCTGCTGTTGTATTGCTAACAGCATCACATCACTTCAAAACTGCGTCTTTGTACCCAGAGAGACCTCAGCTGATTAAATAGATTGGTTGTGTTGCCCAGCTTTGTTGAGACGGTCCATCAGCAGATTTTACCGATCGATTTAGTCTGGCTCCTGTCCTCTGAAATATCCAAACCATTTCCAAACTCCTGAGCTCACGATGCCTCTTCTCTCCACAACTTCATGGCCGTTTTCTCCTATGTTGTCAGTGTAAACAATTTGGTCCTCTTTATCATCTTCCCTGGAGTCCATTTTCCTTCAAAATTCTTCACCAGCTGTAGACTTTGATTCTACCTCCCAGCATTGGCCTGCTGCTTTGAAGGACCACATGTTTTTTCTACGACTTGATTGGCCAGTTAGCTTGACAACAGGGCAGTGCTTTGACTGTATTGGTCAGTTGGCATGACGATTGTAACACACCACGCATTGCGATCAAGCTTTTTAATAAAGTGATTTGATTAAAATTCCATTAAATGCCCTAAGGGTAACGGTGAATCCTGTTCAGTATAGCACTTTTCTACTGCAGGAACCACTTGTAAGAATAACATTTTGTGATTTGAAATCCTTTTTTTTTTAAATTCTTATTCCTGAAACTTGTGCTTTCCTGCACATAATTCTCTACTTTATTATTTGGCTTTAAAATAAGAAAATACTAACTTTACATTTGTAATTTAAAAGCTCAAATTCCAAGTTATAAAAAGTATATTTTTATTATCTAGTTCCAATTTCATAAATAAGTCTACAAGTCTTAACCAGGACTTTCAAATCTTTTTGGCTCAATTAATATTTAGCTAAATACTCCTGACTGAACCAATATGGATCCTTAAAATCTTCCCTAAAAAATTAAATGAACAAATTAATTTCCTGCTAAAAATTTACTACTGCTATTGGCTGGCTGAATCCAGAATAGCACGTTTTTAAAAATATTATTTGTTGTTTATGTACATTATTCACAATGGGAAACATTTCCTAACAGCCATATTCTGGAAATGGAGAGGCTTTCTTTCAGCCAGCTGGCTGGCAGTGTGCAGAAATAAGTGGAGAGGCATCAATTGATTATCCAGTTATTCCATATAGCCACAAAGAACTTCTGTCCTTTCTTGATTCCCATTAAAAAAGGTTTTAAGCCATAGGAATGGCGAGATGGAAAAATTTTAAGACGTTTGAAGCCGCAACTTTTTAAAACCTCGGTATAATCGCCGATTGCGTAGTGACACTATATATATAAACCTTCACTGTCGTCCCCAGAAGCATCAAGAATAAAAGTTACAGTTCAAGTATAATTAATTTCTCTCCATTTTAAATTATTTATCCGGTCTAACCTTTCATATCGTTCCTGTGTCCACAGGCGATCCTCCCACTGAGGAGGAGAAGGCGAAGAAGGAGGCGGGGAAGCCTCACGTGGATGAGATTGTGCCGGTTTACCGGCGGGACTGTCACGAGGAAGTGTACGCCGGCAGCCACCAGTATCCCGGCCGTGGAGTCTACCTGCTAAAGTTTGACAACTCCTATTCGCTTTGGCGCTCCAAGAGTGTTTACTACAGAGTCTACTACACCAGATAAGCCTGAATCAAGACACGGGGAGAGTGTTTGTTCATTTTATGTGTGTGTAGGTGGAAAATGTATTTAAACGGCAGGCTGTATCTTTGTGTGAAGGACTTAATTGATCCACTATGGAGGAAGAATACCACCAGAGGGAGACAGAGGGACACATCTGGAGCCCTTACCTGGTGATTTCACTGATGTATTCTGTATGTGCAGATGCGAACCAAGTTCCAACCAAGCTACACATCTTGTTTGAGCCCATGGAGGAAAGCAGTGTGCATTCCCGTTGTAAATTCACTAACTGTCCTTCCTTCACTTTCATACGCAAAGCTAAAGGAGTGTCTGCTAAACAACCCCCCCCGTCTGGACTGTTCCTCCTGCTGACATATGTACACTGGCCCGGGACATCCCAGCGTGGCCTTGTGTGACTAACACTCATAAAAACGAATGGAAACTCGGCACATCCAACACTATGAGCCGACTTTTCCTGTTTGTCGGAAATAGTGGTCATTTATCCCCCGAGAACACAGACGGTTTTGGAACTCCAGCGATACTGCGAAATGTGCTTCATAACACTATGCCTTCTAAAGAGATCCTCTGTTTCATCTCCATCACACATTAAAAAAACAAAAACGTCTGTGTACACGAACATAACCCTTGTTTTTGTCGTGAAACCACGGTGATCTCTTCCACAGTCTCTAAGCTTAAATGAAGTCGGGTGAGGATCATTTTCAGATTCCTGCTATCTGTGCGTTTTAGTTATACTTGATGACAAACACAAACAGTAGCAGCTTTTCTTTAATGGAGACTGCTTATGAAGGATGGGTTATCCAAAAATAAAGTTTAAATTAATATTCAGCTGAAAAAAGATTTACCTTACTAAACAGTATGGAAAAACTTTAAAATCCAGTAACTTTGAAATCGTTTTTTTCATTTTAAGGCAGCTGTTTCTACTACTCAATGATGCGCCCTATACAAGTGACTAAACTATCATCTGCTCAGAGTTTTAAAACAAATTCCTTAGAAATCAAATCAAATGATTTTAAGGTGTTATTACATGGGAGAGTTGTATTTGTCTGCATTTCAAGGAATCTGTAGCCTGACAGTACAAAGACCAACAATCTATGGTTCCTTCAGGTCACGAACACTCTTTGTTACATCCGTGCAGTAATCTGTAATGCGCGACTGCTGTTTCATTTCTGCTCCTCCTGGTGTGGGTTGCCTCTCGTCGTCACCGACCTGCATCCCTGTTAACAATAAAGGGACGGCTGGCTTGTGTTTTGCATTACGTGTCTATCTTTTTGTTTGTTTTCTGCAAATTCGTCTCCATTTATGCATCCGCATGTTTGGTTTTGTGTCTGCTGGATGTATTCTGAATGTGTAAACTTGGGGTTTATTCAGTGGCTGAAGGAGAAGGGTTCCTTTTTTTGGCTTAATCACACTGTGCATTGTGTGCGTGTGTGTGTGTATCCAAAGGCGAGCAAGGGTCTTTTCATGACTTTCCAGTAAGTTGATTACACTTGGCCCATATGCATTTAGTGATTTATGGATCAAATTGTCACTACATATGGCTCAGTCAGCGCTCTTCCTGTACCGTCAGATGCGTTTTCTGTTAAGTTCCTTATTTCTAACCAATTGGTTTTAAGTTGGTCAAGCCTTGTATGTAAATAATTCAAGAAATTAGTTTGTGTGAGGGTTTCGAAAAATCAATGCACTGTATTAAAAGGTGGATGAGAGTTTCATTTTGCCCCATAACTCAAGAGAACAAAGGTAAATGACTTTTGGTGTGACAGAGAAGCTCATCTTCTTTTAATGTTTTTTTTTTTTTTTTGAATTCATAAATTGCAAAATCGTTTTGGGCATATATTTAATCTTGATTAAACTTCATCTTCGAACCTTGTCTTTGTTTTTACATGTACACACATTTAACTGCAATGGTTTATAGTTTACTTGCTTTTCAGCAAGCCTTATAAATATTTTTGACCCTCTTGAAATTATGTAGTAAAACTGTCAATTGTGCTAAAGGGTTTTTACCAATACATACAATTGTTTTTTTTTTACAGACTCCAATTTTGAGTTCTCATTCCATTTTTAAATGGGGAAGAAGTGAAGGCAAGAACCATGCAAGGCCAGGGTAATAAATGACATGGGTGAGGTAGCGAATATTCAAAAAAGGAAGGACACTATAAAGATAAGCAGGAAGAAATGACACAAGTTTCACCATACAAGACTGGGAAGGGAGGAACAAAGGAAGGATGAGTGGAGGAACAAATTATGTACAGACTATGGAGGAAGGGAAAAATTGTGAACACAAGAAAAGATTGGACAAATTACACAAAAAATAAAGGATGGAGTAACATTTTGAAGAAGGAAACCATGTTGGAAAAGGCACAAAGAATGACATTACATTGAAATAATAGAACAGGAAATAAAGCATTAAAACTTCATAGTTGGGTTTTTTTTTCGGGCTTATTCAGACCTGTAAATTACTGAATTCCAGTAAATCCCAAACCTTTCCCTGTAAGGCGTAGGAACCCAGTTTAGAAAACTAGGAATGTTTTTCTGGTAATCTTGCAGCTGCACATCTTCTCAAGTTACAAGAAAATATCTGACCATTATTTTTCAAAACAGTTCTGAAGTGAGAAAATAACATCGTTTTCAGAACACACACATGTCGAGCCAAACAAACGAAGCAAGGAATGCGAGGACGCCAGTGATGACCTTGTGGCAAGTAAATACTACCAGACTGGTTTCATTTCCCACCAAAAAGAGACGTCCTGATTCTGTAATCCTAGCAAAGCACAGGAAGGATTTTGGAGCCTGGACAGAGCAGATGAACAACATTCTTCAGTAGGTTCGGTTCTAGAACTAGCTCAGCATCCTCCAGGTGCAGACAGTGTCCTGAAGGCCTGTTCAGATTCTGCAGCACTTTTTCAACTTTAGTCTTATCCACGAGGATGTTCCAGTGTTGTGGAAGACATCCTGCCTGGCTCCAGTTCCTCAGGGAACTCACCCTTCAGTCATCTGTGACTCCAGACCTGTTGTCCTGACATCCCACATAATGATGGTCCTGGAAAGACTTCTATTGTAAACTCTTACTTGTATTTTAATCTTCAAATTAATTTATGCTCTCTTTTCTGTGTTCTAATTTTTTCATGCAAAGCACCTTGAATTGCCTCGTCTTAAAAGTGTGCTATACGAACAAAATTGCCTTGCCTTGAGTAAGCAAACAGTATCAGGACCCTTTGGTTTTCTTCCAGCTTAGCTGGTATTGAAGATGCCACCGTCCACCTGATTCAACCAACCCACTGTCAGCAGGCAGCACTATGAGGATCATGTTCTTTGATCTCCCAGGTGCATTTTAAAAAATCAGCCTGATTTGCTCTGTCAGAAACTCCTCAAGACACAGATGGAGTCCTCAACAATCACCTGAATCAATGACTACCTGACAAACAGACCAGAGTTTTTTGGGACTGGATTATTTCTTATCAAATTAGGTGGTCAGCAGCACAAGAGCACCACCGAGGATGGTACACCATTCCTTTTCACTCTGTACACCTCAGAATTGCAACACAAATCAGAGACCTGTCATAAGTAGAAATACTCAGACAACTCTGCAGGTGTCGAGTGTATCAGAGGTGGACAACAAAATGAATGTGGAGAGCTGGTGAACCGCCCTGTGGCATGTCTTACCTTGAATGTGAACAGAACAAAGGAGAGGATTGTAGATTACAGAAGAAAATGGGAAAATCAAAAACCGTTTCCATCATGGGAGAAGAAGTGGAGTTGGTTGAGGAGTACAGATACCTCAGAGACAGCAGGACAGCAGACTGGACTGGAGACCCAACAATCAAGCCGTCTACAGTAATGGACAGAAGAGAGCAGACCGTTCTTCTTGAGGAACTTGAGGTTTCAAGGTGTGCAGAAAGATGCTGCGGATTTTCAAGTCTGATTAGAGAGTGTCATCTCTTCAGCCATCATCTGTTGGGTTAGCAGCATCAGAACCAGATACTTAAAAAGGCTCAACAGCCTGATGAAGAAGGCTGGTTCTGTTCTGGGGACGGCTGTGGAACCACTGGAGATGGTGATGCAAAGAAAGATTCTTCATGAATCAGAAAAAAATGAAAGTATGAGCTTCCTCTTCATGACGCTATCATCCAACAACAGAGTGTCTTCAGTCAGACGGTTCTTCAGTTTTCCTGCAACACAGACCGCTACAGGAAATCCTTCTTGTCCTTAAAGAAAGAATTATATGAGCTAAAACACCCCATTACCATCTGGGATCAATAAAGTATTGTTGAATTTAATTGAACTACATTTTCTTGGGGTGAAAAACAAGCATGAACCGTAATCATAAATAGGATGATCAACCTTGTCTTTATGGTTTTTCCATCATGATTCATATTTAGTGTCACACGTTTAGTGTGGGTGTATCATTTTACACTTCTAGTGAATGAGTTAGTAAGCCACTGCCACTGTGTACGTTCTTGTTGGGAACGAAGGAAGAAAGGCGTTTACAGTTTTGCTGAGTAATGACAAAAACTTGCCTGGGTCACATGCAGGCAGCTCAATAAAAAAAGGGTGTGCTCTCTCACAGACACCAGGGGGCGCATCAGATATCAAGTAGGAAAAGGCCGATTGGATTTGTTGTATTATTTTCCCTGATATATTGAAGTGGAGCCCAGGAAGAGTAAATGCTAGCTAATAATGAAAATACCCATCTCCTTTTATGTTTTATTATAAAAAGTTAATGTCGGATGGACAAAGCAGAAAATGGATAGTTATTATATTATAGATACCACCATATAACATGGTATGCGGTGGTTGCCCCTTCTCACCGAAATGGGGAATAGAAAACTGATTGTAAGACTATTAATTGATATATTTTTAAAGCCTTTCACGCTACAAACTATGGTCTACTGATAAAAAAAACCTCTGGAAAGATATAGCACAAAACTTTGCATCAATATTTGATGTTAGAATCTTCATATAAGTAATGTTGGCTGATTTCCTGATGGTTACTTGTGGTGTACCACAAGGTTCAGTGCTAGAGCCTCGATGTTTTCTGCTATATGGCTTATAGAATGTATCAAAATATTTCAGACTGAACTTATTTATTGATAATTCTGCGCTGATTAAAACTAGGGCCAGCTCCTGAGCACATTAGAAAGGGAAGTGATAGTTTGAAAAAGGTGAATTGACAAAAAAATTAACAAATGAAAACAAAACCATATTAATCAAATTCAGTCATATGCAAATAAAAAACTAAGGTAAGTCTGATAAAGTATGTTTGAATCATAAGAGTAGGCTATATCCGACACATTTTTATAGTTGGGTGTCAACTACAAATGGTATTAAAGTAGGATTCATAAAAATTTGTAAAATAATATGCAAATTTAATATAAAAAACATACAATACTGAACCAAAATGACATTATACATGTCATTCTTCACTAATACTCCCATGTATGATCTAAAGTGTCCGAGTTTTGGGAAATACTATTTACATGTCAAAACAGAACCCTTTGAATTATCAATTGCATGATATGTATGACAAACGAAATATTCAATAAATAGCATCAGTTAAAATGCTTCGATTTAGAACAACTCATCGATACACTGGCAATGTACAGCAATAATCTTCCAAACTCTAATCAGAAGTTGTTTGAAATCAAAGAAACAAAGCGTGAACTTGAAGGCATATGTATGTTTAACAGAAACTAAATTTATTTCTACAGTAGGTCTACCATAACTTGAATAGTTAGTAATAATAACGTCTGACCAGAATCGATAACTGTACCATGAGCAAACACTTAAAGTAACAAAATAGATACTATTACATAACTTTATAGGACTGGTCGGAGTTTCAACTCCAACATTGTATTTTTCCGCTCCCATTCCACAGAATCGCTACAGTCCCTCCGTCCGCCGTTCTTAAGGAAAATCCGCTCCAGCTTTTCGATGAAGCCGCTGACTCCGAAGGAGGGCAGGTAACCCGAGTCCCGCTCCAGTTCCTACAGGTGGTTGCAGTATTCCCCGGGTTTTGGTTCACACTTCTTTCCCGACTTTTTCCCCTTGCCGTGTTTTTTCTCCTCCAGCTTGCACTGTGTCTGGTTGAATTTGAATAGACTATGAGAGGCAACGTCTCCCGGTGTACAGCTTCAGGACAAAGTGCCATGCTTCGAAAAAACACCCCCACTATAAATATGGCGGGATTGAAGCATTTCACAGCCATGGGGATTAAATTTATCTCTGTAATTTAGCTTTTAATTTGCATACCTTGGTTTTGAAGCGTGTTTTTTTTAATTTCATGTATAGTGTTCGGTCCCGCTGAGCTTATTGGTATGATTTAAACATGCCCTTTCATCAGAGGACTGTTGAGCCGCGCCGTGCGAGTCGGTTATCGGCGAGGGACGGCTGGAAACCGAGGGAAGGAAGCGGGAGACGCAAACTCCGAAGAACTGTTTTATTCTCCTCTCTGGACGAGGTTAGCTGTCACACGCTGACCAACTTAATCCAACAACTCTCAGACCTCTCCCGACATGCCAGCGACATCTTCCTCGGCATCGAAATGGAGGCGGGGATGGTGTTCCGGAGGTCCTGCAGGATTCAGGGGCGCCTGCACCATCTGCAGAACGAGGTCCTCAGGTTGGATCCGAAGAAAGTGAAAATCCGTAAGTTCTGCAAAGTTGCTTGCCTCTTCCTTTTAAGCGTTGCACCTAACCCCGCAATATATTCAATGGGTGTGCTTTGTTGGTATATTTAAAATGTTAATGAAAGTTTAGAGTAATTATCAGGCAGGTGTCTCTATTCTCTTCCAATGTTACAGTCTGTTCAGGTCCAAGGTGACTGTTGACAGGACTGACCTATGTCCCCTGAACACATGGCTGTCTTTGTCTTCCTTCAAATTTATGTTAATAGGGGCGCAGAGTCCCTTCAGGAATGATGGATTTCCTCTCAGCTTCTTGTCCATCTGTGTTTAGATCTTTATAAGGGAAACAAGATCAAAGACCTTCCCAATCTTTCCTCAGCTTCTTCATGCAGCTTCAAGGATGTAAACAAAGTTGGTCAACAGAAGGATGAATGGAAAATCAATTTTCTAAACTCCAGGGTTCTGATTTGTTTTGCTTGTTATTGTAAAGCTGCTACTTGTCTAACACGGTGGTTACATATTAGCTCAGAGGCTGACTCATGATGTGGTGCCTGAGCAAGGTTATAGAGTGCCAAAATTGCCCCAGTACAAAAAAAGAAAATCATAAATCCTTGATATATTACACAGTCATACATAAATGTATCAACATTTAAAGAGGTAATTTATTCATTATTTAGATGACATTTTAAGTAATTAAAATTATATAGTTCTTCAAGCTTTATTCTAAAAAAAAATTTCTGAAAAATACCATGAACTAATTAATAAACTGATTGACACTTTTTTACACATCAAGCTATTAAAATGTTATTTCGAATTTAGCTCAGGATCAGGACTAAGAGTGCCAGAATCAGCGTACAACAATAAAAAAGAATAAAAAAAATCTGTTAATGTAAAAAATTGCATAAATGCAAACATTTATTACAATTTATTTACGTTTTTAAAAAAATGATTCCACGGTGCACCATGATTTTGATTTAAATAAATTTCGGGGGAAATTAATTGAATAAATAGAGGTATAAAATTAGTATTAGTAAGATTAATTTGGTAATTTACGAAAAATTGAGTTGAATGGTGTTAAAATCATAAAATAGTTTTAAACATGGGTTAATCTCTAAATCAGTTTAAATGGTAAATGGCCTGCATTTGTATAGCGCTTTACTCAGTCCCTACAGACCCCAAAAGCGCTTTACACTACATTCAGTCATCCACCCATTCACTCACGCATTCACACACTGATGATGGGAAGCTACGTTGTAGCTGCCCTGGGGCGCACTGACAGAGGTGAGGCTGCCGGGCCCTCTGTAAATGGCAAAGGGTGATTTGTCTTGCCTGTCAGAGCCGGGGCTTGAGCCACAGTCACTACACGATATAGAGTACATCAAGTGCCAGAACACATTTTAAAAACATACAAATCAAAAATACTCATTGTTAATAAAGTAAATGTAAGTTATAAAGTTACCTAAATATGTCATTTTTCCATATGCTTCTTTTAAAATGATGTAAAAATCATGTCATTATTTTTGTTTAATTTTTGTTTTTGTTAATATACTACAGCAAGCCATGAAATAATTTATTGTGGCTTATTAAATAGACTGTAGTATCTGACCGGTTAACAAGCTGACCAAATCCACCTCAGAGCTGTTATATTGATCAGATTAAAGCTAGCCATGCCCACTTCGTTGACAATTCGAACACATTTTATGAATTGATTAAATATATTCATGATACAATAATCCAGTAAAATAACAATCAAATATAAGATTTATGTAAAAAAGGATTTAATGTATTTGATTCATATTTTTGCTTTAGATTACACTAAACATTTAATTAGTTCTGGGTAATTTATTTGTGTCACTTACAGGGCTCCATAATAAGCAAAAATCGGGAGTTCTGATAAAGATCTGAAGCAAAGGCCACTTTGTGCCTCTGCCTTTAACTTAACCCTTTATTACGCTCTTGTGTTCATACATACTGTAGTTATGGGATTATGTTACCTGATGATTTCCGGCACGGCTCCTTTGATTATCTAATATGCCTCCAAAGCATGTTGCAAAGTAGGGTTCAAAAGACCAGTTCAGATTCCTCTAAGCACCAGTTAAATATGCCGGTTTCTGCTCTGACTCAGAGGCTTTTGTGTTTTGTTTCCCCTTTTTCGCCCTCCTTGTGACAGGAGTTGGTTCATCCTGTCTTGGGTCGGACCGTGAGTCACTGTCAGACAGTCAAAAGTAGCTGTGGGAAGTTGAGCTGAGCTGAAAGATCCCAGACATAAGTGAGAGTTTTGTACGATGAGCAATGCGTTGGAAGACGCTTAAAGAAACAGGAATGAAGAAGATGTGTCGAAGGAGTACACTCTCTTTACAAAAAAAAAATCACGCCATGACTTCTTTGTTATTCCCAAAGCAAAAGCCTGGTTTCTGCTTTTTTTTGTCATTGCAGCTGAAGACGAGGTGAGGGAGGGCAGGCGTGAATGCGGTGCGTTACGTTATGAGATTCGCACTTGCCAGCTCACACATGGCCCAGAGCGCAACCCCGAGTGTACAGAAGCGCTCGCTTCCAATTTATTACAGCACAGATCTGTCAGATTTACTTTGTCTTTCCACAAAGAAAGGGGGAGAAAAAAACAGCACCTGGTTTCTGAAGGGCCTTCCAGCGTTAAACTCTAGGAAGAAAGCGCTCCATTTGAATATGTCACGTCAGCTGGTGGCGTTCTGAATGAAAGTTGCTGTGAAACTCGTGTGACTTCATGACTTGGGGGGGAAGTTGTGGTGTTTCCAAACATATGCAGTCTTTTGTCTACAAAGCTGGATTTATAGTTCTTTATAATCTGAACCTCGATAAGACTTGATTTTGACTTTTGCTGACCAGCGGTGTTGAATTTGCTGCATCGCATAATATACCCTTTAAGTTTGCATGTAAATATTTACTTTAGGCAAGTCCCTCTATGGGTTTAACTTAGTTCAGAGGTGGATCATATTACAGGTGAGGGGCCCCTTTATGCTGGAATACCACTACTTGGAGGGGGGGTGGCGTAGAAAATGTGTGTACATCGACCTAAAGTAATCATGCTCGGATTGAATAGGTCAAATGAGATACCTACTTTTGTGTATTTTGCTACCATTACTCCATTAATGCTGAAGCAGAGGCCATCGGGGCAAAGTTCAGAGGTCGTCCTGTGGCGCTTTCAGCGGGGAGAACACCTGACATACAGAGTCAAGGGTTAAGCAAAGCTGGACGGGCTGGCTTGGATTTCTGCTTTAGGCCTAAAAAGGGCCGAGTCATCTGTATTCGGATAAACAGCGTGCTCCGCTGTTCCCTTTATGCGTGAACTCAGGCGATCGTGTCTTTCAGACTAAGCAGTAGCTCGTAATTTCTCAGGCGATGTCAGACGTAGAGGAGATGCATGGCATACAGCACCAAACGCACTTGGATCACACAAGAACCACTAACTTTATATTATTAGGTTTTAATATGATGGGTGGGTTTGAGAACATTAGGGAAGAAACAGCGTTATGAAGACCAAGGAGCACAGCAGACAGGTCAGTGAGAGAGTTGAGAAGCATGCTAAAAATCAGAATCTCGTGCAAAAGTTGATTTATTTCAGTAATTCAACTTTAAAGGGGAAACTAATACACGATATAGACTCATTACATTCCAGGTGAGATATTTCAGGCCTTTATTTGTTGTAATTTTGATTATTATGCCTTGCAGCTTATGAAAACCCCAAATTCAAAATGTTAGAAAATTGAATATTACACAAAATCAATAAAACAAGGATTTTAAATAAAAATGTCTGTCCTTTGAAAAGTATAAGCATGCATATGTACTCAGTACTTTGTTTGGGTCCCTTTTGCATCAAAGCGTTGTGGCCAAGAGGCAAACTCTGCCTTCTGAATGTGAAGCCAACCCGGAAGTGTCAAAAATTGCAGTTCAGCCCTCATCCATTATGAATAATTAGGGTAACAGTTACAGACTGTCAAAGAAGTTTCTGCTTTGGGGGGAGGCTTTATACCGGCTGAAGCTTCACCAGCTGTGAAGGGGGTTCTGTCAGGTGGCCGGGAGGAATGCTGTTCTGGTCGGAGCTTTTATTTTCTTCTACACGCGAGTTGGAGCTGGCGATCGGTCAGGTAACAGCAGAGCAGCAAAGTCGGCAGGACCGATAAACCGCAGCATCCAGAGCGGGAGACGGCTAGATCAGGCTGGAAGACTACAGAGTCGGACTCTAGACAGACTGGATGATCGCTGGTTAGATCAGTATTGGTGTGAGGAACACAGCTGGAGGCATGAACTAATGGATGAGATGTGAGGTGAGTCAAAAGCCTTTTTATTTTTTGAGAGAATCTGAGTTTTCATGCTGACTTTGTGACTGCTTTTTGCTGGATGTGTTGTTAAGATGAGCCCGTCTATGTCCTCACCCTCCACCGATGGTAATGGAAATAACACCATATTAAGCAGTATTGACCCGACCCATTTGGGTCTTATTATATCGATATGTTTTTTTTACTCGAGATGTTTCTGGGTCTAAAGTGATCGTCGTTAAAAAACGGGGTAAAAGTCTCTGAACCGCGGTCTTCCGGCTGGAACCGGCTGCAGCCTACATTAGCTTCAGTTAGCTCCCGGCTAGCTCCCGACTAGCTTGTAGCTATGTCGGCTCGGAGCTTTAACCCTCCGTCCCCAGCCTCACAGCGCCACTCTCAGCTCCACATGTTTGCCCATTTTTGGAGTTTCTGAGAGTGACGAGGCGAGTGACGCGGACAAGATGGCGGCAGTGGCAACCGCCCAGTTGGCTTCATTTTTGCTCTTCAGAAACCTATGGGTGACGTCAACGAGGGTTTGTCCAATATATATACAGTCTATGGTTGTGGCACGGATGCCATCAGATTGTGACACTACTGAGGTGTTGAGGAAGACCAGAATGCTTCAGTAGCGGCCTTCAGCTCTTCTGCATTGTCCATGTCTCTCATCTTTCTGTTGGTGAGGCTCCATAGATTCTCCATGGGGTTCAGGTAAGGCCAGTTTGCTGGCCAACTAAGCAAAGTATTCCCATGGTCATTGAACCAGGTTTTGGTACTTTTGGCAGTGTAGAAAGGTGCCAAGTCCTGCTGGAAAATGAAGTCAGCATCTCCATGAAGCTTGTCTGTGGAAGGAAGCATGAAGTACTCCAAATTGTCCTGTTAGATGGCTGTGTTGATTCTTGACTTAAAGCTCAGAGGACCAACCAAAGCAGAAGACATGGCTTCCCAGATCAACACAGATTGTGGAAACTTCTCACAGGACTTCAAGGGTCTTTGATTGTGTTCCTCTCCATTCTTCCTCCAGACTCTGGGACCTTGGTTTCTGCATGAGATGCGAAATTTACTCTCATCCCTACTGCTTTCGCACCTTTTTCCTTCCACATAACTTTCAATTAATGTACTTTGATACAGCACTTTGGGAACATCCGACCTCTTTTGCAGTTACCTCCTGAGCTTTTCCCTCCTTATGGAGAGTGTCCATGATGGGTTTTCTGCACTGCTGCAACGTCAGCAGTCTTCCTCATGATTGGGATTCCTACTGAACCAGACTGAGAGACAATTTAAAGGTTCAGGAACCCTTTGCAGGTGTTTTGGATAAATTAGCCGATCATAGTTTGACACTATGAGCCTAAAATATTGAACCTTAAATTTGGGGTTCTCATAAGCTGTAAGTCAGATATAATATATATAATATTATAACAAATAAAAGCTTTAAATATTTCACTCTGCATGTAATGAGTCTATATCATTTATTGGTTTCATCTTTTAAGTTGAACTACAGCAATAAAATCATTTTTGCCCCATATTCTTATTTTTTTAGTTTAAGTTGTAAAATGAAATCCTATTCCTTGAAATTCCCATGGAAATTGAAATAAAATAAGACACTAGCAACATCATAAGTGGTATGGTAGAGCTAAGAGGCCCATGGTAACGCTGGAGGAGCCGTAGAGATCCATAGCTGAAGTAGAAAAATCTGTTAATTGGATAACTAGTAGTTGTCTTCTCCGCAAAAATGGCCTTTTATGGAGGATTAGCCAGAAGAAATGTGTTGTGAAAAGAATACCATAAGAATTCTTGCTGGTGAAGGTGTTCTGGCCCGATGAGAACCTTGCATGTTTGAGTCGGCTTGTAAAAGGCAGTGTGGTCAGATAACGATGGAGCTAAATAAAAGCAGTCCTGGAAAAAAAAAATCTAAAAGACTCAACAGGAGCTGAGGTTGAGCTTACTACATTTATTGGTTTAAATCCAATCATTGTCATTTGTTAGAATGGCCAGGGCCTGAAATTCAATTTCAAAAACGGGGGGGAAGTCCCCCTCATATATGTCTGTACGGGGGGGATTTAAATATAGAAGGGGGGGTGTTTACGCGATATTGCGGGTCTTTATGTTTACATAATGATACCTTACGTCCAGTTTATGGCCAGCTTTCATTGGAATCCTTCAGCGTTCTCATCTTCATTACTCTTGTCCCTTTCTTTGTTTCATCTCCTCTGTCTGATCTTTTTCCTCACACAGAAGTTAAAAAAACAGATATAAACTTTCCAGGAACTACTTGTGGAATTAACAATAGCCCTTAACATTGTTGTATTCTTACCTCAGACTGATGCATGTATTAATTTTCTTTTTTAATCTTTCTTAGTGCTCCTCATAGCCGCATCTGTGGCCATCTTTTCTTTAGTCGGAATTTTGTCTTGGCCTCAAACACCGTATCCTTCTCCATTGTAATAACTTTGAAATTTAAAAATCAAATAAAAAATGATCCTTTTTGCTGCTCTGGCATTAGAAATTATCTGAACTATTTACATTGCAGAACTTTGTTGTCCAATTCTCTGTACTGCATCTTTGCTCTTTTTTGTGCTTCTTTATCTCTTGTCTCCATCCTCCCTCCTGCTCTGATTTCTGTCTCTGAATTCCTTTATCTCAAACTGATGAATTTTCATTAATCCAAATTTTAACATAAAGAGTTTGTCGATGCGGCATCAAACACAATTGAAACTATATACATTAATGTATCTGTTAGCTCACAGTAATACTTAGTTTTGGAGGGGGGTCCTCCCACACTCTGTTTGGTCCTCTGTCCTGTCTGTCCTCTGATTTCAAAAGAGCTCTTATCAAATGGAAAGAGATGAAGCACAGAAGACAAACTGCTCTTGCGGAGGGCCAAGCTCTGAAATCAGCATCAGATTGGTGAGATTTGTGTTATTCAGAGAATTTCTGAATTTTGTTTTTATCCTGTTTTGCGTGCTGAATCCACGTTCACATGAAACACTGGCAACTGGGATGACTAGAGCAATCTTAATGAGCTTCTCCATTTCAGTGAACACACCCCTATGGTCACTCAAAACAGCCTCTGCAAACTGCTGAAAGGTCAATGGGGCATACGAGTCACTGGAAACCATAGTTTGCTTCAGCAAGGCAAACTCAGAGCGTCCATCCACTGCACTTACATAGTTTTAGAAGTGTGCAAGAAGGTTGTCCAGTTTTTCAAGGCCATAGTCAGAAAAATTATCTGACCTTTTTGCCATAATGGCTTTTTTTGGCTCCAAAATTGTAAACCATGATAGAACATCCACTGTCTCAGAGGGGAATCTTCTCTCAATTTCTGTTATTAAAGATCCCACATACCTGCTCTTCATGTCATCAAAGGCTGGTTTTTGGGTGTGGCAGTCAAAAATTGTGTCTCCTTTAAATTTGTTTCCATCTAGAGAGCTGAAAAATTCCCTTTCTGCAGGGCCAGGTCGGATGATTATTTCCTTCAGGGCCTCTTTGGTACTTTCAACCATTGGCTGTGCTGTGGAGAAGTCCAGATCTTCTCTTTGAAAATGTTTTGAGAGAAGGATCACATGCATCAGTACATCCTTCATCATGTGACAGAGGGCCAGAAAGTTAAACTGTCTGACAGCTCGTAGCAAACCTTTTGCTTTGTCAGCATCTTGTGCATTAGAGGAAGCCATTTGCTCCAGGACATCTCTCAGGGATTTCAGTGATCTACACACTACTGACACTGCATTGTGAATTGACAGCCACCTTACTGCATGTGGCTGGGTGAACTTCAGCTGGGGTTCATCCAGCTGTTTCTGCAATTCATGCAGCTTGTTGCTCCTGACAGCAGAATTACTGAAAAAAATAAAAATTGATCTCAAATCCTGCTGAAACCTTTTCACCTGTGGTACAGAATTGGCTGCATCACTGGCAGCAAGTGCGAGACGATGAGCTGTACAGTGGATGCCTACCAGGTTTGGGTTGTATACCTCTCTGAGTTTTTTAATAACTCCTTGTCTGCATCCTGTCATTACAGCAGCTCCATCAGTGCAAACTGCTGCAAGTTTTTTTCCATGCAGTTTTTTTTCTGTCAAGAGCTGTTTTACATCTTCAACAATAGTGTCTGCTCTTCCATCAGCAATTTCAGAATTCCTTATCAGTTTTGTTTTGACCTTGTTGTCATCTATGAACCTGACATAGATAATCAGTCGTTTGGTGTTACTAATGTCAGTTGATTCATCCAATATTAATGAAAACACAGGACTTCTTTCAACAGCTTTGTCAACATCTTCTACAAGTGTGCTTGCAATAGCTTGGTGCATTTCTGACAGTCCTTTTTCATTGATGTAGCTACCATAGATTGATGTTTCTGTAAGATTTTTGAAAGTGGGACACTCCATATCTTTCAAGAATTTAACCAGATTGCAAAATTTAGCTTTTGCCATTTCATTTTTTGCAATAAAATATGCAGTTTTCAGAAGCCCCTTAATTTCTGCAGCAGACTGTAAATGCGCATCTTCGATAGCTTTGGCCATTACATTTTTTGCTGAATCCGCCTCACGTTTTCTTTTCATTGCTGCGGTGTGAGCCACACCATCAGCGTGACGGCGTAAAGTTGATGTTTTGTAGCATCGACTTGCAAAAGGCCCAGCGCCGTATGTTTTACAAATAGAGCAGTTCATTTCACCGTTATTATTTTCAAGCCAGGGATAAAGCCTGAACCAGTTAGTCTGAAACTTATCTTTAGTCTGCTTGATAACGTTACTATCAGTGACGCTACCTCTTTGAAAATCCGGAGGATCTGGGTCATTCACAGCATCGCTGGACTCGACGTTTCCTCCCTCGCTGGGGATTTCTTGTAAAGTTTTTTTTGGAGCAGGTTCTCCTTCGTTGTTAGATTTCCGTTTTAACCAGCGGTACATGTTTGCGTGCTTTGTTAGCAAGAGACTGAGTAAGCTTGTACTTTAATTAGAGAAGAAAAAAGCGCGGCGCAAACCACCGAGATGAGGAAAGGTTTCTTCTTCGTGTGATTTTAATAGCTCAGATACAAACGTCCACATTCGCTGGAGGCTATGCGGGACTTTCCCGCATTATAAAACTAGATTTGCGAGAACCGACTATATAACGCGCAATACCCGCAATCCCGCAGTGAATTTCAGGCTCTGAATGGCCTTGAAAAAACCCAGATCAAGACTCAAGTTTTCTGCTTTTTGGTGACGATTATATAAGAAGCTTCACCTCCTGCCCGGCGCTGTATGCGAGGGCTGTTTTTTATCCTATATGTTGACCTTCAGCCAAATATAGCCTAATGTTGAACTGGGAGCAATTTATTTTTAATGATGAATCTAGGTCAAATTGTTGAAGGTTAATTGGAGTTGGATTAATCTCGGGGCTTCCTTGTCTGACTTCTTGATGCCCACCAGCTGGATCTTGGGAATGCTCACACACATTCACACACACAGAGTAAAAAAAAAGGGGACCCACTAAATAGTCCATTAATCCGTCTTGTCTTTCCCTCACACTCTTACACACAGAGCATTCCTCCTGTAGCCCTCAGATATTTTTAGGTGCATGTCTTGGCCTGATCTTTCATCTGCCCCATGCTGTCATGTTGAGGGTGTGTTGCTATGTTCAAGTGTTCCTCCAAGATCCCTCTGTGTATTTGTGGGAGCACGAACTAGTGTCTGTTGACGGACAGGCTGGGACTGCTCTGGTTGAGTTGCAAAATCCCGCTTGAGATCCAAGTTGGTTTCCCTTTTAAAACCACTTTCATGCCTGGATAAACTAATCGCTGTTTCGTTTTTTTTTTTCGTTTCCCGTTTGCCACCCAAAGACGGTCGTTTTTTTGTTTTTTTCCCTGCTTCACTTCTCTTTGCTCCCTATTCACTCGGCCTCACCCCGGTTCCCTGCCTTTCATTGATGGAGACCAGTCATTACGCTGACAGAATCCACAAGTCGGTTCCCACAGAACTGGCTCCAGAGAGAGGCAAGCCTGGCCTGGTTCTGGAGGGCAACCTGCTCCCATGAGGAACAAAAGATTCGTGTCCAGTTATACAGACAGAGAGGAATCTAGGAGATGGGGGGGTCATGGTGATAATTACTGGGACAGACCTGTAGCATTTGGAGGTTTGGTGCTGAGCTGCATCTAATATGGTCCGGAAGTATGGAAATGTGTTTAAAGCCAGGATCTTTCTTTGCATCCATCTTTTTTAAAGAATGTTTCCTCTTTTTCCCAGTTCCTTCTATCTTCCCTCCCTCCTTTTTTCGTTTCCTTCTGTCCTTCCTACCTTGTGGCTTCTCTCAACTCCTCTTCTTTCTCTCCCTTTCTTTTTTGGGTCTTTCTCTCTTTTTTGTGTGCTTCCGCTCTTCCTTTTTCATGTCCTTCTTTTCTGCTATTACTATCCGTACTTCCTTTGTTTCTTGTGTCCCTTTGGATCTCTGTCCTTCCTCGTATAATTCATCCCTTCTCTCTTTGTCCTTCCTTTCTTTCAATCCTTTTATCTTTCATTTTTGTCATTATTTATTTTAGTAGTGGGCAATATAAAAGGTAGGCTATAAGGTAGAAATGAGATAAATTAAGCCAAAGCAAAAGATTTTGACTATACCGCCATATTGCGGTTACGCATTTTGATGATGCCATCAAGCTGTGCCTACATTGTAGCCGGTGCGCAAAGAGGATATAAATACTGATGTTTCTTTTTACACAGGACAATGCAAGTTTAATTTTTATTGTTTTTAAATAGGGCTGGTTTCTTTCAGCACGATATAAAATTCATAAATAGGTAACCAGGAAAGCAGAGAATTTTTTAACTTTATTTTCATAACATCTAGCATTTATTTGATTTAAAATATCATCATCTTTATGTGTTGAGTATTTTTGTGTTTCATTGTGATGCAAAAAGGAATATTTTTTTATGTATTTTGCACAATACATTTTGTTTAAATGGTATTGTAAACCTTTTTGAAGTTGTTTTCCGACAACGTCTGGAAAGTGAGAATGTTTATAAGCAGTAATTGTGACATGAAGAAAAAAAACAAAAAAAACCCTATCTATATATATATATATATATATATATATATATAAATATATATATATATATATATATATAATAAAATATATATATATATATATATAATATTAATTAAATATATATACGCAATACATATTGTTACCGCACATTGTTCAGATTATATCACAAAATAGATTTGAGGCCATATCACCCATTCCTAATTTCTTTCCTCCTTTCACTCCCACTGTTCATGCTGACAGTCAGTGGTTTTTGCAGGCTTCACATTTACAGACTAAAGAATGTAGAAATACTTGGTGAACTTCACGGTGAACTTTAGTCTTGTAGAGTTCTTATGTCTGTATGTGAAGTTCACAGCTGCCCTTTCTCATGCTTCTGTTCAGACCTCCCTAAAATTTGGACACAGTCCTGTTTGAAGCTCAGAGGAATCCAGGAATCCTGCCATAACACGGTTTTTTGCCTTCATCCGTGATGCTCCTACAACAGATGCTTTCTTTTCAGCAGCTTTTTCTAGTTTTGTTTTGTTTTAAGCATTTTAAGTGATTATTTTTGACATAATTTAATATAACGCTGTATCTGTTCACACTGACCTGACTGCATGTAAAACCAGATTTGAGCTGCATTATTAGATGGTTCTCTCCGCAGAGCACATATATCCCTCTGTACTTTGTTTCACACAGTAAATGTTCGTTGTTTTTCTTCATATTAGATATCCACACATGCATAAGTATGTTCCCACATTTAGAGAACCCACATGTGGGACTGGTGTGCTAGCTAGTTGGTAGTTGAGGTTGCTGTGGGGTAATAAGCAGTCAATAAGGAGATGGTTTAATCCCCTCTGCGGTGACGGTTTTCCGAGAGAGTACCGACTGGAAGTCCCCCCGGGGGATGCTGGATCTCGCCCGTTTTGGTGTTTTTTTCCCCTGCACATCTCAGCTTCAACATGTTCAGCCTTTTGCACACACGGTAGATTCTAAAGAGTTTTATAAGTTTGAGAAATGCACACATATTGTTTGTGGCACCAGTCAGAGATCCTTGTTCAAGGTGCTCAACATAGGTAATGCTAACAATCTAAATATTCATTTACTGAGGTTTTGATAGAATTTAACCTGAAAAATATTTTAAAAAGCAAACGTATAAAGAGAATAGAGTCTAGCTTTAAAGACAGTTTTAATATATATACAGTGTTCTGGTCCATTTTGGTGTTCTAGTAGATTTTATTAATGTTTTGAAATGGTCAGGTATTTTGCAAATCATGACTTCTAAAGTGTTAGTCCCCATTAGGCGTATGCCAACTTTATTATGTTTTACTACATTATATAGACTGACTCAGCTGAGATCTCCCTGTAGTTTGGAAACTTTGCTTTTCTTAGCATTTCTGCATTTCCCTTGCTCTGGACTGTCCTTGCTTTGTATGACCGACGATCTTTCCAAACAGCAAATTCAATGACGGAAAAAGGTTAGCAGCCAGCTGGCCAGCAGTGTGCAGCACATGATTAGGGAATCTATTCTCCATACAGCAGAACATACCTCCGTTCACTCTGACATCATTAAAAGTTTTATAAACATTTAGGAACTGAGAGAAAATGTTTTGTTTTAGAACAGCTGAATGCCTTGATACTAGGGTTGGGCGATGTCCACCAAATTGAGAGTTAACGATGTTGACAGTAAAACATCGTGATGGACGATGACATCGTTGGGGGGGGGTTGGTTGGTTACTTTTTTTTTTTACATTTATCTCTTCACACCAGCCTAAAAAGTACTTAAAATACAGCTTTAGTTACTTTACTACCATTACACAAGCAGTTTGTGAGTTGTGAATATGGATTTGAAATCCATATTCCCACTTTTATGTGCGCATGGATTTCACAGCTTTAAACTGAAAAACTGACATAATTTCTTTACCTTGTAAAAATGATGACTAAGTTATACTTAATAAACTCACACCAGGTTGTTCTCCTTCCAGGTAAAAGTCTTAATATAAATTCTTCCAATCGAGCATACACCACTACATCAGCTGACAGGTGAACAGCTGATCTCCTCAGCCAAAAGCAGCTGTAAAACAAAGGGCAGGCACCGATATCCGCGCACCCTTGACTCATAGTGCGCATAGTGCAACGTTTGTGGCCATCTTTGCTCGTTTCTCAAAACAGGTGAAACGGTAATTATCTTCCTCGCTCTGACTGTCTGCCACCGGAGACTTGTTAGAGTTGTAATCGGGCCTTAAAAGTTGGCCCCGAACCGACCTGAACCAGAGAGAGTTCAAGAGTATATTTGGATTGGCAGCTTATTATAGCGCAGACCGATTAAACCCCACATTTTTCGCTAGGAAAAAAAACTGGCACCTTGATAGTCACGTTGTCCGGTTTTCAATTTATTGAACAAATGTTTGGAACTCCGGTCAAATAGGCCTGAAGCTTAAAATGATAAATGAATAACAATAATTTCAAGCCATGTTGATTTCTAACTTTTGGTTTAGTCAGCAGGTATAGAAAGCTTTAACCGCTTGGTTCTGTTAGTCTTTCTCGCCTTCGTGCGTTTCTGTCTGCGCTCTATCTGACTTTGGACATCAGGGAGATGCTATATAAATGCAGGAGGCTTCTGCAACTTCAAACTATAATAGTGCATTTCTTCTTCAGCATTTTCTTTGAGTTTATCTGAGAGGAGTGGGTCTTTACCATTATGACATGCTGTGTGCTGGTAACATCTTGACAGGTAGATTGGGAATAATGCAGCGCCTTAATCTAAATTATCGCGCTAAAGAGGCGGACAGGTTCGGGTAAAGATTTTCAGCTCTACTGCGCGGTAATTGCTCGTGGTGTTCGGCCATTGGGTTCAGTCTTTGCCGTTCTGCCTCGGCTCTTTTTATGTTTAGCTTAACAAGTTTTGCACAGCTGTAACAAAGCAGTTGGTTGCTGCGCTCCTTGTCCTAAATCATCCAGATCAATTCTTTTTTCTTTCATTTTTTTTTTTTGAGCTTCACAGAGCGAAACAAATGCAAACAAAACAACCAAATCCAGACACTCAAACCACGGCAAATAAATAAAAAAAAATATACAAATATTTTCCTCTGTGCTTCACTCGTTAGTTATATTCTCAGTGTTTACAGAGCGGTCCATGCAAAGGTTTTAGTTAAACTATAGAAGAGACTAAAGGATTAGTGCGTGTCTGACAGAGTGGGGGGCGTGGCATCACGATGGTGGCTTTCCATCGTGATCTTGGTCAACCATCACGATGGACGATAACATCGTTCATCGGCAAAACCCTACTTGATAACATCTTCGCTCCTCCTTCTGCTCTTCATCTTATCTCTTTTCCTTCGTCTTCCTTCCACCTTTTTTTCTGATTTATGTCCTTTGTTACTTGTGCATTTCCTTCTCTCTTTCTGTTCTTATTTTCTAATTTTTCTCTGATTTAAAACCTTTTCTAAATTGAAAAACATAAAAAAGTAGCTTGACCGGTTTTGGGACCTGAAGAGGCTGAAAATCCTGTTTGACTAGATTTTGAGTCAAACATTGTTCTATCTTCTATAAGTATAGCTAGAAATAAAACTTGAATTGTTTTTTGTTAGGATCATCAGCAGCTTGTGCCAGATTGTTTTGTTGTTACAATAATGCTAAATATTTGAGGATTGCTTCATTTTTACACTGCAAAAGGTTTTTATTTAGAGCGCAGCTGTAGAGTTGAAGTTTGAGGTCACGTTTCAGATTTTTACACAGCTATTGTTACAGAGGAAAAGTATCACACACAACCAGATGTTTAGGTCGAAATGCGCTTCCTCGAAAGACAAACAGGAGCTGAGCTGCCAGCAAATCTCTGGCGAAAACCCTTGATGACGGATGAGCCTGCATGAGCCCCCCCACTCCTCCAACTCCCAGAAGGCAAATTAAAGAACAGAATTACTGTCCAAGAGACAGGAATGTTGCAGTAAGTATATATTTTTTAAAGAGACGACTGATTTAAACATTTTCCGTTTTTACGTGGCTCTGTCTGCACAGACGTCATATGAATGCATCATATTCTTTTCTATCAGCTTTTTTCACTCTGTTCTGTCATCCTTTGTCTCTTTCTGTTCTTTCATATCGTTTCCACAGTGTTCTTCTCTCATCTCTTTCATTTTCTGCACTTTGATGTCATCCTCATACTACCCTGCTGCCCACAACACAGACGAGGCCCCTGATTCCCTTCATCTTTTGCCTTCATTGTCTCTCATATAATCAGTTTAAAGGTTAATTATATGACTTCTTATTTTACATTCATTTCCCCTCATATATATATATATATTTTTTTTTTTGCTCAGAATCCTTTTTGTTAATGTGTTTGACATTTAGAACTGTCAGCAGAATACCGTCGCAGTCCTAATCATGTAGAAACAATCATGAAAAGCCTCTTTTTCTTTGGCATTATAGTGATTAAAGTAGCTCACACACAGAATTGCTTTACGCTGCTTTGTACACAACATGTGGTATTTCAGCATTTTTTGCCCGCAATAAGTCATAAAACTACAATAGAAGATTTTGAAACATAAACACGGCTCTCTTTACCAATTTTCAAATAAACAAATAAATGAGAAGATTTTTTTTATTTGTATTGCTGTTTGTATTGAAGATGTAAGTAATAATTTGAGAAATATATGGTATAATATATCTCAATAAAATACCGTTGCGCTGTTGGCTCAGATCAACAGCCTGCATCAGTTGCTTCTATTTAACATAAAAAATGCAACAATTATTCCTAGTGAAGGTAAAATAATCTATATTCATTTTTAAAGTGCTTAACAATATCTAAAACATTTTATTGTTGTTTTAAGATCTCTATATATGCAGAGCAGCGTTTTCTACAGATTTGAAGTTAATGGTGGTGGTGGAATGGAGGGGTATGTACATTAGGACTACCCTGTTTCTGACCGGGTTGGGGGGGTGATTCCTAAAAGTTAATAATTTATAAAAAAAAGTTAATAGTTGGTTAGACAGTTTTATTACATTAATTTTAACTTTAATAAAAAAAAGCAAATTAAATACTTGAATTTTAAAGTGTTTCTGTAGTTGCAATGTTTTTCTTTGTGATTGTATTTTATTTGTGTGTGAGACTTTGTTCAGGTCCAATAAAATAGATTGCAGTGAACTGCACAATTCTCTTGTGTTTTCCTAGTTCTTAATGAAATGGTGAAAGTAATAGCCAAATAGCCGATAGCCGATTAATTGATTTGTCGTAAAAATAATCAACAGATTAATCGATTATGAAAATAATCGTTAGTTGCATACCTAGAGCTTATCAATCTTTACATCTTTCTTCCAGGACTATAGAAGGAGCATTAAACGTGCTGCACCAGCGAGGTGCATCTAGTATATTTGAAAATAAGACCTCTTCACGTTACTTTTACAAATATATCTTTAAACATAATATGTCAAATTTGATCAATATTTTGCACACTGTTGCTAAATATTCATTCCTCTCACTTTGTGCTTTCCGGAGACGTTCCGCATATGAACCACAGTCATTGTGAACGGCAGTCCGTTGGGAAGCTGGACTGCATCCGTTCCGCACACTGTGTGATTCGGGCGTGAGAGTTGAAGGGGTTTTAGGAAGCAGGCAGAAGCCCTAAATCATAGAGGAATATATTTTTGTTGCTGGTGGTGCAGACTGAATAGCTTTCACATGTGGGTTTTGTTTTCATTTGCGTGTAAGTATGCAATTTATTGTCTGTCTCTTGTCTGTCTGCCTTGATATAGGGTGTTTATCCCCAAGATCCAGAAGGAAATGAGAGGATTTTGAGGTCAAGACTAGCTTGTGTATTTGAAAATCTCAGCTTGTTGGAGAAAGTAGAAATGTGCCACTGACGTAGGTTAACTGTTATGTTTTTGTCTTTAAGTCTCACCAGAGGGCCTTGATTTACAGCAAGTGCAGTAAATACCAATTTTCACACATGTAGAAGTTTTCATCTTAAAGTCATTGTTAGGGTTAATTTTAGTAGATTTTCCATTAATCCTACAACACAATAGCAACCACTGTGTTCAGCCTATGTTAAATCTCCTTTAAACATGTAATAATCTGTGGGGGAAACCCCAAGTTTGGTTTCCAGAACAGATCCGGGGATCCCCCATGACTGAAGGAAGCGCCTATGTTCTCCCCTTTCTAGACATCTTTACTGCAAAACAAGCAGTGCAGAGTCATGTGAAGCTTTACTCTAACCAGCTTTAATGGCAGCAATTTAAATGGCCATCGGGGGTGTGTGTACAAGAGGCAGAGTGGCTGGCAGGCAAACATGCATCTATACAGTACATGATGATGAACGGCAGCAGATGGTGGCTCACCTAACAGGAACACTATGGCTATTGTTATCCAGCATTTGCACTCTACTGTACGCACAACTCATTCTGGTTTTACCCTCTGAAAAATAAACAAATTTGTTCTGTCTGCCACTTAGATGTCAGATTAACATAGTCATTCATAGTGACCGAGTTGTAGCTTTTTGGTTAAGGACATTAAAATACATTTTGTGTAATTATATCAGCACTGGCGGGATAAAGTCCATTGCAAACTCTGACGAGAACCTTTTTTATAGATCACATCGAGTTGTTTCAGATGAAACATTTGCATTTGAAACCCAGATACAGGGAGAATAGAAGTTTGAGTGGAGCCACCTTCGGTTATATTTGGATTGGAAGAGAATTCATTGCAAACAGCTGTTTGCTGACTGTTTTGAGACATAAATTTAGTCCTCTAAACATCAGTGACCTTGCATAACTTGAACTTCCTCAGCTGAATAAACAAGAGGAGCTAATGCCAGGATCACTAAGTTGTTTTGTTCTTTCACAGCGGACCATTTATGACACTTGAGACTTTATTATTTGTGCATTCCATCATTTGCATTGAGCAACGTCTCACCTTTTTGCAATAATGCTAGTTTAAACACAACATTGGATGAGGTGCACTGTGTAATACGCTGGCTTTATTTTAGTTTAGGCTAGATCCAAAGTTCTGTGACGGAACAAGCCCCATATTTAGATCTGCAAGAGCTTTGTATCGGCTGTCACCACCATGAGGAGATGATGACGGTGTGAAGCAGTGTGTTGACAGGGTTGAGGTGAGCTCTGTTTACTGTTGCATCAGGAGCTTTGTAAAGGGAGAAATCTCTTTTGGATGAGAAAGTACCACATTAAACAGTTCACTCCACAACTGCTACTTTTTAAAAACATTGTACGGCGTACTTCCCCTTTAATTATTAAAATAAGTTATCACACCCATGATTCTACTTTTTTAAAACAAGCATGTATTTCCTATCTTTTTCCACCCTGTAGGTCTGTATGTTGGTATTGATTGAGGTCACTGTATAAATACTCCACCCTGCACTGTACTACTGTAGTTCATTGAGCAATTACTGTTTTTTACCCTTAGGTTTTTAATATTTACATTCAAGAAAGAAAAAAAAACATAACCTGATTTATTTTTTTACACAGTTAAAAAAACAAGTATTTTTACTGTAATTAAATCATAACAGTGATTATAAAATAAACTAGGGCTGTGAGTATGTTTGGAAACACAGATTTTGCGACATTTTGTTGAATACTACAATGACTATAGATTGTAACTAGATATGTAGAAAGAGATTCTAGAGCAAAAAAACTCACAACCAAAAGTACAGACACAATGAGTGAAAAATCTGAGCAAAGTACAGAGTTAGTTTTGATGCTAACTAGTTATCTTATTGTCTTTATGCAGCAGACAAATGGATTACTTTCAGGATATTCTTGTTAATTCAGAGTAGGCTCCACTAATGGGATAAGTTAAATAGAAGATACTTAATGTCCACTCACTGCCATCCATCGTGGAATGCTGAATCAGGAGGTTATGTTTTAGCAAGGGTTTGTCTGTTTATTTAGTTACCAACATGGGTCAAAAAGTTAAAGGTGGATTTTGTTGTCATTCCATCAGGATATGTCTGCAATGGAACTAGGAACAAGTGTTGCACTTTTAAGGTGATCGGAAAACCACCATTAACAAAAAAAGTCATCTTCATGAATGACTACTGAACTATTGATATTAGATCACGACATAAATGGGTGGGATTATTGAGCTGCCTTGGCAGAGGTTTGCAATCTCAGTGCTTTTTTAGCTAGGCCTATATGCAACTTCTAAAGTTAGATTTTTTTTGTTCTGATTTTTCAAAAAGAATCAGTTTAAAAGTGATGGATTTTATTTTTTTATCCCATTCCTGATGCAGGTCCACTGTGTTTCATCAATCTCGCCACTTCCCCACAACACTGTGTGACAAAAGCATGTGTATCTGTGTTTGTTGCTCTATGAAATTTGACATACTGTCAGCTGGAATCCCCATTGGCTACTGCATTTTGCCCGGTAGCAGCTTGAGCTGTCTGCCTTATCTACAAAGACTTCATTGTGTGGTGTTTTTTAAGGTCATGCATGGATGTGTGTTCACAACATTAGATCCTTTCAAAGCTTCCATCAGTAATTTGAGTGATGGAAGAGAAGATTACTGGTTTACAGCTGTTAGTAATTGTCAGCATCTTCTATTTGCACAAGATGTGGTGTTGGGTGATTTCATATGTTTGGCCTAAATTTGTTGTCATGTTGGTATTTCCTTTTTTTTAAGGCCTGGGAATCTGCTCTTATTCTCTCCAACTTTTCTCACATTGGGCTGGGTGTCTCATGAATTAGACAAAAAGAACTCTTACAGACATCCATCAGTATTCAGTACAGCTTGAGCTGTACTTAGTGCTGAGAGTGCTGAGATTTTTGGTTTTGCCTAAGGAGATCAGTGGAGTATATGATGGGTTGCAAAACATGCACACAAACACTGACATTAGCCAACATCCATGAACCAGAAACTGATTGGCAGGAGTTGAAACTGAAGCTCTTAAAGTAGTTTCATCAGTGTTTGTTCTGTATGGCAAGATTCTGTAAAATGCATTGTGAAAATTAACAAATGGCAGACAAAGAATTAACGTCCCTTTTATAGATATGATCTACAAACACACACTTAAAGAATGAGGTCACTTGCCTTTATACGAACATGAACTTTAGTGAACTATTGGTCAATCCTTTGGATCTACAACATCTTAAACTGTCTTCGGAAGGGTGTCTACAACGTTCAGAAGTGATTATGGGAATATGTTACCATTCTTACAGGAGAGCTTTTGTTAAGTCAAACACTGAAGGGGGACTTGAAGGCCTGGTTCACGTTTACTTCTCTTATTTATCCCAAAGGTGCTCTATCAATATAAGCTTGCCAAACTAACACATTGGTCTCCTTATAAACATTTCCTTGGAGCACTCTTGTGCAGTCAAGTTGGAAAAAGGAAGAGGCCATGCCCAAACCCTTTCACATTGGTACCCTTTAGCATTTAACAGTACCTTTACCTTTAAGTTGAAGGCTAAACCCACCTCTGAAAATCAGCCCTGAATCATTATCCCATAAGAACCAAACTTCACATTTGATACAAAGTCGAGAAAAAAGTTTACCTGATAACCTGAAAACTCAGAGTCATCCAATGGTTTACCAAACAGGAACTTTGGGGTTCTGTTGCTGCTCACTCTGTAGAAAGTGGCCAACATCTTGCACAAATGCTGTTTAGCATCCTCTAACCCTCTAAAATGCTAAAAAAAACAACTCAAAACATTCTTAATTTCTCCTAAAATACAAAGCTCTACTTGGTTTTTTTAAATTGAATTTGTTTTTTCTAATGAACTGAATGTATCATTGCACCCCTGTTTTTGACATATTTGGAAACGAAAAGCAGGTTGTATATGTTTTTCAGAGAAAAAAACAAAAACTTTTCAATACAACTATTGTCCAAGTGTGATAAAATGTGCCTTACTCATGGTTGCACTTCACCTACTTAGAATTAAGGTTAGTCTGTCTATGACAGAGGCCCTCTCCTACCATACAGTAAGACTGGACTTTCAGAGTCAAAAAGTTGGGATTATGATGAGGATAATTTCATATGACTACAGAGTGGTTTAATCTTCTTAGTCCCTCCTGGAGTCTGAACAGCCAATTAATGGGGGCGGAATATGAGTGTAAAGATTAGACAACAATAGCTGATTGGAAATCAAGCGTATATATGTCTACAGATGTCTTACCTGTTGGTTTTATAGGAATTATGGCTGTTGGAGGATGTAATTATGGATATGATTAATTGCATGCTACTTTAGGCTGTGGTAAATGTTGACTTTACTGCTTCCTCCGCTGTATAAACCATATCCTCTGAATATATTGTAGTGTTTCTGAGCTTTTCTGCTGCTGTTGTTGGCTTGGGTTTTTCCCTCTGTGCCAGACATTGACGTTTTTGCTTGTCTAAACATTTCACAGATGGCAGAGTTTTAAACTGGTGGCATTAGTGTTGAGATACTGCTTTCCACGATGAGAAAAGGGCTGAATTTGAAAATAGCTAAAGCTTTTGGTCACTACTTGAGTCCTGAGATCACTGCCAGGTAAGATATGTTGTCTCAGCTGTGTGTGGTAGGAAATTGGGTTCATTTGTAGGACTGTGGCTAGGGGTACCATTATATCTGGGTGTTTTCTTTAGCCACAGGTGAATCTTAAGTCCTTATTGGTTGGTATCCCAAAGCTTTCATTGTTAAATTAATGCATTTAACATGCAACGTTTAGCATGTATATTTACACAGTGGGTTATTAAGCTTGGGAATGAGTCACCACAAACTGAATGCGTTTAAAGGACCAGCTTCAGGCTGTAGGACATTATGTACTCTTGTGGTACCGGGGGATCGGGTAACTATTGTCAGTTGTGTCATTTGTCCTGTTTCACTGGAGAGTTTCACTTGCGTCTCTTGAGAAGTTTCTAGCTGAAAGCAATCTCCTAGTTTTGGTTTTGTGTCAAGTTTCAGTGTTCAGTGTTTTCACCGTTATGGTTTGCAGTTTGAGATTGCGTAATTTTAGTCAACATTTTCTCTCAGTTGGCTTCATCCTACAGATTCTTTAGGTGCAGGTATTTGACCCAGCCTGGAAAAAAGATTGACTTTTATGTCAGTGTTTACCTGATGCATTGTTCCATCCATCCATCCAGGCCTATGCGGTACACCGTTTCATAACAAAAACCAGTGTTTATTTTCGTTACAATATGAATTTTTAATATACCGATATATCGGTGAATAGCTCAGAAAACGTTGGGAATGTTTGATGTGGGGAAGTGTTACAACGGGGACCGATTTCCCTGCTTTTCACCACAGCGTGAAAATTAAAGTTTTTAACTAAATACGGCTGTTGGCAGGAGCTGTTACAGCGAAGCACAGAGTGCTGAACCGGAGGAAGTAATTCCAAAAAGAGGAGTCACATCTGTAGTTTAGAAGTTTATTGGCGGAATACTCCAGTACTACATGCAAAACAAGTACAAGAAGCAGCCTGCTGCTTGCGTCAACACAAGGTTAAAAAACAAGTATATTTTCAGCCTTAGAGCATCAAGAATGTCCACTCTATTTTGACTAGAATCATAACCATTTTAATTCGTTTCATAGCATTTACTAGGGTATCAATTCTTTGCTTACATAATGTCAGTATGAAAGGTCTTGTATGGAAAAAATACCTAAAATATCATAATACCAATTTGTTTAAAAAAATACTGTGATATGAAAATTTTTCCATCCATCCATCCATCCATCCATCCATCCATCACTATAGTGGAATGATTGATTGTACTTCCTCTTCTTTAGGTTCTTTATTACATTTTTCCAATACACACACACACACACACACACACACACATCCCTTCTTCGTTTGAACCAGTAGCCTGAGTGGGGCCCCAAAGCTGCTAACAAGGCCCAACCACATGAAAGAAACCCCCCCAGCATGCCTCTTCTGCATTTAAACACCCTCAGCCCGAAAAGTATGCCTCTAAAGTCTGCTTACACTGAACTGAATCTGCCCCATCAGCTGCATCTCCAGTTCTCCAGGCCTCACTCCATCCTGGTACAGTTGGAGGAACTCATTCTAAAGGCTCTAAGGTCTTGAATGAGGTCAGATTAGCTCAGCAGGTAATGATCCGAGTGAGAGCTCTGGTTCTTTGGGGAGCAATGCTGTGGCTCCTCTGAGACCCTACAATTCTGGAGATGAGACTAAGGGTCTTTGTTGTAGGAAAAGCAAGGCAGTGATGATTGGTCTGGATGGAAATGTCAGATCCCCCAGGGCTGCGAGGGAAAAGGCAAATCCATCAATCTCTCTGTTTTATCTATCTTTTATGTACAAATCTGTTCTTTGTATGGGATTCTGCTGTTTTCTGTCAGTTTTATCTGCTGTATTTTCTCACTTTTTGTCTTTAATCTTTTACTGAACTGAAATGCGCACATTAATAAAATAAAAAACATGTAAAGAAAGCTTCTTTGAACACAGGATTTATCCTTTATATTAGTACAAACAGACTGTAATCTTTTGGTGTGTGTATGCAGACACACTTGCAATGAGTATTTCCTGCTATCAATATATGCCTCATTGTTGTTCTCTCATACAAAAAGAGGTGTGGGTTACTTGGTTGTCCACCTCTCTGCCCTATGTTCACTATGTGACTCATCTTCAAACCCTATCCTTCCAACTGTGAGATCAATCCCTCCTCTGTATTGTCTGATTTTTGTTTCCTTTTTAAAGAGCAGATGTTTGTCCATTAAGTAGACCAGCAAAGTCACATAAGCAAAATGTCATGTTGAACATACAAACAGACATTCTTGACTGACTCAGATCTTGCAACATGCTGAAAACCCTGCTACATTCTTAACATAGCGTCACAAAAGACAGTGAGCCAGAGTGTCTCGTAAAAGTAACAAAACACAAACTCAGAGCATACATTACCAGTTGGAAATACTGATATATATATTTTACCAGTAAACATCTAGATAAGGTGGTAGGTTTTTCTCACCCTCACTAGAAAAGTTTTTTGAAGAACTACCTTTTCCTACTCTTATGGTTTGAAGTCTTTTGTAGTATGTCTTTATCATTTTCCTTGCAGAAGAAAAAAAACGTCCATTGCATGATATTCCCACCACCGTGTTTCACTTCGGTGGGGTGTTTTGCTGTGTTGATTTTTTTTTTTTCATGTAGGCCGAGCAAGAATACTTTCATCAAACCAGAAAGTCCTCTTCTATTTGTTCTATCTGCAGCCATGTCGTTTCCATTTTACAATGAACTGAATTGTTTCGTACTCTTTTTATTTTATAGTATTTTTTTAACCAAGAAAAGTCTCAACAACTTAGCCATCACTTGGTCTGATGTTCTTTAAAGATCCTGCATTAATAGTAAAGTTAAATGATGTGGCGGTGGATAGTATTTTCTGATCAGGTGACGGGGTAAAGGTTATTGGTTGCACAGTATTTTATTAACGGGCATCAGAGTTAAGAGGGCTGTTACAAATAAATGTAACCAATCTCTTTCCAAACTAACTATGTGTTAATTTGCTTTGGTTTAAACACTAAAGATAAAAATTACTGTGATTTTTCTCCTATTGGAATGACAAAATATGACAGATTTCAAGGAGCAGATTCCTTGATGTGAGAATGTGAAGTAAGGAAAGCGAGGCTCTTAATTAAGAAGCGACCCCTCTTTTGAAAGCATTTGCCAAATAAACAAGACTTCAAGGTAAAAAACAGTTGCTATTTTTTTGTCTTTGCTGGAATAAATTGTCTGATACTTCAATTTTATGTAGTCACTGGAAACAAACACAGATTTCAAAGTTATACAGATACAATCCTAAAACACCATTATCAGTAACTCTGACTTAAAATAGCTAGATTTGTTGTTTCTCAGATGATTTACATCTTAACTAAGTGGTATTTTTCATTTATATTAAGAGGAGTTTATACAGAGAGATCAGGTAAAGTCCAGAAAGAGCTGTTTTAGGTTAAATGAAAGCCACCGACTGATGTTTGAGCGTTATGTTGTGCCTTTATGATGCTTGATCGTGGTGTTGGTTTCCAAAATACCAAAGCGATGAGGTAAGAGCAAATTTTAAGATATGATTGGATGTAAATGACGTGTTCAATTTTGTATCATTTTTAAATGGATAACTTGTTTTTAGAAGGATTTGTGTTTGCATGGCTCCAAGTGTCTGCACTGATACATTATTACTTATGAGTCATGTTTTGTACCACTTTATCATATCAGTAAATGGCACCAAATACTGAGGGAAAAAAATGGTTTATAAAGCCCATCTCCTGATTTTCAAAGCTGAAAAGGGAATAAAGACTGCCAGGGTGTTGCACTGACCTGATGGAGAGTTGACGTGTCAGGACTTGGTGTACTCTGATGCCGCTGTCTATCCAGATTAAGCAACGCAGATGGGCAAAGTGCTCCCAAAAGGAGAGGAATGGTGTTATCTAAAATACTTGCGTAATTAAACACCTTTATCAGAAAAATCTTAGGGGAAATGAAAGCAAAGACTAAATCCTATTATCCAGTCTTGGCTCTGCTTCTACCCATAATACGCCTCGGGTTTTCTTGCAGGGGTTTGTAAAGTCTGTATTAGTACCGACAGAACCAGGTGCTGCTGACTGCTCCAGTGAAAGCTGCAGGTCATGGTCTGATGAAGCCAACAGAACCACATCGTCCGCAAAAGGCAGAGACCTGATTAGTTTGAGCTGAAAAATGTAAATGTGACAAAATCTGTAAGGAGACATTTACTGAGCACTGATATTAGTTGGTGTAGTAACATAGACGTTTTTAGGAATCTCCAGCTGAGATGAATGACAAAATGAAAAGTTGAAAGGTCACGCAGCAAAGAAGGATGAAGGGAGAGTGGTGTGGGGAGAAAGACGAAGGAGGGAGTTTATGGTAAACAACCAGTAACGACCTAAGTGGGTGCTTAACTGGTCGGGGATGAGTGTCTGTTGGAGGAACGAAGACGGTCTTCAGGAAAACAGCTGTCTTCTACTACTTAAGACTGGGGGCATAAGGTCAGAGAGAGCTCCCCCATAACCATCTAAGCGGTCTATACACACATCTATACACCCCTGTCTCTTCCTCATATGGAAACCCAACCCAGTTGGGCTTTCATGCGGTTGTGGGCTGTGCTGGGGATGGGAGGGAAGGAGGTTTCAGGAGCAGGGAGGTGACACTGGACGCCTTATAGCTCCCCGCTCTGCTCTCCTCGCTGCCTTTGTTTCAGCTCGCTGCTCGCACAAGTTGGGGTTCGTATTTATCATTTGGTTTTAGGCAACAGAGCGATGTGTGGTTTGGCCACGACCCCAATTGTTTCCAGTTTGCTGCCAGAGAATGGGTGGAGTACTTTGGGTTTTAGTTGACTAAGTTCTGCCACATGTGCGGTTAAGCAATTAAAAATCGCTCCCCCGATATTTTTTCTGACGCTTCTTTCCTCTCACACAAATGTCATTTTGTGGACCGGTCATTGTCTATTGTTGGAATTAATCGCATAAAACAAATTTAACTTGATTGAAATTTAAGAAAGTGGACACAATCAATAGCAGCTTTATCTAAAACGAGTCTGATTCTTTTTTTCAGTTAACCTCTGCATGTTTAATTGTTCTGACCTATAAAGTCCACTCCCGTCTTCTACTCCTTCCTTTTTTTAATCTTCCCTCCCCATCACACAGAAGCCCATTGTGTGAGCTCATGTCTGCATCAACCCAGTGCATGCCTCAGTCAGCATGAAATGTATTACAATCACAAAGCATATACATATACTAACATACTGGATTCTTTGGAGCCGACTTTGTCTTCGTTGGTCAGCCGGATACAGTCACTTAAATCGTGTCCAATTTCTAGAGGATGCTGTAAAAATAATAACTTTATGGTTAGTTTTGTAAACTAGTCAGTTGTTCCTTAGATTAAAGAAATTAAACATTTGACAGAAGAGATAAATCCTGCTTTTTATGATATTATGTAGAAGTTAAACATGGAGACAGTGGGATCAATAAACAATGGGTCATAAAGGTAGCATCAAACTCCATTTTGTTAGTCATTTGTCCTTGAGAAATTATTGATTAAAGCATATTTGTGTTTTGAAATGTTTCAGAAAGGCAATATTTAAGAACATAATGGAATAATCCTTTATTGTCCCAGAAAGGAGAAATTTATTTCTAATAGCAGCAAAGTGACTGGTAATAAAATCATTTAAATTCACACATTAAAAGTATATATATTTAAAAAAAGAATTAATAAATGTAAATTAAGGACAAAATTAGTGTAGTGTAGAGTACTAAGCAGTTATTAAGAAAAATAAAATGTCATACACATTTAAATGTACATTTTTTAAGTTTTTGTTTTAGAAAATGGACAGATTTATTTATAAGCATGAATGATTTTGAGAAAAAGAGCAGGGGTCTCATTTATAAAACTTTGCGTAAAATCCTTACTAAAACCATACTTAAGCTCACCAACTTTTTTTTAACCTACGCTTAGCAAGTTTTTGATCTATCAAAGTTGGAGTACGCACAGCTGCATGCAATCTCCGCTTTATAAATCAGACTCTTCATAGAAATGTGTTCAGCTGTTTCTGGATCATATCCCGCCTTCTACACACCCACTTTCTGCCATAAACGGTCAATGCAAAGTAGTAGTCTAGTGAATATTCTGAATCGACTTAAGATGGCTAATATGGAGTGTTTCACGGGTAACCATGGTAACTGAGAGGCGGAGCAAGACACAGCTGCAGGCATGCGGAGGAAGAGAAAGACTATTTTATTTTAATAAATCAATCAATGTTGATCTATATAGAGCTTTACCCAGCCAAAGGCTTCACATAAAAAGACAAAAATATAGTTTTAAAAAATGAGGTCGAAGACAAGAGTAAAAAATTAATACTTAAAAAATAAATAAAAGCAGCAGCAGAAGAGATGAAACAAATAATAACATTAAATGTAGTTTCTATTATAAGCTATGATTATCTCTTGTAGCGAAAGTAAGACTGGAATCAAAGCAAATTAAAACAAATAAAACTAAATCACGATACAACATAATAAGTTTAAGCACTCCTAGATATTTGGAGCCTGGCAAAAAGGGGGCTTCAAAACTACTTTTAAAAAGTATCATTCATGCAAAATATTGATTTGGGGTCATAAAAATAAATGGAAGAGCTGCAGGTGACATGACGTTGATGCAGCAGCGTCCCTGACATAAAAAAAGAATCTTCAACGAATGCCAACGCATCCATTGGGCAGAATTATGCTGGGACGCTGCAGCATATTTGTTCTTCACACATGCACCAATATATGCGATTGCTATAAAATCTGAGAACATGCATATGAACGTAATTCCTAAATGCAACATATTTTTAATCAAATTCTCATTTTTATAGACTGGACGGTGGAGAAGTTTGTGTGTTTTTTGTGTTCGTCTGTGTGTCCAATGCTCTACTCTGAAAATGTGGCTTAAATTCACAATTTTGGTATCTGTCCTTCATTGTCCTCCGTGTCCAAAAAGTACGTAAGCAAGATCCTTGGTGTGCTTAAAGCTGTGCACATTTTTCCGCAATGTTTTTTTTCTATAAATCCCAAACTTTGCATATAAAGTTGCTTACGTAGTTTTCAGACCCCGTTTTGTGCGTAAGCAAGCTTTATAAATGAGACCGCCAGACGCTACTTTTTGTGTCTCAGTGACGTTTTCAGTTGAGGCAGCAGCTTTTTGTCATCGAACACAAACCAGATTGTTGTCTTATTCACTCTGCTGCAAACCTTGCAGCAATGGAGGAAAATAGGAGAGTGATAAGTTTAGAGGTGAATACAGCGCGGAAAAAACTTGGCTTGTAGAAATACATTGAGGTTTGAGGCGGTTTATGTACTTCAGTGACATTTAAATCTCTTTAGAACACTGAACAAAAAAGCATATTGTTCTCTTAGTAGAGGATGGAGTAACTCTTCAAAACATTTGTGGACAGTTTGGGTCTCTTTTTCAGCAAATTTCTTTAAAAGCTTGTTTTTTTTATTTGGTATTTAGATATAACCTCTTCTATCTCCAGCCCTTTCCTTGCGTACTACCCCTTTGTCAACCTTGCAAGTCCCAGCATCCTGTGGGAGATGGCGCTGTCAACTACATCCTGTTCCACTTCCTGCTCTTGCCGCCATCCTCCTCTCTTCCCAAACACGTCGCTCGGAGCTGAGAGGAAAAGTGCCCTTAATCAGACAGCTGCCTCGTCCAATTGCATCCCTCAGATTGTTCTTTGTGATCGTCACCATGTCCAGCAACAGGATGTGACACGTCTCTCGCAGTTGTTTCCTGCTGGATCGGAAAACGAGAGCAGGGGTGATGGATTTGTCTGTGGGAAGGGTTAGCCGAGAGGTTTCCGCAAACCTTCGCAGGTTGTGATTAAAGCAAACCATAAAAAACAACCGGTGCCAAAAGTCGGCCACATGCGTAATTACCTTTAAACAAAGGATGGAGCTGATTGTAGTCGGAGGCAAACCGAAAATGACAGCCGGCGAGGTGGATGTAGAGCTGGATAGGTCAGTTAAATCTTCTCATTACGAGGGGATCTGTGGTCGTCCTGCAGGAATGTCTGATTCAGCAGACTAGAGATGTGGATTTGTAGTATTTTGGAAAAGTACTTTTGTCCCATTTCAGTTCCAAAATGTAATGTATTTTTTTTTATTTCTTTTTTTTTTATGGACAAACTCATAGTAAAGTACATGCAAAAGTGAAACATAAGGAAAAGAAATGAAATGGGACATTGCAGTCAGGTCAGCAAGGAAGCGTATCAGTTTTCAGATCTGTGTGTGGAGGGAAAACATTTAAATTAATACTTTTCAATCTCCTCACACTACTGTGTTTTTGTCACTTTGGTTTTCGAGGGGTTAGAGTTTTTGGAAGACCCTTTACTTTTTTTTTTCTTCTTTCCCATTAAGTCTAAAGGTGCGTTCAGACCGCAGGCTTTGTCGGCATCAGGCAACGCTCATAAAGCGACTTGTTCGCCAAAGCGGCGCAAAGACCGTGACGCTCCTCCAACGGCCTCCACCATAGACTTAACATGTAATCTTGACGTTGCTGATGCTGACAAACCCTGCGGTCTGAATGGTGCATAAGGAGGCCAAGTACAGGCGAGGTCTGCCCTAATAAGTTAGATACACATCACATGAAACCCAGCCATGCATCAAGCCGCATTTTTACGCAGCGTAGCTCTTCTAAGAACCCCAAATTATGTGTCGTTGACCCCCAACTTTATATCTCAAAAGTCTGAGCCAGAGGTCCCGTTGAACTTGACCACAGGCCGCAGTAAATCACCCTGGCAACCGCAGCCTGTGGCAGATAGAGACCACATCACCGCAGCAACCCTGAGGTTTGCAGGGGGTCACCGTTAGGGGCTCCCATGAAAGCACCACTCGCCGAACAAACCTCCCCCCCCCATGACAGGTTTTGATTGGTCGGCGTGTGTGTTTGGGGTCTCCAGACGTGCAATGAGGCAGTGCAGAGGTAGGATGCTGATGTGTGTGTGTAGCCTTTAAATTAATACTGCAAAGCAAAGTAGCCCTGTTAGTTTTATGTGCAGTCATCTGGATAACATGCCTGTCAAAGCGATGAGGATTTTATCCCAAAAGCAGAGGAAGACCCCCTATGCAGGTACTCATCTTTGTACATTCTGTATTTGTATATTTTTGCAACACATAAAAAAAGAAAATAATGTTTAAATATGAAGCAATCTTTTCCACGGAGATGGTGTGAGCTCTGTGGGAGAAGGAAGCTGCTGACAGGATGAGACGAGGAGCTAAAGTAGGAAAATAAATGTGCGAATTGGGAGAGGGAGATGGATAAAAAGCTGATGGTGATCAGCAGGTGCTGCTGTCTGGGATCTGAGCTCTCATTGTTCAGGCTGACCGTGTGCAGGCAGGACAAGGTCGGGACTGAGAGTTGAAAGGGACTCGCTCAAATGGAATGAATGGAGACTAGTGGACTGGAAGACAGACTTTTCATCGCAGGTGACTCTCATTTTATGTATATTTTACACATCTCCACTTTGCTTCAACTACTGAAGCACTTCTATATTCCTGTTTGAGGAGTAATGGATCAAATTCAGCTTTAAACTGTGGAGAAAATTAATCTCAAAGGGGCTGGTGCTACATATATTTGAATCCTTTTAACAGATATTCAGGGCAGTGCAGTGTGAAGCTCTATTTATGGACACTTTCCAGACTTGCCTTTCAATACATGCAGGTGCATCAGGTGCTTTTAAGTGTGTATAAGAGATGGAATATCATGCAATATGCTTATTTTGCCTGTTTATAATTTGGAGATATCTCTGGTTTCTCTAACACTATGATGCATCGAACCTTTTTGAAGTTCTGTAACAAGATTCTAAATATTTACTTTGTACTTTCTTGCTGGGACTGGTTGATAAATATAGATTAAAACTGACTGATGACCCAAATCACCTTCATTTTCTTCCAATCCATGAATGCCAGGAATCTAAAAGAAGAATTCCTCAATGTGGAAGTTATTAGCTAATGAAGAATACTCAGCAATTTGAGAAACATTGTAACAAGCTGTTCAGAATAAACCGTGTTTTTGTTTAAAAGGGTGGGGAAACCTAGAGCTGGATATTAATTATTACATTGGGGATGTATGTTAAATTGGGGAGAGAGTAAATTAAACCTGCACAGATCAGTAGGTATCTTCTTTTATTTTCTCCTCGTCATGCTTTTTGTTGTCATCGAACATGGAAATCTCAGGTTTAAGGTAAGAATTTACCTTCACTATCAGCCTTAGACTTTTAAATTTGTCTTTTGTGTCTAAAATTAACAGTTGAAACAATTTGAGGGTTCAGCATTTTTTTTGTATCCCCTAGGGAATGTAAGATAATTACTTTGAGATTTTCAAATTTCTGGCAACCTTTCTGAAATCAAACACTTTCTATGGCAAACAAAAGCTGAAAGCTCAATAAAGGATACAACAGTATCCCAGTAATTTTGCTGTAATACGTTTAGCTTTCACGAGATCTGCTTGAGTCTGTTTGTCTTTTCATCAGTTTAACAGAATGGAGAAAAATTTTAAATTAAAATAAAGCTCTCCATTAAAAATGTTACCACTGTGACTATTCCGTAGTCATTTAAAATATGCAAAAAAATAAATAAAAAAATATGACCCTGTCCCTTCAAAGAATCGTAATAGAGAATCATTTGGAACTGGAATCGAAAAAAGGAATTGAAATCGGAATCGTCCGAATTCAAACCCTAGTGCCTGGTATCGGCAAATACAGAGATCCAAGTATCGGTATCGTATCGGTTTGAAAAATGTAGTATCGTTGCAGCCCAAGTTACTGTGATCTATTAACGCTGGTGTGTGGATTCTTTGTAAAACAAAACAAGATTGAATTTTTGAGTCTCTGACCAGTCAGGGCCGGTCAAGCTAAAATGATTCTGTTTCAGGTCACCAGATGTTTTTTCTGTGTAAGTCGATTTGTATGATCCCTGTTCTTCAGTATTTATTCATTTCCTACTATTAGAACTAACTGTATTTGCATTAGGATTAATTAGAAAGTCATTATTTTACAATCCCCTGATAAAAGGTACGTAAATGGGGAAAAGGTACTTCTGTTAGTCAAGATCATAATTTGCCTCTTTACCAGTGCGTAAAATGACTGAATCCAGAAAATAATTGGAAAACCCAAATTTTGAACCACAATATTTAACAAATTCAAAGAGAATTTTCGTCTTTTTGTTCTCTGATAGTATTTCCTACTATTATGTGATCAATTATTGACAGAAATATATTAATCTGCAAGGTTAGCTCAGTTGAGCACTAGTGTCTGCTTGGACTTGGTTAAGCTATTAATTCGATTATTGCCAAAATTAGATTTAGATGTGCATGTAAACGTGTTGTGGCGACACAAATAGTTTAAATGATCTGTATCAAACCCCTGGGGATTTTTCATCTTTGTCCTCCTGCTCACACACACAGACACACACTCACAATGCTGTACAAGCATTCACCACTCGACTGTCCACACGTCTGAGGTGACGATTGTATTCATCAACACTTTCTCTTTATTTTTCCACCCGCCCTCTCACACATAACTTGGGTGTTTTCTGTTTTAGTGCATAATCAGTTTCTCTGTTTGCATTTAGGGCAATATATGTTTTTCTGAATACACCTTGGTAATTGGTTTGTTTTTAGCACTTTTTTTCTTTTTTTCATTATTCAGATTTGGTTTGATTTTTACTTACTTACAAGCACAGATTTCTATAGAAAATAACATTTTAATTTGATGGTTTAATAAATGTAGCCTAATTCGGCAAAGAATGCATATACAAGTTAGAACTGATCACAAATGATCTCCATTGTTGTTAATTATTTAACATGCAATAAATAATTTTTTTCTCATTTGGTTTAGGTTATTATTTTTTTCACCTTGGATAAATGATCTTGAAGGCAAATTATCCCGCAGCTTATCACCCCTGCCTTCAACATCCCCAGCCTTTCTTCATCACCTAACATCAGTTTTAATGGCTTTGCTAAGTATGGTGTCTTGCTGTGGGCTTGACCAGAGATTTCTCCAAAAGCTGCCTTTAATTACATGATCAGCGACATTATGTTATGTCTTCTTCTTAAATAAACATGTTGGGAGAATGATCAAAAGCTGATGCATCTCGCCTTTCCTCTTCGTCTTTCCCACGCTTGAATCACTAAGTATTTCCAAGTTGTATTACATCAGCTGGTTTGCAGCATCATTGTAGCACTTTTTAGCCAAAACATAATAAACTATTTGACATTTGAGTACAGATGGCTTTTGTCAGACATCATATTTCACATCCTAACGTTTGTATTTTCAGATGTACCGACTGCTTGTTGTCCAAGGAGATTTAGAGAGCGTTTTAAACAGACCATTTGCCACTGCGGCTCCTGTTGCTTTTACATTATTTGCATATATAGTTTAGAACTGTGGCTTGTAAAAAAAACTTTTCTATCTGTTGGATAAGAGGTTAGACAGGTTTAGTGTTAGTAAACCTGCTCACGTCCTCACTAGAACTAGGAAAGTAGAACACATCACCACAGTTCTAAAGTCCTTGCAAAGGCTCCCTTTAGCTCAGCGAATAGACTTCAAAATACTTTTATTGGTTACTGATTTAGGGGTAAAAGTGGACAGTGGCCTAACATTTGATAGACAGACTAGTGCGGTGGTGAAGTTAGGCTTTTATCACTTGAGGAGGATTGCCAAATTAAAGTATATGCTGTCATATGTAGCATGATTTTGAAACTGTTATCCATGCGTTTGTTACATCACGCTTGGACTATTGTAATTTATTGTATTTTGGACTTTCTTAATCAAACATCGCTAGCCTGCAGTTAGTACAAAATGCGGCAGCACGTCTTTTAACAGGCACCAAGAAGCATGAGCACATTACATCGGCCTTGATGTCATTGCACTGGTTGCCTGTTCGTTGAATTAATTTTAAGATACTTTAATTTGTTTTTAAATCTTTGTACGGCTTAGCCCCATCATTTCTGTCTGAACCACTGAACGCTCATTGTCCTGCTCGGTCCATGAGGTCAGCTGATCAGGTCTTCCTTGTTGTCCTGACGACTAAACGGAAGCTTAGGGGCGACAGATCTTTTTTGGTGGCAGGTCCCAGGCTCTGCAATCTTTCACCATTACAGGTTAGGCAGCCTCCATCTTTGGTCATTTTTAAATCTCGGCTAAAAAAACGATTTGTTTGACCTGGCGTTTAACTCCACATGAGGGTATGATACTCCAAATGGTAGATTTTATGATTGTTTTATTTTGCTGTTTATACTGTATCTTTTATGAGAGGTATGGCATACATTGTACTATAAGTGGTAAATGGACTGAACTTATATAGCGCTTTTCTAGTCATACTGACCACTCAAAGCACTTTACATTGAAGCCACATTCACCCAATCACACTCAACATTCATACACCGATAGCCAACATGGCTCGGTAGGTCCATGTAGAATTTGTGGGGTTAAGTGCCTTGACCAGGGGCACATCAACATGTGACTGGAGGAAGCTGGAATCGAACGTACGACCCTCCGATTGCAAGCCAACTACTCTGCCACAGTCGCCCCTATACTGTGTAACTTTGTAGATGGTGGGGTTTTGCATTTCTGTGTTGTAAAGTGCTATATAAATAAAGTTGACTTGACTTATAAATAATTGAAGGACTTGGCATATATATATATATATCTGTTGTCATCATGCCAACTCCCCCAAAAATACTCATCTAATTCCAGTCCTGCTCAACATTACTAGGATCGGAACCAAACGTGGAGAAGCAGCCTTAAAGTTCTGTTCTCCTGTTACCTTGATCAAACTTCCAGAGGACTGCTAAGCTGGTACAACACTGAGTTCAGTTTCTAGCTGGCTTTGATTAATTGATTAAAGTTGTGAATCAGTTACATAAATAAAAGAGACCAGAAAACGCCTGCGTTTGAAAAAGCCCAACTACCACACGTCATAATGCTAACTTAGCATTCATGGCCTCACCTACCTAGCTTTGGACCGCCCACAGGAACGTCGTTCTGAACTATTAGCTCTAATCAGACAAGACAAGTCGCTGGATTTAAGCATATTGCTAAGTGGAGGACAATGAATGATCAAGGAGTACCTCATAGCAAAGAGGGAGGCCGTGGCGCCGAATACCTGTCTGCCTGTGGCGTGTGGCTCACTGAAGACTGTAACTGTGGTAGCTGCAGGGCTGGAGTCCTGCTGCTGCCGGTAGCACGTCGGAGTCCGGTTTTGTTTGGTAATGCTGCCTAAACCGGGTGGTAAACTCCGTCTAAGCCTAAATACTGGCACAGTCTTTGTGTCATGTTACTGATTTTAGTGAAAAAATTAAATAAAAACACCACTGAAGTAGAACTTTAATAACGACTAGAATTTCACAACAATAGTATGTTTTCAATGTTGTCAATGTCTTGAGTGTTGTGTTTTCTGTTTTTAATGTCATTTTATTGTTGCTTTTATTTTTTTTCTGCTGATCACCCAAAGCACCTTGAATTGCCTTGTTGTTGAAAGTGTATAAATGTGCCTTACTTAGCAGTAGAACTAATTTATTGTGGGTTTAGATTCTGTGGTGAAGAAGGATCTACAGTAGCAGTCTGTCCGCAGCCAATTACGAAGCACCTCTCATCCACCCCCTCTGCTTTTGCTGCTCCTCTCCGTTGGGCTGTATGGTTAGAAAGCCAGGCAGAGACTGGAGTCTGGGGAAATGATTAATAATGATAATAATATGTGTTTAATGGTCAATTTAAGTAAGTTATGGAGGTGTAGTTTATGTAATGACATTAATCCTAATGTCAAAACAATTCTGAAATAAGAATTTAAGGAAATCTAATAATAATCTAAATTGTTTTAAAGATGTCGGTCGGCAACAAAAATGTTATTTTCGCTTGATTATTGTGTTTTAGGTAGGCTCAGTTTATCAGTTTTTCTTTTTATTTCATTGTTTTAACAGCTTGTCACATTAAGGTTTCTTTTTAAAAGAATCTTCAAGTTTTTGTGTGTTCTTCTTTGAATTTCTGTCAAATACATCAGCCAGCCTAATGTATATACAGCCATACACAGTACATAAACCTTGCCTTGCCCCAGTTTGCAGTAACATTTAACTCCTGTCAAATTCAAAAGCACACAGGTTATATTTAAACAAATCCATCTGCCAAATAAACACATTTTTTGTTTTCTCTCCACATGACCTCCTTCCTGCTTTCATCTGACCGCTCTCTGACCCTTCCTCCATATCTCAATAGGTAAGTGCCTTATTTATCTGACAGTCTGTAGCCCTGTGAGGTTACTCACTCACACTCTGGTGCACTCTTTGAATCAAGACCCTTTTTTTTGAGGATTCCTGAATGTTAAATGAACATTAGAAACTGCGATTTTTGCTTTAAATTTCCCTGATGCCTCAGTGGTAGCTGCTGAGCCAAAATGTACAGCTGCTCTTCTAACTATTCAGAATAATTAAAATACCATACAGTGAAAGTTGTGCCTTTTTAGGATTGTAGTCAAATGATAATTACGCAGTGGGAAGAAAAAATCTGTCGGATAATTATCTTTAAATGCGTTCATTCATATTGCACTATTAGAAGCCTGTAGAAACAGCCTACAGAGAATCCGTTATGTACGCTGAGTCACAAAATGCTCTCTTGCAGCAGTGCTCTGACCTGCTCTCACACCCCTATGACCCACATCTCCCCTCTTCACGCTGCCTGTCTCTATGTCTCCTTCTCCCACAAACAGTCCAAAGCCCCATCTGACTTGTCCGACAAGTCTTACTACCACTCGGATCCAGAGATTTACAGCCCGTCCTAGTGTTTTCACACGGCAAAAAAAAAAGAAGTGTTTTTTCTTAAGGAAGTGGAAACTTCACCTCTGAGACCCTAAACATCTGGGCAATGCACAGGGGGGTCAGGAAGGTGTTGAGTGGCCATCCTGTGTTTTTCTGTTTTTCATGGGTCTGTGACATCATTATCACTTTGGGTAGGCTGTTTTCTTTTTTTCCCTGTTGGACAAACATAGATATGTGCTGCTCATGTCACCAAGAAAATACACTGTATGTAAATATATCTGATTTCAGTTGTATAGCTTAATATTTGCTGCTGTTAAGTTTCTTTAGCTCATCACAGGTGACCAACCTAAAAGCAAAAAGCTAAAAATTATTTAATGACACATTTTCCTCTATCATTTTTAGTTTAAAATGGTTTCATGGATTGTCAGATGTGTAATGTCCAAAGTGTCTTCAGGGTTTTTCATAACCTTAAAATAATTTTAAGTGTGTTTTCATGTGTCTGCTTGTCTGCTTCAGTGCAGTTGGCTGCATGGGGACTGATCTCAGTCTCCTCAGGTTATTAATTCTGGTATTACGAGGTAATTAAAAGAGAATTCGAGCAAGAACATGAAACTAAAATTAACCAAACGGATGCAGCAGGATTTCTAGAAGTGTTCACTATATATCCTGAATAGACGACCATTGCAATGTTGGTTGAGCAAGAGCAGTTGTCAGGATTTCAAGGTCATCCTGTTTAAAATTCTTTTTTTTTTTTTCTTTATGTTGAATGAAGATTTTCTGTTGAAGATACTCACATGTGGTCAGGTTTCCTACTTTGTGCAAGTCTACACAGCATTTCAGCCAATTAAAACTAGACATCTGATATTGAATCTCAACTTTAGCAACAAGGTACAATATATATATATTTTTTTTATCATTATACATCCCATATTAAGTGCTTACATTTGTGGTACCTTGGCCAATGCTATGTCTTCTTTTCAAGCCTTTATCAAATGTATCAAACTTATATACTATACTATACTATATCAACATTAAACAGATGAGTTATCCCAATTTATAAATCATTTTTACTAAGCTCAAAACAAGCAACGCATTAAGTAAAGTAGAAAAAGAGGGAGCTTTAAGTTTTCTAAGAAATTGTTCATATTTCATCATTGCCAAATTGATTGGCACTTCACCAATTTTAATAAAGTTGTATAAAAGTAATCTTTTTGGCTTTTTCTCTGCTATAATTTTGAATACGATTGGGGAAAAAACGCATAAATGCTTTTTGATTACCCATCAGGATTAATGGAACAAGCTAAATCTTAGTTCAGATGGAAAGATGATGCTCCTTCATGGAGCAAAGATTATACGCGAATAAAGAAATACCAGCACACCACTAATAGATGTTTCCTTCCCAAGAATCCCAGAAACTTGAGCTGATTTGAAAACCGCAAGGTGCCCTGGAGAAGGCCAGCAAACTGATGGAACCTGAGATATAATGACAACTACACAATACTGATCTGAGAAGGACTGTAATTTCAGTCTCCAACGTTTTATCAAAGTAAAACAAAGATTTTTGTCCCCTCCCGTGGCGGCGACCTCATGTTGGTGTGCCTGGCTTTTATGGTGGGAGAAGAGCTTGAACAAACAACCGCACAGATTTCCCCCTCCGAGGCGTGTGCGTAACCAGACACACAGACGCCCGTAGGCAGATGCGGACACACACACACACCTGTAAGCCGACGCAGGTACATGCGTGCAGTCGGGCATGAAGAAGGGCAGCTGCAAGGAGATGCGTTCAGAGAGGCTCGTGTGGAAAACCCTGCTGCGGCGAGTGCGCTGTGGGTGGGTGGCCTCAGCCTGTTGCCTTTTGGCGCGGAGTCCGAAGTGGGAAGAGAGTTTATGTTCCTCGGACAGGGAGTCGGGGACAAAGAAACAAAGAAAGCATTTGATGAGGGGGAGAGAGGTCCAGAATGAGTGAAAACGTTGAAACTGATCTGTTTTTTTGACGTATTAGAGAGATTTATTGTAAAAAAGAAACAAGCAAACAGTAAGGGTGTAAGGATCTCCACTCTCCTCTGGATTGATGGACCTTTTTACAGCTTGTGGCATTGCTAATCATCTGAAATCCCTCTTTGCATTCATAAATCTGTCTGCTCCCCGTTGCACACCTGCACACTGTGTAAAATCCGACCACGTAACGGCTGGAAGGCCCCTCATCTAGGATCTGATCCCAGCTGTACCTGTAAATCCTCCTCTAAGGGCGATTCACTTTGGAAGCTCCTCTCTGATCGGAAAGGAGGAAAGCCAGCCAGCAGCGTGGAAGGAGGCTGCGGACAGGAATGTGTCTGAACTTGAATGTGTTGGTAAATCAAAGCTGATCTCTGTCCAGCTTTGAGAGGTTTGTGAGTGGTTGATGTATTAATATGAGCCCGAATAAGCGGGATGAGGTCGGACTAACGTTGGCTGAGTCTGTGTGTGTTTGTCTGGCCGTTGGTTTGACAGCTCCCAGCTGTAGACGGCACAAAGCCAGACTGAGTCAAGCCCCTTTTGTCTCTCTAACGGTCGTCCTGCCGCCTGCCTAATCAGCATAATTCTGTCTGTCACTCCTAGTCTTTTTTTTGGGTCTTTTATTCTCTGTCTGTTCTGCACTTTATCATTACCGGGTCTAAATCTTGCCCGGTTCCTAAGGCTGTGTTCAAACCCGGGCCGAGTGATGGTTGGTGGGGTTTTGTCGACGAGGACCACACAAACTTGTAGCAGCAGCTTCTGCTACTGTTACTTCACACATCCTGGCTTTTATTAGTTTTCCTCTCACCGCGTGCCGCTTGTATGCTTGTTAAAAATGCTTTAGAAATGAAAACACTTGGAAAATATCAGCCCTCACGTCCTGATTTGCAAAAACACCTTTTTTTCTTTCCCTCATTGTTCTCGCAGTGTTTTTCCCCTCCTGTTTAGGAGATTATTTGTTCATTATTTTTTGTTGTGCTCGGTATTTCCCCCACCCTTTTGACATAGCAGAAAGCTGGCCCCTCTGGGGTTTGATGGGCATGTTGCCAGGTTTGACTCCTGGTGGGTTGCCAAATTGGCTGTCAAGCACACGAGCTGAACTTTTCCTTAACCCTTGTCTGCCTAGCCAACTGACTTGTAGATGTAGCACGGGATAGAATGAGATTCTCAAAATACTGTATTTTCACAATATACACGCAAAAATGTATAATAATTACTTCCATTTGAGCAGATACAGATTAGTTTTTAAACTATTGCTAAAATAATCTATTATTACAGCAATAATAGTGTCATCTATGCTATTGATCAGCCACTAAATCTAGTTGTAGTCGCAGCATATAACAACGCTGCTTTAATGAGATTGATGGTTTGCCCCTGTTATTTCCGCACCATGACTGTCTGTGTTGACTACACATATTTCCAAAAATGACTGAATGTTGCACACAGACGGAGTTGTTAACTTTAAAGGTTCCTAACATTTCCAAATCCAGCTCGACTGACAGCGGTTGAAACCTCAACATGATACAACAGAGCAGCTTTACGACTCTGTTCAGCCTGCTGAAAGTTTTACCGTTCCTCCCGGCCTGAACAAACAGCAAACATGTCTTAGGATGTTGTAGAAATTAGTCTATTTCACTTAGTAACAACTTCCACACCAAAGTGTGTTGATGAGTGTGTGATATGGTAGCGTCTGATTTCAACTGGGCCTTCTCAAGTTCTCAAGCTCCAGTCCTCCAGGGCTGATGCAGCTCATTAGCCCCTTTCACGCAAGCCATGAAAAACTGTAGTTTTCAGAACTTCTTGTTTGTTACTTTCGAGTCTGAACGCAAACTCCCCCGTTAGTAACAAGACCAGACATGTCACGGTGGGGTGATTGCGTTCACGTTCACAGTCTATAAACGTTGTATACGGATACAACACCCCCTCCCCGGCGTTTTTATTTATTTCCTTTGTTGGTTTAGCGGGGATCCTAAACACCTTGAGAGCCAGTCTTCCAATTTAGAGTTGTTGGTCCAAGAGGCCTGCATTGAATAGCTGGATTGCCTCCTTGGGCATACAATCATATATCCAAGCCTTACAGAGTCTTTCTATTTGGCTTTTTGATTAGGTCTGCTGAAGCAAAAAAATCACTTTTTAAATCATTTTAAGGGTATAAAGTAAAATACTTAACTAATAAATCCACTTTTCTGTCTAATATTTAACATTTTTCATGAGTTATTCCCCCCCACCCCCTCCACCCCAAACATCCTGCCACGTTCTGATTATGTTTCCTCATTTCTAACAGTTTCAAGAAGCTGACTGCCTTGCTTCCTGTTGGATATGCTAAAAACCTGCTCTGTATCTGTCACCAATGTGAAATTACACGACGTCTATATACCATCCATGCATGTGCCTAAAAGCTGTTGTGGATTCGCAGTGTTCAGATTGTTTTTTCCACTTAGTCCTGCTGCGAGATTTAAAACAGGTTTAACCACCTGTTGGATTGCACAAGCCGCGTCGAATACTGTAACAATGACAGACGAGCTGTCCTTTAGTTCATGAGTACAAATGGGAACACCTTTGAGACAGGCAAACAAGTCATGGTGCCGCATTGTTTTAAGTGTTGAACATCTGATTCAGGTTAGCTTGAGAAAAAAAGTGCCAAAGAGGTCAGTGAAATTGGCAATAATGTGTCTACTAATGTGAAATATCAATCCTCTCTACTGCAGTCCCCTCCACTTTCTAAATATAATTCGGACTGTCCAGAAGTTAACCAGAAACATGCTATATGTATGATTGGACAAAAACCCCACGCCGAGCACATCTGGCTGCAGGTCCATTGGACTGGCCCCCTCCGCTCAGCCATGACTGATCAGGAATGCACAGCCGGCCGCACCCTTTCTCTGCTTCAACCACTGGACGCGGCCCTGCTGGGTGTTCTCGGATTACCGGCGTTCGTTTGTCCTATAAACTGGAGTGCCACTCCTTTCTTTTCTTTTTAAGACTGGGGACTATCCTCAGAGCTGTCTGTCACCTCCTCTCTTTTGTTCCTCCCTGTTCAGACAGCCTGCATGTCAGAGTGTTTAACCGAAAATACTCGGGGCAGTGTTATTTACAATCCTAGACAGAGTCTATTTACAGATGAAGATATATTTGAACTGGTTCCAGGCCTTTCTGCTGGACTTTGCTGCGTCTCACAGATGGAGGTCTTGCGGACACACGCCCTTGTTTAAAGGACATACAAGAGTGTTTAAACACATCAAATCGACCAGTATCCACAGATCTTCAATGCATTACTGTTAAAATACACACAGCCACACTTCTAAGCATATGTTGAGCAGCTGTGATTCTGTGGGCACTTTGAGGTCATAAGGATGAGGTCTAAATGTATTAATACTTCATACGTAAACATGCGTTTGGGCAAGATATTATACATTTTTGCCATTCTGCTCTTTTTACAGATTAACACTGCGAGTCTATTAAGCTGATATTAGCCAGTTAATTGCTCATCTACTCATTTAGCCAGACTGCAGTCGGCTGCTTGTAGTTTTAAAACATTCGCCTCGGTAAGGTTAAGCAGTGGGACTCTTTTAGTTGTTTTTTCCCCACCAACTCTGTGTTTTTGCAGCTAAAAATATTTGCAGAAAAATGAAAGTAATAATAATAATGTTAGGTATTTTTTTAAGCACGTGGCTAGTGGGAGTAGGGATTCCTCTAAACTGGGGTGACAGATGTTGACCTTGGTGTTTACAGCAGTGTCGTCACCTTTTAAGAACTTGGAAAGACACTGTGTGTGTGTGTGTGTGTGTGACTTTAAAAGTGATATTCCACTGAGGCCGTAGATAGGCCGTGAATGTTTGAAATAGCTGTGTTATCACCCACTACAGATTGCCATCTTTACACAACACACAGACCTAACAGGGGGTCCTGTAAATACACAAACTTTATTCCCTCCAGGCCGTTGTTTTTTATGGACCGAAGCCTAATTTTGTTGTGCTTAACGTGTTTTGATTAATAAAGACTAGTGTGTTCAGATATTTTCTGGCCCATTTGACTTTGCCTTGAGATAATGAACTATTGCAGTGACCACCTAAGAGAGTGTTGGTAAAGGAAACTTATACAAGTCTGGTCTGCCCCCATGTGGTTGGAAAAGGTCATTACATAGAAAGGATGTAGAAAATGATTCAGAGATGCATTTTAAACCTGCTGGATGTTAGACAATATTAGAAGGCTCACATGTTAATGTACTTATAAAAAGTGTGTTCGGCATACATAAATTGAATCAAATTTTAAAAAAGTTGAGCGTGAAATTGAGCCTTGTGAAGCAAACACTTTAAATTGGCTATAAATATGTGAAAAAAGCACCTCATCCCCACTGTTAAGTACGGTAGAGGACCTATGAGGCTTTGTTTAAATGCCATGGCAACCATATTGTAATCGTGGCATTACATTTTTTTTCTGGTTAAATTTTAATGCGTATACTTCTTGAATACTTTTCATAACAAGTTGTTTGTAGAGAGAAAAGGCTTAGTGGCCCTCCTGTCTGCCATCTGAGGGTTGTTGCTTAGCTACGAACCCCACCGGGCCTCTGGTGGCTTTAAGTTGCTGAATAACTCACCTGATTATAGAACAGTTTACTGCGTGCCAATTTATGGCAAGGAGGACAACCAGGAATGGTCTTGAACATATCAGTTGCATGTATGTAAAGTGGTGTAAACCAGCCTGTTCACCCATTTCCAACACGCGTTCCAGCCATGTCAAATTAGTCGCCTAAAATATACACACGGTTTTTATAAAGCGTGGCAAGTTTTGATCCTAAATGTCGCAGTAATTCGGGATGAGCATATTTTTTCTTTGGGTTGCATTTATTCAGTTTTGAACAGCAGATTTATCACAAAAAAAAAGAACCAACCAAACAAAAAAAAGTTGTCAAATGTATTGCATCTGAAAAAAAACATTAGAATAGATTTGTAGTGATACAAAAGTGAAGATTACAAAAAAGTGTAGTTTGAAAAAAAAGGCCAATCTTTCTATCCTTATTCTGTACTAAAAATGTTTTGTTAATGCTGAAAGTGTGAGAATCTGCGACCATAATAAGGGGGTGAAAAGAAACGCAGAAATAAATCACCTCTCTGTCGCATTCTGCTCGTGTTAGTTTGTTCCCACATGCGTTTGTGGACAAAAACAGACTAGCACCAGCACAAACTCCCGTGTAACTGTCCCTGTAAATGCAGCATACTCACGGGTAATAAAAGGTTTCCTCTGTGGTGCAGCTGAACCCCTGTGTTTAACTCTGGAGACAGGCTGCTGCTGAGAGACAAACGCTGTGACTACTAGAACTTGCTGGGATTTGAAACTTGGCTAGGACGCTCAGCCAGAGCGTCAGTGTGAATGAGACAATTGCGGACATGTGGATGCACTTCTCTGGGCTGTTTTTTTTTTTTTTTTTTTTTACTTTTAATGCTCAGTAAGTGATATTTATCCTTTTAAAGGAGCGTCTGATCAGTGTGTATTTAGTGTCAGAGAATGCTCTTGCGTTGGATTGGGTTACCTTGCAACCGGATCACACTCGAATGTCGCCGTTTGTGTGATGCAGGAGTGAAGAGCGTGTATAGAGAAGCTGATAGGTTTGATCTTTGTGGTTTTCATTCAGCTCAATATATAATTTAATCAGTTTAGTAGGTCAGCTTTCATGTTGGGTGAAATTACAGGATTCACTCATGCCATCCAGGTAATCATTGAATTCAAAAGAGAATCTTGATTATTTAATTTTTTGCAAAAATACATTAATTTTCTTAATGTCAACAAAATCATAGTTTCTTGATGTTTATATCACCTATTTGCTGTTTATTCTTGTCGTATTATGCATGTAGGATCCAGAAGGAAATAGCTTCAGCGTATTCCCTACATGAGTTAAAACATCTCAAGGCTAACCATGGGCTCATTCCTGTGCTAATATAATCCCACTCTCGTCTGAGATAACAAGAACGCCTTCACCTGAACATGCATACTCGCTTTATGGTCTTGAATGGTCAGACGTCGTATTACGCTGGTATCTTTTTTCTATTTTTACTGCAAGTACAGCAGAAGTTTGTGATTTTTTTTTTAACATATTTTCCTATACAGCATATGTTTTCATAGCACAATAGGTTGGATTAGTATTAAGAGATTTAGAATTGTGAAAAAACACATTTATTACATTTCTTCTGTTTTAAAATAATAGTTATAATAATAATAATAATAATAATAATAATAATAATAATAATAAATCCCAACTAGTTTCTATTTGCTACTCGAATTAGAGGAATATTTGTTAACTGGCTCATGCTTGAAATTACCTACAGTCCATCCATTTGTTATCTTCCACTCATCTGAGATCAGACAACAAGTCCAGGAGGGAAACCCAGACATCCCTGAAGTGGGACGATATGAACTACATCCCAGGCCGGAAGTCGAACCCAGGACAGTTTGGTTAAGCGTCTGTTCAGAGGAAGTTTGCTGTACTCTATTGTGTCGAGCAGCTCCCCGTCCCTCCCCCACTTCATCAGTTCATTCTTCAGGAAAAAAGTTTTTCCCAAGCCAGAAGGAACATCTAGTTCCTCCAACATGTTCTGCCTCTGTCTTGGGGTCTCCTCCCAGGGGGAAGTGCTGGAACATGCCCAGGATGTTTCCTGACATGCCTGACTTCCCTACGGTGAAGTAGCTGGTTACTTTTATCCAGCTACCCTATGGAGGAGTCTCGTTTCAGCCCTTAAATCTGGGATCTCGTTTTCTGGTCATGCGCCATGAACTGACTCCTCCACAGTCACCGTTTGCTTCTCTAACTTATGCCCTACCTCGCCCTTATTTAACGGTACCAGCTTAAAAAGGGCTGAATAGATATACATGCCACACGTTCCAATAAATCGAAATAAAATACTTTTTTCATGAAAAAAAAGTAAATATTAATATTTTTTAAAGTATATTTGAATTTTATGTGAGCTGTTTTACCTACCATATCAAAGTGACAGGTGGTGGTGGTATTACCCATTATGCTCTATGTCCTTAGACACCATGTTTGTTTTGTTTTTATATCTCTGAGCGTTGAAGCAATGAGAACATTGACCGGATGTGCCACTGACCTGATATCCAGCTGTTTTGTACTGATTTTCATATTGATTATCGGCACCGCTCGTACGTTTCATGAAATAAAAAGGAAGTAGGGGGTCAAAGTTGAATGCTGACCTTCTCAGCTTTCTTGTTCTCTTGAGGGGTGTTTGGCTTTAAAGGAAATGAGAATCTTTAACTGCGTTTTTTTTTTTTTTTTTTGCAGCCATGCTCTTAAGGCTGGCCTTTTTTTAAGCCCTTGTACTTTTGAACCAGATAATTTCCACATTAACATAATGGTCTGTTAGTTCTTTGTCTTTCATCGCCAAGCCGATCCATCCATCTCCGCTCAACAGAAAATAATACTGGTTAAATATTAAAGGACTGTGGCTTCATGTGTCATCACTCTGGACAAAGGTCTTAAAATCAGCCATATATGTCAGTCTCTATTAAAACAGTGTTTGTTCCTGATTGTTACCCTTTCAGAATTTGACAGTCTTTAAGATATCCCGACAACGCAGCTCTATTAATTTATTTCCTAATTTAAAGTGAAATGAATTGATGCGAGGAACCTAAAGGAGTAATTGGTGCTGGAGTGTTGACTTACACCACATGAGAACAAACGAGTCATCGGCTTTCAGTAATGTAACAGATCTACCCTGAGATGGACCATAGCAGTGTCTTAAAGATGCAGATTATTTTACAGAAAGAGTACTAATCCACCAACTTTTTATGCTTCAGTTTACTTAAGATTTTGGACCTGAGAGAACTGGTTTTTAAACGTACCCGACTTACTGTCACACCTTGGTGGTCACACGCCTGTTCTGCATTCACAGTTGGATGGGAAAACTCCTCCTCGCTAATACATATCCGAGGAGCTGTTGTACCTGAGGGTCTGTTTAGGACGTTATGTCGACATGTTTTTCTCCAGAATGGATTCAAATTTTTGGCTAATTTTTAAACTGCCCTTCTTTTGCAGTTGCTTCCTTTTACGTTAAGTAGTTAAAGTCCGCTACCAAAACACGCCGTGAACTTTAAGACGGCTTTTTTTTTTTTTGCATGCCTTTAACATATAATTCATACCAGTTATGGAAAGCGTTTGTGGGTTTTTAAAATCTCCTTAGGCGAAATTCAGGATTATTAGAAAAGCACAAGTTTGGAGAGCAATAATAGCACATAGAGTAAACAGAAAAAGGTAGAAAGGGTAAAGAAAAAAAAGAAGGTGTGAAGGTGGGTGTTGGGAGTGGTTGCCGTGCTGGCTCACATATGAAGGGGAGGGACTGAGATCAGGGATCGCAGAAAAACAGAAAGAGGCAGGAAATAAGGAAGAAGGGAAGGGCTGTCTCGTATTTCAGTTTAGTGTGTTTTAGGGTTGGGTCGCAGTCATACACTTGCAGTCCGGGACACTCCAGGAGCAGAAATTTCAGGGAATCCTCTGCAGAGTGAGCCTTCTTTTTGAACTCATCTGTGTTTTTGGGCGTGCAGCAGGTGCGGGCTTCCCGATTTGCCTATCTCTTGTGCTGATGTTCTGATTGGAGGACCTGATCCTGCCGGCTATGAACACCTGAAGCCTTTTGTGTTTATTTTTGTCTCTCATCTTTTTTTTTCCTTTCTAAAGAATCTCCTTTTGCTTGGTTCACCACACCACTGAAGGGAAAACAGAGAAGAGCCAGGAGAAGTTGAGGGATCTCCGTTTGGCAGGAGGATAGCGCATGTGAGGCTGTTTTCGCCCTCATGTGAGCGTACAAATAACTTCATCAGGCTGGGAATAGACCCAGGGAGACTGAAACCTCCTAACCTCTTCCTCCGTTGCTGCACTGACGGGTTGCGTGTCAGCTTCAATGACGTGAGACAACAGCACTGAAAAGAACATGTGGTTGTAAATAACTGTCGATTTGTGCGCACTGGAAGATATCCTCTTGAAGTTTGGAAATCTGTCTCTCCACTCTTCTGCTGAAAAGAGGGGTTTCCAGCAAAACTGGATTGCCTAATTACTCCTTTTAGGCTTTGGAATCATGCCCAAAGACGTACAGCAGGAAGAAGTGGAAGAGATGTGGAAGGATGGTTTAAAGAAAGAATATCAGTTTGTGAAAAAAGGATGATTTGTGGGAGTTAGAAAGTCGGTTGTTAACGGTTTAGGGTCGTCATGCGGAGTCAGACAACAAACTGGCTCATGGATGAAGTTCCTCCTGAAACTAATTTACTCCTTAATATGGAATCTGATTAGAACGTGTCTGGATCTGGATCGCTTTCCCGTAACATTTTCAGTCACTCCTAAAACAGACACTCAACCAGTGGATTCTGTTTTTTTGTTGGGTTTTTTTACGGTTTCATCTGACCACCTCCTAGACTCGTTTTTCTGAGCAAAGATGAGAGGAGACCGGAGGTCCGCTTCCTTCCACAAGGAAAAGCCGGCGGGGCTGTCGCGGGCTCTCAGTTGGCTTAACATGTCCCCCCTCTCCCAGCAGGGGAGACGCTTCTTCCACAGTCAAAGCGATCTCCACTTGCTTCCCAACCGCCGCTCTCGCTCACGCAGTCATCTTCACGTTCCCCAAAAAGACGAGCCTGATGACGATGACAACTGGGTGTACAGACCGCAACACAAAATAGGTGAGACTGGAGAAAGTTGATGAGAAACAAAATACACACCCATATCAAGTTTTCCTTTAACTATTAGAATCGGTGAACCATTTTTTACTTGGAAAAGTAAATAAGGCAGCACATCTGTTTATTTATTGCCTCTTCTCTCTGTGTTTACAACCTGCACTTCCTTGTTGCTAAGGCGACTGAGTGGGCGCTCTGTTTGGTTAAGAGGGTCGACATTGAATTGGTGGTGAAAGAGCGCTCAGTGTGTTTGTGATTGATAAATAAAGACTTGTCAGACTGGAAGAAGGCAACGTCATGTAAATGGTTGCGTCATAGGCTGGTACCGCTCAGAGTCTGGTGCAAGGCAGAGGATGATCTTTGGATGGCCGGCCATTTGAGAGGAAGTGGACAAAAACACATGAGTTTTTACTTCACTTTTGGGCAGCTGGCCTGAGGTGAGAATTGGACTTCTAGTTCTCATTGGAACACGTTTTTAATCCCCATTAAACGCCGAACATATCACGGAGCTTTTCAGTCTACGAACACGTTGCCCTTTAGGAATGTGAAGCTGTGTCGCCGCTGTTGTTGTTTATTGCACGTCTCAATTTTCTCTGTTGCGTTTGAACATGCCCTTTTTCCTAAAACAGCTCAGAGATGCAAATCACTTGAATAACTCGAGGGCTTGAAATGCCTCTATGAGTCAAAAGGCGTTTATAGCAACAACCTGGTGAAGCGTAAATTTAACTGTATTAATTTCGTTGTACTGGCTAACAGTAAATCTTGAGGAAGGTCAAAAGTAGAATTTATTCCTCAGTCAGACCAGTTTGGTGGATTGGCGTAGCTTTGGGTCATGTGGTGTTGGTGGTACTAGTGATTGTTATAGCACTTGTTCGCATCAGGGAGGATTTTTTTGGTGAGCAGGTGATGGAGAGACTCAACGTTTTATGACTGCTTAAACCTTAAACCCCATTTCGAATGATTTTCCTTATATATTATTACCTCGTGGTAACACCTAAACCTACCTCGTGGAGCCCATCCTTTGCTGTTGTGTGTCATAGGCTTTTGTGACTATTTTTTTAAGTCAAGGCAAGTTTATTTGTAGAGCACAATTCATACACAAGGCAATTCAAAGTGCTTCACAGTTGCATAAATTAAGAAAACAGATAAACAGAAAAAAAACATCAACTTAAAAGAAATTAATTACAATAAAAAGCATTTATAAAGATTTTGTGATGATAAATAAAGGAGTCTAAAGCTGAAACCCGGACTTAAGTTTGATCAGTGGGGGCACCATATGTATTTGCCTTATTCAATACTACTCAATGAGATATATCCATATTACAACCCAATCAAATGGTCTGGTGGCTTAATCTAGAGCTGCCCTCTTTCTTCTGTCTCTTCCTGCCTCTCTGTTATGTTATGCGTCTCTATTTTTAGGTAATGCCAGGCCAGAGACGGAGTCATGGACAGGTCACTCTAAAACTGTTTCCATCCAGAGAACTCATACTTTGTACACTCTGCAAAGGAAACTTAAGAGTAATTCTCCACTTTGAAGCGTAGGTATTTATAACAAATGGAGTCTACATCCGTGCGTGTACCAGAACCAATTACAATACACGTGGGCCGCCATGCGCACTGCCTCAGAGTAAATTTAGCTTTAAAATTACTGCCTCCAAATCCAAAGCCTGCAATTTTGACGCAGCCCGTTGCTTGCCTTTTTTTGGGTGTTTGCCCCGGTTGTCACGGTAATTGGTATGCAGCTGTTGGTTTCCTGTTCGTGCTCGGTCTGACCTTCCTGTTGTTCAAAAGAGCCGTCTGGTACACAAGCTGCTATTGGTTGTCCAGGTGACAGGTTGATTTTCAAGTTATTTTCAGAGTCATGATTGATGGTTTTCTTGGTTTTATCTTGCTTTAAAAATTCAATCTTGGCTGAATAGGTTTTAAAATAACTTTAAGCACATACAATAAAGTTGTTATTTGTAATAGATGAAACTTTTCACAATGTTATTTGGAAAAAAATTCTTTAATGACATTATTGGTTGACCTGTTGGGGCAAAAAAGGACCAGAACAAATACATGTAACTTTTATTTTCCATCTATGGAAGGTTCTTGTTGTTGATTGTGGTCCAAATTAAAGGCATTAATTTGCAATATAAAACTTAGGGAAACAAATTCCCCAACTGTTATAGGCTAGGATTTTATGGTTCAATTTAATGTAAAAGATTATATGGCACAACAGATTTGTTTTCTACATAATTGTTGCCCTTATAGAATGAAGGAGAAATAGATTTTAGCAAATGTATTTTCCATATATTGAAATGGTCTGACCCCAAGGATAATAAACTTAATTCCATTTTTCCTCTCTAGGATTTCAAGTCCAGTCAGTTTCCAGCAATTTGCATTTTCTTGCTGTATTCCATTATATGTTATACTGTCTGTCTTATAGCCAGTGTACATCACTTTTTGCATCTAACAAATCTGCACTTTTTATTTACAATTTCAGAGGTTTTTTTACCCTTTACAATGACAGGTCTAGCAAAAGAGAACATTAATTGGCATTTTCAGTTGTATTTCTTTTGTTGAGTTAACTCCTCTGGAAACCAGACAGTTGTCTTTGGTGGGGGAGAGTGGCAGAGAGAAGCTGAGCCACTAGTCTTTAAATTGTCCAATGTTCTAAGCCAGAGATGTCCAAATGTTTTGCTACAAGGGCCAAAATCATCAAATCAAAAGTGCCAATGGGCCACAAAAAGATTTTTTTAGACTAAAACATCTTTTTTTCTTTTCTTTTACCTGCTTAGCAATAAATTAAACAGGTAATATTTTCATGAAGCACACCAAGTACTCTTGTAGAATTATTGTAGAAAAGGGATTTTTAAAGGATTGTAGATTTAAAACACATGGCTTTTAGGTTTGCCTTTTTAAAATAAATAATTTTCATATAGTTTTCAAATATTTCAGAGGGCCTTAAAGAAAATGTGTTTTTTTCTTAGCAGTGAGAACTTGCTTTGCGTTAATTGTTTATGTTATGGAATTAAGAAGAAAGCAAAAAAATATTATGATCATCAAAGATGAATAATTAGTTTTGCATCATGGATCATTTTCTAATCCATTTAATTTGTCAACACAATGATGCCCTTCTAAAAAGTCTATCTGCATCAGTCATTTGTTTTGCGGTGCTAATTGCAGAAAGTACCAATCAGAAAGCAAAACCAGTCCAAGGGCCGTAAATGGCCCCCGGGCCGCACTTTGGACGTCCCTGTTCTAAGCGAACAGCAAAATTAATAAAACAGGAGAACAACTTTTTCTATGAGCATTTTTTTTGTTGTTGCCACAATTAACTGGAGCTTCATTAAATATGTTAGAAGTCAGGTTATCAAGGTGTAGTATCAAGACAGGACAGATAGCATGAGTACTGTGTGTTTCATTTTTTTTTTTTTTATCACTGTCATACAGAGCCATAGAATGGCCCTCTTTAAAATATATTCCTTCTAGTTTGCTGGACCAAAAAGACAAACCTCCTGATAAAATCCTGATCGGACACTTTGGTCCCAACTGTCTTAAGCTAAAGTTTTCTCACTCATTAATGGTTCTTATAAAGCTGTTAGTTATTTACAGTACATGAAGTCATCAAATAAAATTAATCAGATGTTTGATTCCAAATCAAGACTTTGGCTTTTGCCCAAACTAAAACATGTTAACAAGAAAGTTGGGGGCTGTGGGGCTTAGTTTTTTTTGTTGTATTTACAGTATGTCAGTTTGGCTGGTAATAGTTTTGAGAAGACAGATTAACCTACATAGCCACTATACCTTGGCACTGGATTGTTGTTGGAATCAGAACGAGAATTGAGTCTCATATAAATGTCACCAGGGAGGTATTTATAAATTTTGGCCACGTCTGCTTGGACAAAACCGATTTTTGCGAGATGCTTATTGAAACCCTTGCATAACAGTCTTAGAGCATTTGGGACACATTTCCATACACTGAAATAAGCTCATCATCACCATGTAGAACATTTCTAAATCCAGATGAGCAGATATGAACAAAACTGCAAGGCCTCATTAAAACTCAGACACGGAAATCTTAGGCTGTGGCCCCCTTCCCAGTACATGGATGCAGAGATTGAACATAAATGATAAAAATAGCACACACGCACCCTTAATTTTAATAAAATATAGAGAATCTTTAGTGCTAACTGTTTCTAATTACCGTTCTTTGTTATTTTTATGTGCTGATACTGATGGGATCACCTGTAGGTAAGTTGGACATTTCTTTCTTTCTGGTGCTTATTACTAAACAAACGTTTACATGTCTTAGATCATAACCTCTCATTGTTCTAGTATCTTTTTCCATAACGAAAACAATGGAAGAAGAAAAAAAGCCAAGTGATTATATTTGATGAACAGGATTTCAGGTTTAAAGAGGATAGAGGAATGGCAGATTATTTTAATAGGATCCACTGATGTTGTCACGACAAAGTTCAACAGTTTTAAAACCGCCTCATCAATTTAACTAAAGCTCTGTAAGGTTCATTTTTAAGACAAAATACATATATTTTTTCCTGCCTTTTGGTTTCATTTTTACTAATAAACCAAGAGGTCTCCATTCTTAAATAAGTTTCATACCACACGATATGCACGTCTAATCGTTCAAGCAGCTTATTGTTTTTATCTCACTGGTCTTATCGTGCATTGACACCGCACACAAAGCTCACACTGTTATACCATGGTGTGCTTGTGCAGCACTGAATGTGAGAATAGATGTGAAGCATTAGTGTGAACCCTTAGATATGATCCAAACCTTATGATGAGACTTTATCTGAAGACAAATATTGAATTCTGGAGCCTGATAACAGCGGCCGGATCAAAGTCGCACCACCTACAGGTAGGAGGGGATTGTCAAATCAGGACACAGTTGTAACTGCAGCGTCTGTTGCTGAATGTCCTGTAGGGAACAGATAGCAGACTTTTTGTTTAAACAAGCCGAAGAGGAAGTGGATATCTTGCATTAGAAACACCAATAAACCCAGTAACAAGATTTATTTTTTATTTTTTAAGAAAGCTATTATTCAAAGTTGCCCAGTGTTTTTTGCTGTGCTACACAGACAATAAAAATAACCACATTAAAAAGTTAAGATTTTTTATTTACTTTAATTTCATTTAAACACTTAGGATTGGTTACCACAGCAACATTAATGGGTGAATTTTGTGAATGTACTTAATTTTATGTTTGCTTTAAAGGAGTTAATTAAATCTAGGCAAAACATCTATGTAATTATGTAATAGCTAAAAAGAAAAAGTAAAATATTTTTTCAAGGCATATTAGTTGTTTAATAATACACCTGTATTTTTCTGTACACTTGTATCATTGAGTTAATTATGTACATGGATATGTATTATGAAGAAATAAATAGAATTCTTCTTGGAAATGTCCTCTGAAATATTTTCAAAGAGGTCGATTATCTTGGTACAGTTTATAATATTGAAGGAATTTCCTCTTTGCTTTTACAGCTTCTGTTTGGTGATAATGGAGATTTAGTTCATCTCAAACAGTTGGGGCTTAGTTTTTTTTTATTTTTATTGACAAGCTTAAAACTGGAGTCCTCATGGGCCGAGCACTTTCCAGTTTAAGCGACAGCTTGACGAGGGTTTTTTTACGGGCTGATTAGGTGGGTTTATTTAGGGATTTGCGTGTGTTTTTAGTTGGGACGCGTTTTTACGACGTTCTCATGCTGACTGTCACGCTCAGACACTCACTCAGTGATCTGCTTCTAATTACTGACATGAGGTCAAGGCAGATGAATCTGAGCCCATGGGCCATACTGACAAAGGGTTAGCATGTGCAGAAGACACAACTGCATAAAAAGATAGTTTCAACCCTTGAAACATTGATGAAACATTGATATTTACTATTTTTTTCTTGTTGACCTCCTGCAATCTAGGCAGAGAGCTCAAAAGCTAGGTATTACAAAAAAGTCACTATTGTATTGACATTTGCAATAAGTATTGAGATGAGAGTACTGTGTATTGAATTAGAGTAGTTTTTGACTGTATAGTTTGTCCCTTTTTTTCACTTTTAAAGTGCTGCTCCAGTTCTCCTTTTTGTCCACCAAGCTCGTGGCCGCATCTGATAACAAACAGTTGAATTGTGGGGATTGAAGTGATTATATTTGATCAGTGAACAATAGATCAGCCTCAAACTGGGGTCCCCCATCTCACTGCGAACAGCTGACAGCCCAGATTCTCGTCTACAACCGCTGTCACCTACAAACAAACAAACACTTTTCCTGGGTGTGCGATGTAGCTTTGCTTATAATTTTTCATGCTGTTCCAGTCATTTAAATAATTTGTAGACATAACACAGTAAATTTACTACAATATTGCCACCTTCTATCTGCTTGAAAGAGACCAGGAAAGAAACTTGTGGTAGTGGACGGAGTTTTAGATTGAGGCTGTGCTTCAATATCACATGTATCCGCTGATTGGGCAGGGATATAAGGGGGGGTTGAGATAAAGGGGTGGTCTCTGAGCTATTGTAGAAGTTGGCCTGCTGCCACTAAGAGCGTACACATGTGTGTGTGAGAGGAGAAAGGGAGGGAGATGGCGCGCGGAGCGAATATGTCAGGATCTGTGCGTCGATGTGCGGACAGTTTGACGGAGCGCTTTGGAGAAGCAAGGAGAGGTGGAAGAGTGAAAGAGAGAGGATTGTTGGCAAGTAAAGAACCAGAGAGAAGAAAGCAGTGTTAGTTTATCGTTGGAGAAGGAGGTGAAGGGCCATGTTCTGTCTGAAAGGTAAACTGTGAGTTTGTTGTCAACATTTGTCTGGACACATTTTTGACTTTGTGAGACAAAGAAAAGTTAAACTTCTGTCAGTCCTTGCATGATATCCTTCCTTAGGCACTTCTCTTCAGTGATGAGAACACCCTGTTTCTTTTCCTCTTTAAGCATTTCATTCCTTTATTCCATCTTTCTGGCCTCTGATTTAACCACATTAATAGAGATGAATCTCCTACCCTCTCCTTTTCACCGTTTTTCTCAGTTATTTCATTCTCAGCCCCATTCAGTGTCATTGGCATAAAATATTCAGGGTTTTTAGGAAGCTACAACTCACTTTTCTCCTGTCATGTTTGAGCCTGTTGACCACCGTGACAGCTGGTGAAGCAGCATCTGCAGAGTAAAGCCATACTCTTAGAAAAGATGCGTTAAAAGAATGACGCAAAAAAAAGTGTTATTACACTTAAAGCACATTCTGTGTTCGTTTTAACACACACTGTGCTAAACGTGTTCAATTTTAACACCCAATCTGTTAAAAGTGCGATAAATAAATGACATAACATGTGGTGTCCCTGAGCTGATTCGGTACATGTGTATAACATTTAACACATCTTGTGGTTGTTTTAAGAATCCATGTGTTGGTCATTACTTAAGGGGATAAGAAGAAACTAATTCTTCTTTTTACTGGAACGCTCACTTTGTATTCTCTTCATCTAAAAATTTGAATTGTATGATCGCCTTGTGTAAAAAAAACATTACATTTTCTAGCTGTCACCGTGTTAATACAAAATAGCGTGGCATCTGTTTAACATTTGAAGCAGAACAAGTAATCCTACAACTGATAAAGTAAGAAAACATTATTCAATCAATAAAAATATTTGCTATATTTATTTTGATTTTAAAAATATGTATAGAATAAACAGATTGAAATCAGTAGACGTTTTTGAGTGTCCATTATGCAGAATCTTATACCAGTTAATCAAGTAAGACAAGCTGATTTGGGTGGGTAATTAGTTGGGCTATCTGCTGAGGTAGCCAGCCTGCTGTCAGCAGATAATACTCATTGTTTCCCAAAGGTAGCTTAAATTGTGTAGTTTCTTGATGATAGGGGGCAGCATATACCTAAATCATTGCAAGCAAGCGGTATTTCTGTGTTCGAGTGGCAAAAATCTCAATTGTGCCATTTTCTACTATTAAAAAGCAGATGGTTCAACCTCCAGGGAAAGAGAATTCGGTGCAGATGTTTATTCTAGTTTTCTGGCTGTGTTGATTGCCTCTGTGGGCTTCTGCCTCCGATGTGGAGCCGCGGACCCGGTCCGTGTCGCACGAAGGCTTGGTCACAACAGCTGATTGTGCACCTCTTCCCAAGCGGGGGACAGCGACCTGGGCTGGGTGCATTTCGGATTGGGTTGGTCGATCGATCGGTCAGGGTTGGAGAAAGTTTTTTCTTTTCTTTTTTTTAAGTCTGTTAATAAAGCTCTTCAATTCAACTTCTACAGAGGACGAGCGGACAGTGAAGTAACCACGTATTCAAAAATCATTAAAGGGGTTTTGTCCACATCAGCTCACGTTGAAGGAAACCTTTTCACTTTAAAAGCTTTATTTATAACGGACTAAAGCCAGGATTTCTGCAGGGCCTCAGAAGTCCAGCTTCTAAATTATCTTTATATAGGTGTTAGATTCGTACATCTTTTCATCTGTGCTTCTTCCGTTTAAAGCTCTCTTTTAAAGAAATTCTTTAGCAGCATTCATTTGTTCCATGTGGAAAGAAATTAGGACTTAGAGCCCATTTGAAGGACTTTAGTTTGATGTTCAGCCCTCCTGTGTGAGTTTCTTTAGGAAAATGAAGTTAAAAAAAAATTTCTTGACAAATGCCCAGCTTGTCTGTCATAGAAAAAAAAAATATTTTAATCAAGGTTTGTAGAGATCCTCTGGTTAAACTGTGGTTAGGTCTTTGATCTTTCCTGTGCTTTTTTTGTGGTTTCCACAAACTCTTAAAAAGCAAAAATAATGCTGGATAATATGTTTATTGGGGAAAAAAATTCTGTTTTTAATTAATTGATTCTGCTGTTTTTGCTATTTAACAAATTCTTCCTCTGTCAGCATTTTTTATGCAGCTTATAGATTTATAACAGAGGAAATTAGGTCATATAAACTGTACATATCAACTGTATCTTTCTGTATCCCGGTTTTTCATCTGTATACACTAAATCATGCTGTCAAATAGAGTCTACGCAAGATTGGGACTCTTATAAAATGGACAGAAACAGATGTTGCATCAACACTGCCAGATTTTTTTTTTCTTTTCAAGTTTCTTTTTTTTTTTTACCGTAGCGATGTTGATCACAAACATTTTCAGCCCTCCCTTGGTTATTATCAGCTGAAATCCTTCCAGTTTTTGGTTTTTAGCCTCAGAACTCTTTAGCATACTGACCCAAATACCCTGCATCATGTCTGATTCTGTGATCCAGCCACTAGATTACACAGTTTGCCAGCTGCTGAATGATTGCTTATATTATTCAAACAAGCTCCCTTCAGCTCTAAGGCAGACGTGACACTCTTCTGTCCGTGTTCCTACACGCACAGCTGTGGTCAGAGTGAATTCCCATCTGTTTTCACCACCAAAACCAAAACCTTGTATTACAGCATAAGCCCTGTGTGAGGGTGGATTTATGCTCTCCGACTTTCCGTGTGTTACATAAGTTATCTCAGGGCTTGAGCTTTGGTGGAGAAAGTGAACTTGGGATAGGATGTGTTTAGAGATTAGTCGGAAATGAAGATGTCAGTGTCACTTGGATGGGGAGGTTTCCTGTCGTGTGACGGGCGGAGAAACTTCATCTTGGTTTGTGAATGTGAACCCTGCTGAACGCACATGTTGGAGTTCAACTGACCCCCCTGTGGCAAGTTTACTCAAGGCCATCTTGGGCTCTGTCCAGTCCGCAAGAACACATTTTTGGCTGAGTTGAATGCGGCCCACTGTGTTGCTGGTTTCTTTTCGATTCACCCTCACGTGTGAGAAATTGGAGGTCTTGTGATGTTTCTGTTAAAGAAGCAGTCACAGTGTGATGTACAGAATCCTGAAGCATCCGTCAAGCTCATAACCTGAGCAACAGAACAATCTAGACTGTCAGCTAAATCAAACTGTATTACTGGTCTATTCACTGTGTACATTGATGTACTTTTACAACTAATCCATATATTGGGGTATTATCTTAAACATTTTGGTCTGTAATAATACCTTTTTTTCAGCATTAATCAAAAAAAATATTTTATTTTAGTTCTAAATTTGAGTCAGTCTGCTGCTTCTACATTTATAAAAGTAGTTATATATCTTTTCTCATTTTCTTCCCTAAATAATTGTTTGATTAGGTCAAATAGAGATTATTTACCATTATAAAGATTCAGTTAAACCTCAATATGGACTGAGCTATTTGGGCACATTTACAGGAAGAAGAGGCATGAAAACACTGCCAGGTGTTAAGTATGGTGGAGGCAGCATCATGTTATGTGACTGGTAGCTTTGCCTTGCACAAAATGAAATAACATATGACATTGTAGCACTACCCGTATTTAGCCTCTTTAAGCCGATTACTGTGGTTGTATATTTAGAAGAGGGTTTTCGGTTTTGAATTACATTTCACCTTGCTTGAAGCAACACTGAGTCTAATTTGGACCGTTTGCTAACCCTTACCTGGCAACTGCTTTAAATGTCCTGTCCCGTTGACCTATTTAAACTTGTAAAATGGTGACCAAAACACCTATGTTGACCCTTGGCTGACCCTTATCCTTGTCTCTGGATGTGGGTCATGGTGGTGATGGATGTTCTCCCACTTGATTTAACTGACTGCTTTTCTCCCGTGGGTGGCGAGGGGTGGAAATGAAAATGGCAGGATGGTAGGAAAAAAAACGTCAAATTCAGATGAAACTCATTGTCTTTCTACAGAGATCGCTAATTGGTTGGGAGATTTTTTAAGGAAAAGGTAACTGTTGTGTGATTGAGAAGAGCACTCTTTGTCTGATTGGTATATGTATTTTACTTGTATATGTATTGCATTTGTGTCATCCGTGTAATTTGACCGACAGGCCCTCCAGCGAGCAAAAATAAATAAATCTCTGTATGCCACTATGAAGATTTTGTTAATCACTTTTAAACTCAACTGACAAAAAAATACTGAAAATTTTGACATATTACTTGGGAGCTTTAGAAAAAAACATACAAAGTTTTGGATGGTAGCATTTTGGTTTTCTTGCCAATCTTTCAAATTTGCTTAAATTATTAGACATGTGACCATTTGCACAACAGTCACCTGAAACTACTGTGCTACACTCAGACATCTAACATCTATCTGCAGTTATCAGTTTTCCCCCTTATTAATGAGCCAACTGATGAATCATTGATTGGTTTGGAGGATGAAGGTTTTTAGAGAAAATCTATGACGATATGGGGATCTCCGTAAACAGGACAAAGCTCAAAAGGAGAATTTTGTTCATGATCTCTAAACAATAGAAGTGGAAGTTCCTGTTGGCTACGATCTGCAGGGACTCAAATGACCCTTTTGTCTTTTGAACAAACTCACCAAAACAGTTTTTTATTTACTTTCTTAAACAGTAGAGGTTTAACAAAAAGTGAATTGGTAACAAGCTTTTATTGTATCTTGAAACAGTGATTAAAAGGTGAAAAACTTTTCCCAAGAGGGGAATATGAGGTTTACAGAAACAGAGTGCAAGTTTTGTTGTGGGCCAACTCTGGGAAGACAATGGTCGACTCCCTGTGGAAGAATGGAGGACTTCCCCAGACAGAGGGCTAACTCAGCATGCAGGTGCTCCTCTCGGTCCATTCAGAGACACGTGTCCATGGAAACCATTGTCCATCTCCCAAAGATTTCCGCTTTTCTCCTTCAAAACATAGACACAGACATATACACACAATATACAGTCAAATGTGTGTGTGTATACACAATAATGTGAAAGCATGTTTGTACCCAAACACTCCCATCTCGATCCAAACTGAGCATTGCACCCTTCGAGAAGACGACCCACAAAGATATTCGAAACCACTATACGACGAGTCACAGGAAGTGCATGGCAATCTCAAGAGTCAACACACAGAGCCAACAGAATGATACCAAATATGTGTTTGGTAGGTTGATGCTTTGTTGTGGAATAATGAGCCTGAGCTGAACGCCGTAGATCGTTTGCGTCTGTGCAGCTGGATCGGGGACATCAGCGCTGCTAAGTGCATTTTTTACCACAGTTTGTGGCGTACGTGTTTCCACACTTGGGTTTTTATGTCTGTGTGAGCCCATGCATTCCACGGTTTGTCAGTAATAATTTGCGTGTGTGAGCACCATGGTTTAGGGTTTTGTTAATCGGCTTGTGTGTTGGCTGCCTCACCAATGCTGTGGAAATGATAACTGTTGGTAATGGGTGTTTTGGTCCCTGGTTATCTGTTGAGGCTTTGGCACAGTGACAATTGCTCAGTGACTCTTCCCTTTTTTTAGGTTTATGCTCTGCAGTAAATGAAAAAATTAAACAGGCCCAAAAGCCCATAGATTTTCTGAAATAAGATAGATAAATCTGCACTTTTTATGTAAATATAAATAAACTAAAAAAAAGTATCACAGGCTCACTGAAATATGTTTGACTATGAGGAAGTTTTTTTTTTCTGGAATATATTTGGAGTTTTACAAGTTGACCTGGCCTTCCCATGAGAATAAAATAAACATTGTTTCAACACGGTTACTTGTTTTGTTTTCTGCTTTTAACATTAAATTTGTAGGACTTAAAATGGCAAAAGAGAAAAAATGATTATTTTCAACAGCCTGAAAATCAGTTAGCTTGCATATTAACAATTCAAGGTGTCATTGCATTTGCAATTTTCACCTGTAATTGCATGTTTTTCTATTGTTGTGCAGCCTTAATTTTGTATCTTAGTCTTCTTGTTTTGCACAGTATGAATCACTTAACTAATTTTTTTAGACTTTTTTTAGGATATTTTCACTATAATTGAGGATCCTTATTTTCAGAGAAACTGTGGGAGTACCTGAATAATTAAAAATACTTGTTAATAGAGTGGTGCACAAAGAACACGCAACTGTTACAACCAATTAGTAGACGTTTTCAAAATTAGTGTTATTTGAGCAATATCACACGAGAGGGAGTGCTGTTGTGCTGAATATCAGTACTGGTGTGATTCGGTCATAGGCACGAGGCCGCAGGTCCAATGCCGCAGATAATCACAAGGAAGCATCGCGTCTGACGGTTCACGTCTCCGCATCATCCATTATTTTCTGATAATGGACACCTCGAAGGGCATTATCCCACTTATACCATGGTCACTTACGAAAGAAAGAAATATTTAATCAATTATTAATACTTTATTGTGTTTTAGAGTTAAAATAGTGAGGGGTTATTTAATATGTCGAGTGCACTATTTAATATCTCCCGTATACAGGCGTTGCCAAGCAACGTGGCCACAGCGATGAGTCAACTGTGAAATAACGTTGAGTCTCCGTTACCATTTGAGCCAGCGCAATAATTTAGCACTGTCATCAGGCAATTTGACGGGACGCCTTTCCTAGGTGTGCATTATCACTTTTTAACGTACACCCTCCAGCCAATCAGAATCGAGTATTCACCCACACCATGGTATAGTTTCTGATAATGGCCACCTATTCGTGCATTATCTCTTACATGTTCCATAACAGGTTGAAATATGAAACAAGTTAAACAGCACAACTTCACTACACTGTGAGCCTTACTGTTATCGCCTATAAGTCTTGCTCTCTTTTACAGCCTGAATGGACAACAGAAATGTCTGAGCGTGTTGAATAAAATAGTTCCCTTAAAACACTTTTTAATATCTCAGTACCTAACTTGACTCCATTTTTCACAACCTAAATGATACTGAGAGTATCTATGAGTCGGAAGCCACTTCTACACTGAAGAGCTGTATAATGTATTCACTGATCTAAACAGATAAAGCATTGAATTTCAGATCTGCAAGACAAGCAAGAAATGGTTTGATGCCAGTCACCCTTGAGAATTCAAATTCAGTTTCGGAACTAACTATCCACAGCATAGAGTTGTTATCGTCAGCAGTATTTTACACCTACTTGTTTGTACTTGTGTTTATCCCCAATAATTCTTCTTAACATGGCCAAAAAACATCTTCAGGCAGTGTTTTGAATTTTCTAGCATTGTGAGAGCGTACTGCCATGTTCCTTTCATAAATGATCTTCCTGTTTTTCAAAAGTAATGAAGGAAACATTTTTATTCCTTTTATTACTGATTATTAAACCCTTTTTTTTTTTACTTAAAGTACCCAAGAAATAGGACCATCTGCAGCTGAGATCTGCTAAAGCCACCAGCAGGGGGAGACACTTTCCCATTAAAATCTCTTTAGTGACCCCCCCTCCCCCATTTTCCTTTTTTATAATGCATTTTAATGTCTAATCTCCATCTATATGTCAAAATATAGCTATCACTCTTGAGGTTTTGTTCTGGTCATGCCTACTTTTAACCTGTTCATTAATCTGTCTGTGTTTATTGGCCTGGCACTTATCTTTTTATCTGGTGTCTGCAGTGCTTACACCTGTTTGTGTCAGACTGTCAGGTATTATACTCACCCCATCTGCTCTTCTCCTTCTGGGTTCCTCTGCAGCCTCAAAATTTAGGAGCAGAAGTACATTAATCGGTGGGTTTAAACTTCTGAGATTTATTACATGGAGGTAAATCTGCTAATATTTGGTCCATAAAAACCCCAACATGTTGTTCCTAAAGCTCCACACATTTGGTTTGTATAATCGATACACTTCATTACCAGCACCCTGGTGTCCATCTGTGTTTTATGTCTGTGACGATCAGAAGCTAGTAGCAGGGGTCTGGTGGCTGGATAATCTGGTTTTACAGATTAGAAAAGCAGCACAGAGGAGCAAAGGAAAGACCGAGGAGGAGGAGCTGAGAAGAGAGACCATGTGGACTTCCCTGGACAATGCTGGTTCTTTCTCAAATAGAAGTAGGAGTTGGAAGGGTGCTTATGGATGTTTCTTTAAAGACTCTCCTTGAAGTTTGGATTTTTTTTCTTTAGAAAGACTCACTTTTGGATAACTTCTTTCTTGACCTTTGTGGATCTGTCTCTGCATGTAATGTGGAAATTCTTTTAGGACAGTATTGCTTTTGGAAGGAACAAAAACAAACCAAAACATGTTTTAACCAAAGGTATTTTCAAATGAGGCACTTTCACTAGATTTAAAAGGGACTTTTGCGGTTTTAGGACTATTACAGAAACTTACTGTGGTTAAATTTGTGGGTCACAACTCTTTGTTTTTGCAAGATGCTTGGATTGAATCATCCCATTGACAGCCGAAACTTATTTTTCAACAACCTTTTGCTGCAATACTTCTGCTTGTTTTGGAGTTGATTCCTGTAATCGAACACGGAGCATAACCCTCCTTTGTCAGGCAAATCAATTCAAGTCGATAGCATCCCCTGAGAGGAGGAAAGCAAAGACAAAAACGGTAGGAGGAGACAGGATGGGAGGGGGAGACAGTCCCATGTGGGTCTCAGAAAACCCTCTAGACCTCTGTCCTATCTTCCCAGAAATGAAGGGGGGAGGCCTATTGAGGGTTTGAGAGTCTGAGGGGGAGGTCTCAATCACATCACCTCCTGCAAAGGGTCCTGAGAAGGAGGCTTGTCGTACAAGGAGGTGTAGTCGGGGGGCTTAGGTCCTGGATAGAGAAGGGGAGGGCAGGTGGTAGGGGTTTAGGTCTTGGTCAGGGATGATCACATACGTGCACTGCCTCTCATCAGAGCCAGTGGTCAGTTGCTGGGACAAAGCCTGCTATGAGGACCGCCCGGGTGAGAAGCGAACTCTGTGCTCTTTCAAGCCCGGCAGCAACATGGGGAACAGCCTCCCGGCCCAGGCCTGCCCCAGGGCCCCCAAACCCGAAGGCTGCCTTCGCAAGCGCCTCCTTTCCGTTTCGAAGGTGCACCAGAAGCAGGACTCGCTCTGGACGCCCAAACCTCTGCTCGGACCGGTGGTTGGAGGCTCTCCGGGGAAAACAACAACCTGCCTGGAGGGAAAAGGTACATAGCTGAGAGAAGTGTATTTTTGGTTGTGCAAATCTTGTCCTATGCCACTAGAAAGCGGTTGCAATGCCTCCTTCCATCTAACTGATAGCTGCATTGTAGAGGATTTTCATGAAGATTTTAACAGACACGTAATGCATTTGGTTTGGCAGGTAAATTACCTTGTTAAAAGTTCTCTGAAGTCATTGAACTGTTTGAGGGCAATAGTTGCACACCATTTGTCAGGGCAAGGGTCACAACACACAGAGAAGCCTCCCAAGCTGGGCTTTGTCTCTTCCTATTAGCTGATTTCCGTCCTCCTGTAACTGAGTGATCTGTACCGTCTGTCGTTGAGAGCAAATCTGTGCACGTGCGTTTCTGTATTATTTGCTGTATGCCCTATGAGGTATGGTGGTAGATTGGAGCTTTATGACCCCAAAGATCCAAACCCATTGGTAAGGATTGGGTTCCTCTAAGCAAAACCTGAATAAAACCAATTTCTATGGCTGAAGTTGAAAGCTAGGATAGCAGACATTACTTACTGTCAGTCGATGTGGTTCCCATGTGAGTGGAAATGTGTTCCATTTTGTATATCTGTCCTTTAACATTGTATATACCTTGCAGAAGTATTCATATAATTTGAACTTCTTCATATTTTGTAGCAATTCAGCCACAAATCTCAGGGCATTTTATTGGCATTTTGTGATATAGACCAATAGTTGCAAAAAATGTTGAGAGGTAGAAAAATTATCAGTATTTTTAAGTTGGTTTTTTTTGTACAAAACATACTGGAGTGTGTGGTGTCCTTGGGTATTCAGTCCACTTCACTCTAATACCCTTAAATAAAATCCTGTCCAACCTATTAGTCCTAAATCAGGATACTAATCAGAAAAGCAGCCAAAAAAGACACTTGAAGAGCCACAGAGAGCTGTTAACAGCACAGAAAACAGTTGAATGAAAGCCATAAGAAAACTTGTTTGCAGTTTATCATAACCCAGATAGGAATCTGGTCTGAATATTTGGGCCTACGTGCAAAACATCTGTGGTGAAAAACTACTGCACATCATTCTGAACACCCTCTTCGCATGGTGCAACACAGTTGCAGCGTTATGCTGTGGGATAATTCTCTTCAGCAGGAACAGGAAAGCTATTCAGAGTTGATGTTAGATGAATGGAGTTAAATACAGGGCAGTCCTTGAAGAAAATCTCTTGGAAGTTGAGGTTCAGCTGCTCTTAAGTCAGCGATTTAATGTAGTGGTGTGGATCAAAGCACAATCAGTTATTGGAATGGTCCAGTCAAAGTCCAGACCAAAATCCATTTGAGAATATATGGCTAGACAGTGTTGTCACCCCCCACCCACATTTAATCTGACTGATCTTGATCTAATATGCAACGGACAGTAGGTTAAACCTTTGGTTTCTATATTACGGCAGCCAAATATATCGCAAAAACTGTAATTGCTGGAGGGCAGTAGTGTTGTCTAATTGTTCAAATACTATGCATTCAGGCCCGCTGATACTGTCATATCTTTGGAAACACTTGCTATTTAATTTGTTTTGCGTACATTGACTCAGGTGAACTGGATAAAAATGTATGCAACACTTTTCAGAGTTTTGTTTTACTTGAACACAACAACTTTGTGTCAGTCGATCCCGTAAACTCCTAATAAAATTGAGATTTGCGGTGGTAATGGGGTAAATTCTGTATCCAACCATGCGCATTTAACACGTATGAATGCAGTTCACTTGGGACACATGACGGAAGACGCTCCACTGGGTGTCCACCCCTGGGAACAGGACATAATAGCAAGCAGCTGGAGGTGATGGGTCAGGCACGCAGGGAAGTGTATATGAGAGCCGACAGTATGGGGGTGATGAAGCTGAAGCTCGGCTCAGGTTATGGACGTGACCCAATTTCACCTCTGCTACTACATAAAGGAACCATTAGAAAGACATAAGAGGGTGGAATAAAGCACCTTTGACTTATGTTCAGACGTCTTTTGTACGCTGTACAATACACAGATTGCCATGTCACTGTTTTCTGTTTGACTCTGTAGTCGCTCCGTGAGTTTATTTCAAATTACTCTTTAAAATAAAAGTCAGTGAGGATTCAGGATCCTGACTGGAGTTTAACAACATGCTGCCAAACAACCATAAACCATCCTCAGGAACACTTTGGCTAATACGCCCTGACAGCTCAACATGTAACTGCCTTAGCTACTGTATTGTCCCTGCTCTCGAGGTTTAATCAGCGTCCAACTGCTGGACTAATGACCCTTTTACAGACAAACTTCCTCAGACTGGAACTTGGCTAATTCGTTCTTTGTGCTCTTTTGTTTACTCAGACTTCATGCTGATTATTTTCAGTTTTCTTTGTTCTGTTTAAAAAAAAAAGTTTTGTAAATGTTCCTCCTTTTATACAAAAGAGTTTCTAGTATTTATCTTTTCAGATGTCTTTAAAGACAAATCTGATTCATCAGTACATTCTCCTCCAGCTCTTCACTGGAGCAGGTGTTTGACAGGATTCCCCATAAACTCTAGTTGGATATTGGCAGGGTCAGTTATTGGCCAATGAAAGTAATTGCTCCCTAGGGAAGGGCACCTGACAGAGGTCAGGCTTATGGAGTAACGAGATGAGGCTAAATGAAATGGCTCTTGACTCTTAGAATGGGGGGTGGGGATGGCTAAAACTCAGTTAAGGTAATATGATTTTGGTCATGGGAATAGGAAAGTGGTCTGACAGCAGTTCTTCATCATAATCTCCTCTTTTTTGGTTCCTACACCTAGAAATACAACCACTTTATCATTTATATAACATTTATAATAAGAATAGAAAAGCTTTTACATTTGTTTTTCAGAATTGTATCTTCGAAAGCTTTATTTGTTAATTACTTTCAATTCTTCTGGTGAAGTCTCATCAGCAGGAGAAAAACAGGTATTTTTACGAGGCCTAAAAAAATGTATTAACAATGAGATGCTAGATTTCCCTGTAGAACTCACCTAAAACCTAAATCCTGCACTTACTCAAAGACTGATGAATACAGACAAGTGCACACTTAGCCTGAATGTGCATGGGAGCCATGAATAGCAGGTTGGAGGTAGGAGAACAATGGAGTGGAGAGCATGACACATAGTTTAATGAGACGAAGGAAAGAGGATTTCTCTCACGCACATACATGCACACACTTTAAGGATTTAGGGGTCAGGGGTTGGTTGGGGTCATTCAACTATAAAATGCGCGAAGCCTGTTTTTCATTCAAAGCAGTCTTGTTTGTTCTGATTTTTTTCTTCCGTATTTACTAAACAGTAACTGGATTATTGTCTTTTTTTTTTTCTTGCAAATTAATTTAATCTGATTTTAAACACATATGGTGCTTTAAAATGGGCATTTAAGCTTGTTAATACTTTGTGAGTAAAGCTGGCCAATAGTAAGTCATAGGTAGTCATTGTAGTTTTCTCTTTATGCAGATTTCTAGCTAATTTCATGATTTCCTTTTTAAAAAGTATGATATAATAATGTATTTTACCATGTTTTTTTATCTTCCTACACTTCATAGTTGTAACATTTATTTTGAAAGCATTTGGGACGTCACACTGTGTGAAAGCAAGCAGTTCATTTGAAATGGGGATTTGTTTGTATTCTGAAAGAAATAAGCCATTACACAGTTGAGATTTGAAGCAAGCTTTAACATCTTAAATTAGACATGCTTGTGGTAAGCTGTAGGGACCCTTTATTTCACTCTGTGACTTTTACTGCCAACTTATAGACTGCCAATATTTCTAAATGTTCCATAATGAAGGTTTAAAGCTGAAAAAAGAAAACGGATCACGTTTCATCTGCTGCTATCAGCCTTCATGTTATCTGCTGAAATTCTTGTTCTCTCTCACTCTTTCAAAGTTTGAAAGACCAGTTGGATATTTTAAAATCCCTTCTTTGCTTCCCCTGGCATCATTTGAAGAAAGCTGTTGTAAGCCCAGTGGTGTTCTATAAAGTCTCTACCAACCATTCACCAATCAGTGCAGATCTTGGAATTTCATTACAATCCTAAAATATTGTAAGACGAACATTATCTGACGATATATCTTTGGTTTCTGACTGAGTTACCAAGATTTAAACATATAAAATGCACAAAAGGGTTAATTTCTGCACCTGTTGACATGTTTTCAGTGCAGCTGTGGTGCATTTGAAGTTGCTGAGAAATCTTTGGTTGTTCCTGAATTGGACATCTTTTTGGTGCTGAAGTTTTTTTGGGGGTTTTTCGGTTCAAGCCTTGGAAATGTGAAATTCTGATTTCTGTGTGCAGATCGGATGTATCATTAGCTGTGACTGGTGAAGGCGGCGGAATTAATGTTATTTGCAGACAAGTAGCGGCTGTAGTTTCTCAAACAGGTTGTTTAGTCTTTTCTTTAAACGTGAGTATTTATTGCTGTTTATAGAATAAAGCACATCCCTTCTTCATCATTTGTCGACTTCTCAGTGCTAAACTGGCCTAAAAGAAGGTGGTTTGTATTGAAAATCAAGAAAATGAGCTGAAACTTTAGGCAGCATTTCAATATAACGTTTGTAGGTGCAAGATGAGTTTTGAACACAATGAGAACCAATCTCCATATCTTTAGACTTGTTAACTTTTGTATCTTAAAGCTTCACTTCATGTATCCAGTTTACCAGGTTTCATATCTTTGAGGAAATCACATGACTCAACACTGAAACGGCCCACGTAGCTGATCAGATGCTACAAATAGCTTTAAACTGGATGTGTCATACATATGGTTTTGTCATGAATGGGAGTCACCGACGGTGCGTTCAGGTAATGAATGTGTCTGGGCTCTGCTGGCTTTTCATTGAGAAGACCGGATGTGATGAAGGAGGAGGAGACGACTGAATCGGTATTGTTTCGATGAAGGGATCAGGTGTCGTAGAGCCTCTCGGCCCCATATGTCTTACAACGGAGTGTTACTTAGTGGTAAGATTATCACATCAGGACATAACAGCCAGATAATGACTGGGATCTGCAGGGACCTTTATCCCATTATCGATTAATTTGGTCACAGGATTGAAAGACTTGTGACAGAACAGATGGTCTTATGCCTTTAGTACAGATATCCAAATATCATGACTTGTACTTTTTGATTTATTTTCTAGTATTTTTTGCGTTGTGTGAATGTGAGAGTGAATGAATAATGGAATTTGTAAAGCGTCTTTGAGTGTCCAGAAAAGAGCTATATAAGTTTGATGCATTATTATTATTATTATTATTTACTCACGCGATGAACATCCTCTCATTGTAGGGTTTCCTGTTCGAGTCTCTGATATTTGGAGCCACCTGGTGGTGTAGTCATCCATTTTCATCTGTTTTATCACCTTTTTCTGGTGTCTGAAACTTCTTTCATCAGACTCAAGTTTTACAGCATGTTTATGTGTCTGCAAGACAGACAAAACGCCTGCGACAAAAAGATGGCAGCCGACGTCTCAAAAGTTCTTGCACGTGGATTGGGTGAAATGAGGCCCATTTATGAGCATTGCACATCCTGTTAAAAGCATTTTTAAGCCACTGCCGATGAACGAGGCAAGTTTTTTTTAATTATTTTTTTTTTTTTTTATGGCCTCCCAACTTTATCCGGGCCAGCAATGCTGCAGCTTTTCCCGGCTGAAATCCCACACTAGTCTTAATCAAAAATCTAAGCGAACTGCTGTGTTGGCTAAGCGTGCTTAATCACTTCATGGCTGCACAGGCCTCAGTCACAGCTCATTTCTTTAATGAGAGCTGCTATAAGAGGGAGATTTCTCCACCCCACTTTGAGTCTGGGCCGCTGAGGTTCGTAGCCCTGTTTGTCCTGATGAGCTGCCTGTTGCCTCTCTGCAGCTTATTCTATTAATGGGTAACAAAAAATTAAAAAATTGCATGCTTGTCGATTCATTGGGTACTTCCCTTATGAAAAATTAATTCTGTTACTTTCCCTAATTAATAAAATTTACAAGAACATTCCAGCTTATCCAAGTGTACATATTTAACCTACCCAATCTTCTTTTACTCTTTATCTGGTGTATCCTCAGCTTCAGTACCAGACCCCAGTTATATCCCAGTCAGCTGGGGGTTTCCATTGAGCCATTCAAAGATCAGCCTAGCCTCTAAAAAGCTCAAGTCCCCCCATAGAGACTGATTATAAAGGAGAGAGAAAAAGGACACGAAGGAGAGAGAAAGTGATTTTTAAGAGCCTCTTTTAAATCTGTTGCCTTAATGAGTTTCCCTTGCCATGGCAACATCTTTTATTTGACGGTTTCCCCTGCATATTCATGCATAGACGGACTTGGGCTGCAGACAAAGAAAAATGTAGGAACAAGGCGAGCTACAGCCGTGTCACTGTTTGTGCAACCGTAGGAGATCATTAGCTGATGGTGGTGGTAAATTGTTTGCAAAAGAAGCAGAATTTGCTGATTGTTTTGCATTAAACTAAGCTGGACCATGCTTCACGTTATTGCTTATTTTTACCAGTAGGGGGCATAAGAATACAGACGGTGGAAATAATCTGATGTTTTAAAATCTGTATTTACAACTCACGCTTTGATTCAGCAGTTTTGAGCTGTAGACTTTAATCACTGTTAAAGACTAACAGGAAAAAAAATGTCTGGGGAACAATTCGATAGAAATGTGTTTTAATTACGTTCTATCAGGCTCTGATCACACATTTATCTACACCTAAAAAGAGCCACATGAGGCCTGCGAGGTATTTAATTTGCAGTGATGTTGGTCTCAAATTTTGGAAATATATTATAAGGGAGCTGTAATCATTTCCCCCGAGGCCCATTAGGAGGTGGCGCTCTTTGCTCGCGAGAGAGGTTTACTCTCTCTATTAAAGCCTCCATCCCAACTGTCCATTATTCCCCAGATGGGATAGAAGGGGGTGGGAAGCTAAGATGGATTGGGAAGAGGGAGGAGGGAGGCGTAGGCTGCCTTTTAAGGAAGGAGGAATTGATTTGGGGTGGGAGGGAGGGAACAGAGGGTTAAGTAGATTTTGGGGTCATGCTTTTTTTTTTAACCTCCAGACGAGGTCTGAGCACAGATTGGTAGAGCTTGAAGTTAACACATGCATGAGCTCTCATACACACCTCTTCATTATAATCCCCAAATTTCCACATAAGACAAGTACTACAGAACCACTCTGTGTCTGTAAGTATCATGTAGCTCAACAAATTATCCTACTACACTAAGCTTGACTTAAATAAGTAACGGAGATTACAACCTGCTGATAGAAAGACTGAAGTGGTGACATAGTTTTTCATTTGTGTAGTCCTTCTGGGTAGTTTATTTTGAAGGATACTATATATAGAATCTGTAATGGGTTAAATTGGGTTCAGCAACAAAAACTATGTGATTACCTTTAGTTTTGACCAGCTTCTTGCATGTTTCCACCGTCATATTGATGCCATCACCCTGGTGAAAACCATTTTCTTTCAGTCAGAAGAAACATGTTGGTAAAAAGAAAGCGGTTTAAATCTGAATTTGCCAGCGGTATGAATAATTTTGTTTTTAATCGTATGTTCTATTTATTTATTGAAAAGTTCAACCCAAGTTTGACCAGTCTGCAAATTCCTCTCAACGTAAGGTAGTTCTCATGCTACAAAAGCTTGAAAAGTCGCTTTTCCCCCCTTCCTTTTTAAATGAAATTAAAACGTTGTGATCAATCGGCGCCCCGGGACCTTAAAGTGAAAAAACCTTTTAGATTAGGTAAAAATCAGATGCTTTTCTCGGTATTATAAGTTACATGTGAAAAAACTCAAGGGGTGCCCACTCCCCATTGATTGGACATGCAGATGAGCAACAGAAACTTTTTGTCTGAAGCAAAAAGTCTACTTTTTTGAATGCATCAACAGAACAGCAACCTGGGCAGAGGGCCATGACCTCTATATCTTAATTCAGGGTTTTTCCTGGCTCAAACTGAGTTAGAGGTGGTACCATCCTGACCATTCGCCAACATATGCATGATTTCTGTGCATTCAACTGACTCACTTTTTATAAAGGCAACATATTTTTTGTTAAGCATTCTAATAAGAATATGACAATTATCATGTTAAAGAATTATTTTATTAAAACAATATACATACAAAAATAAGGAGCCAACTTTAAACTGAAAGTGCATTAAGTTGTAGGGATTTATCCACACATCTGGCAGCCAGACATTAACTATTATTATTAACTTAAATTATTAACTATTCATAGCCTATTATTATTATGTTCCACATTTCATCACAATAAGCACTGAAGGTATAAACAGGTGTTGAAAAACGCATCTTTATTCAATTAATAACAGTTGAAAGTCATGGATCACGTGTTGTTTCTCAAATAGCAGACATTAAAAATCCACATAAAGCACAAAAATGGCAAATTTATATTTATCTGCCCCAGAAGAATATGTGCAACAATAAAACACGTTACCTTTGCAACCCTTGCTGTTTTTGTCCGTTCTGTGCAGAGAAACTTCAACTTTAATTTACAGATCAGAGTCCTGCAATAGAACAGGTACATGTGGCTAATCTGCTGTTTCAGGTGGATAAATCAAATCTCTCTCTGGGAGTGCTGGATGCTGAGATAGTGAGAATAATCGGCATTCAGCGCAAAGTTGGAGAGATTTTCAGAAAGTGGGAGTTAACCAAAAATATTATATTAATATTTTTCACCCATCCACAGTAAAAACAAAAACATCCACTAGACCCACGATATTTAGATTATGTATTTTTTCATCTTTAAACAGTACCTGCAACATAGCAGAACGTTTTTGGAGCAGAAAGGAGTCTGTAAAAATCCTGAAAGTAGCATCTGCGCAGAGAGTTGAAATACACATATTTGTTTTTCTACTCTTCACATTTAATAAATATATTTTCTCTTTCTGTTTCCCAGTGAATTAGACAGGATCAAAGCTCTCTATATTATCTCTATAATCTGTTTAGATCCATAAATATGATCGCATTTGTAATCTGCAGTACTTTATTTAGAAAATCTGCCTTTAGTTTCGTAAATGACACTGATCGCTCGCGGAAAAAGGAGGTCAGACAGCGAAACGATCACTTTACGGCTCTCATAAAAAGTGTCCTGCATTCTAACCCCCGCCAGTCTATGCCTGCAATTTTCACATCTTCTCACAACTTGGACATTCCAGGGGGCGCCGCACTTTGTTTTGCATTTCAGCTCATTGACTTGTCCTGAGGCCAACGACGTGCAGGTCCAGGGGAGACACTCTTTTATCTTTGGAATATGTAGTTGAATATTTATGCATGTCTATCAATATCACTGACTAAAAATAATTAGAAAACTAAAAGTTCCTGAAATGTTCTTTGACTACATGTCAAAATTAATCGGTGTGGTACAGCTAATCACTGGGATAAAAGGAATTAGTGAAGGAACGAATTGACCCAGGGCTGCTCGGAACTCAAAGGTCTTAATGAAGACTGTAGAGTTTATCTTCACTCCTGAATATCTCTATCATGCGAAACTTTACAAAGATCACCAACTATACAAACTGAGAGGTGTTACCAACTGGATCGTTTTTTTTTAGGTATGATGATTAGTGCCAAATGCAGTCATGCACTATGATAAAAATGAATCAATGAGCAGCCAGCAGAGCCAGCATCCGATCTCATATCCAGCCCTCTAGTCGTGTCCCCGTTGTCAGGCGGATTGTCTCACCCACTTCCTTAATTTGTGATTGCTGTCATTTATTTGTGTTTTGAATTGTTGATTGAATATTTTCTTTTCTTGCAGTTGAGCTTCCTCTCTCTCTAAATGACCTACTGTTGCTGCCAATGGAAAGTGAGATTCATTGTTCGAAATAGGTCAAATCATGCAGTCAATGCTACTGTAACAGGATCACTATAGATAAAACACATGCTGATATTTTATGTAGTATAGCTTTAATCCACCTTACAATTGGCGTCCTTTAGGTTTGCCTGATAGAAGCATGTTTAAAGGCTTTCTCCAGTGTGACACAGGCTAGCCCCAGGTGGCTTGTTGGTTTGTGCCCTTCAGCTACCGGAGACACTTAACCTAAATTAGCTCGGTCTAAATCAGAAAGAAAAAAAACCTTTGGCATCAGCAGGAGCTGAGTGTTTTGGGCCCTGGCAACAGCAGAAGAGTCTGATCCTGTTCAAGTGTCATTTAAGTGAATGAGAAGTATTTATCAGGCTTCCTTCAGTCAAAAGATGGGTTTTAACACATTTCTGATGACTAAACAAGTATGGAAAAATACATTTGAAATAAGATGTATTTGCAGACATGACTCCTGATCATGTTCATCCATCCATCCATACATACATACATAAATTAATTAATTTAAAAATTCAGGATTTGTTGCTAAATAATGACTAAAACAAGATGGCAAAATATGTGTAGACGATGGCAGCAAGTTTTGCCTGATGTGCTGATTTATTGCATTTCATGTGTGATGGTAAGTATAGAGTTTGAGTACTGATTGTATACTGCTATGAAGGAAGAGAGGAGGGAAACACAGACACACCAACCCCCTCAGGAGAGGAGAGCAGACAGACCTGGCGCTAAAATGTAGGGCAGGAAACCAGGGTGGCATCCAAAATATGGTTTTGTATGCAGCCATCCCTGTGTGGAAATATGAAGTACGTGTTTTCAGGGTTGTTTGTGGGTAATTTCAGTTTTACTGCTCTTTACCTCTTTTTCCCCCCCCAAAAAATAATACTCTCCTTTCTTAACAGCAGTAAGACAAACAGATGTAGGATAGGAATTAATAAATTTGAAGTACAACTGTTCTGACCTCTTTATATTAATCAGGCTTATATCTCTCACTGTTTAAATGCATTTGCTAAAACAATTGCTGCAATAACTTATTCACAATTACACAGTGATATTCACGTCCATACATGAAGCTTGCTTTTAATCCCTGTCATTGTGCAGGCTACTGAGTCCTCTTGTGTCATAGATTTTACCCTCAAAACGAGAATTGGACCATGTGCTTATTGATGGGGCTCAATTGAGTCACTGGAGAGTCAGAAGGTCCAAGAGTCGATATGAGTGGAGACAACGTGGCTGGATGTGAAGGGATGCTGTCTTAAGCCTGCGGGTTGTGTTACTGGACCAGTGTTAAAGCGTCACATCGACATTTTCTTCATATCTGTTATGTGGCGGAGGAAAATATTGATGGAGCCATATCTCATCACAGTTCATTGGTGTCACTCAGCTTTGTTTTTTCTATTAAAATAAGGCGCTCTACATATAATTACCTGCTTTTTTGTGGTCCTAGTGGTGGTGCTCAACACATGACGAAACTATGATAGGAGGGTAGGGATCCAATCACATTTACATCCCCCTCTGGGACTTAACTAGGATTGATTGTAAAAAATGAACAAACCAGCTCACTTGTTGTTTTAAATACGATTATTGATTCAAAGCTTGATTCATTAAGTTTCATGATAGTATTGTCTAGCAAAATGTTAATCCAATAACTTTCAGTATTTTATTCTACAGTTGCACCATATTTCTGAATTGCAATCATCATCACCATATCAATGTGTGCAGTTCTGCTTGGGTGGGACATTTTAGGGTCATGCTACAAGGCTGCCATCAGTATATTTGGCCTGCTGGGAGGACTTTGTTGTAGTTTATTCCCACACCTGATTTTGTGCTTAGTAGCCAACATGCTAAAGCTTCCCTACTGCTATAAGAAAGAAGTGAGGAAAAGATTGGTTAATCACAATCTTGTTGGTGCAGTATTTAACAAATATATTCTAATTACATTTTTACCTATAATATTTTGTAGGCCTTTTTTTTCTCACCCCTACCACAGAATAAACCGAAAATAAGCTGGGTAACAATGATGTGGTGCACATCCTGGCCCAATTTCACACATACTATAACATATGTTGGGCGCCCAATAGATGGAGACTATTAGTCATCTACACAATCATCTGCGTTTCATTTCCTGGTCTGAAGACCTTTACTACATACACCCATCTGCCCTAACTTCTCTCTCTTCCCATTTCTTATCCAAAAAAACTTAAAAATGACTTTATTATCCTTAACTTCAAATTTAGGAGGCTCCCTGGTCATAGCTGCTTTCACATTTTACACAGTATAGTGTGTGTGTACATATCCAGCTTTAAATGACACGAAAGTCTTCTATGTATCTGATGCTGCAATGTAATATATGATCTGCAGTTAAGCCAGGGTACTGCAGTTTTTTTTTTTCAAACAGTTTGGAGCATGTCCCATTTTAAACTATGCAGATTCTTTTTTGGTGCTAATGAAAACTAACTCACCTCAGTATGCTAAATGCTTGAAGTAGCTTTAATTGGAACGCAGTCTAGCCTATTGTCTTGTTTATTTAGGCTGTAATTATTGTACTACTTGAGGGAAAGCAATAAAATGTGTAGATAACAATTATCTTTAATCTATGAAGTGTTAAGAAAGTACGAAGGGCTGGAAAAAAATTTCCTATCGTCTAACCTGATTTTTCTTGGTGCAGTTGCGGCGCACAGTACGTCTTACACTATTAATCCAAGTAAACCGGCTCTATACAAAATAGATTTTAATCATTAATAATACATACACTTCACAGACTTTATTAAACTCTCTAATTTGGACTGGGTGACCACAGATTTTTAAATACACAGACCTATATGCAAACATAATAATCAGTGTTATAGCAGCTTCAAAAGCAAAAGAAAAGGAAGAGAAAAAAAATCAAATAAATTTAAGATGTCCAAACAGACACACTTGTATCACAGTAGTCTGGTTAAAACAACCTGGGCCTATTAATTCAACAACATGATACCTCACATTTACACTTCTGGCTTTACTGTTTTAGTTTTAGCTCATTGTCCTGTCAGCGAAGTAGGGTGGGAGATGGTTTAACGCGGCGTTGCCAGGGAAAGTTGGCAACAAATACACCATGACGGCGTATTAGATGTCTTAAATTAGCCACATAACTGTCACATTCTCTGAAAGCTCCAAAAGCCCATCAGTCTTCTTGTAAAACAACAGCACTTTAAACTCCCTGCTCAACAGGGATGCGGCATTATTGCACTGAACATCCGGAAACAAAAGTAGGCCTGTTAAATGAATTTGCAACGGCTGTACATCTTCTCGTTTTGGGATTCTCCCGCTCATTGTCTTTAATCTTGTTTTGAGAGATTTCAGTGGAGACAAAACAGTTCAGCATTTTCCTCTGTCCACAAAGTCAAATGGAGATACTTGCATCCTCTCTGTCAGCTCTCAGCACCTCCAAAGACTCCTTTTCATCCTGGCTTGAATTTCAAAGGAATTTGTTGTTGAGCATTGGGGTCAAGACACACTGGAGAGGAAAATTAGACACGACTGCTGAGCATGCTGGGCGGTGCTGTATGTTTGTCTATATGTCTTCCTGTGTGTATATTTTTTTAACCTTTATTCAGTCCAGATAAACAAATGGTTGTTTTTTATTGACACTTTCATCTTTAAGTCTTCATCCTTTCTCCCCCTACACTCCACCCGACTTTTCCATCAGCTACCTTTATCTCGTCTTTCATTTTTATTCTTCAAACACTCACCTTTTCAATCACGCTTTAGATCTCAGGTCCTACCACATCAAATGATCTCTCAACTTTTATGTGAATCCCAATTCCTCCCCTTTTGTATTCCCCTTTGATTACTCTCCAGATTGGTATCGTGCTGTGTTTTAAAAGGCATCTTGGGGATGAATGTGCGTTAGCTCTGTGAGAACTGTGTGGTGTTCAGACAGAAAACACAGCTACATATCTGTCACCACATCAAAACAGCATGATGAAACCACAGAAACAGAAAGAACGCGGCCCGATCATGTTTGTAACGGCTGTAAAAGAAAGGGTGTAGCTAGCAGCTTGTCTTCCTGACTTGGAGGGTTTTCTCATGGATCACAAAAGACGAGCAGCTTATAAAAGGAGGCCTCCCCTGTCTTTCAACAGGGAACACACAGGCATACAGATTGCTGACTTGGTTCTTCTTTTCTTTTTTACCTTAAATCAAGAGTTGAAGATTCAGAAACCATCATCCACCAAAAAGCCAAAACAGAAGCTCCCAGTGGAGCATAGCTTGATTTTAAATTATTTAGAAAATAAAGTATCCAATCTGATTGAAATTTTCACAAAATGGTATGCTTTACGACCTTCTAGTAACCCTTCCTCCTAAAATGAATGTCACATGTATTCAGTTATTTCACCCTTTTTGTTTAAGTACATACAGTAATTCCATACATTATTTGTTCATTCATAGTTTTGATGCCCTAAATTGAGAATCTACAATGAAGTTATGAAAATAAAGAAAACTTCTTGATGAGAAGGTGTGTCCAAACTTTTGGTCTGTACTGTACTTTTAAAGGTTTGGTATCCACTTTGTTTGAATATTAAAAAAACAAATCTGCTCTGACCACAAACACGTGTCAGTTCATTCTAGGGGATGTTTTGAACCTGCATTCTACCAATATGTATTGTAATGAAATGTATTTGTGATTATTACAAATAGTATAGAAAAGCAACATGTTATTAATGGTTATTTTGAATTAATTAGGGCTCAGCTGCCCCAGTCTAGCGTCAGAATTCATAAAAAGAAATTGTAATTTAAAATCTAAGCATAATAATACACAAACAAGTTAGATTTGAACATTTTCTTGATTATTTATAACCTGAATTCACCAGAATACATAAGTACCAAGGATGCACAATATTAGAAAATCCTGCATTGCCAGTAACAATGGTAAATACTGCAATAGTCCTCTGATTATCAGCTGTGCTTCTTACACTCTGACAATTAACATTTTAAGTAACACAATTTGTAGTCATGTGCTGCTGTGAGACTTTCAAACTGGAAAGTATGACATTGATGCGTAAACTACAAGTTCCTAACACTTGGAGTGTATACCCCAACAATTCTTGCTCTCCAAAAAGTTGTTTGCAATATGAATATTGAACAAACTGATATTGTGATGATAAAATATTCCCAATATTTAGTGCAACCAATACTAGGAGAAATAAACGTGCATAAAGTTTAAGTGCAATGGACCCAAAATGGACATGGGTTGGAATGAATGAGAAACCTCTGGTTCAAATTGGGGGAATTCGATAGCTGGTGTAAATGACTGTTTGAGATTGATAATTATCTTTATTGCTTTGATAAAGTACATCAGACAGAAGGAGGAATGCAAAATGTAATGACAATTTTTGATCAACACACAGAAGGACATGAAAAATATATAGGAAACAGAAGGGTTGAGATGAAAACCCCAAAAGTTTGTTGAGTTAGAGAAAAGCCTCTCCGCGAGTGTATGAAGTTAATGTGTGTGTGTGGGCTCCGGGAACTTTACCTGATGGTAAAATCATTAGTGTTAGAAAAACCAGCTGTCAGCATTTGTTTATTCAGCCAAGCCTGTCTGTCACCTTAGCTTCTGTGTGGTGTTGGAAGATAGTGAAAGTCAGGGTTTAACGTTGAACTTTTCCTAACTGCCCTTTTATTTCACTGTCAGTAAAAATGGCTGCAATAGCAGATGTACAAAAGCTTTTCTACAAGTTTTAGTTCGCAATTTATTTATATTTTTTCCATCATAGATGATGAAAAAAATTGAAACTCTTCTCCAAACTTTAAGAGTTTCAGACATTGGGGGGTTGGACTTTTGGTTTGCCTCTATTGTTAGATTTACGACTTTTTTTATGTTCACCTTATTTAAAAAAGTAAAAACAACTTCTCACAAGGCCAGATTTTGATCCATGCATCCATTGCATCGATCAGAGGTTTACAGTTTCATCCCTTCTACCCAGATCATGTCATATTACCTCTTTATTGTGTCTCACTCTCACCCCTCTGACTCATTGCTGATTCATTATTCATGCCTTGCTTTATAGCAGCTAGAGAACCAAAGTGATCGGGTTTCTATTGAGCCCTGCTGTTTCTCAGCACACAGCTTTGCTTATAATAAATAACTCATTTTCATTTAAAAGCTTATAGAGGCAAAGTAAAGGGAAATCATTTTTTGGGTTATTTTTAATTCTTCAGTTATACTTATCTGGCAAAAATAGTTCTGTGTTTTAAAATGGAAGTACATGAAAATAATTTTCCTCTCATGCTGATGCACAATGTTCAAGTTTCATGGATATTCGATTCTGCTCTTGTGCTTTTCTGAAGGAGAGGTTAGGATTTGCCAGGTCTGAGCCATAATGGGATCACTAGAGAAGAGAGGAAGATAAAATCAATGGGGCTCGAGTACTTTAGTTGTCATAAAAGCACCTTTGTTGAGAAGAAAAAGGGAAAAACTGGGATTTGTGAAGGGAAATAAAAGGAGGTGGCAGCAGCGGGTGGATTCAAGTGGTTCAGGCAGAGCTGAGGGGTTTAAGGATTGGTCGAACTCACTCATTATGTGTAGAAAAGATGGTGAGAATGGCGATAAGGTTTATGCTTGTGCAGTAAAAAACACCTAGAAAATGACAGATTTTAGACATGAGCATTCCTTGCTGTATGTGGTCTCCACGGTTAATCAGTTGACAGTCAGCAATCTATAAATATATCCAGAAAAATGTGGCGTTCAGTCTCTACAGCAAAGACGCTTCGACATGTGCACTGGGGAACCACGGGATGGAACCACCAACTCTCCAACTTGCAGACAACCGTTCTCTAGGCGGTCCTGTATGTGAGAGACATTGTCCAGCTGCCTCTGCCAGGTCGATGGGGAGATCCAAATGGGGTGTGAAAACTGGAGGGGAAAGACAAAGAGAATATGAGTCCAGCGACAGAAGGAAGATCAGCAGCCCTTCATCGGTCTTTCCCTAGCTTCAATAAATCACTGAGACATTATTAAGACATTACCACTCCTGACTTCTTGCTTTCTTTTCATCGCCACTTTTTTGATGCGCTTGTGTTTCAAGTATTCAAGGATTGTAGATGTGTTGTCTTGGGACATAATATAAAAAGTGTTCATAACCCGTGAATGAAGCAATTTTTTTTTGTTGCTGTTAAATTAAACCGTTTATGTGCAGAAATCAATCCAAGCAACCCGTCATCCTATCGTTGAAGCTTATATCTTTGGATTGTTCATTGGATTAAAAATGAAGGGTTTAATCAAGTTTTCCTTGGAATTGTTAGAATATGTGAGCTAGTAATTTAAACTATTACTATTTTATTGACTAAACTGATTAGCTGTGCAGAAAAGAAAAAAGGGTTACAACTGCCTGAGCTTTTTATAATCTGAGTTTATTAAATTTCAAAGGACTGATATTAGTTGGACTCCATTTTAATTACATTGCTTGTATTAATCTGTGTCCTTTTTCCTTGGCTTTAGGATTCCCAGACTCAGTCTTTTAGGCTGTCCTCATATGCTGCTTGGAGTATGAACAGATGAAAGATTTATAGTGTTTGGGCTGGGCTAAAGTGGGGGCTTCCATTCTTTAACGAGGCGCAGCAGATGAACGTATGAATGGATCTCCCTAATCCAGGAGGTGGCCTAGATACGAAGCGCTCTATCAGCAGATAGAGATGTTGACCTGACTCTCTGACGGTGTGTGCGTGCTTGTTAACGCCTCCTGCAGAACAATAGTCTCTCTAATGACAGGAGCTGCTTGAGCTCGTGTCTGCATAAATTACGCTAATACTGTACGCGTGCCAAGCAGGAAGAGATGCATTGTAGATGCATGAAAGGTTATCATCAAACCACAAAGATAGTTTAACACAAAGAAAACATCTATACAGCAAATTGTAATGCTAACATATGATTGCAGTTAACGGTTGAGTAAAGCATTGAGTAATTTATGTAGTGTGCAGCAGAATTGAAAGAAATTGGGATATTTTCAAGTTTCAAGGATCGGAAAGTCTTCTTAAAATGTAAAGAATCTATTGTTACAGACATGAACCATAAAAGTAGTAGTTATTACTCTTTTTTTATAGCTTAACACTATACAATCTTGGCTTTAAATACAAAATTGCCCGCATTGAAAAATCAATCTTTACTAATTGGTTTATTATTTCTAATAGAATTAGAGCTGAAATAATTAAATTTAAGTCAATTACTTCCTTTCTTGCTCTGGATCTTTGTAATTTAAACATTTCTATAATAGATTTGTATGTGATCTCAAATTACTGTAGGACCTATTTAGCTGATTATCTTAAAAAAAAGGATTGGGCTGATATTAAAATTTGAGCGGATAACTATATCTGACATTGATACTGCTGCTATGACCGATAACTGATATTTACCAGTATCATGCGCTACATTAAAATCCCTGTCCCATGACTGAACATATACCACATGGCCAACTCCATCTCCTCTCCTCCTGAAACAAAAACGGCAATTACATAATGTGGTCGAAATTTGATGGGTTCTTGCTATTGCACAGCTACAAACATCTTAATTCAGGGTTAGATTCCAACTCCTTCCTGTATTTCTTAAGATTTTAGTTTAGACTCAGTGAAGACCAGGTGAGGAAGTGACTGGGCTAAGAGTGCAATCAGTGATTTTAGTGTGCACTGTGCAGTTATTTATTTTAAAGAGAAAATATTTTGCATTTACATCAGAGCACAGGTAGGTTCAGCCAGCGGCGGCTTCAAGCGGTGTATCAGCATTCTAGACTCAGCAGGGTTAATATCTGCTCAAACTGGCAGGACCTCAGTGGCCGCTCATGCAGCATGCTGAGCTGGGTGCGTTCTGGTTTGACTGCAGCTCCGCTGCTAAATGAAAGCAATAATAATAGTTAGTACTCCACGCTAGAGTCTTATAGTATCCAATAACACCATAAAAAGTCACTGTATTTGTCACTAGTCGCTTTTTTGTGTGTGGAAAAAGAGTCTCTAGAGTCTAAACACTCACTAAATATAGTAAGTTGCTGCAGTCCCTTCTGGTGGGGAAGTCACATGACTGTACGTAGTCGCGTGACTTAAACTGAGTGCTCTTTTTTTAAAGGGGCATGAGTACTGCTAAACTAAAACACATCTTTTCAGCGTGCTTTGTTGTGTTAACTTTTAATGACGTGAAACGCTTTCACAAACTTCTTCCATATTCACAGAGAGAGGTTTGGTATAATTTCCAGTTAAACCAAACGCATTTGAGTTTTAATGAAAAGCTTTTTTTTAAATAAAAAGAGTACTGTAAAGCTTTTAAATTCAGAGAAACAAACTTTGCACATGATTCACATATAGCTATAGTGAAATGGGCAGCATTCGTTTATCTCTGCATTTAACACTGAACTAAAAGAGCTGCTAAGAGAGCCAAAAAGCAGTGAGAACTGAGAGATGTCTACAAATACAGGGGATCATTTGCTTTCTCGTTTAAGCTCTTGTTGCACCCCTTCAACTCCACCTCCCTTTTATTCTTCAATTGCTTTGGCTGAAACTAAATACGACTGCTGAAGGAGGGGCTGTGCTAAACTGATGGTTGTGTGTCTGAAAGGGTGGTGTTGGAGTTTGTGTGCAGTAGACACAGATTGGACAGTGGGTCTACGTTTTACATAGCAATCAGGAAATGACCCGTAAGAGGTAAAAAGTTTATTTAAAAAAAAATAGGGCTCTTCCAGAGACAAAACTGTTAAAGCACTCCATTTATATTAGATTTAATGTGATGAGTGTGATTGATGCATTGCACGTTTTTTTCACTGCATGCAGGTTGAGACGAGGACTTCAAAATACTGTTAAAAAAAATATCCCTACTTTTCAAGGTTAAAATGTTATACGTTTTTAGTCAAAGAGCGAGTTGGAAAGTTTGGAAAATAGAAAATAAATCTTGCAAAATACTTTTCAGCTATCAAACGCTTTCTTTTTTAATAAAAAAATCCTTGACTTTAAGCTTCCTCCAGCATTGATGCCTAAAGATGCTGCAAATAAAATCACTAATGATGAAAACTAAAGGGTCGGGCTGCCAGAATTCCTTGGTAACCATCGCACAGAAAAGGAGAGGGGCTGAGGCTGCACTCCTCCCGCTGTGTGTTTGTGTGTGTGTGTCTCTGAGGATTGGACTGGCTGCTGGAGGCGTGGTGGTGTTGATGATGGGGGGAGTGGTGGACCAAGTGTGTGTGTGTTTGTAATAGAAATGCGGGCTTAGAGACGTATTGTTAGCACAGTAGACGCCCGCATGCACTTGTGAGAATGTGAGCAAAGCCGCGTCCTCAGCAGTGCACCTTCATTTTGGTTTATCTCCGTTTTATTTCAGCATTTGGATTAATTTCCGACACTTTTTAAAAAGGAAAAAAAAAGCTTCACACTCAGGTGGAATAATGGTGTTCATTGGGACCTCGTTAAAATCTGTAATTAAGTACTTCAAGAGGAAGGGTAAGATCATCTTTTCTTCTCCTTTTGACGCCGATGATAAAAAATTGTCTGAAAATATTTATGTTTTTTTGCATCAGATTGAAACGAAATTTCGGATCATATATAAATTTCCATCAGTTTCAAGTCTTTTAACATCTGCAGAAGGTGGAAAATTTCTGATTTATCAATCTGATTAATTAGTTTTTCATTTATTTTCATTACAACTAACAGTCTCCTGTGGCTGTTCTGCCTTACTGCTGCCTCTGCTGTGTTTCACCCTGTTACCAGGTAACCTTTGGTCAAAGATTATAGAGCCAACATGTAGTCGTACTGAGTAGCCATGCAGCTTTAATAAGAACATAATGTCTGGGGATACTTTAAATCAAAACTAATAAATTCGATTTCTTTCTCCTTCTGACAAAGTGTGATATTTTATCTTCAGTGTTTAATATAAGTATATTTAAGTATACTAAAGCTGTATGTATCATTTAAATAAAGTAGATTATGCCTAATACTATTAGGATAATATTGCATGACTTATTTCATCAATGAGTGTGTACAGTATAAAGCACGTGAGGACTTAACAACCTGCCTGACACAGGGAAAGCTGATTGTAAAGTTTATCTGCAAGTTATTTATAGCTCATGTTTGTTTTAAATTTGAGGCTGTGATTTTGTTAATCATTACCTTACACTTTGTGCTGCACTTTGTTTCCCTTTTGTGTTAAAAAAACTACAAAAAAAGACATACTCCCCCACAGTTAATTAACTATTATCCTGGAAATGAATTGGGCGATCACAAACATTCTGAAGTCAGTGGTTGGAGGTTGAACTAATTTTGGAAAAAGTTTTAAAAGAGTAAGTCGAGTTCTTGTACAACATTCTTTTTCCTTTAAACATCCGAACAGCAGAGATACGTTTTACGTTATGATCAAGTAGGCCTGTAAATTTTTCTTTGTAGTTTTCTTCAACTTTTATTTCACATTTTTTCTTACTACATAAAACTAATATTTAACAGAAATAAAAAAATAAACATGCAGTTGACTGGTATAGTAGTACTTTCTATAACAAGTACCAACTCAATAACTAGCAAGTTTTGCCACCATTAGAACCTCTGGATAATTTCACTGAACCTTCGTGATAAAGGAAAGAGTCACTTTCCGGGCCTTTTGTAGCCACCACACGAGTACCTGCATTTGGGAATGTACACTGAAATTATTTGTTAGAGTTACTTGGAGAAAGCGGTGGTTAACTCATTCTGATTGGTTAAATCAGCCAAAGTTGCCAAACGACTGGCATCTGTAAAACTGGAAGAGTTGCCAGGAAAGCAATGTATGGCGACATGGCAAACAGAAACGTGGCAACTATCCATTGTCATTTCTGGGGACTCTGCTGCTGATCAGTGATGTCACTCACTGCTGAAACGGTCCTGATATAACGTCTTAGAAAATTCCTGAAAGGGATGATTTTGTACGCAGACACAACGGCTAGGCTAGCGTAATGCCACACACCCTTAAACTTAGTTTGTACTTCTGCATTTTGACAGAGACGGATTAACGCAGCGCCATTATCCGTCGAGACAAGGGGTCTCCGTCACCTACGCAAGGACGGACGGAGTCAAGCCCCATTTTCTAACTATCCATCTCCATCAATAGAGAGCGTATGTCTGTGATTGGTCAGCTCAGCAAAAGCCAGAGATCCTTTCACCAGAATGGTGCTCTATAGTCGATTTAATCAGTAGTTAATACAGCGTTGTGGCAGTACATGTTTTATATTGAAAGTACATCCATCCATCCATCCATCTTCCTCCGCTTATCCGGGGTCGGGTCGCGGGGGCAGTAGCCTAAGCAAGGAGACCCAGACTTGCCTCTCCCCGGCCACTTGGGCCAGCTCCTCGGGAGGAATCCCGAGGCGTTCCCAGTACAATTTAAGTACAATTTATCTAATATGGTTTTTTGGCGATTTGAACACAAGGAGGGGTACAGACAAAACAAAATAGGCTGCTGTTTGTTTACATGCATTTTTAGAGTATTCTATGAGCTGTATTTCTAGTAAAAAGCTTTACAGCTTAATCAAAACGTGCTTTCTGTCGTTTATCGCTCCTTGAGAGGGTAATGTGTTCACAAGCTGAAGAAAAAAAAACTCAAATTAACCAGAAACTACGATGCAACGGTAGGCAGACCCACCATTAAAAAAATAGTTAGCACCCCCTTCAGTCCTGGTCGGTAATTGCTTTGCAACACAGAAAAATCAATGAAGAACGGAGAAAAAGAAATGGAATACTATAAACGAAAACGACTCTTTCAATACGTCTTTATCTGTTTGCAAAGCTAATATTGGCGAACTAAAAACCAGGCTTTAGACGAAGTTGCTGTTTCGGTACATTACTGAGTATATAACAGCAGGAACTTTGATTTGAACTTTGATGTAGACATTGCACAGCCTATTTTTTACCTACCATATTAGATGCTAAAGTATTGTACTGAAATTGTTCCCTGCAGCCTGTTGCTCATTGCTTGTTCTCATAAGGTGCTCCTCAAACTTCTCCCTGCCCTCCCTGCCCGGCTGAGATGTCAGAGGACAGAGGGATTACTGAACTTTGAAAAAGACTTATGCATATGTGTGCATGTTTGGGAGCTAGGGGGCATTGTGGCATTGAAACGCCTGATGTGGAGACTGATGCGGTGGGACAATGCGGGCTTTGTGTCCCTGGTCCCCATGTCCTTGGTCTGCTCACTACTCTTTTCAAAACTCCTGGTTGGAGAGGAGGCTGGGGGAGGGGGCTACCTGTCCCAACTCTGTTTCAGTAAGGGACAAAAAAAATCCAGAATGTGAAATCTTTGAGTCGCTACATAGTTTAAAATCAACTCTTTTTCACCAACACCTGAGGGATCCATAATCTGATGCAAGTGATGGTTACCATAGTTTTAAAGCGTTTTGTTATTGAAGAGTTTTGTGGCTGATTTCTCTTCTCTAGTTGTCGTGTTTTGTTTCCCAATCTCTTAGAACTGTGAGGAAAAAGTATTTATTTTTTACCTTCCATCTGTGAGTGATTAAAAGTTATTTATATTATATAAATCACATTGTGTGTATGAGTTGGCTGTAGCTTTGAAACAAAATTGTCCTTGGATTTTTTTTTTTAAAAGGCGCATTTTCACCATCCAAATTTCAGGATAATTTTAACGCAACTTCACAGTGTGCGCGTATCTCTACTTTACTGGGCTGGGGTGACAGAACTGTTTTCGGACCATTTCGTGTCCCGGTAGAGTCGTTGGGTGGGATCTGTGGTTAAGTCACACTGATTGGTTGTAAGTTAGAAGAAAGAGAACAGATGTCGCAAAAAAAAAAAAAAAAAAGGGCTTCCTAAAATAATGAGTTGCTGGCAAAGCAGTTTAGAACAACCTCAAAAAAATCATGCCAATCATTCCTGAATGTTCAATAGTCAATCTTTTAATATTCTCTGCTATGGGCGATACTCACGACTGACAATACTCACAACAGTCATGATAAGGGGGACGATTTAGTTGATTCCTTAACGTGCCAATCTTGTATGGAGGCACATTGGATGAGAGTAGTCGGTCAACTGCTTTACCCCAATAAAGGAACCTCCAGTGAAATTATCCTGAAGTTCAAATGGTGGAAACGCATGTAAAGTTGACATAACAGAGTTGCTATTCAAGGCTGTCTTTATCATCTTAAAATAGTGATTAGAATGTTTTTTGTGGTAAATATAACTACTTATGAATAGCACTCTTTGTATTACCTGCAGAATACAGAACGTTAAGTTAACTCTGACTTCTAAAAACCTGCCAACTTTCTAAATCCACCAGGATAGAAGGCGGGTTGAGGGCCACAAAGGACAAACATCTATTATTGAAGCTACATAAGTCTGAGTTAGATTACTATGAACAGAAATGAAACAAAATCAAAGTATTTAGCCTTCTCTCACCTAAACATTTATTTTGAAAACGCAGGGGGTTGATAATAGCGCTAGATATCTGCCCTGCTTCTTAGAAAAAAAATTTTTTTTGTTGTGGAATTGTTCATATATATGTTCAAATTTCATACGGTAAACAATCAGTGTAAATCCCCGAATTTCTCTTGCTTTGGTTTTTGCACCATTAATTGCTTTTGGCTTTACAGGTCTCCAATGTTACTATTATAATGGGTGAACCCATATTATTTGCCTATATCAACCATTTGTAATTCAAGATGACGTAACAGAAATAAAGAAAACCAACAAAAGTTGTAATGGAGAGGGCACATGAATAAAATCAATGAACCTTCTTTTCAGCTTCTAACCTGTTAATTGTTGAAAGTTTATGAATAATTGCTACCAGTTTTATCTACTGAAGGCATACACTAAAAACAGTCTAACACTAATGTGCAAAAAAAGACAAGCACTTTTGTAATGATCGCTGTTGAGGTATGTTAGAAGTTTAGCTGTATATCAAAGCAGCTACATGCTATTTAACGACCCATTTGCAGCTATAGGCCCCCTCTCAAACTCACTGGTGCCTCCATCCTCCCCCGTCACACACATGCAGTGCATTCTACTGTGGCTCATTTGCACCTGTGAAGGGAAAGAAAGAAAAACACTCCCCACACCTACATCCACTGCTGTGATCCGGCCCCCTTAATCCTGCTCCGGTTGGGACTTGTGCCGATCTCTCAGAGTTGTTGTGGCCATGAAAGAGAAACAGATTGTACTTTAAATGGAATTAATTCTACATCCACGGTCACCAACTTTGGCCTGGCTGCGCTCACTTGGTAAGCTTAAAGAGTCTGAATCTTATTTTCATTCATTAGTGAGGTAATGGTGTCTACTACTGAAAATGGATACACAGATTGGGAAGAAATGCATTGATTCCAGATAGGTAAAACGAAGGTTAAAAAAATTTGAAAGTTATTTATAGTAAGCATATTTCAATCTGAGTCATTTTTCTTACTTGGGACAATGATGTACATTTTTCGCTTTGAAAAAGAAATGGTGTAATTCATGTTTCACAACTTCTATCTCTTGGAAGAACTTTTTGTTGTCGAAAATGACTTGGTTGAATAGATGTTTAGTCTCAGATGGTGCCGTAACTTTTTCCCCTCCGCTCTGACTTGTTAAACTTCTTTGCGATGTCTCAAATAAGTGTCGTGTTGAAGGTGGCGAGTCTGGCACCTTTTTAGAAAAAATAAGAAAATCCTTAATCTGCTCTTTCCTTCCTTTCTGTCAGAGCATGTAATCAAACTCTTTAAGGCTTTATCACTTTGCAGGGTCTTCTAGTCACTTCATTCATTACTATTACCTCTGTTTGCAACACATGTTTTGCCATTTCATCCCTTTCATTTCTTGATGGGAACCAAGTGTATCTGTGTACTTAAGCAACGCGAATTTGTTTATTTTTTTCTGGTTTTGGAATATATGGGCCAATTTACTATAGTTAAATATGACTCTAATCAAACCAAAATAGCACTGGGCTTACCTTCTGCAAGGTATTATTTATTGGACTCAAAGAAGGGGCAACATGCTCTGCATTCCTTTGGAGGACAACACTTCCTTCACAAGTCATTAATTTGCACCCTACATGAAACAGAAAGTCGCGTAATGACTCTACGTCTCTTGTAAATTAAAGCAAATTAATTCTGTTTTTCAACATATAAAAATTGATATTTAAGGTACATTAAGATTCTGTGAGACCCCCCCCCAAAAAAAATGGGTATAACTATTAGTTCAACGAAGTTCATTATCTATTTTTTGTTGTTTCTTTCAGCTGTGTCTAACCTGGACGAAGAGAGCAAATGGACAGTTCACTACACAGCTCCTTGGCATCAACAGGAGAACGTCTTCCTCCCTGGCAGCAGGCCGCCCTGTGTAGAAGACCTTCACCGGCAGGCAAAAGTCAATCTCAAGACCGCTTTGCGAGGTAAATTTCAAAACATTTAAGGAAAAACAAAATGAATCTTTGAAATAAACTGTAAAAAAGCGCTGTTAGAACATGGTCAAACATTCCATGTTATATTTTTTTTGTATCTTTTAATGGCAGTTAGCATTGCTAGGATTAGAAAAGGCCTCACCATGGGTTTTCCCTTTAGTATGTACATCCTTACCTTTACTCTGAGATTTGGTAGGTCGTTAAATCTAAGATCGACAGAGGTTGAAACATTTTTCCTTCGCCTTCCTGTTATCTGCTGAAAGTCCTGCTCTCTCTTGCTATTTTGCAGACTGAATAAAATGCAGAAATGTCTTGACACGTCAGGGAAAATACAGTTTAATATTAATAATAAAAACAGCTTAGTGGAGACGACGTCCTTCAGTAACAACCTTCACATTATTGTCAATACAACAACGTTGTGCTTAATATGGTGCAGTCATTTTTTGGACAAAGTTTAAACTTTTGAGTTTCCAAACAGTCAGTACCTTTACAGGCAGCAAGAGAAAATCGAATTATTGCTTTAGTCCGGGTGGAGTCGAACCAAACTGGAGTTTCGACTAAGCTATCCAGATAAAGCGATTGGTAATAGGACTACTCTGCAACCAACCCCACCCGTACTCGCGCAAACCCAGCACCAACACAGTAGTATTTTAAGAAGAATATGGCGGCTAAGACAAACGTAAGTGGCCGATCAGTGCTTGGATCAATGTTTGGACTGACGAAGAGACGATGTGTTGTGAATATCCTGGTTCACTCTCACCATCCTCAGTTTACTTCCTTAGTGTAGCTGGAAGCTAACAGCTATAAGGCTAACACTTAGGGGCGCATATCGCCATCCATCGTCGGGGAGTGGAACGTACTTCATTTAATAATTTGATTTACTGAGTGACATGTGAACTGGGACTAAGCTCTCAGTGGGGGGAAGCCTTTATTGTGCGTTCAGACCGCACGCTTTGTAAGCGTTAAGCAACGCCACAAAGCGACTAGATTGACGCATATACACAGAAGATACATTTTAAAACTGAAGCTTGCGAGGCTCGTAGGCCTTTCTCTGCTGAATGCTTTAAACTAGCGGATCGGGGTTGGCTTGGCAGCGTTGACGTGGAGCAACGTCACTACAGTGAGACGCTCTGATTGGTTGCTGTGCTTCGTCAAGAGCATTAAGACCGTCAAAAGTTCAACTAGCTGAACTTCTGCATTGCTAGCGTTAGGAGCTTTGAAGCTTAAAACGAAGGAGAAGCTTCAAAGGTTGACAGAGCCAAAGCTCACAAAGCACCGCAGAGACTGACGCTCCTCTGATGGCCTCCACCGTAGACTTAAAATGTAATCTTGCCGCTGCTGACGCTGTCGTTTGGGGATGTATGAACCTACCATAACTCCATTTACTCTAAAAAGCTTGATTTAGCTGTGCATGAAAACGCAGTAAGTCTGTCACTGTTCAGGGCTGATCCAGCTTCAAAAAATTAGATTATAGCCGATTCCTCGTTGCATCTTCGCTCTTTTGTTTTAGATTAGGGGTTCCTGTCTTAATATTGTCTGATAATATGATTTACATCACTACGTCAAGCTGAAAATGAATCACAAAACGAAATGAAACAAATGATAAGCAAATGATGATCCTCAAAGCCCTGCTTACTCTTGAATGATTTTAATGTCTCACTCGTGAAAAGGGTGCGCAAGAAAGTAAATGTAAATTAAACTGAGTCCATTTGCATTGAGCCTATTTGCAAAAAATGACTTTGTTATAAGCTCATAAAAAATTCAGTAAAATGCAAACAATTCCACATTTTTCAACTTTGAAAAAGACAAGTTTTCAGTGTCATAAATATGCATTAGCGGCTACAGCAGCTATTACTGTGCAAAAGTGAAAATTTTAACATTTGTGAGTCTAGGAGGTCAATATTTCTCACTGCGTCATGGTAAAATAAACATGTATATGTGTGACACAGTAAAAAAAAATTCCAAACACGTCATTTAGTGTTTTTCCAACAACACAACACTGTGAGATCCTCCTCCTTCCTGTTTGTCCACAGCACATAGGGACAGGGCACACCTTTGTTGCTCAGTAAACACATGGAGTTAAACTGCAGCACAGACACAACTGCATATGTAAAATAATCACTTTCCCAGAAAGGGAAGCGGGAATACTAGTGAATACTAAAACTGGTTTCGCTGAGACGTTCTGGAAAGGGCTCCTTATCGCCTTATTGCTCAGATAACCATGTCAGAAGCTTATTCACTGCATGCAGGTGTGTCTGTGACTACTAGCTACTGTAAGAGTGAAATGTTTACACTGCAGTTTGGCCTTGTGTGTTGGTGTCAATGGTGGGAATGAGCAGCAAATGGGGAATTTGGCCATTGTACCATGATGCTTTCAGTTTGGGAGTCACTGTCCTAAAAACACTGACATTGTTATTTTTTTCCACATTTGTGTTACACTTGGACTATTACTAATAGATATTACTTCCTGAAATATTGATGTATCTAAGTAGAAAACGACACCTGGATGGTAGCCCCTTTAACCCAACACCGTCCCTTCCCCCCAGACAGACGGTGTCTGGTAAAAGCAAGTGTCCTATTCCAGGAGGTGAGAGACTTAAATTATGGTTTGACATCAGTTGCAGCCTTGTACAATTGTTTAATTTTTCATATAGCGAAAAAGCCTTCCACATGTCCTGTACTGCAGGGGTCACCATTTCACCCCTTTACCATTTTGTACTTCTTGTACCGTGGACAACGTGAATTTTTGTACCCGCCACATAACTTTTCACACCTGTTTTAATAGTCGAGGATTTGAATTAGTTTTCTGTTATCTAATCAATAGCGCATTATTAAAAGCTGTGATTTATATCATTTGAGTCACACACTCAGTATGTTTGATAAGCACTTGAGTTTTTGATAATGGAGACATTATATTGTGTTGACAATTAGAGTCTGATATATTGTGCAGCTCTACAAACTGTAGAGAGAAATAATCTGATATGTTTTGGATAAATACATGGGTACAATTTAATGTGTTGTTTACCTTATAATTCTTGCCCCTGTTTTGTATTATTTTTATTTTATATTGCCCTGTTTTGCCACACTACAGCATAGGTTAAAAGCTAATTCGTTCGTTATCCGAATAAAACAGAAGAACATTTCTGTATTCATTCACGTATTCATGTCTGTAGATCCAGAAATGCTTTAAAGTTAACAAAAATATCATTCAAAGTCAATCGAGTATCTATCTATCTATCTATCTATCTATCTATCTATCTATCTATCTATCTATCTATCTATCTATCTATCTATCTATCTATCTATCTATCTATCTATCTATCTATCTATCTATCTAAACTAATATAAAATGGCAAGTACATTGGTATGAACTAGTGTGTTTTCTAGTAAGAAATGGAAGTAGGTCGTGCCTAAATGATAATAGCTTGGTGTGGGGACACAATTTGTCGAAGGAATGTACTAAATGATGCATTATTTATAGGTGCGAGTAAAGTCCCAGCTGCAGTAGTCAGGTTTAATCCTCATCAATTGTTGCTGCACAAAAATGATTATACAGTGTTTCAGTTGAACTCAATGTTGCTTATTAGCATTCAGCAATGTGAACTTTTTTTTGTTGTACCTTTATCACTAATCAATATTACACAAAATAGATAATAATTTTTTATGTTAGAAATTTACAGTTGTAATGTGACCCAGAAGAAATAACTAGGGTAAGAGTTAATAAGGTTGAATAAGATTTGTTTCCGGTTTCATGCAGACACAGATAGACAAAGTACATTGATATAGATACATGACCCTGCTTACTGCTCCACAGCCCTGAATAATCAATACTCTGTGTCCCTTTGACACCAATATGAGGCCTGTTCACACGATCAGTTGCAGGAAATTTGCCAACTGGTTGAAGTCAATGAGGTTCCAAATTCTCCATTAGTTAGTGGTGTAATAGCATAAAGAGTTTACCAGATTAACTATTTAAAATCGATCCGGTTTAGAAACTTCAGGAACAGTCTGGCAGCCATAACTGCATTACAAGTAAGACACTTTATGTTTTGAATTCAGCTGAAACAAGATAATTTAGCATCCACATTCAGAGAAGAGTTTTACACATTTTCACTCATCTAAAAACCATTCCAACTGTAAACGCATTAAACACTCCCTTAGTAAAGAAAAAAAATGCTATTCTGGTAACCCTTTTTAAAGATTATATTCTGTTTTTTTTTGTTTTTTTTGAAAATAAGAGCCCAATGTTTGCATGTGGACAGGGGTTTTTATAAACTGAGACTAACAGCAAAAGTATCCCTTTGGTGTGGATTGGGCCTAATTCATGGAAAACGATTAAACAGAATAAAGTCTGAATGAATGATTTGTTACTAACTGCTGCAAATACAGGGAGAAGAGGACGTGTAGTTATATTGCACTCACTCATATTCCCATCATTTTTGTTTTACATGTTTCAAATACCTTATCTTATAGGACAAATTTGCAGCAACTTATCTTGAGCTAAAATACTGGTTTAGCAATAAATAGGTTGTATGTCTACTCATTCTTTAAAATGCAGTTGTCTAAAAATCGACCACCTGATACTCTAACTTATTGTTATTCCTTAGGTGCCTGTTCAGTTCTGCTTAGCAACTAGAAGCATTTCTCTCTGGTGTAATTATTTTTATCAGTCATCCCAATTCATGCCCCACCACTCTCTCTCTGTCATCCTCCTAATTACCGTCATCCTTTTTTAATTCCCATCTCACTGACTGGCACCTCATCAGCTTGTTCTTACATTAGCTCTTTCTGCTCGCCCCATCAGGCTCCATTAGTTGACAGTATTATACGTGTATCAGTGTCTCTCTCCATTGGGATACGCTGTAATTAGCTGTGGGGATGAATTAAAGATAAAACCGGATCAAAGGGAGGATCTTTGAGGTGCCATGCTCATAGCAAGGTGCAGTTACTTTGATACATATTCAGAATTTATCTAGAGGTTCTGCATGTGTATATGAAAAACAAATAGATCGATTAGTAAAAAACGTTTTTATATTCGTCTTACTTATTGAAGCTTTAAAATTAGTTCATTTCATTTCAAAAATACTTTGTAATGTATATAAAGAAGCACGTATTTGCAGATATACCTTTAAATTAAGGCTCATGCAGGCTGATTAAATGGACATTCTTAAATTTTGAATACATAAGGTGTGATACATGCAAAAAGTTGTGTAATAAGGAAGAAAACAAACAATTCACTAGAAAAGAGAAGAGAACATTGTAGACACTAACAAACAGAGCCAAAATGTGCTAAGTGCACTCTGAGTGAACAGGAGTAAGCAGGGGAGAAAGGGATGGTTCTGCCATCTGTGTGTGACAGACTGAAACTGATACCACCTCCTCTGGTTCCACATAAACACATGCACTTTTGTTCTTATCACACTGCGGCATACACACACAGACACACATCACGTCCTCATGACAGCAGGGGTTGACAAGAAGACAGAAGCAGCGCTTGAAAGAGTGCAAAAGTGGTTACACTCACATGACTGTCAAATGTACAAAAAAATCACGATTTACTGTATTTTCCACGTGTTTCCATGTGTACCATATAAAATAGGGCGACTAAATAAAGAGCTTTTTAATTAATGGGTACTGGTACAATCAAAAAAAAATTAGAAGACGGTAATCAAAAAAAGTTTGAGTGAAACTCATGTATGGAGGCATTTTAGGTGATCAATATCAAACGATTATTTCTGTTGATTTTAATTATTTTGTTTTGCATCAGATTTTAAAACCAAATTCAGTTTTTCACAGAATTGGAATATGACACTGAAAAATCTTTTTTTTTAGTATTAAAATGGTAAATTATGGGTTACAAGCTTTGTGGGGAAGACAGCAGACAGAAGAAGGTGAGTGTTCAGATTGCTGTGTCAGAACGTTTAGTGGAAGGAAAAAGTAAGCTAGAAGAATGTTCACAACACTTCAGATTTCTTTATTTGGATTACAGTATGTCAAATTAAGTTCGTGCACTAAGTGTTTGTATTGCCTGTATTTGAATGTGTATTAAATGGCTTTATTTCCCTTGCTAAATCGAATATGTTTTAACTCAATGAGTTGGTTTCACCAGTTATAGCTAAAGTCGCTATAAGTGCCTTGATTTGAGAAAGTGTCCTGATCAAGTGAAAAGTATTAAAAGTATATATTTTAACTTTCATGCTCAAGTTGTAGAGATGCTGTCTACAGTTTAGACCTTGGTGTTTATTAAAATACTTTTAATTTTATATTGCATGATCTTCTTATAATCACTGACCTTTTTTTCTGTCTGTCTTTGTTCTCTAGAATGCGATAAGTTGAGGAAAGATGGTTTCCGGAGCTCTCAGTACTACTCTCAGGGTCCTACCTTCTCTGACCCCAAACAGTCCACCAGCAGCCTTCAAGATGACGAGGACGACGAAAACGACAGAAAGGTACGCGTGTTAACACATAGAGAAGTGCAAAGTTGCTGATTCAGAAGTGTCTATTAAAGTGATTTATAATCCTGGTCTTTGTGGCCCACTCTCCTCTTCATTTTCTAAATCACACTGATTGAAATGATTAAATTATCTCACCATGGCAGAAAGTTCTGCAGCTATGAAGCCTGTTTTAATAAATCTTAGTCTGCCCTCTAGTGGTTAGAAAAAGAAAACAGTTTCTTATGGAGAGAAAAGAAAATTTAACAGAACTGAAACGTAAAATTGAGAACAATGAAACAAAAAGAAAAGCGACAAAATATTTTTTTATTTGTTTACATTTTTGTTAAACCCGATAGCTTGTTGGTGGAACAGTTATGAACATAAAAAAAATAAATCTTATGAAAATATTATTTTCTGGGAACCAATTTATTATATTAACAAAATATAGTCCGAAAAAGCCTGAAGTTTAAGTATTTTAGAGCTTTGATTAACCAATTGTCTATCCGTTGTATGTAGTCAGCTGTCTGTAATTTATCATGAGTTTTAGGTTTGAAGCCTAATCTAAATAGAACTTTCTGCAAAAAAAAAAAATCACTTTGAAATTTAGTATTCATACTTAAACATGGGTAACAGTAGATGGAGAACTATGATTTGAGTTTAGTCAGAGAAAAAGATCTTTTAATTTTTTTAAAGAATTTTATTATCTAGCATACCTCCATCTTTCAGTTTGACGCTCTGATCCATGCACTTTTCTAAAACACTTGTTGATACTTGTCGCCTTTTCTTTCGATATTTCCATTTCTGCGTCCTAACCTACTTCCCATTGAACCAGCTGTAGCCTAACTTTATTTATGCTCCCTGTGTCTGCTTGTCCTCCATTCTGCTGTTTGTCCTCTCCTTCTTTCCCTGCCATCTCTCCTCGTTGTCCTGATCCCAACTCAACCTGACACTCTCTTTAGAAAAGGGAAACTGGCTTCATGTTTAAGTTGGAGAGATGTAGATAACAATCCATGCTTGTTACCAAAGTACTGCTCTGCTTTTTTTGCCTAAAATTGCCCTTCTCATGTTCTTTTACCATGAAATTATTTTCCTAATAATCCTGCTTTCATATTTTTTTGGAAAGCTTGCATGTAAAGGATCATTTACCATTCAGTTTACAATTAATTACTATTTATTCTAAAACTTTTGTTGTTGGTTCTTTCTGAACCAAAAAATAAGTTAATTGAGCTTAGATGCTTCTGTCGGTGTGTGCTTCATTATAAGTCAGTCAATGCGGAGCAGAACGCCTCCAGTACAAACAGACACTGCTTGTGTGACACTGTAAATGTGAAGCAGTCTGTTTAGAATTATTTGGAGGCCTTTTTTCCTCCAGATGAAAAGAAAAACATGTTAAAATGACTGGTTTGCTGGTGATTCAAGCTCAATTTAACATGGCTGTCTGTTCCCTTGTGCAATTTTACGACTGAAGACTCTTGGTGATCAAGCTCAGTTGACTGCTTGAATGATTCTGTTTCTGCAGCATTTATTGCGCCATCTTCAGCTGTTTGTTCAACAGGCTGATTCCATTTGGATCGAACTGTTCATAAAACATCTTTATAGCGCCAGAAACACTTAAAGGTCAACCCATGAAGGGTCTCCAGACAACCATCTTGAGTTTTCAGTTTCTAGTCGTTTGCTTCGTCATGTTCTTTCCTTCTAGTTTCTGCTTCTCCTCACCGTTTTATTTTAAGTTTCATATTTTCCCCCACATTTAACGTACGCTTCGCTTTTCCTCCTCAAGTCGACAGCTTCGTCAGCGGAGGACGACAAATCTCAGCTCTCCGTGAGACCCGCGACGCCGCAGGCAGGGGAGGCGTCCGAAGCTGACGGGCAGGTGGTATGGCACAAGGCCGCACCCCTCCCGACACCAGAGGAGAAGATGAGGCAGGCGGCTCAGGCCGTGCCCACAGATGTGGTGCCCATCAACATCACGGGTATGTTACATCTTCGGGAAAAAAATAAAAATAAAGAAGACAACCAACCAGTTATTAGAAATATTTTAGATCAATTTCCACGGTCTTGCTCTTCCACTTTCCCAGTAATTTCTCTCTTTTTGCACATTTGTGTATGGAAAATGTTTCAGGTAGATGATTAATTCAAACTCTGTTTCCACAAAATAACGAAAACCAGGTTGGGCATAGTCTGGAAAAGTATTATATTTATCAAGTTTAACAAGCTTTGATAATTATGGATAACAAATACTGCATGGAAACAATATTTGCATTTTCAGGCTTTATGCCGTAATGCATTGTCTAAAAATGTCCGCCCATCCAGCCACCCACCAGAGAATCTTTTATTTCAATTTGACATGAAAAGTGGAGGAATCCTTGAAAACTTTATTTACAGCAAAATAAAAATGCTTGTGAAATTAAGTTACCATTCAGTTCAAAAGTAAGAGAACCCATTTGCTAGCCTATCTCTTCCGTTCCACTCTGAGGTGACTGAATACATCACATCATCTAAACCAATAAACTGTCCGTTATGGAGGTTTGCCTCCACGTCGCCATCTCCTATCACATGCTGTCTGAATGGGTTTGAACTTCACCTTGCCTCTATGCATGTGTGCCTGAGCGATGGTGGGTGAAAACCAGTCCAGAGGTCCAGGCTTCTCACTAACTGCAATGTCAGATTCTCATTGGTTTGACAGGTGAACACGCACACACAGCCAAACATGTCGACACAACTCCTTCAGCATGTCATATGTACTTCAGTGCTCTCCAAACAACAGGAGCATCTCACTTTGCAAGGTTTGGTGTTTAAGATATAAGTTTTTTCATTGTTATTCCTCCACTGTTCATGACTTACCTTCAGCTGCTCCTGCAAACACTAATTAGAACACTAATCTGGTCTCACTCCCACTCATTTAGTATTAACTGCAGCAGCTGTCACCTCAGGTTACTGGGGGAGCTTCCAAAGCGCGCACACAGACTCATGAAGCGATCAGAGGCGTTACTGTCGCTTTGAGGAGAAGCCTGAGAGACACTATCTGAGCATCCTATCAAATCATGCTTCCCTGATGCTCCGCAGCTTGTCACCAGCTAGCCACACAGCACAAAGAAGAAAGCGGTCACACTGACTTTACAGTCTCCTTATAGGAAAACTAGACAGAGTGATAGGGCCCACAAAAAACTGCGCGTCTGTGAGAATTTGCTCACTTCATGTCACGCTGTATCTGCTCTGTGCATGCTGGCATTTTGCCTCTTTCTACCTCAGTTGCTCATACTTAGAGTTGGACATGAATTCTAACCAATTGCCAAACAGTTTACTCGTAGGAAAATAGCGTTAAACTTTATTTTTTTGGGTTTTTTTAAAGGTAAAAAAAGTTGTCCTCAGGAATAGGGAAACTTGAGTTGTAATTATCACTATTTTGCACCCTTGCTGCTGATTTACAAAGATAAACATACTTTTAATGTGGTTTTGTTTTTATTACATTATGCAAAAGTTTTTAGTTGCATTCACTCGAACTTAGAATTTTTAAAAATTTTTCTTGGGTGATTTAGCTTCATAAAACATTAATTTGTGGTGTTCTAAAGTTTATTTTAAAAGAAATTTAAACTGTGAAATGATTTTGAATAGCTTATGAATGTGTAATAGTTAAATATTAAGTGAATAATAAACATGCAATCAATGTTTTAGCAGTATCGTGGATATCTGATTCTTGCAAATTAATGGGACACATCAGAAAAGCTGGTTAGATTTGACTCCTAATTTTATACTTGATGGAACAAATGAATCAGTTTTTGGTGCAAAGCTTTAAACAGATGTTTATGTGAATAAAAGTCCAAACAGAACACCTACCTTGATCTTTGAACTGACCCTCGCTTCCTGACCTGTTGATGTTGCATGTGGAGCTTTTTTTTAAAAACCCTGAAACCCTCTGCATGTTGTTGAGTTTGTTCCCTCCGACTAACCGAGTGCTGTTTGCCTGTGTGTCTTGCCTGCCTTTGCTCTCGCCCTCCCGGCCTCCAGGGGCAGTGTTTGACCGCCAGGCGAGCATCCGGCGCTCCCTCATTAACACTGACACCGTGCCCCGCCGGCCCAAGAAGGTCAAACGCAGAAAGACTATATCAGGGCTGCCTGACAACTTCAACCAGGAGCTAGGTATGGATCTCTGCGGAGCCCTCTGTGCCAACTGTCTGCATGAGCATCCTGCACTCTCTCACCACCTCTTCAAGCTTTCTCTACTCTTCATCCGGCATATCTATGCCCGGTTAGGCAGGTTATTTATTTATAGAGAGATAATGTGTCTTCCTATAGTGTTCTTACCACTTGAATTTTTCCACATTTCGTCACGTTACAACCAAAACCGCTTTCCAAAGGAGAAGCATCCGGCCCAATCTCATGGCCCGTTGCAGCATCTAACAGGTTTATCTACATGAATGTATTTTAACATTAACATTAACTCCAATCATTCTCGCAAAAACGGGCGTCCTATCTTCCCTGTGTAAGAAAAGCATGACCTTATCATGTTTCCTCCATGTCTCAGGTTGTACGCTCAGCTTGATTAGCCCACCGCAGTAAGCGTTTTTGCATTTAGGTTTAAACTTCCTATTTTAGTTTCTCCCATATGTTTACCATATCATGTTTGCGTGGCTTGGTTTCTGGCAACAGTGGTGTTTCTTCTTGCCTCTCAGGTTCTTTGTTGACAGATCCTCCAACCTGAGCTGTGGATATCTGCAGCTCCTCCTGAGCTACCATAGGAGTCCTGGCTGCATCTCTCATTAAAGCTCCTCTTTCCCTTTCTGTCAGTTTTGGTGGATGGTCCCTCTCTTTTTTTTTTCGTGTGACGTTCGAAGGTTGTGTTCAGATTAAGGTTTTCTCTACAAATAGCGTTTTACATATACGGGTAACTTCCATGTTCCTTAAATGGCTTTTGGCAATATTGTAAGATGGACTTTATGTAGCCTTGTTTGGTTTCCTCTTACCATATTCTACAAAAGCCAGATATGTTGAACATGCACCTTGCAGGTGTCCAAATGGTTGATTGAACACTGCTTAGAATAATAGTTTAAATATCTCCACAATATTATCCTGTTTGCTCTGGTCCTTGGTCTGTACGATACTGTTCACCAGAGGCAGGTAGTAACTAGCTCCAGTTAATCAGTTAAATTTAATTAAATAATGTTAAAAAAAAATCATAAACTAGTTTTACTAGACTGTACGTTTAATATTACTTGAGTAATATTTCTATGCAGTGTCGCTACTCTAACTTGAGTAAAGTTTGTGGCTACTGAGGATGAGACTCAGGCAAACCGTTTAGGTTGAAATGAGAACTCCTGTTTGTACACAGGCTTAATCATTTTAATATTATTTTCTGTTGTGCCATTTGGAGGTCAAGTGGAGGTACCTTATCCTGGTCTTTATATATACCTATGGTGACATTAGCTTTACTTTGAGAAAAATATGAAGTAGAAAAAATTTGTATTTTACAATTACGTCATGTCTTTCTATTTATTTAAGTCTTTAGAATATGCACATAACTTTACATTTATGACCAATTATGTAATTTTAAATATCAAATTATATGCTATGATATTTTTTGGATGGCTACTTTGTGTTTTTTACTTAGAAATACATTGAAGTAGTACTAATTCTACTTATGTACAATTTTTGGCTACTCTACCCACCTCTGCTGTTTGCTTGCTAATGTTCTCCAACAAACCTCTGAGCTCTTTAAAGAAATTCTGGGGTTTAATAAAGTTTAAATTCCACCCAGGTGGACTCTATTTACAAAGTAGATGACTTCTAAAAGCCTTTGGTTGCACAGGATTTTATGTAGGATGGGTGAAAGCAAATACAGGCCACCCTTTTATAGATTTTGGCTTGTGAAAGAACAAAATTATGTCTCATTTTCCTCTTCATTCCCACTTATAAAGCTGATCCCACCTTTGTATAGGTCTATCCCATACAACCCCATTGTATTACATTGAAATTTATGGGTGTAATTACAAAATGTGGAAAACTTCAATGTGTATGAGTTGTAAGTTATTGTTTCTGGACAAAAGCCTTGAAGCTGTTCGGATTTTACCGAGTTCTATATAACCTATGTTCACATCTGCTCTACTCCTCCTTGGTAAACTGAGCCGCCAGCCAAGAACCAGTTATAAATGCTTCATTTCATGGTTATAATTTTGCTTTCATTGAGGTTTTCAACATGATAAACTGAGGGTTTGTTTTCTAATGATGAACAGAAATTCTGTTTCTAGAAATTGAGCTGATTTTCTTCCTGATCCTTATGAAAACATATGATTATCAAACCAGCTGAACCAATCCAACACAAGTTTCTGTTCTTCTCTAACCTTAGTTACCCTCCTGTGTGTTAAGCGACACTAAGCTTTTTAAGCTGGTACAGTGCAGCGTGACTAATGTTTACATTTCCCTCAGTTGTCACGTTGTTGCAGCATTTCATGTCTTCTTTCTCACTGTAGTCACGAGATCAATCAGGATTGAAAGGAATGGAGCTTTAAAGTCTGCTTAGGGTCCCCTTTGACTGCAGCGTAGCACGCTGCGGGGTAATTGTCCCAGCGATTCGTCCCTGCCTCCTTTAGCAGCCGGAGCTGCCTGCAAAGTAGAGATGCAGCTTAATCTATCTATTGCAGCAGAAGCAGCAGCCGAGCTGTCAGTCCGGCTTTTAGCAAAGGAGGGAGGGGAGTGTACGTGTGGCTCTGAGACAGAAAGAGGCGAGAGAAAGGAAAGTACGCAGGAGTGAGTGTGCGAACACAAACATCAACAGGACACCCACCACAAATTAGATTAGACATCCTCTCACTGTATATGCACTCCTCAGACGGAGTACAAGCCAGTATGGTTAGTATGCATATTTTTTTGTATCTTCAGTGTGTCGCTCGCATGTCGTACGCTCGTGTGTATTTTTCCTGTAAGTGTTGATGCGAGTGTTGGGGTCAGTAATCTATAAGGCTGAGCTACAACAAGATTCAAAAGGGAAAGTGTAGCGGAGGGTGTCTCCCATCATCATCATCATTTCCTCGTTAATGACAAAGACCAGATGCTGGTAACGCATGCGACATGATTATGCTGAATCTAATTAGTAATCCCCTCTGTGACCAGTTTATCTGAAAGTCCGGTGTGGTGAGAAGCAGGCTTTGTGGAACTAGAAAAAAGATATTTCACCATCACATTCTTCCCCGTTTTTTTCCCTCACAGCAGCGAAAGGGCGAGGCGGAGAACTTCGGCCACATTCCATGTTCATCCCAGGACAGTACTCCACTCTGGGCCGAGCGGGGAGCGTCAACTCAACCCTCCGACATTCAGAGACCAGAGACTCGAGCTGCCAGACGGAGGAAGTGAAAGTCGTTCCCCCGTCTATGAGAAGAATCCGTGCGCAGAGAGGACAGGGGATTGCCGCTCAGATGGCTGGTATATCTGCTTCCTCTTCCACGGGAAGCATCTCCATCTCCAGCAGCGACAGCTCGGGCGTCGTAATGCTGCCTCATCTGTATAACGGAGACCCCTCGCGTTTCCACAGCCTCCCCCGACAGGGTGCCAGGGTGTCGCTCAGTGCCGATCCCATCTATAGCAGCACGCCCATAAAGTTAGAGGAGCAGCCTCAGAGGCAGATTGGGAAGCTTCAGGCTGACGGGACGGTGGTGCACATGAGGAACGCTCCGAGGATGAATTCTTTGCCCAGGCCGAAGTCTCAAGAAGTGAGCGGGACGCAGTCTACCGAGTGGGGTGGCGGTACGGCATATGTAGTTTCCCCTCACGCTGCCTATTCCACCTCCTACATCCCCAATGCCACCTTATCTAGTTCCGCTGAGGTGATTAGCCTCAAGACTTCCAGTCAGTCACCGCTTTCAGCCTATCCCAAATCTCGAGCACTCAGCCAGGCTTCTGCCATCAACGCTGACCCTTCGATGTCCAGTCCAACAGCTTTCAGCCACAGCCCAGCTTTGGCCACTTCTACCCCCACGCACACACCTCAGGGCAGCTGTCTCATACCTGCCAAGCCAGCCAGTGAGTCGGGTCACTCAGACAGCAGCATCCACAGCCACAGCACATTGGCCCCCACTCCGCCATCCTGCCTGCCAGAGGAGAATTGGATCTACGACATACCTGAAAATGTGGTGACTCCACACCGCACCCTGACCTCTAGCTGCTCCACCCCCATCAACCAGCTCTACAGCAGCTTGGAGCACTCTTCCAGGACCACAACCGACTCCAGTTCGCTCTACTCTCAGGACAACGATGGGTACTACACCTCCATGCACCTGGATTCGGGCTTGCGCTCCCGAAGTCACGGCAGCGGGCACGGCGCGACGCCTGGAAGAGCCTCCAGACACAGCATGTACGAGTGTCGCCAGATGGTCAGTGAGGAAGACTCTGGAAGCCTCTGCAGCGACCGCTCCCTCACCCGCAGCATCTCCCTTCGCAAGTCAAGGAAGCCCCCGCCTCCCCCGGCTCGGATGGACTCTCTGAGACGCAAGCCCGCAGCGAAGAAGCCCCTCGGTGGGGTGGCCGCAGTCAGCGGTGCTAATATGCTGAATGGCAGCATGCTCAGTGAGACTCTGATCGCCAGTTTGCAACAGAGCTTACAGATGGGGCTAAGGGAAGGAAAGGGAAAGGGCGCCTCACCATCTTCACCCTCGCATAGTCCGAGCAGCGACTACGATGACCCCTGGGTGATGCGGTCGCGCAGTCAGAGCAGCATCAGCGCGTGTAGCTCTGCAGCCTCCCTGGTGGCGAACGCCAACTGTGGCGGCGTGCCGAACGTGTACTCGCTCTGCCACGTGACGCCCACCCCCAGCGACACCAGCAGCCTGCGCTCTGACTACGCCGACTCGTGGGGATACTACTCAGATTACCCGCGTAACCAGTTGGACCAGAGGGGGCAGACAGCTCCTGGCCATGCCGCAGATAAGGCCACAGCCGGGGGTCATCCGGGAAATTTACAGATGGGAGGTCAGACCCAGGGGGCTCCGAGCAAGGAGGTGGAGGTGTCTGAAAAAACCAAACCCTCCACCTCCTCACCGGACAGGGTGCACAGACTCACCTCCCCATCCAGCGGCTACTCCAGCCAGTCTAACACTCCCACAGCTGGAACACCGGTGCCAGCGTTCGTCAGGTCCATGTCTCCGTCAGGTGGCAGACCCCGGCCAAAGGTCCCAGAGAGGAAGTCTTCTCTCCTTTCCTCAGTGTCCGTCTCCTCTTCCTCTACATCGCTGTCCTCCAACACCTCAGACAGTCTGAAGAGCTCCGGTCCACCACCTCCACCGCCTCCCCCGCTGACTTTCTCCTCCTCAGCTCCTAGCACCCCTCTTGATGCACCTCCACCCTTCCCACCCCCTCCAAGCTCTACTCCTCCACCTCCTCAGGACCCTTCCCTGAGTTCCCTCCCTGATTGCTCCACTTCCCCAGAATTCCCTCCTCCACCATCCCCAGACATGCTAATCCATACCAGCTCATCTTTCAATGGCAGCCTCAGTCCACCCCCTCCTCCACCTCTCCCCACTACAGGACCCCCTCCACCACCTCCACTGCCTACGCCTGCTCCAGCCTGCTCCTTACCTCCTAAGAAAGCAGCAGGAGACCCTCATGAGGCAGATCTCTCCAACAGTCCCTCAAAGTCCCCCAAGCCCTTGATCACCCCATTTGCGCTGCAGAGCGTTCAGCTCCGCTCGGTCAGACGACTAGAAAATGAAACGAACAGCAATTCAGACCACAACGAAACCAGTATAGAAACCATTTTGGGTCCGAAAGAGCTGGACCAGGAGTCGTCTTTCTCCCAAGATCGTCCCATGTTGACCGGCTCTCTACGACAGGATTTGAGCAAGACCTCATCGTCGCCAGTATCGCAGCTTCTGGAAGAGCTGTCCCTGGACTGCAGTTTCACAGATGAAACACTAGATAGTGCAGCCATCAATGGGAAAACCGAAGAGCAGAGTCACTGGCTGTTAAACGGTGAAGAAAACGAGGAGGCGGACTCATCGCACTGTCCCCAACATAGCTCCCCCGACAAGCAGAACCCCCCAGCAGTCGCCAAGAAACCCAAAATTTCTCTAATCTTACCCTTTAACCCAAGCGGACATTTCCAGCCACAGATTAAGGGTATGAGCTCTCTAACGCAAGCAGAAGATCAAGTGGATGCACTACACAGGCCGATAAAGGAGAAGGTGATAGAGAGGAGTGAGCAACAGGAAGAGGAGGAGGCTACAGAAAGCTTTGAGCTGTCAGGGAGGAGTGAGGCATCACCAGACCAGGATGACTCCTGCTCAACTAGCGAAGATGCAAGTGTTGATCACGAACTTCTAAATGGAGAAGCTCAAGAAGAGGAAGAAGATGGAGTGAGCAGCACCACTGAGTCCATCAGCTCTAAGGAGGATGATATGGGTGAGTCCAGATTCTATTGTATTTATTTTTAAAAGATCCTAAAACCAGAAAATTAGAGACGTCTTTTCTGTTCAAAGGTTTTAGCTGTATTAGATGTTCTGCCACGATTGAAGTTCAGCTGCCGTTTGAGTGTAAATTAGATTTTTTCCAGGGTATGGAAACTGAAGGCTGTAGTTTATCACTGGGACAGCAGTCCTGCAGCATAAAATCCCATCAAAACTTTCCTTCACACACACTTCCTTTTTCCACCAAGCCCAGCACAATCACACCTCTGTTGATCATCTCTGTGGAAAGTTCCTGCACAGGCTGGAGAAGCGCAGAGTTTAATTTAAGATCTGAATAAGTGGGAAAACGTAAATGAGTGTAGAAATGGCATCGTGTTTTTTATTTCCTACCTCGTCTAAAAGTTGAATTTAGCCTTCAAGCTATCTTTGAACTAATCAATCCAAGTATCTAATCTCTAAACACATCTGCCAGTCCACTCATTTACACATCCGTTTTTCTCTCTATTATTGAGTCTTCTGTCTGTCCCTATTTTCTTTTTTGTTTAAAACTTTAAGAATAAGCTAGGAAAGGTCTGAAAGCTCGAGAATTTTAAACCCCTCTCTGTCCAAATATCCATTTTCTCCTTCCTTTTGGGCTATTCTTTCCACCTATGTCTCCCTAAATCAGTCCTTTCTGGCCCGCTCCAGCCCCTCCCTCCCTCCCTCTCTCCGTATGAGGTAAGGACGGGGGCACGTGTCCCAGGGGAGATGCTGTTTTGTGGTTGGAGGTAGATTGGCGGGGGAGGGGCTACGTCGTATCGGAGTGGAGAGAGGGGAACCGATCTTGTAGAAAGGATGAGGGGGAGGAAGGGACGAGTGTAAACTGTGACTGCAGGCAGTCGACGCTCAGACCCGAGCGAGGGAAGGATGAGGAGAAAACATATGGAGGGAAGGAGCATGTAAGAGGAAAGTCAGGGATGCCTCCTCTGTTTCCAATTTGGATATAGCCAGTTTAAAGCGACAGGATGGATACATGAGTGGGTTTTCATTTATTTATTTTTTTGTCCTCTGTGTGTGAAGGCGTAAACAAGTTGCTTGTTTTTTTTCTCCCTCAGGTGACGTTTTTGAATCCAGTACGGCTGAATCGTCTCCGGCCCCGTCCGACAAGAACATGGTGACCCCGACTCCTACCCCCACTCGACCCAGAACCACGGAGGACCTCTTTGCTGTGATACACAGGTAGGAACTCATCACAACTCTCCTAATCTCAGGCATCAACTTTCAGAAATGTCATTTGTTCTCCTAAGCCGCCTTTTATTTATTGCTCCTTCCTCCCAACCCTCCTGTCAACATCCAGTTCCCTCTAACACAGAAACTAATCAGCTCCCTCCTCTCCGTCATCCTTCGAGCCTTGATTTCTTTCCCTCCATAACTTTAACGATCGGCCCAGTACCAGAGCAAACTCCGCTTTCTCAGGCCAGCGGAACGACGAGAAGCAATCATTCAGAAGCCAAAATGACTCATTAAATGTTCATGAAGTCATCTGTGTTCATTTAGTCACATTATCGTTGCTCACTCTCAACAGGAGAGGAAGAAAGAAAAATAAGACTGTTTCTTCATTCATTATTTAACTATTGAACACCCTCAAGTCCTAATCTAGGTTAGAGGCCACTGGAGACTTCCCCATCTTCATTCTTCACGTTTCTGCTCTCTGTGACACATTCCGCATACGTTGCTCTGCCATGCTCCGAATAAATATCCCATGCAGCCCGGCGGTTTGTGCTCCACAGTCACGTGCGACGGGCAGCGGGCTTCTCCCCGAGCATCACAGCATTCAATTTCACGGGATTTTATCTCTGCTTAGAAGAGGGTTTTTCTATATGTATTTATGGCACACATTATGTCACGTGTACAAGTGTGGTGTTGTTTGTTATGCAGCCTAATTAAAGATGAAGACTGCATGCAGCTCGCAGGTAAATTATTTGTATTTGTTCGGCACACTCCTCCTCCTCCACAACACATCGGGGGGGTGTAAAGAATAATTTCACAAGGTTTCTTGCAGCATGAGACATCTACAGATATTTACACCTGAAATCTATATACTGTTAATCACCATAATGAACCATTTTTAGCTGCAAAAAGGACAGAAATTGAAACAACATACTTTCAGTGACAAGCTTTTTTTTCTAAGGACTATAAAACTTGTGTAGTCGGTTCCTGGGTAGAGTTAGTAGCGTAGAATCACTAGAAAAAAAATCAAGGATTTATGAGTTTTACCCCCATTTTTCTCGCTAATCTCTATCCGATTTTTATTAGCCCATAAAAGTTTTCATTTAATGAATAGAAGAAAATAAAAAGATATCAGATTTTTCAAAGTGTGATCACCGATCGGAGCTCATAAAAGGAAAAGTTACTGATTTAAATCCTGAGTTTCCACTCATAATGTCAAAGCTGAAAACGGATGTGAAATAAGTCAAACCAGCCAGGAGGAAGATATCGATTGTGCGCTCAGAGCTCTGTCTCATATTGCAAATGTGCTCTCCTCTATTGATGATACCTCGCTATTGATGCTCTTCAGCTTGGAGTTATCACATTTGACAAAGCTCAGGGTTCCTTTCTTATGCAATGCTCAAGTGGCAACAGCAGCTCGCAGAGGGAGGGAGGCTGCTGAAAGCAGATTAAACCGAGACCAAAGATGCATTTTGAAGTCCTATCAAATTAGAGAGAAGATTCTCACATAAATCGATCATGTTTGCAGTCCTCCCTCTTATGACCTTCAGCGAGAGCTTTATTTTTTTTTTCCCTTTCTTAAATGGAGGATTCCTTGTGGGTACTTGAGGATTATAACTTCTGCATGGTTCCTTCACTCATATCTTTACCTTGAGCGTCGTGTTCCTGCTCTGTATTTTCAGTGCATTCCATGGGATCTGAATATAAATAAAATCCAGACTAAAAAGAATTTATTTAGATGGACATTTTTACTCTTAAATTCATTTGCTCTAGTGTCCTGGTGTATTCGCTTTGGTCCAAATATATTTGAAAAAAGCTAGGCTGCAGAATAAGAAAAGAGTAATTAAAAATGTAAAAAGCTACTTTCTTACTGAATTGACTTTCTGAATGACAAGGTTTATATCTTGATCTTTTTTTAAAACATTAAGTTGAAGTAGGTATTTTGGCTAACTTGTGGCTTCCAATTCATACATAAAGAAACGCTTAAGAGCTTTACATTTTTATGGCGCAGTTTTAATTCCTACTGTTTTAAAAGCCGGTGTATATTTCATCTGTCTTATTTTTTTCCTCCAAGCTTTCCTCCCAAGCGGTCATACTGTCCAACAGGAAACCTTTGGTACTCTGTTGTTTGATGGAGTTTTAACTCTCTTCGTTGAGAACTGGAGTCACATGCTGGGTTCGGAGACTCTTGCAGCGTCCCTACTGGTGCTTGTTACCTTAAAGATGCTTGAGCTTGAATCTGTTCTTTTATTTGAATAAAAAACGTCTTAAATTTCGAATGAAGTTGTGAACAGAGCTTTAAACTAGATGACTACATTTGTTTAATGTCCCTACCTAGACTTGGTGACTTGGGCTTATTTTGTGTAGCTAAACTAATAAAATAAACCCCTCAAACTGGATACATTTTATTTAGGTACATTTCTATCCAAGTTATTTATCTTACATTATATTTTCTGAGTAGGGGTTGTTTAAGTGCTTAAATTGTTTTTAAAATACCTTTACTCATCCAAATAAGTTGAATTCTAAAATTGTCTTTATTATTTAATCTGAAATTACTTATTTAATTAAAGAAATAACACTTTTCATCTATTCTATTTTATATTGACTTAAACTTATATTTTTCTGATAATATCTTGTTAAAGAATCTCATTGAAAGTAGTACTTCAATTTTACTATCTCCGAGGTACGAAGAACCTGCTGCTATGTTTTTCCCTCTGAGGTGTAGAAGAGGGCTAGAGGTTGCGGGTAAAAATACCTGTGGAAGTGGAAGTATACAGGGTTTCGGTTCAGTTACTTACATTTTCTTTCCCTTAAAATGTGTACTTTTATTTGGTTAAACATTCATTAGTGCTTTCAGAAAAGCCCAGAGTTACAAACAGAAACGGAAGAAGCTGATTGGCAGACATTAAGCCTTCCCTGCATTCCCTTTCCCTATTTTTGTTGCTCTTATTTTATTTTAAACTTTTTTAACCCTTCTTGAACTTACTGACAGAGTCCCCTGAACATGTAATGAAGCCAGTTGTCTTTGTCCACAGGTCCAAGCGGAAGGTTCTGGGACGTAAGGAGTCCGAAGAAGAGAAATCCCGAGCTGGGAGCCAAACCCAGTCTCCACCATCAACCCCCACCAGCCTGTCTCCGGTGACGACGTCACCGCTGTCCCGCCAGGCGGGCTCCATCCAGCGCAACCTGCGCAAAACCTCCACCAGCAGCGATTCCTTCAAGGCCCTCCTCCTCAAAAAGGGAAGCCGCTCCGAAACCAGCTTCAGGATGTCCGCCGCCGAGATGCTTCGCTCCACGGACCCACGCTTTCAGCGAACGCGCTCGGAGGGCGCGTTAGACCCCGCCCTGGCTTCGCCCACCTCGCCGATGGCCCCCTACAGCCCCTCTAGCTCCCCCAGCCGAGGTAAGAGGGCCACAGACCCGGAGTGGAACCGCTACGAGGGCTTGGGCCTGTCCTCGCCCACGTCTTCGCCCTACTCCATGGGCATCTCAAAGTACGGACGCTCTCGCACGCCGCCGTCCGCCGCCAGCAGCAAATACAACGCCCGGAACAGAATCCTCAGCAGCCCCATGACCGTGATCTGCGAACGCGAAGGGGAGCTGGGCGAGAGCGAGTACGGGGAAACGGCTGAAATTCTACCCGAAACAGCAGTCCAGACTCTCCCTGTGCTTACAGACTCCAACGGCACTTGATGAGCTGAGCTCATATGGAACATAAACCCTGATGGGGGGCCTGAGGAGGAGCCTTTGCTGAGCTCCAGCCCCCGTTTGTGCAGCCTCTGAAGGAGTGATGTGATGCTGGTGTTCGCCTGAATGTGGACCATGCTCACCCGTCTGAAGTGGAAAAATGATTCTGCTCTTATGATTTCAATCTCTCCTCAGACTTCTAGTGATTCGCCTCTTGTTAAAAGAAGTAATTCTTTAACATTTGGTGTCTTTATTTAAATTTCAATCATCATCCTTCTAATACAATCAAAGGACAAGCATTCAAGGCTAAACTAAGGTTAATTGAAGGAATCACAGAGTTGGACAAATTTGACTTTACAGCTGTTTTTTTTTTGTTTTTTTTCAAAGACTTGAATGTTAAAGGTGTGGTTTTTGCCCAGCTTGTAAATCTCAGTTTCTGCATTTTGCTGACTAGCTTTAGAAAGTGACTGAAAGCAGCACCGTTTACAAAACAGAAGCGATTCGAGGATGAGGTACAGCAGACAGAACGCCAGACGGTACAGCTCCAGCTGTAGAAACACCAGCCTTTTACTTTCTGCTCACAATTCAGCTGTTAATGTGTTCAAAGCGCACAGGGGGCTCAGTGCTGCCATCTAGTGATGGGATCAGTGAGGACGATACCAAGACTGGATCATAAAATCGTGATTTTAGTTTGTAGACTTTGCACTGCGCATAGATCTGTTTTTTTGTTGTTGTTTTTGTTTTGTTTGTGACTTTGAAATATGTTTTAAAGATCATTTTAGTCATGAGTTGTGTTTGGGAGTTAAATATGAACCTGTAAATGTATATTAAAAGATCTTATTTTATTGTCCAGCTCTTTTAGTTTTCATGTGGGTAACCAAAGAGTTTAATATTAAACAGAACTGGCTGTTAATCTGGACTGGTTCTGAGCATGTGTTTTTGTCTGATAACAAATCTGTTTAGTGTTTTTAGATCTTTAATGAGTTCTATTATGTTGTCCGTCTAATTTTATAAACCATCAAATTCAAGAGCTCTGTGTTTCCCATTCTTTGGATAAATTATTTCTCATAGCAGGGCATTTGAAGTCCTTCTTCCAGACATTTTTAAAATATAAATAAATAAAAAATACGTTGTCTGAATACAGTACAGGCCCTTAATTGAGAATGTTCAATGTAGTCATGAAAATAAAGAAAACAAACTGAATGAGAAGGTGTGTCCAAACTTTTGGCCTGTACTGTATGTAACCTAAATGGATAGATGGACCAATTTACAATGGATTTGGTGAATGGAGGGTCTTGATTAACAATTAAAGGTTGAATTATAACATTTACATATACATTTAGACAAAAGGTTTAAAAATAAAATGGGATAACTGGAAAAATACTTTCATTTAATTAGGGATGGTATAGGGATTACCGATACTTTGATCCGAGTACTTGCCGATTGATACCAAGTACCAATACCAACACTTCTACCACACAAAAATACAATCAATTGAAGGACAACTTTTATTTTTTTTCTCTGCTTGTTACAAATGGTTGTGAATTGGATAGAAAAATAAAATATTAATAAAAAACAAAAAACTAAAATTTCAAGTGAAAAATAAAAATTTTCTTTGAAATTTTTGCAGAGTTTCCACATTTTAAGTATCAGTTCATGTTATCTGTTGATTTACGGACACGGGTGCATTAGAACGGTATCGGCCCAGATTCGGTATCGGTGAGTCCCATAGTTTTCCAGATTGTTTAGGAGCTCTGAGAGTCATATTTATGAGGAAATCAAGAGGTTCTCTGGATTCCACTTCGACCAGATATACTGTAGGCCTATAGACATGCCTCTTTAAACAGTCCTACTGCTCCTGTTCTAATTGCTGAATGGTATGGATTTGTTTCTAGGGTCACAGATTTATGAACCAACCTGACAGGCATGTGATATACCCGTCATAACAGCCTGGGACCACTGTGTGCCCCTCAGCATCCGTCTGGCCGTGACCCAGCAGCCGCCTCATGACAGGAAGCATCTCTGTTCTGGAGCTTTGTTAGAGGCTGGCAGGTGGTTAGAGACAGGCTCATTTTTATAGGTCTGTAATAATAATAAAAAAAGGTGATATTTAAATATGTAAGTTCTCTCTGTGTGTGATTTAGGGCCGTCTGCCTCCCTGATGTACCCAATAATATCCTCATTAGCGCCGTGGTCATCTGGAAAGCTTAACACCCCCCCTCCTCAATAAGCCTGTGAATATTCTCATTCATCCAGGTCATGGTTATCTCAAGGAAATTCAAATCTCAAGGAAAATTAAATAGCTGATTCTTGTTCAAGAGGTTAAATAGCTGAGTCTCCACACCAGTTAGTTGGACCAGTCCCAGCCTGGTCAGCGGCGAGCATGAACTGATGAAGCCTCTTGGATAAGAGGTGAAACGTCTTCCAAGACAAATTACCAAGTCCAGTTGCGTTTGATTGAAATTTCCTTGAGACCCCCCCTCCTCCTCCTTCTGTGGGATCATCAGTTGCACTTCCTTCAGGACATCCCCTGAGTTTTTTTTTTTTTTTTACTTTTCACTTCCCACAGGTTAAGTGAAAAACAAAAAATGCTCTCAGAAAGGTATTCTCCAAGCAAACGAAACACAGATCTCCTCATACAGATTTGGGTGGATGATTCAGCAGTCACCTGTCCTCCACAAGCTGCCTCCATCTGGCCGTCAGATGGGAATCAATACCCTCTCCTCTCTGCTATGCTCATTCTCCTGACGCCTCCTGCTGTCCTTCTGTTACCATGTGCATCTTTACAGGGTGCGAGTAAAACAAAAAATAAATAAAAAAGGTTAGAGAAATGTAGTCTAGGTGAATAGTGGATCACTTTTGATACCAGTTTTTCTCCAGGTTCAGTGGACCTGACCAGCTGCAGCAACCCAGACCACAGTATTAACTATTACCACAGGTTTGTACAGTAGGCGCTATGGATCACTTCATCTGCCTCTCTTGATGCACCCATCCCTCTGGAAGAGAATAAATCTGGACTCATTAGACCACAGGAGTTCAGTCTTTATGCTCACTTGCATAAAGTTCTCTTTGTACTTTTTTATTAGTATTATTAGATTTTTATTTATTACTAAGAACTAAATACTAATTAACTAATGATATATTTATTACTAGCATTATAGATTATTAGATAATGTTATTTTATACTAATTACTATTATATTATTACTAATAATATATTACTGTTATTATAGATTATTAATAGATCCTATTATTTATTACTTTTTATACTCTTTTATAAAGAAACTCTTTTCATGAAGCTCTTTTCTCCAGTTCCCTTCACTGATTAATGCTTTTTGTTACAGCTACACAGCTGTTCAGCCCCAATCCCATGGGTTCCCTTTGAATTACATGTGTGGAAATGTTCTTTCTTTCCCCTTTAAACAAAAGCCCAGAGTTCTACTGTTGTTTTTCTTAGATTTAATTTCACCAAACAATTAAGTAATTATTGATCAGGATGATTCTATTTATCCTTGAAGACAATGGTTCTCCCCTTTCCTTTCTCGTTTTTAATAATGGTTCTCAACTCTTAAAAAGTTTTCTCTGCCTGATGCATGAAAATGATTTGACTCTTCCTGAACAGTCTAATATTTGTTTTCACCACTACGGTTGTTTAAAAAAAGAAGAAGCTACTTATTGCTCAATTTGGGGTTGTTGCAAACTTAGGCATAATTGTCCAGGCAGTAATTATGAGGCTTGTAACACATGGAATCCAGGTGGCAACCTTTCATTTTTGAACAGCCAGTTTACGTTCTGAAGAGACCTCAAACTTGTTTTTACTCCCAGTAGAGTAACGACCTGAATATTAACAACCTCTGCTCCACTCGTTCTAGTTATAGAGCTCCAAACTAATATTATTTTGCAAATAAATGGCTAACTTTTGCTGCTGGCCATATGATTATACACTGAACTCACACAGTAGTGTGGCTGTCAAAACGCTCATCTCTGGTGTTTCGATTAAAACAGAAAACCTCATTATATATTTGTTTCCCAGCAATAATACTACGCCCACGTGAACACCTTGTGTTTGTGTTCCAAAAGGAGAACAAGAAAAGAAAAAAAATTCTGCTGAGTGTCTGAACATGATATTGGAAACAATCCTTCCACAAATAAAATGAGCGACTCAGCAGAGATAAACGTTAGGAAGACGAGGAGGGTGAGGGAGGATAAAGGGCAAAACGCGAACAGCGGTGAAGATTTGATCCGGCTGATAAAAGGTCACGATCATTGGAGTGTGGAGGGCAATCAGAGCTTTTTTTCACATCGCAAATTAAATGACACCAAATGCAATCTGGACTAGAATGTAATACAAGTGAAAAGTGATGGTTTGATTTGTTATCTTTATTCAAATAATTACATTCAACATTATAAAGAACCAAATAATCAAGCACATTGTAGTATCTCACAGTCAGTCATGTTAACAGAAGGCATTCTCATGTTGATGCTTATCACCACTTCCCTATGAATATCTGCAACCCACTAGATACTTAACTGCTAAATGTACACGCGTTCATTCATCACTTGCTGCAGAGAAAAATGACAAAACGATGATTCTTCAAGTGGTAGGATGAGTCCAGAAATAGTGACTCAGTCATTAATCATAATGTATCTTATATGAGAGACTGTGGGTGAGGTCTGAGACTGCTGGGCACCTAACAAGGCAAAAAGATCTGCTGCAAACCTTAAAGTTAAGAGGCGCTGAAGTCGCTTTAAAAACAATGCAAAAGTATTGATAAAATTATGAGTAGGCACAAATGATCTAGGTAGGAGTTCTATATGTAGATGCGCTTTTTTTTTTGTATTCTACTGTGGTGTACGAAACATCTTCATATATTGTCATGTTAGATTAAGAAATTAGAATTTGTTTGATTAGGATTTTATTTGATAGTCCAAGTGGGAAAAATGATATGTTTATATATATAAAAATTACAAATAAGCAACTAAAATGTTTGAATAGATTCATATTCAGACCCCCCCCCCCCTTGCTTTTATATCCCAAAAATAACATCTACAAATTTTTTTTTTTTTTTTTAATCACACAAAAAAAATTTGGTATGTTTAATGTGCTTAAAAAAAAAGGAAGGCACTTTTTTTATCCACTCAGCTCCACCTGCTGGACGTTTCGTGTCAATCACAGCTGCATCATCCTAGTGTTTGGTCTTGGCATCAATATTATTAGTCAGCTCTTGTAAACACGGAAATTCATCGACTCATTCTTTATTAGTCTGAGCCCGTTTTAAGTTGCTGTTAGTCGGATCTCTACAACTGCTCTGCTTCCTTGAGCACCCACACCTCGTTCCGGCGATTGGTCAGTTTGAAGGGAGCGTCGTACCCGGCTGTGTAGTACGGCTGGTCCATACACTCCACGCCGTCCCTCTTCAGGCTCTCCAAAAGCTTCAGGAGCTCTTCCCGCCTCATGTCGTCATTGGTAAAGCCACCATACGTCCTGAAAATGGGATTATGAGTAGAATTAATTAATTACTTGCATGGCATCGAAAACACATTGGTGATTTCAGTGTTTTCTACGAGGAGTTAATTTAGCTTATTGCGTAAAAACTGATATAAATTTGGGAATTTACGAGCAAATTATCTAAATTACAGATAACTGAGCATAACTGTCCACAAGGTGGCAGCAATAACTTTCCAATATTATCTCTGGTATGCGTTACTAAGGTGATCCACGCCACAACTTTGTGTGGAGGTTGAATTTGCAACAATGGTCAATGTAAGGCTGCTTAAGGCGAGCATGGTTGTGGCTGCACATTTCAGCCCTTCATGTGTTAATATTTTAATAATACTCATATTTTATTCTCATCAAAATTAATCTCATCTTCTAGGATTCTCTTAAAGTTTTATTCCACTCTCTCTCTCCCCTCATGTTCATATTTTACTCTCAAGAAATTCTCTTTCGTTTTCCAGATACGCCACTTCGTAACACGCGTTTTTCTAAAAAAGTCAAACGTCTGGGGGGGGGTTCTCTTCTCTTCTTCATTTACCTGACGTATGCAGTGAACTCTTTTCGGTCCTCCAAGAACACATCGGGGTCGCTGGGCTCAGGCGGGTTTCCCTGAAGCTCATCTGGGATGTAGAAGGACACGGTAAACTGAGATTCGCAGGCGGGGCCGGCTCCAGGGACCACACGGCACGTGACGGGCGCGGTCATCTCCACTTTGGCCTCTAAACAGAGGCACGAAAGAAAAGAAGAAGAAGCAATAGTTGCCAAGTTTACACATGTCGAACTTGAATCAAAACTTTGCTGCAAAATGATCCCTACATGGTGGATAGAGAAGATTACATGTTTACAGCTAGCACTCTGCCTCTGCTGCAGACTTCAGAGTAGAACAACACAAACAATATTTAACATCATCAATAATGCTGCTGCAGACTGCTGAGTCACACAAAATCATCGCTGCTGCCGCAAACTGCTGAGCAGGAAATAAAAGTGCCCTTTCTCTTGCATTTATTCATCAACTTCTTTGTCTTAAACTGCAGTTAATCTGCACGTTTATTCACTCGACCGGTTCTTTCTGTGTCTGGTCATTTGTAGCGTTCACTGCTTTACATAAAACACCTCTTAAGCGCCCCTTTGCCTGCACACATGACAAAGTTTCACACAGACTCACTGTTTTTGTTGTTGCCCTGAATGTAGTTGAAGAGCCTGCGGAAGCCGGTCTTTATACATTCATCAGCCTGCATCCCGTTCAGAGTGGTGCTCACCCACTTAGCAGGATGATAGGTGCGGATCTCATAGTCCTGACCCTGGCAAACGAAGACCAACACTCATTAGAGCCAAGGCCGCTCATGGTTACACTTCTGAGTTATCAATTTTCTTTTTAAAATGTCAAAATACCATATGTGTTTCTCTGACACTCTAGATAATTAATAATTTGTTTAAAAAAAATCTCCAATGTATGGACGTATAAAAAGTATCTACTGTTTGTAGTTAAGAAAACATCTGAAACCAGGATAAATTCATTCTAGTTGAACCTAAAAGCAAATAAAGAATGTAGAATAACCTGGTGCATATGTGGAAATATCTTTAAACTAATACATGCTTAAATAATCTTTTGATATGAGGCTTTAGTTCTTTGTTTTCGGAGTCTTTTAGTGGTATCACTTGTACATAGGACCTTTTTGTTCTTAACCAGTTGATTTTCTTGTCTACACCCCCCCCAATGAAACCTATTTTTGTTATTTCTATGTATGCTCGGAGTCACCTTCAAAATAAAATACACCTCTGTCTTAATGTTTCCCGGGTACAAATGATTTGGGTCAAGACTGAAATACTTATTTGGTATTTAGAACAGTTCCTATTTGATCCACCTTAACAACAAAACCCAGAAAGGAATGTTACCATAAAGCATCATGCTGCCACCACCATGTTTCACTGAGAGAATGGGGATCTCTCCATGATGTTAATCTTGCCCCTTTGAATTTTGGCAAAAAAGATCAAATATTCTCAAATGTTGTCACAGAAGGTTTTCAAAGTCATTAGACAAACCTGAATGCTTTCTTTTGAAGAAAGGGCTTCTTCTGTTGCGGATGTTCTCCAAGCTTTATGGAGAACATGGAAGATTACTTTCAAATGCAACTACTGGCCTCCTGACAGCCTCTCTGACTTGCCTTTTTAGAAATGCTGCAGAAACATCTGAGGATTTTTGTTACATCCTTCTCCTGTCTGACACCTTTTCAGAATGAAATCCTTCTTAACAATTTGCCAACTCTATCTGAACTATTTCTTTAGATAAAATACATTAAATATCTGAAAGGGTTAGGACTTATCTTCAGGTTAATCAGATTTGAGCGTGCCTTTTCAGTTTGCGCACCTAAACCGTGGGAACCAATTACCTCTATGGGGTTGGCCCCATCGCTCCCCCCTTTTAAACGTAGCTGAAAACACGTTTTTATTCATTGGATTTTAATCCTCTTGACTCTCTTCTGGGTTGTGTCATTTTGCTCAGCCTTTAGCTGGTTTTATTAAGTCATTTTATTTTTATTTTTTTTCAGCTCATGGTGTTTTATATTTGCTTTTAACGGCACAGTGTGTAATTTTCGGCCCGTAGTGGACAGTGCATACCTAAATTATCACAAGCATGCGGTATCTGTGTCTTCGAGTAAGAAACTCAACAACGGAGGTCCAACTAGTGCTGTTTTCAAACGCTCAATTCCCTGAGAATTATCTATTTGCAGCAACAAGACGAGCACATCAGTCTCTCTTTCATCGCTTGGAAGTAGCAAAGAGGTAAAAATGTATTTATGGTGAAACTTTTTTGCATTTTGAGGGGAAATCGATGTTTTAATAGCGGGCTTGTTCCGTGCGCTTTGTCCGTCCGGGCTCCTGTAGAAGTAAAGACGTCATCTAATATGGCTTTCCCCTGAAAAGAGGACCCACGCCTATATATTTTAAAGCTACTTTTTAAAGTCATATTTTACAATATCGCCAATATTTTGCAATTTATGTGCTTCACATAAGTATTATTACATAATATTAATAATATTATTACATAATGGCTATTTTCAAAGATGTACTGCAAAAACTATACACTGTCACTTTAAATAAACTTTGTTGGTTTGGTATGTTATTTAGAAAAATTGGTGACAATTGCGTCAGCATATATATTGTTTTCTTGCTTTATATAAATGTTGTTTTGCAGATTGTTTGAAACCCTTAAAAAATATTCTATTAGGACTATAAACACTTTTTACATGCATCTGTTTGTTAGTGTTTACATAGCTATAGGTATGTAAAAAAAACTGTATAGCTTAATAAAAACTGTATACTATACAGTTTTGTTAGCAGAATAAAAGTTTTTTTTTAAATTCATTTATTTACTTTTACATACAACAAAAATTCAATAGAATAAAAACAGATTATGTTGCTTGGTTAAAACATCAGCAACCTGATATTCATATTTAATCTTTTTCACCTACAAACAATTCTGTTAAGATTTCCATGAGTTGTGTGGTGGAGAAATTTAGTGTTGTGATTTATCTGTACTTTGTAATCAACTGTGATGCCTGTTTATTTAATGTGGTAGTATTAGTTTGAATGTTTAGTCTTATTGAGAGACGCCTTTATCCAAGTCATGGTCAGAGAGATTTGTTGATAGTCCACATCCTGTGTTACCATGGAGATGGCTCTTCGACCGGGCATCCTTAAAGGTCTACAAAGTTCCCAGCTTCCTAATCAAAGAGAAAGGTGCCACGAAGTCTCTGATTTTCACCCTGAGAGTTGTACTTTATCGAGTAGAATAGATAGACCAAGGTTACTAGAAATAATATAAGCTTGTTATTGTAAGACAGAGACAGGTCAATATTTTTCATTTGCATATATTTGCATGATCAATTCAAATCATAGTAAAACCTCCAAAACATTTAAAGGAATCTCTCTCATTTTATTAAGAGTCTAAAATCTGACTACAAGCTGTTAAACAGAAAGTCCCCAAAGAACAAATGTTACATGTTCAAGGGGCATATTTGCACAGTAAACAGACCGACTAAATAAAGCTGGTTATAGGGTTACTGTTATATGGAGAAAAAGAAACACTGAATGTCCTAAAAATCTTTTAGTTTTTTATCCGTGAGGTTCAGCCAGTTAATGTGTGATATCTCTGCTGAACCAAGAAAAGGAGCTGAGCAGTTAATACATCATCAGAGTTGCTAATGAATTATTTAACCTGTCACCTGTGCCGAGGTCGCTTACATCACGCAGGTGACTGGTCCCATGACAGACAGGAGGACAGAGCAGTTAAAGGTCTGAAGTTCTAGTTTTATTATCTAAGTGAGAATAATTTACCTTCGGCTCCTGTGCTGTGAATTTAGGATTCTTCAGTCCGGTGGAGAACAAAGCTTGTCCCAAAGCCTTCAGCATGACTGACGGACAGTTTTCTCCCTCAAATAAGAGAAAATATTCAATCTTCAGCTTCCAAACGGCTGAAGATCTGTGAGAACGCGAACAAGGAGGTTACATCATATATAACGCATATGTTTAACTGTGTCACTTAAGGCTCATCTTTCCACTTTAGAAAGTATCAGACTACATCATTTAGGCCCTATAGTATTGCCGCATAATAATAAAACAATTACCTGTCGATAAGGGCGTTTGATATTCTCCTTTACGGTGCGAAGAGCGATAGGGTTTTCACAACATCGCTTCCTGTCACTGAACTCTGACATCGATTGGTGGAGCTACTCAAACTTCAAAATAAAAGACCTGTCACCGGTGTGCTTCTGACATTACAAAATAAATGTTAGTTTTAAGGTGTATAAATATATATCTTATGAGAGTTAGTTTTACTTTTTTTCACTATTTTGTCAATTATTTCCTGTTTTTTTTATCCCACTTAAGTCTTTGTTTCTGTTAATAGTAAAATTATTTCACTGCAATGTAAAAAAAAATAATTTTTATACTATGTACCATAAATTATGATGGGCAAAACAGGTAATGAAACTAAAACACATCTTTGATTTTTTTACTTTCCTTTCACCAAGGTGTTTTAATAGTATTATCCCTTTATTCACCACTTTACTATTTACATAAAATAACTTGAGAATCCACTCAACAGGGAAAAAAGAAAATTGCAGCTTTTATACCAATTGACAGTGTATGAGGCACAAACATAAAAGAAGTTTAACATCACACAGCGTTTTAGGTCATACACAGTTCATTATAGATGAATGAGACAAAGAGCTGCTACATCCATGCTGTAACAAAAAAAAGTGAGGAAAAGGCAGAGCTGTCACTGGTTTTAGTATTGCGATTAATTTTTTTTTGCAAAGAGGGGTCATGAAGAACACCATATCGTCAATTAGAAGTTGAGAAAACATGGATGTACAGGAAAATGCAAGGCATGGCAAAACGGCAGTTTTTTTTAATCGTCTCCATATTGTTGTGTAATGCCCGTGTGATTCAGTGGAGTTTACGGAGGGTGGGGATGCAGACTGGTTTGACCTGTTACAAAGGACAACAAACAATTCCTACCTTCAGTCAAAGAAAAAATTTCTCTGAAAGTCGTCAAAGCAAGGAGCTAGATAATGGTTTTAAAGCAGTTTAATGAATTGGACAAGTTTTGTGGCCACATATAAAAAAATTATAATCAAAAGACTTTTTCTTCCTTTTATTATCAAATAAATAATGATGAACAGGCCACACTACAGCCTTTTACAGGCTTTGCGTACTCCATCACACTGTGCCGTAAGGAGGGCCAGCTGCTGACGAAGCTCTTGAAGTGTTACTACTTTATTCAGTGGTGGTGATGCTGGTGGATAAAGGTTAAAAATTCCTCTTTGGACAGTTTCTCTGGGTCCATTCGGGTCTGGGAATCGTGAACGATGACGCCGTCCACCCAGGCCCAGAAGAGTCGCTCAGAGTGACAGATGCTGAAGAATCAAAACAGAAAATAAACCAATGTTTTTATTTATCTGACCTTCTTAGTTTTACAGTGTATTTTTTATTGGGAATTTATGTCATCGACCACCGCAAAACAGAACAAAATTGTAAGTGGAAACAGTGTTTTCCTTTCACTTTACATATATGCTCTACTTTTCTGGTCTACTACATTAATTCCCAGTAAACGCCTTTAACAAGATTTTTGGAATGCACTATAGAACTGAACAGAAAGCTGTATAAATACCGGAACGGAGCAGCAGCATTAGGTGGCATTGCATAAGTTGATTCCTTGGTCAACTTATTATAGAAGAACTTCTTATTCGAGTTTTTGCTGTATGCCATTGTCCACGGCTCTGAAGGATGACAGGAAGAAAATTAGGGACGTTTTGCTTTTATTTTTAGATTTCAAAACATTGTTTGCTGCTGTATACATTAAAACCACAATGACAGAATAGCACATACACACACCATTGACAGTTTTGATGATATAGAGCCCTGTGGGAAGAAAGTGTCTGTCGTCTCTGCCGGTGTAGGACAGACGAGGGACACCTCCTGAACTCTTTGTTATTTTCATCTCTAGTCTGTTTGAGGAAGGACATTAGATCGATTTAGATTTGTGGAGAACATTTCTTATCAAAATGATTTAAATATTGAGAAAGAAAGGAAGAATCCATATAAATAGGGCTGGGCGATATGACAAAATATATCGTCTGGATAAAAGAAAATGTCTATCTTTTTATACAAGGCCAGGGTTAGGGTTTTACAGCAGGATTTTACGTGAAGATACACCTTATACACAAATAAACATGGAGAAAGACCGTAGCAGACACGTTTCAAACACACTGACCAGACAAACCGAGGAGCTTGTTCCTAAAAGAGAGGCAACTTTTGTCGCATGGGTTTGGTTTGGATATAAGAATGCTGACATAGTTCAGATAACGGTTGTTTGTAAAGTTTGCCAACTCGCAGCCAGAAAATGCTGGAAAGGTAAGAGAATGAGTGACAGCAGGTATCATAGCAGGATTTGGATGCATTTGAATAAATATATATAATCATAGGCAGAGTGTAAAGCCGGGCTTTAAGAGCCGACTCTCCTAAAAGATCAATAATATCAATATCTCCCGCAGATGGAAGGAGATCACCACATGATGCGACAAGTGAAGTCTGGATGGTGTTACTGTCATTTCTGCGTTGCAATTTTATTCAGATTATTCATGAATTGAATTAACAGAACATATACAGTGGGGCAAAAAAGTATTTAGTCAGCCACCGATTGTGCAAGTTCTCCCACTTAAAATAATGATAGAGGTCAGTAATTGTCATCATAGGTACACTTCAACTGTGAGAAACAGAATGTGAAAAAAAATCCAGGAATTCACATTGTAGGATTTTTAAAGAATTTATTTGTAAATTATGGTGGAAAATAAGTATTTGGTCACTTCAAACAAGGAAGATCTCTGGCTCTCACAGACCTGTAACTTCTTCTTTAAGAAGCTCTTCTGTCCTCCACTCGTTACCTGTATTAATGGCACCTGTTTGAACTCGTTATCTGTATAAAAGACACCTGTCCACAGCCTCAAACAGTCAGACTCCAAACTCCACTATGGCCAAGACCAAAGAGCTTTCGAAGGACACCAGGAAAAGAATTGTAGACCTGCACCTGACTGGGAAGAGTGAATCTACAATAGGCAAGCAGCTTGGTGTGAAAAAATCAACTGTGGGAGCAATTATCAGAAAATGGAAGACATACAAGACCACTGATAATCTCCCTCGATCTGGGGCTCCACGCAAGATCTCATCCCGTGGGGTCAAAATGATCATGAGAACGGTGAGCAAAAATCCCAGAACCACACGGGGGGACCTGGTGAATGACCTGCAGAGAGCTGGGACCAAAGTAACAAAGGTTACCATCAGTAACACACTACAACGACAGGGAATCAAATCCTGCAGTGCCAGACATGTCCCCCTTCTTAAGCCAGTGCATGTCCATCATGCTTTGGGGCTGTTTTTCTGCCAAGGGGACAGGACGACTGATCCGTGTTAAGGAAAGAATGAATAGGGCCATGTATCGTGAGATATCAGTGAGAGCTTTGAAGATGAAACGTGGCTGGGTCTTCCAACATGACAATGATCCCAAACACACCGCCCGGGCAACGAAGGAGTGGCTCCGTAAGAAGCATTTGAAAGTCCTGGAGTGGCCTAGCCAGTCTCCACACCTCAACCCCATAGAAAATCTGTGGAGGGAGTTGAAAGTCTGTGTTGCTCGGCGACAGCCCCAAAACATCACTGCTCTCGTGAAGATCTGCATGGAGGAATGGGCCAAAATACCAGCTACTGTGTGTGCAAACCTGGTAAAGACCTAAAGTAATCGTTTGACCTCTGTTATTGCCAACAAAGGTTATATTACAAAGTATTGAGTTGAATTTTTATTATTGACCAAATACATATTTTCCACCATAATTTACAAATAAATTCTTTAAAAATCCTACAATGTCAATTCCTGGACTTTTTTTTTCACATTCGTTCTCTCACAGTTGAAGTGTACCTATGATGAAAATTACTGACCTCTGTCATGATTTTAAGTGGGAGAACTTGCACAATAGGTGGCTGACTAAATACTTTTTTGTCCCACTGTATGCTATATCATGTATATCGTTACCGGGATATAAAATGAGCTATTTCAGGATATGAAATTTTGGCCATATTGCCCAGCCCTACCGATAATTACACGTAACCAATGAAAACTTGTACTGCAAATCAGCTTTTTCACCTGACAAATATTTTGTCCATTTCCTCTAGTCTGTAAACTTCCTTCACTCTGTTCAGGTGAAAAAAAAACATGTAAATAGTTATTATACAAAAGTAAGAGCCATTTAAATTAAACTAACTGGGCAGCAGTATTTCTAATTCTAGATTAAATTTGACAATAAAAAACAATCTGCTCGTTAATTAAGTTCAGTGCTTTTCAGTGAAATGAGAAAGCAGTGGTCAGAATAACCAGATTTTATTTGATAATTACCTAATTGGGTTCATGTCTGGTCTGCTGGGTTTTGCAACCGCCTTCACAAACTTCTCAGCCATCTGGATCCTACAAATAAAAAAAACACCAAAAAGCGTAAAAAGTAAGTTGTGGTAAACAGTTAATTTTTTTAGCCTGTTTCACAGTTTTTTATTTATTTTTGTGGATGTCAAGAGTTGAGAGAACACTTAAAGGGGCCAAAAACATAAAATCTATGTTCCCAACAACAGAAAAAAACATGTTTTAAAACTAAATCCAGATAACCCTGCTGGTTGTGACACAGCTAACATCTTACCGCTGGTTGAAGTGCTGATCTCTTACATCCGTGCCATTAAGAATCAGTGCATCCATTACATGGACGGCATTGATTCTGCGCTGAGCTTTACCCTAAGAACCAAACAGAGGATGTTACATGTTACACCCTCAAAAGGCAATTCATATGTTTAATTTAAAAAATAAAAATAAAACCACTGCATGATAAAGTCAGTAATTCTTAAAGAATCCTAAAACCAGGAAGACCTTTTTGTTTGTTTCATTTTTTTTTCATTTATTCTATTTATGTAATGCTGGATTTGAAAAAAAAAAAAAAAACCCAACAGATTAAAGATGAAGAGCTGACCCCTTTCTCACCTCCCCTTTCAGTTCTTGAACAATCTCCACACTGAGGAGAGTTTCCCTTGGCAGCTCTAGCTTAAAATTTTCCATCTTTTTCCAGCGAAGGGGCATCTTCCCGTCCCACGTGTATATCTGAGATTTCTATACAATCAATTACATAGCAAAGGATGAAAACAGTTTCAAAGAAAGCATGTTATTAGTTCATCTTCTCGGCTACTACTCTAGATATAAGCAACGTAAGGAGTCCCGTCTCTTCAGACCTACCCCCAGGGCAAGCAGGAAGATCTGCTCTCCACCTCCCACAATGCACCTGTAGTCAAAAATGGGTCGCAGCTTACTGAGCGTCTTGGAGTCCAGAGGAGTGATCTTACTCTGGAACGCATCCCTATCTGAGTTCTGAGGCACAACAGATGAATGGAAAAATCAGGACACAAACAATTGAAACGCAGCAAGATTAGATGTTTTTAAGATTTAGTTTCAGCAATTTATATTACAGAGAAAAAAAGATTTCCAAATCTTTCGTATCAGACCTTAATAAGCTCAAAGAATTTGGATTTTGGGTCGGATGAAGAAGGAGCGACTCTGGCTTTGTCTGGTACCTAGTGGAAAGATAAATTAGTTCACCATAACACACAGAAAAAGTATAAAACTACCTTCATGTGAAAACATTAAATATTCATCTATTTCAAGGGTAATTTTCACTTCTTGATGCCTAATGTTAACAAAATGATCTCTCGAAAAGAAAGTGTTCAGATTACAGGTAAAGGTTAAAACCTGACTGGCTTTACACATCAAATCAAGGTGTCTCCACTCACCCCCCAAAGCTTTAAGCACTCTTTCCTGATGTCAGCTTGTCTCGGCTCTGAGAGTGTCCTTTAAATATTGCAACACAGTCACTTTCAGTCATCTGATCATAAATTAACACACATACACAAAAATAGCATCCAGTTGTGCTTACGGGTCTACGACAAAAGCGTGGATCTTAGCCAGGGCCTTGATCTGGACTGCACAGAGGCTGAAGTCAAAGTAGAACGCAGCGTTTTGTCAGGAACAATGTTGCATAAGCAGTTGTTAAAAACATTTTTGGAAATTGCAGCCCTACCTCTCATTGGAGTTGACCATAAACTGGAAGAAGTCTGTGTCCTCCTTTATGATGTTCAGTGGGACCACCTCTGTAACATCGGTGTCCCTGTTCCTGAGCTGGTTCAGTTTCAGGTTGACTTTGAACATGTACTCTCTGACTGCCTCCGAACCTGGTTTTAGACCGCGGCACAAGATGTACCTGAACACAACGGTAGAACAACAGATAAGCAGCTTTATTTAAAAAGGGAAATTGCACCACTTGTAACCACTTGGCCAATTGTCTCTTTGTCCAATTTTAAGTCAAATCTGCAGACAACCACCATCTGGGTCAGCGGTCATTCCAAATGACAAGGTAACTTATGGAACTAAACTGGACTGGTTTAAATCCTAATTGGCCAAGAGAATGTTTTATGTTGGTAAAAATAGCTTCCAATCCACTTTTGCTCTAAGTGGGATCCCACAGGGCTCAGTGCTTGATCCTCCGCTATTGTTTCTGCATCTTCTTCCCCTTCGGTTCCATTCTTAAAATAAACAACACTACTTTCTGATCTTACATTTATGAACCCTAAACCAAAAGGATGTGTACTCCATATGATTATGAACACTTTGTGTGGCCCAGATTTAAAAAAAAGAACAGCTTTGGTTTTTGCAAATCGTTTTTAAGCATTTGCCATAAAAATGAAAGAACTAGGTTATTTATACAACCCAATCCCAACAACTCATGCTGCACAGAGCTCGTTACAAACTAAAATGTGACCTGACTTGAGTTTATAAAGGTTTTCAATAACAAGCATTTCCAAATTCATAATTTCAACTGAGCTGCTGTGAAACAGTGACTAAAGCCTGCATACGTACGGACACACACCATTATCTGTTGATGCAAGGGCTCTCTGTCACCTACGCAAGCATGATTGGAATAGAGGCCAATTTTTAAAAATATCTCTCAAATGCACAGAGTGCACGCCTGTGATTGGTCAGCCCTAGATCATTTCAGCAGAACGGTGCTCTATGGTCGATGTAATTAGTATTAAATGCAACCTTCTGGAACTCGATGCTTTATATTGCAAGGCCATTTTATCTAATCTACTGTTCTGGTGATTTTGAACACCAGGAGGTGTAGAGAAACTACAAACCAGACTACTGGATTTGTTTATATGCTTTTTTTTAGAGTATTATATGAGCTGCCCTTCTAGTAAAAAGCTTTCTAGTTCAATCAAAGCACATTTTCTTTTTGTCTGGCACTGATCATTGAGGGGGAATACGTTTACAAGCTGAAGTAAACTATCATTAACCAGAGATGTGACTGAAATGGTAGGCAGACCTGCCAGAAAAGTTCTACGCCTCCTGCTCTCCTGATGGAGAATTGCTGTACGATAATAAAGTACGAAAGGAAAATTTTTCATCAATACGTGTGCGTTTAAGTGCAAACCTGACGAGTAAGGAGTATAAACTTGACTTAAAAACTTTAGCCTAACTTTTGTTTTAACAAGAAACATTAAAAAAAGAAGATTCTCTATTCTGTAATCTATTAAGTGTAGATCTTTGTTGATCATATATTCAGACAAGTAATTTAAAAAAGTCACAAAGTCCAGCAATCCAAATCAGTGTGGATAAAAAAACAGCCTTAAATTACGTCTAGGTGTTATGGTGTTACAGTCTTGTAAATGTATTATGAGGTCAATGTTCAACGCAACTGGATTTGGCGACCACATCTCTACAACCCCTAACAGTCAATAGGTAGGTTGTTATTGAGTGGACGGGTCAGTATTTCCTCCGGGTTACTGAAGTAAAGGCAGCGGCCATTGATCTTAGGCACAGAAAATTAATCTCAGATGTTAGGATGGAACTAGATTCAATGAGGCTAAAAACTAAAGTAAGTGATGATGTCACGTGTCATTTGGGGGAAGAAAGATCAGTAAGTCAGCTACGGTTCATCCAAAATGTTGCTGTGGGTGTGTTTTTATATATTGCATTCAAGCTATGAATTCCTTGTTTTTAATGTAATTTTTTGGGCCGTATCTCATTTGAATGGTGCTGTAATAATAAGCTTATTTTGATCATTTTCTCTCATATACAGGTTCATGGGGCCCACCTCTCAGAGTTGGCAGGCCTGCTGGTGACAGGTTTGAAGAGGGAGATCCTGTCAAAGCAGAGGTAGAGCAGATAGACCAAACCCACGCTGAAAGGAGTGAACAGGTCAAACGTTTTACAGACAAAGTGGCCTCCTGGAAGGGAAAAACACAGATTAAATAACTTTTGGTATGGATTGGACTTGGCAAATTACGCTAATTTGTAAAACAAGTATACAGGCTCGCACCTGTCCTGAGAGTGGAGAGAGCGGCGAGAAATTGACAGAGCAGCAGCTGTTTGGTGAGAATCTCCTGGATGTTCTCCTTACCCTCCACAGAGAAACCCTACCAAGTCCAGAAATCACATCAAAATGAATCCCAGCAGACACAACTGCGAACTCCAGGTTTACATAATGTTTATGAGCCATTAGAAGGAAAACCAGAGTTCAGAGGTCATCTTTACCCCGTCTGCCATGAGGAAGTGCAGCCCTCTTTTGTCAGTGTTCTCCATGACAAAGTTACGAAACGCAGTCACGTTTTCGGGCCGAGTGATGTCGCCATCCCCGTCCACTCCACCCTCACCTGAGACACAAACCGCGGGTCAGGCCTCCGCTAAATCATTTCGAACTCGAAACACAAACGGCCTCTCCTCTCTGCGAAGGTTTCCCCAACGCACCGTAATAAGGCTCAAACAACTCGCTCGGCGCCGCGTAGAAGTCCTCCAGTTTGAAATCACACGGCCCTCTCAGCGTCATCCCGAAGCCTTTAGCGTGCCACCGTTTCCTCCACAGGATGTACTCTGAGAAGCCGCCAGGCCCCGCGCAGACGTCGCCAAAGTACAAAAGCTCGCCCTCTCGGTCCTTCACCAGGGATTTCTACATGATGCAAGAGATTTTATTAGAGGGCATGTTAAATGTTGTGATCCAACAGACGTTCGGCACAGTGTGTATTAGGAGCCACACACTCACCCCTTCAGAATCCTTTGGATTGGTGAACATGTAGTCAAAGCAGTGATCGATGTTGGCCATTTTCATGGCTGCTCTAAATATTGAAAAACAGTCACAGGATAACATTTTTCATGGCAGAAATCCTTGCTTTTCTTTACCATTATCCCATTATTCCATTAAAAATGTAAAGTAATGTAGGTTATTGCAGTTTGTTATTATTTACTTTCATGTCATCCGGATCAGTCACAGTGGCTGCTGCTGCAGCGGCTTGTGGGCTCATTTTGTGTGTCTTTAACTCAAAGAAGCCAGTCTTGGGCTCTTCATGTGACAGTGTGGAGGTCCTGTCACTGTGGCCCCGATAGATAACTCGCCCCGGCTGCTTGGCCACGGGGATTCCCTTTGGCTGACTGGTTAGCGCACATGACTTTCACCTGGGAGTCGTGGGATCAAATCCTGCCCAAGCCCTCGTTGTGTACCATGCCACATTCATTTGGGAAATAATAAATGAGTGAATTCAAATTATTTGCCGAGTAGGACTTGAAGGAGATATTTGCCTGGCAAAATAAAAGAGTTGGCAGTTTTCGTCATCAGACAAAAAGTGCTCCAAGATGCAGTTGTGCTTTTTGGACACAGAATTTGTAGTTTTTTGTTCCGTTTGTCGTTTTGAGGTCAAGTAAAGCAGCAGCTTTATCCTAATGTTCCAAAACCTTCCATATTTTAGACATTTTAAAGAATAAGATTTTGCCAGAAATCAGTTAGTTCTATTGTGTAAGTACATTTTGTAACGCTATTACGTGTAACTAGTTCCTCCCCAACCCATATAAGAACTCTATAATTTGGAGCTTTTAAAAAAATGAAAACCAACCATTATCAAAGAAAGCAGAAATGCACTAAAAAAAAAGATTATTTCAACATGGTCTACAATTAAAATCATGAAGCTGATATTTTACAGCATCAACCGTTGTTACCTGTTGAGAAAAATGCCTCCTCTGATCGTCTCATAGGGGTTGGACCTTGTTCGTGCTCTCCTCATCTCCTCCCCCTCCAGATTATCAAACACCGTCTGAATACAGCATTTTGTATTAGAACGACAGAAAGACAGAGTTAGAAGTACTTCATTAATCCTATAAGGAATATTTACTATGCCAAGAAAAAAAAATGACATGAAAGTTTAACAATAAGAGACAAGCAAAAATACCTGCAAAATATCAATGATTTGTGTTATAACTAATTACTGAAACCAGCTGTTAAGGTTTAATTGGAGACTGAGATTTTTCTAGATAAAATATACATAAATTAAAACTAGTCTTTGAGTTTTCGACTTGAATATGATACATAGATATTCCTCATTGTACTTTTGTTTCTTGCAGTTGTTATATTGCATTAAACACCATAAATTGCTAGTGTTTTATGCATCACCTTGCACCGTAGGACCGTGTGGAGAAGATCTTCTGTGCAAAACTCAGTTTCATCCTCTATCTTTAGTTTTCGCTGCCGAGAGATAAAACAGACTTTGAATCAAACAGAGCAAAAAAAAAATTATTAAATTATCTCAGTGCAAGTGTCCAAGTTCATATTTTACCGGTCCCAGGATCAACCAGTCCCTAAGCTCATCTGCATCAGGGATCTCTGTGGTGCACTCTGGAAACCAGTCGACTTTCTCTACAGCACTGGGCTGTGAAGATAAAGTCAGAATCTTTGTCTAGACTAAACTATTTTTATAGAAAATGTTGTGAGGACACTACAAGGTTGGGGCTTGGTTTTGCTGACCTCTGGTTCATCTCGCCAGTCAACATTGAGCTCTCCCTGGAAACCTTGCAGCGTGAGCCCCAGACCCCTCCTTCCACGCTGCGTGGAAGCCTCCACAATCTCTTTGCGTCCCTGGTTGAACTTTCCCAGACCCTCGCCTTCTCTGAAGCCCATTTTTGCCTGGAGGACAAGACACAAGCATAAGTAAGTAATTATACAGTCTAACTATAAAATAGTAAGATTAGAGCAATATCTAAATAACGAGGTTTTGATTTTATCACCATGAGCTTCTGTGACACGCTGTTGTACATGGAGAAATTTGAGGAGGCCTGATCGGAGTCATCGTTGTCTTGGGGATTAGAGGAGGCGGCTGATATAGACGGCATGGAGAAGCTCGGCCTGTGATCCTCCTGGTCACTGGGAGAGTCATTTTGGCTGGACTCTGGACACGAAGATACCACAGACATACTCCGTGGAACTGCTAACCACAACTTAAAAGCATATATCTTCTTATTTAATGGTAGACATGAATTTATTTACCATTTCTGGATAGTGACTCTTCATCTGAGCTGCTTTCCTCACGCCGCCTCTTTGTCCCCTGCAGAGGGGAATATGTTGCAGCCCCTCTTTTCTTCATTCCAGCTGAAAAACAGCAGGATAAAAACAGGACAGTGGCTTCAACCAAGATGGATTAGAGGTCATAGTGACAATAGAAAAAGACAAGGATTGACAGGATCACGCCTTCCAAAGATAAAAACTAGGCCAACAACTGTCATTGCAAGTAAATGGAGCTTTTAATAAGGTTTAACTTTTGCAATTTATAGAGTTATCAAATAAAAATTTGACTATACGCACAATGAGATATACCTAATTGAACTAGAATGACCAAGGGTTCACAGGGGAAAGAATGAACCACTGACTTCACAGTTAGGAGGCTTAGTGTGTAAACAGTCAACTGTGTAAAACAGAGATGCACCAATTTATTTGACAGTAATTAGAATAAGACATTTCTTCCTTGATAGGACCTGATCTGCAACTAGCTTGTCAAACTAGAGAAACATTTATTTGTATTTATACAATGTAATTCAGGAAACCTCACATATTTTAGCATATAAAAGCAACAATCAAAACTATTAGTCTTGATGCATATTTCTAAGTTGCAAAAATGTAGATAAATGTTAGGGACATATGCTTTAAAATATAGGTTATTATACTTTTTGTTACTAGTGCCTCTATCAAATATGCTACAGAGCATTTTCCCTCTATTATTTGTTCATGTTATTCCAGGAATTCCTAATTCCTGGAATAACATGAAGGCTACGTTCGGTCAGACGTAGCCTGTCTGACCGAACTCAACATTTGCCGTGAAAGATTAAACATTTAAAACAACAAAAATGTATTATACCTTAATTGTTTTAGATGTTTTATTGCTACCTTATGTTAGTCCTGTTTGGGTTGTTAGATGACAGCTATATAAGGAATAAACTCGCCTTTCGACCTTAAATTCAACAGCTTCCAACACTCTCTGCCAGGAACTGCACACATAAACAAGCACTTTCCAATACAAACCATTACCTATGGATTGTGTGGTAATTGTACAGAGTGCCGGCCCATGTCACTCTCCAAGATATGTTTTTGTAGAAAACACCCCACAGCCGTAGACAGGTTTAACGAGCAATTGCAACCCGCGTTTTCAATGAAATGAAACTGCGTAGCATTAGCCGTTAGCGTGCAATTTTAGCCAACTATTCTTTGTTTTACCAGCTCGGAGGGGGGGGGAGCTTCACTCTTCCGAGGGGAAACAACTCCGACTGGGACTTACTGTCACAAATGTTTTAAAACTTTCAACTGAGAGTTTTATTTAGACTGAAAAAATGTGCCAAAAACAGTTTCTGAAGTTAACATTAGCCTGCTCTCCGTATGCAGAGCGTCCTTCTTTCACACACGGACGCATTTAGATGACGCAGCTTCCGGAAGGCTCAAACCACACTCTCGATTTGATGGTAGTTTGAGTTTGTTTTTGTTTTTTAACATTGAATACGTTGTAAGAAATTTTAAAAAGTTGTACACATAAATTGTTTGATGGAAAGTGTATAAAACGTTCCTTAAAATGTTTCCCATTGGTTTTACTAGAAATGAACTCTATGCTATCAATTTCTTCCAATTTCATCAGACTGATGCAGAGAAGTGCATAACTGTGAAACTGACAGAAAATTACATTATAAAAAAAGATAACCAAGAAGAATGAATATTTCTGTAAATAAAAGTGTGGCATGCATTTAAATGTGCCTTTCTTTAGTCTGATGTCCCATCAGAAGTCCATGAATAAGTACAGTCAACCTGTGTGAAGATGTAAAACTTCTCGAAGAACAGACTGGTCTAGGAAAAAGTTGTGGTAACGTTTAAAATAGGGTTGCAATCCATCATTTGAAAACAGAGTCGAGTATGGCAACCTAAAACATGCCAAGATTAGTTCCTCTAGGTAAAAGGAGCCAGGGTATCTCTGGAGGAGCTACAGAGATCCAAAAGGGCTATGTGTGGCAAAAAACCCTAACACTTCATACAACCATAAAAGCACCATCCCAATAATGAAATATAGTGTTGGTAGCATCTTGCTATGTGTGTGCTTTTCTTTAGCGGGGACAGTAACCCTAGTCAGAGTTGAGGGGAAGATGGATAGAGGTAAATACAGAGCAGTCCATGAAGAAAACTTGTTACAGGTTGCAAAACGTAGAATTATTCGGCTGGTTTCTGAATACAATTGATCAAATATTCTCAAATCGTAGGGCGGTGTGAGAGAGCCCTCCTGTCCAAGCTGAACGTTCTGTGGTGGGAACATGATGGATTCCTCTGGAATTCCTAAGGAAGTTGAAAATTGTCTGTCTGCCTGTTTTTGCTTTCAGTGGAAGATGTCGAAGATATCTACACAATTGTTATTATGGTCACCGGATTTCTACTGTTTGGGATGGGTTGGGTCCTGGTGTATTGTAAATTTCAACAGGTTTCAGCAGAAACTGGGAAGCTGCGTGACCAACACGAAGGGACGTATTGGGCTATAATGGCTCAGACTTGTCAGATGAACAAGCTAAGCTGTAGGCTGACTATAAACTCAGAAGTTATACACGGAATGGGAAACAACTTGGAGACACTTTCAGCCTGGCTTGGTGGAAACTCACCATACCTTTGTCTGTTACGGAGTATGGAGATGCTTAGAGTGACTTTAAGGCAAGAGAAAGGTGATCTTGCCTGTACTCAAAAACAACTTGTTATCAACTGGAATTTGGCTCCCTGTGGCTTTGGACATAGCTAAAATAAATTATCTTCAACTGGAATAACTATGATGAAAGTAGCTCCCCCCTCTCCTTTCACGGGACTGCAGCTCTCTACTGAAAGAGTTGAATGATTTTTACTGATTTCTGACACACACACAAACATGCATGTTCATCTCAATTTTGGACACACACACATTTCTGAACCTCTATGTACCTGCCTGACTCTTTGATTTTCCCTCCCACTCTGGCGCAGAGGATGGTGAGATGCGCTGACGTACAGCTGAGATCCCGAGCACTGCCCCCCTGCTCATTTTTCTCTCATGTTGTGATTGTCTAAAATGTGTGCTTCAATGTAATGAGGTGTTTTTTTCCAACCACCTGCGTGTTTCCTGTTGGGAGCATGACATAGGGGAAAGTCCCCCCTCCCTCACCTAAATCCTCTCTCATCTGAATACTGTGCTGCGCTCATGCTGGTTGCATTACCACAGTTGGCTCATATCAGTCTGTGTTGTTTTTTTGTCCTATTCAATCTCAGTCGGGTTTAATAAAAATTGATTTTCCCCTCATGCAAGACAATAACGGTCTTCATTCATTCAAAACAATTGAGAAATTCAACTTACAGCAGAAGAGAATAAATATACAGCCAGAGGTATAATTCATCAAAACCTATGAATGTCAGAATGGACCAGTCAAAGTTCAGCCTATTTCCCACTAAAATACCTTGTAGTTTGTGGTTATAACACAACAATGTCAAAAAGTTCATGAATACATATGTACGACATTTTATTTTGCATTTATTTTATAGTATGAGTGTTTTTAATTCACCCTAAAGAAAAAAGGGTCACTGTTTTAAAAAAACAAATATTTTCTTCAAAATATGGCACTGAATTTAAACCTAAATTAATGCATTTACATTTTTCATAAATTTCTTGTTTTGAAAGAAGAGACCAGTGAATTTCTGACATCACAGATGATGAATAAGAGTAAAAAATTGATTCCTGTTGTTTCAGACGGCTCTGCCAGACTGCACTGTACCACTTCTAGAATGAGAACAAACTTTAATTGTTCTTAATTGTTAAAACTACTTAACATGGCCCCAGAAAGACGTCACTAATGGGTTACTTTGTTATCCATTAACGCCTGCGTTTTTCCCCTCTCCTAGTTGGTGGACAAAAGACCTTGAACATCTATCCCAAGTGTAATAATCCGCCATGCCGCCAGTGGATCTGATAATCCATCTGTGACACAGACAAAAATGCACAACCCTCCCAGCTTACGCAATGACAATGAAGCCAAGGGTTTATATGCAACCTGCAGAGACCGGATTTCCCTAGAGCAGATCATCTGATTGAGGGGTTGGTGCCTGCAGAAACTGGGGAAAGCTGTTGGTGCCTCCACACAAAGAAACAGTGGGATACAGTTGCCCCGCAGCAGCTCCTGAGGGCAAGTTGCCGAGGAGTTTTGTGGTCTCAACTGTAAAGCGCCGAAGGGAGCAAGAATGTTTTTTCGCATCCCTCGCCTAACCCCTGGATATATCAGATACCTTCAGGTCTGTGCGATGCTTTCAGATGCTCTTTTTAGACATTTTAGACATCAACATAGCTCTACAGTGGCAAATCAGGGAAGGGAATTCCAACAAAGTCTACTATAGCTACGTTGAGTCCAGAAGTAGCATATCTTTTGACACTGCAATGAAAAATAATGTGGCTTGTATGTATAAATTAAGTTCACATTATTTTGTTGCTGCTTAAGCTATGCACCTTATTAATATTTTTAAATCGGTTTTAGTTCAACCAAAACATTTTCATTTCAGTAAATTATATAGCCAAAAGAATTAATTACTTTCAAAAAGTGATCTTGATCTACAAAGAGCTCTGGTTTATCTGAGTCATGGTAGGATTTAGGAGAGAACGGCAGCCGCATGTCTTTAAATGGATTTGATTTGAAGTTGTCTTCAGGTCAGGTAAATGCCCTCTAATTGGATCTATGTTGTAGTTGCATTAAGGCAAGTACCCTGGTAGTTATTTATGACACATGCAACTGGATTGAAATATGTTTAAAAAAAGAAAAAGAAACATCAGTTCATTAACTGAGTTGCTGAGAGTGATGTTCCTAGTCTTAATGTAGAATTAAGCTCAACTGGGGATAAACAAACTGCAGTATTGGTCGCATGAACTGCAAGATATTTAAATGTCTGGAATTTAGCTTGTAAGCACGTTTTTTTTAAGGAATAAATAAATAAATAAAAAACGTGACCTTAGTGGTTGTCCCGGATTTGCTAAAAATTCGGAAATAACCACAACAACAACAAAAAAAAAAGTTGCAAAAACCTTTAATTTTAATAGATAACATTTAAACAGGTATACGTCTCCATTATTATTCTTTCCGTTATGGACAGACCACTGCTGGATTTATAGATTCTTCCTCTGCCTGTGCCAGAGGACACGTTGCCGTGTAGATGCCTCTGTCAATGCTTAGATGCTATCTAGAGATGGATGTTTAAGGTGCATGCATGCTCATGACTCAGACTCTTTTTCCAGACCCAAGCGGCCCAGACGATCCTGCAGAGCCGGGAAAGCTCTGCCACCCCACGCCTGGCCTTCCTGATGGGTCTGATGGGTGTGGGTTTATCCGGCTACAGCTCCCACCAGCTCAGACTTCACCACAAACCATCAAGTCACCTCTTCAGATAAAAGGCAAAGGAGGAGACACACAAGTTTTTTAAATTTTTATATCTGGGTCGCTTTGGGATGTTTGCTATGTTCATGATAGATGTATTGTGGATTTTGAAAGAAACAAACAAAAACTTTCATCCATAATTTATAAAAAGTCCAATGTATTTTAGAGATGCTGGTAGGATTTTTATTTTATTCCCCCCCCCCAACATACTCAGTCTTTAAAGTCACAAGTTTTATAAACACATTTGTCTCCCTAAATATCAGCTGTTCGTGTGTTTCCAATTCCCCTTTATGTGATTCTGGTTCAACATTGCCGAAGTTCTCTCAGGCTAGTATTATTATTTAGTTGCGTTTGGACTGACAAGCTTGTTGCCTTATGAATAAACAAATATTAATAAGATGTACCTTTTTATTTCTGTACAACAGAGTATTCTTTGTTGAATGTTTAAGATGCACAAGTGAAAAGAAAGGCAGCTAATAATTTTATATTGAAGTTGGCATGTGTTACACTTGCATCATGGTCTCCAGTTGTCTCAATTTCCTGGGTCTTATCATGGGAATGTTGTTAGACCTGGCAATTTGGAAGAAAAGTACTTAGAGTAGTGCTTAGCCAGTGCATGAGATGAAGCAAAGACATACTATCAGAGAATTGCTCTGCTGTGATGACTTGTGACAAAAAAAATCAGAGGAGAAAGAAAAATCTATTCAGCGGCAGTCGGCATTTTACATGTTTGACAAATATGCACAATACCTGCACTTTTTGTGTGTACCTAACCTGTATATGCAGTCATGCATGTGTCTCTTGGATGCTAAACGAGATTAGCAATGCAGGACATTGGGTCCTCCCTGCTTTTTTGTAAGCTGGACATGGCGACATGCAGCTGGAGTCATATGTTGTTGCCAAGCAGAGAAACCAGGACAGCTATCCTGGATGCCACTTTGGGTCAACAGACGAGTCCATCTGGATCTCTCCCAGTTGCACACAAAATATCATACATTCATAAGGCGAATGTAGAGGAATGACCGTTAGAGGTCTCTTATCAAAAATTTACCTTTTTATGACTTATTACTTGTGCTTGATGTGTTCTTAAATATTAAAATGAACTTTGACAGCACATGAATGTAAATCAGAGCAGTTAAACTGTAATCGTAACGATGATCGCACAGAAACCTCTTTTGCAAAAGTGACCAGAAGGTTACAAAAAAAGTGCGAATACAAAGGGAAGATTTTAACAGATTATCAGATGAATACGGTGATAGAGTGATCCCTAATGATCCTCTTTAGGTAAAACCCTTCTTAAGACCAGCTTACATCTGAGACGTTAGAAAAGCAGCATGACGAAGTATATTCCTATGGTCTCTGTGTGATTTTTTTGGTGGGTTTATTTAATTTTGATGCAGTAAGTTGTATGTGATTCTGGTTTGTGGAATAAAGGCATACAATGTCTTCATTAAAGATTAAAAATGTATACTTGAGAAAATGCTTTTATTACCTGTGTTAAGATTTATTATAAGTTTACGCAAATCTGTGCAGTACATAAATTACATTTTAGGAAAATGTTTTATGTTGCATGAGACACAATGCACAGCAAAGCACCCTACAGTAATACACTACAATTCTGCATTGTGTAAGACTCAATATGTTTCATCAAATCATTAAAACCTTCAGTTAAGGCGTGGTTGTGTTGTCTGTGACATACTAGTACATACCGAAAAGATGGCGGGAACACCACCTGTGTCCACTAGATGTCAGCATGGAACAAGTGCGGGTTTTGTTGCTATGAAAGTAAGGATTTCATACTGGAGTAAAAGTAAGCAGATAAAACATAGTCTACATAAATTAAGAAAGATGAACTAATTTTGTCTAATCTAACCTATAATAAAACTAAAACAAATTTGAAATGTCTTATTTTTGCAAAAATATAAACTCAGTACAAATGATTGACTTATAAAGTCAACAGAGTGCCTTTCCAGCTCATTAATTTAAACAGTATAGCGAAAATCGAATCAAAGTGAATTCTATAAACAAACTAAAATTATAATTCTCTGCAAAATTTCATGTCAAATATTACACAGGTATATCACATTAGATGCACATGTGGAGAACATTGTTTTGAAAAGAAGAAAATTTGAAGGCCAGAAATTTTTTTGCCAGTGAAACTGTAGACATCAGGTCCCCAGCTTCAGTAATTTAACTTTTAGATGCATCCCTTTTCCAGCTTACCAGAATCAAATGAGTGGCTTTTTAGCTGGCTTCTGCAAAGCTCGATGACAGAAGAGAGAATTCAGCCGTTTTGGAGAAGGGATGCGTCAAAAAAGATGCAGGATTGTAACTGTTGAAGAGTAGAGTTCTGTAATAAAGTCCATTGGACACATTAATGCAATGGTGTCTCTGTCCAGTCCTCAACATCCACCTCCACTAGTAAGGTGTACATGCATCCCATCTCCAACATACCAGAATCAAATTAACAGTTCGTTTCTAGGCCTGCAGAGCTGAATAACTGCACTTTGGCATCCCTGCGTTAGTCTGAAGCTGTATTTGGTAAGGTGTCTCTGGGTTTTTCACATGACTCTAAGTTAGAATTCTTCATTCATTCTTCACGGTGTAGCTTTTCCAATATGGATGATCATCAATTGTCTTCTTTCCTTCTGTTATGAGTTTTCCACTGCCATCCCTCAATTGGAAATGTGTTTCTAAATTGCAGCCTGACAATCACAGTTTAGCTAAAGTGATTTGATCTGCTCACCAGTCAGTTCCAGAGTCACTGGTCGCTACCACCTGATACTGGAGGCTTTGGCATGGAGTTCTGACCCAATTACAGATATAAGCTGCTTTAATAAAAGCGAAAATCTGCAACCAAGTGGTTCTATGTCTAGTGTTACAGTTATTCCACTTAGAGATTATAGGCAAATGCGTGGAAATATACTGAATGAATGTAACACATACAAGCTCCTAACATAATTAGATCCATGTGGTTTGAGGAGGTGGAGGCACAAGTAGAGCTTGGCTTTTTTTTAAATCAGCTTTCTCCTCCCTCAGGTAAGAGAAGAGTTCCAGACAGAGGCAGCTTCTTTCTTCTCTCTCTCCATGTTAACAGATGTGAACACATAAAAACAGAGGCCCTTTGTGTTTGTTTCATTCAGAAGGCTCTTGTTACTCTCCCTCTCAGGTAACGACAAAGAGCTGAATGTCTTTACTACAGAAGAAAAGTTAGTGTGACTGTATGAATTTGTGTTGGAATTTGTTTTAGTGGCTTTTGTGTGTCTGGAAAGTTTTTCTAATGAATTTGAAATGTTAAAAACTTTTACCAGCTGAGAAATACGCTAACAAAAATAAGGAAACATGTATAGTGATTTACACTCGTGCTGAATTAAAGTCATATTTTTGCAATAATGGATGAATAAAAGTTAAAAAAAGTTTCTCAGAGTTGTCAAGAAATGTGGCTTGCATAGTTTATGACATAAGACTCTAAATCAGTCGTATCAGGGGAATCAAACCTTACAGATAAAACAAAATATTGTTCTTGACTTGTACTTACAATTTTCTAATTAATAATGAATATACAACACAATATAACTGATTGATATGACCTGTAGCATGTCTAGCCAAAGTATTTACCGAATTTTTTTTGTTGAGGAGAATGTAACTAATATGCTCTGGTAAAATTGCATTTAACTTGCTGCAGGTCATATCGTTGTTCACGGAGGAAAGCAAGAGTTCATGTGATGTATCACTTTCATCCTCTCTGAATAGTCTGAGGCTGACAATGTCAGATTTTCAAGAATCCAATGATCATCTTGGTGAAAGTTTCATTCCCCGGAGCATAATGCTGAATTTCTGAGGTCCAGGACAACTCTTCCCTTCTGCTCTCCCTCTAAGCTTTAAATTCTACAGCAGGCTATAGAACCTTGCTGCTGAAAGGGTGCTATACACATAAAATTGCCTTGCCTTAGATTGAGGAGCAATGATTTGCAACTTTTTTGTTGATCTGTGTTCAGAAGTTGATGTAGATTATTTAAAAAAAACGTGATTATGTTTTTTTTTATTAGAACTATTAACGTTTTTAAGAGGCTCAGTTACTGCCAATGGGGATTCTTTGCAAGTCAAGTTCAGATGATGGCAAAGAGGCCCTCTCAAACCTTTACCATTTGGATATTGTCTTATTAGCCTTTGGAACATACCTGTATCAATCCAAAACAGGAAAATACATCTTGATTAAACATCCTAACTATGCTGTAATGTAAATCTGCTTGGTTTTAAAGTAAACTTAGCCTGAACTATACTACATAAAACCAGTTTATCCTTGGTTTATTTATAGTGTCATTTGGAATGAAAGTTGTGTTGGTGTGAGATCCCGCATGGCTGCTTGTCCCTAAACACTAAGAAGGACTTGAATATGCTGAGACACACCTAATCTATTTTGGGCTTGCAGTCAACGACTGATGAGGCGTGACACTAAACTACCTCATGGTAAACAGTGACATTTACTGTGTTTATCGGTTTGATTGCCTGTCCAAGTTAACCTTTTTATAAAATGCCCTGTGATGGATTTAAAAGAAAAGATGCTAAGAAGGAATGCAGTCACTAAAGATGTACTAATCCTGGTGTGCAGCTGCCTCCCTGACAAATGGAAAAAAGAGTTACATTTACTTTTTAAAGTTGTTTAAATTTATTAAAGAGCGTATATTTTCCATGTTCCTTTTGCATGAATGACAATATTACCACCTTATTGCACAACTACTTTCTTTGACTTTTGCTATTTTCCTGCAAAGTTTCTTTTTTTCTATCATTTAATTTTCATTTGCCAGTCGTTGGAACAATCAGCAACTTTAGTTTAGCTTTGAGATTTACTCTTACTTACTGTTAATTAAGTTAATTAACATTAGCAAGCAAACTGACATTAAAAATTAACAAAAAGGTTCCTATTGAATTTTTTTCTGCAAGCCTGATATGGAATTGAAACAATGTACAGGTTGAAAGGCATTTCCTTAGTTTGCATTTTTGATGATGTACAATACAACAGAGTTCACACCCTTTCAGCTTTTTCCAAGTATAAGACATATTCTAAATTCTTTTCAAAATGTGTAACAATTTTGGGTCTCTAACTGTGCAGAACTGGTAGAAACACACCCCAAAGTGCTTTTAGCTGTAAGTACAGAAGGGCTAAATGCAATGAATAGCACACCTTTCTGCAAAGCTTAAAAACATTATGTAATTTTTCTTCCATTTTAAACAGCTGCTCTACTTCTTGTTGCTCTATCAATCAAAATAACATATGAAGTACATAGAAGTTTGTTGCCATAATGTGAAAAAACTAGGGATGTTCGATATTGGCTTTTTTACCGATATCCGATATACCGATATAGCCTAACTCATAATTTCCGATAACGATATATACCGATACCGATTTGTGGGGACCCTCCCTCATAAAAAACAAAAACTACTAAACCCTTTCAGGTAATCAATATGAAATATCTTGTATCATTCATACTTGAGCATAAAAAAATTAGAAAATGTAACAAGTACTAGAATTTTAGTTAGGCAATTTAAAAAGGTGCCATTTTTATTTTGTCTTGAAAGTAGCTGGAACATTTTCTCACACAGAGAATACTGACAAAGGCCCACCACTCAGGACAAATTTCTACTTTTAGAAAATGTAAACATTATACTGTTATAGCAGTGAGGTAAAGTGGAAACAACTGAAACAAGAATAAAAAATAAAAAACCAGCAAACATATAAGCAGGGCCAATAATTATCCTACCTTTTGATATCTTGAAAGTTCCCCCAAACAAATAATATCTCAAAAACTAAACCTCAAATCTGTCATATTTTTGCATTCTGAGAGAGAAAAGATGTAGCTGAAGAGTTTGATATATATGTGTATGGTTTGAGAAACTCATCTTATTAAAAAATAAAAACCGATACCGATAATTTCCGATATTACATTTTAATGCCAATATCGGCCGATGATGACTTTAGGCCGATAATATTTGACATCCCTAGAAAAAACGTTTAAAAGGGCATGAATACTTCGTTAAAGATGTATTATCAACCACGTATTATATTATAAGCAAATGGAAAACCTTAATCTATAAGAGTGAAGGATTTATAAAATGTGTTGCATCACCACTCCAGCGACACCTAGAGCGTCACTCAACAGATCCTGAAACATCCATTGCTGCTTAATAGAGTCTCTGAGGAACATCTTTGTGTCTTAGCCTGTGAATGTAATTAAAGCTCTAATCTCTTTTCCTGGCTAACAGTATTCTGATGTGATGACCTGAGAATCTCATCAAGTAGTTGCTGAGTCACACTTAATCTCAGCTGACTCTTTCTGTTTGCAACATGACATATACAGGAGTAATGCAACAAGATGTAAAGACAGTAAGGTGAAAAAAAAAAGTCAAATTATGCTACTGATAAAATGTAATTTGCAAGGTGTTTTTTAATAACTTTCTTTAGTTTTAAAAGTATGTCTTGAGCTTTTGTCCATTTAATTCATATGTGAGATAAAAATTATAATAATACCAGCTTGAAAATAATTACAAGGCTGTTTACTAACGACTACAGAGCTGTATCCTGTTTTTGCCAAAGATGCCATAAGACTTAAAAATCCCCATGAGGCAAAATTAAATAACTACAGAATTAACCCTTTGCCAAAAGACGGCAAACTCTGCTTAGAGAAAAAAAGAAAAACTCTTGAGAATCTGATCAGCTGTTTAAGATGCGTGTTAAATCTGTCTAAATGTGTGACTTTAAAAGCAGACCAGACATTCCCAGCTTTGTTCCCTCCATGGTGGTTTGACCCCCCTCCAAGATTTGACCTGGGATTTTAAACATCACAGCAGGTGACATAAGAGTGGCTCACATGTCCCCTATGATCCATGCGTGAAGATTTGTTGACTTATTGTCTCACATTTCTGGTGATGGGATGATGATAATTCAGCCTTTAAAAAGAGAATCTAGTTATCTGAAAAGTGATATGACATCCTCTTGTCACCAATGTCCGACGTCTTAAAACGAAACACAAAACCAGTTTTAATTTTAACAGCAAAATTTAAATTAGGTCCATCGATAATCTTCACTAAAATGTGATGAAGTTACATCTACATTTATTTTAGGTATTTTAGTTAACCACATTGACTGAAAATCTGGTCAGCTAGAATGAGCTAAAAACAAACGTCAGAGGCGAGAGGTTTAACTCTTTCAGGAAAATTATTTAATTGCACACACTTTAAATATTCATCTAGATAGACCCAGATTAAAATTATATTTGGCAAACCACAAGCACTTTTGTTATTTGAAGCAACCAGATTAAAAAAAGAGTAATCATCCAGGGTATTGTATGGTAATATTAAGTCTTATTGGCTTCAACTCATCTCACCTTTCCTTATGACTAAAATTATATCTTCTCTCTTTAATATTTTTTCTTATTTTTATCAGTTCATGAAAATGTGAGGGATTTTTTTCATAGTTTTACTTTTTTGTGAGTTTTTATTTCATTATTGATTTGTTTAGAAAGAAGAAGACAACTGACAAAACTGACAAATTGTTTGTATTTTAATCTTATGCAAACATGCACTGAGCATATAACATTTTCACTGTTTAAATGTTAGGGTGCTGGATTGATCTGAAATTTGCTACCTAGCCTGCTCCTTACAAAAACTTTAATCTATCAGATAAAAATACAAAGATAACTTTGTGCATGGGAATGCTGGCTAATTTATCAGGGTACATGACTCCACAGTTTACAGTACTAAATTCAAAGTTGATTAAATTAGTAGAGGTCAAGCAAAAAAAAGAACAAAAAAAAACAAACATGGAACACAATGTGTTTTCAAAGATAAGCTTTAAGGAAAATAATGACTAAATAAGTACAAATGAATGAACTAAACATGCATGTGGAGAAACATTTAAGAGAGGAAATAGACGTACTGGTGTATGAGAATCAAATAATCTCCAAATATCTGGAATTCAGAAATCTACACTTCATAGGACATATGTATTGAGACACTTTCTGACACATTTTCTTTAGCTTACAACCATAAACACCAGCATACATCAAAGATCCACACAAAGTATCACAGGTTTGTGAAATAGATGGAGAATAGAACGTCACTTTCAGACCTTTTTACAGAATCTAAAGTGTGTGTCCACCAGCATTCACCTAGAGCAGAAATTTCTAGCTCCAGTCCTCAGTAGTTGCTATCCTGCAACTTTTAGTTTAGCCTCTGGTCCAACATCTCGGAATCATTGTAGCTACCTCTTCAGCGTGCGTTCGAGTTCTAAAAAGTCTAACTAAAGGTTGCAGAACACTGATACTTGAGGACTGCATTTATGGCGTTCTGGCCCTGTACTGTGGGGTTCTTCGCAAACTTCAAAGAGCAAGACGAAAAAAGTCAAATAAATTGTTTTAGCTTAATTTAAAGGTGCTCCCATCTGATACGTTTTCCTACAATATAAACTAAAATTTTACAGATGCCTATAAAAAAGCAATCAACAACTTTTATGATAGTGTTTCGATATTTTAAAAATCCGTTGTCCGAGTCATGGATGGAGGGCAAAAGAACTCAGCAATGTTCTTATACATTTCCATTTTTCTTTAATAAAGGATAGACTAGCACTAGAAAGGACGAAGACTACTCACAGACCTGATAAAAAAGTGATTATCTGAGACAGAAAGAGCCATCTGAACACAAGGATGGGAATTCTGCACCTTGAAGAGCTCTCAAACAGCTTATACAAGCTCAACAGCTGACAGAGTGATGGCCTGCAGGGTCAAAGGTCACTGACCTGCCTAATGAGTGTTGATAGACTCATCTTAACGGGCAGTCATGGCTTATGTCGGCTGACACTAAACACACTATCATCAAACTCCATTAAATAACTTTATCACAGAGCAAAAAAAAAGTTGATATATTACTTTATCCCCTCAAAATTACTTCACTTGCATTGTTAAAGCGACCTCTGACCTGTTGGTATAAGGAAGTGAAATGTTATAGGTTTGATGTTTGTTTTCCCTGCATGCTCCCAGTTGACTACCTGCATAATGTGGAACATTGAAGTGGGACTTTGCAGATCTGTGAATCAGGTGAGGGGTCTGAATCTAGGAGGTAGCTGAACTGCGGCTATTTTAAGGGATCACTCCTCCAGCATAATGTGTTATTTGTTTCCTCTGGCGTCGGTGGCCTCATGGGGAGTGGGGGAAAGGGATTTTATTTTCAGGACTGTAAATTCTGTGGTTTATGCTTTATACTGTAAACTGTCTCTGTCTACTGTAAATACGCAACCTGACTCCTTGAACACTGATGATCCAGTTTTTCCAAACCAATGACTCTTAGAGGAAGGACCGAAAAAGACATTGATGAATTTATTTCTCTGCTTAGACACACAAATGTTCTAATCTCAAGCTGCTTGCATTCTTCTAAATCATATCAACAAAAACCAAGTGGAATGACATTTGATCTACTGATCAAAACACAAGTTCTCAGAAAATCTAAGCTTATTCATTGGCATTTGATTCAGAGTTGTTCAAATTCTTTGAACTTTAAACTCTTATTAGGATAGGTATATCAGGGAAACATAAATCAGGTTTTACACAAAAAATTATACATGTTTTTAATGTTTTGTCAAAAATAAACATGTGAACCGCCAAATTATCTCCACAAAATGGTAAAAGCTTGCGATGGCAACAGCCCAAGAAGAAATGACTGTGTATTTAATCCGACAAGCTGGACAAGGAGAGGATTTATCAGAGCAGGAGCCAAGAGGTTCACAGTATCTCTGGAGGAGTCATCTGAGACATTCTGTTTACAGAAGGACAAGTAGTTGTACGTTACACAAATCTGGCTTTTACATAAAAGTGGAAAAATAAATTCACAGTTGAAATAAATCTATAAGATGTCCAGTTCCTACAAGTCATTTACAAGGGGGATTGTGCACAGATGTGGAAGAAGGTCCTTTGGTCATTTGAGATAAAAAAAGAACTTTCTGGCCAGTTAGACACACAAGCTCTAAAACAGGAAACTGTAGTTGTATTTTTTATTGATGACAATAGCCAAGTAAACATATATATATATATATATATATATATATATATATATATATATATAGTATCCATGTAGCTTTAAGAGTTACAAACTACTTTTTATTGATTTATTACATAAACTCCAATAAAATAGTCTAAAGCTTGTGGCAGTGGGCAAAATGTTAACAGAGGAGTTCATGGGGTAGGGATTCATCAGTAGTTCCCAAAACTGGGGTCATAAGTATGTAACTACAAGGCCATGAGGTTGTCTTCAGAAATGAACCTACATGCCAAAAATAAGATTATGAGAAAAGATTTGTATAGCAGAGATGTTTTAAAAGATAAAAAAACAAGTTAAAAAAAATACAATTAAATATATATATATATATATATATATATATATATATATATATATATATATATATATATATATATATAGGCTATACATATAGGCCTATATATATATGTAGGCCTATATAGTGGCCAGCACATTGGCAGTTGAAGCTGATTATGTTGTCATTGTAACACTTTTGACCTGACTTGGTAAAATGCTTGTATCATAAACCAAAAGTTGGTTTCTTGTTCCATTTACATTTTTATTATGTGGGTCACAAGGTGGAAAGTTTGGGAACCACTGCTTTAAAAGGCACGCTACATAAAAATAAAAAAAAAATTAAAAAGTTGAATAGTTTTGCATGAATGCTCGGTTTAATGTTAGTTAATTCCAAAGTTAAGTAGTTTGACCCCCTTCCTCCTCTTGCCATGGCAACTTCAAGGAGCCAGAGCAGGGGGCGTATGTAGGGGGTGACTTGGGAGGAGCTAAAGTCCTAAATCCAGGTGGTCCAAATGCGTAAAAACGCTGCGTAAAAAAAGAGGAGTAAAACACTTATGAAACACGTCAGCTCGCCGCAACTCTGTTACTAAGTTTATTTTAAGGGGAAAAAAGGAAAAGTGCGCATTTTGGATTTGCAGCTGGAAAAATAACCAATACAACAGGACGCGTTGCGGTGGTGCTGCGCATCGACATAACAAGAAAACGGACACTAAACGGAGCGGAGTAAACTTTACATCTTTGGTGCCGAATTAGAGAATTGTTTTACTTGGAAACCCTTAGGCTACTCTTGTCAGTAACAAGTGGAGATATGTTCAAGAAAACCAAGAGTAAAGTACTGGTGGATTATGCGTCAGAGGAAGACGACATGTCCTGGCACTATCATCACTCCTACAAGGTAATGAAGCAGACGGAGAGGAAACAACGGTCTCAACAATAGCCACATTAACGCAACTGGTTCCTTTGTAACGGCTTTAAAATAATGCAACCAAATACATAAATGTTTTTCTCACATTTAAAGATTTGTTCATCTTTAAAAATGACACAGACCCTCCAGGGCGCTTTGTTTTGTTTAAAAGTGAACGCATAGAGCAGGAAGCAGAAGTAGGCGAACAAGTGCTCTTAGTTATTTCAGGTCAGCTGAAGATACATTTTCATAAATTGAACCCCAGCAGTTTTCAAGGCATTTTAATTGGATAGCCTCCAGGTGGTTTTATAAATGGAGAAAAGTAAAACTACAAATTGAGATTTTGAGAGAGATTTTTTTTCTTTTATGGTCAACAAGAATCTTTTTAATTGATTATCGTAAAAGCATGCATACAAGATAAGATTTCACTTAACTTTTGAAACTAGGAGGTATACGCTCAACTCACAGGAGTTTTGCCATTCATGCTCAATTTCCACATGTTAATAGTTGTTTGTTCCCTCATTAGACACGAACTTAGTTATTTATAACCATCAACATGAATAATATCAATGTATTATTAAGATTCTCAAAAGTTACTGGTTCTAAACCATCACAATTTTTCATTGTATACTCCTATGTCTTGAAGTCCTAATGTGATGGCAGCCAGCAGTGAAGAAATGTTATTTTTCTCTGGTTGTGTTGATCATCCATTAATGCAGGGCAACCTCTCCAGGCAGTTTCTGCTCAGTGCTGGTCAGCTAGCTCTTTTTCCTTAATGACAGAAATACAAATTCCGCTTTTTGGATATATTCATGATTCAAGCGAGGATCACAAAAGAAGCTTCATCTATCACTTTCAATATTATAACACTGTTTTAAACTACAGTTTTGAGGCTGTCAGTATTAGTAAGTTGATGTCAAGCTGGTTGGTGGAGGCAGTAAAGTATATCCAAAAGGGCTTGAAAGGGTGGATCATAAAATGTCATAAAACAGGCGAGAGGCCTGTGTGCTTTCGAATGGAGTCTCTCATAGCGGCAGAAAAAGTGGCTAGATATGTATCGTCGTTTTATTTAGAAAAAGAGTCACTAGAGTCATCTGAAAAGTCACTAAAGATAGAGGAAAAAGTCGCTAAGTTGATAACACAGGCTGATATTAGCTGGTTTATTAGTTTGACAATCTGCTCAGATCACTAGCCTGCAGGTGGCAAACAAGCCAAATGGATGGAGACAAGACACTGTTGTCTTAACAAGAGTGATATTGTAATTTATTCCTGTGTTCCATATAGTTTGAGAGAAGTCAGACTGTTTCTTTTCTCCCTTATTGGAACAGCTTTAATGAAGGAATGATGGAAGTTGTTTTTTTCCAGTTTTGAAGATGTAACCTTTTCAAACTTTGCTTTACATGTCACCTTTAACCCAGTGTTGGTAAAACTATACAGCACAAGCTAGGATTTGGAGATAAAGCTCAGCTTTTTATGGTGTTTTTTGTGGACGACTGGATATTTCAAACTTGTTTTTCTTGTTGTGTTTGTGTGATGCCCGTGTGTCCCACATGAGCAAACAACAGTGTCTTTCTGAGGTCCAAAAAGTCTCTGTATCAGCACAAACCAGCAGATGATCTCTATCTTCTTACTTTAGGGGAATGATTGGGAAGCACACACACAAAATGCTTCACACCTAAAAAGGAGGACAGGCCTCCAACAGTCCTGACACATAAGAAAAAGAAAGATGACATGTTTATCTTGTGGGAGTCTTGTGTATAAAAGAGGCATTTTTTTTCTTTAATGTAATGGAATTTGAATTTAACTTCACCAAAAATGTGACATTCTGAGGCACGCACAACCAACATTCCAGTTAAAGAGAAAGAAGGTCGCAGGTCAGTTTCAGCTTCCTATCTCTTGATATATTAATCTGTGAAACTCACATGGGAATTTTTTCTTGTTTAGTTTGCTTCATAACACAGTCAAAATAATATGACCAGTTATCTAATCTACCGTACTCTGTGTTATAGGAATTTGTTCAAGTGATGCAATAAGTCAAGGTTTTGGGAGGATTTTTGAGCAATCTTAGAAAGCACTGAGTTACAAAAATGTAAATCTGTCATTTATTATGACAATGATCTTTCATTTTCCTTCAACTCAGATTTTTATAGCTTTCTGATGATCTTTCCAATATGCAGCAAATATGGAGATAAATTATATATAATTGTAGGCAACTTCATCATAATTTCTCATAATGTTTTTTCTCTTGCTGTGGTAATGTTAACATTTAAGACCCTTGACTGAGCTGTATTGCTTTGCCCTGAACTTCCATCCTGGGAACAAACGTTTGGCCCTTCACTTCTTACGTCTTTCCTTGGGTTCAGTTTGTCCTGTGACGATTAGAGTTACTTGCCAGTCAGCAGCTGTTCTGAGATCAGAGTTGGCATCAACCCTGCCTCCGATGTCCTGGGAAAGTCATCAGGGAGGTCTCCTCGAGTCACAATAGCAGTAAAGCATAACCAAGGGGTTCAAGGGGTTAGATCGCAGAATGTCATGAACACAGCGGAGAGGTGAGCGCCCACCCCGTCAGTGATACAGGATGAGGACAGGAAAGGCAGTGTTTCTCAAAAATTCAAAGTACATGAAGACAAAACTAGGAGGATCTAACTGGTAACATTTCAAGATGATCATAAAAACAATGTATATTTGACAACTCAGAAAAGTTATTACTGCAACAAGAATATTAAAACATTATGTTGAAATTGGTGATGCACCGATACCGATACTGGTATTGGGTATCGGCCCTGATACTGCGTAATGCACTGGTATCGGTAACCTATCGGCTAATATTAACCGATACTTAAGAGGTGGAAGAGGTGAAATGCAGCAATAATTTCAGAGAAAATATAGTTTTTAACTTTTAAATTTAAGTTCTGTGGTCATTTTTATTATTTTTTAAAAATCTAATTCACCATCATTTGTGAATGATGGTGAATCATTCACAAATGAAAATGTAAAGTGAAAAAAAATTTTCACTTTACATTTTAGTATTATGGTGATTTTATATTTCAAATCTGCAAATTTTACTTAGTTATGTTTAGTTAGTAAAGCCTGGTGCCTTTAGTCTCTTCAAGAAAGGTACAAGGTATAAATTTGATTAATTCAGCAATAGTATTGGATGGGTATCGGTATCGACAGATACACAAAGCCCAGGCATCGGTATCGGAACTGAAAAAGTCGGATCAGTGCACCCTACTCGGTATCGGTAAGTACTCTGATCCATATCGGTATGGTATCGGTTTTGAAAAAAGTGATATCGTTGCATCCCTAGTTGAATTAAAGCTGATTTACAGATTCTAGATGTAAGGAATGAAAAAAGATGAACATAAGCATATTACTGTTCAAAACTAAAACGTTAGATGTTGCAATGATGTTATTAGAACATAACTGACCGTATACTACAGAAATATACGCCTATATGTTGAATTGATCAAAATATGACACCCACTTACACCCACTGTAAATGAGCCCCCACACATAGTTTGGTGCATTCAAACAGTCTACATCCAACTGCCCGAAGTTCAAATATGATTAGTTTATTGGCATAAAGCTCAGATGTGGTATCCGGTTTGGACATTAAAAATCTGGCCAAAATATTAGCTTACTAAAATAAAACCAGAGAAAGTATAAAACTATAATAACAGACATTATTAGTGGTGTGGTGATATTTATCAAATACACTTTATTGACAAATGTGACCATCTTTTATATTTAAAAAAATACATCTTCACGCAAGAACAAAAGTTATATTTGGTCAAAGTCTTCAATGCAACATTTTCTTTAAGACATACACAGCATACCTGCGCAAATTGCTCATTTTTACTGTGAAGCACGGTGGTGGAAGGGTGATAATTTGGGCTTGTTTCTTAAGCAGCAGATTCTGGGCACCTTGCATCCATTGAGTCATTTACAAAGTATCCTAGAGTCGTATCTGAAGCTATCTGTTTTACAGATTAATTGAAGCATGAATGAGACCATCTACTAAAACAAAGCAGCCTCCCTTGAAAACAATGGATAAAATAAAGGAATGACTAAAACACACATTGGTCCAGTTGAAGTCCAGACTAACTTAAAAGATTTTTTTTTGCAGTTTCCAGTCCTTTTGTTCATTGAGTTTTGAATGTGGAATGAACACTGATTTTGACATTTTCTTTATTTCAATGAAAAATAATGAGGTTTTATGTGTTCTTTATCATTTATCCTAGTGATGAGGAGAAGATAGTTTTAATTTTCATTGTCCTGATATTTTGAATAATAAAAAGTGAATAAACCAGGAAAGAGCAAATTTTTAAGGAATCAGTGATCAGTTTTTATGACATTTTGTTGTATTTTTGTTATCCATGTATTTCTGTCATATGCAGTAAGAATTTTAATTGAATGGTGTGAATTAATTAATGATAAATTTATCATTTTAGGGTTTAAATTTTGATTTAAAACCACATTGTAGTATAAAATGTTTTTTAATATAGTTAAGTAAAATTATTTTCTAAAATTATGTATTTGTTACAGAAAAATACATTTGTCACATTGTCTCAATCAGTGAGTAGAGATTTTTAATTTTGCTTGAATACTTTTCACTGTGTCTTATGCATTAAGAAATATACATTTCTTTACAGCAGTAGTTTTCTTCTTTCTAAGATAATTCATTAATAAGCTCTTCTCTCAGGGTTCAAAGTTAAAACATCCCCTGTGATAAGTTGCAGTACAGATAAAACTATTTGAGTCAGACAGGTTCAGACTATGTATAAAGGGATAAAAGGCCTTAAGATAAAGAAGGAAGATAAAAGGTGAAGTGAGGAAAAAAAACACAGAATCTAAAGACAGTATCGCTCTCCTCGCGCCTCCATCCTCCTCTGAGCCGTCAGCAAAGCCTCTGCCTGTTTTCTCTTTTCTCACTGCGTTTGTATTGAAGTTAAACAGGCTGTGAGCAGCTGTAAACCTGAAGAAGGAGAGGGTTAGTCTTTAGCTTAAAGCGTAACACACCTGAATACTGAGCAAACGGCGCTCTGGTAAAGGCAGATCATGAAAGCTTACCATAGGAATGAACCAAACTTAAATGCAGCCTCTCATCTGAGGTATTAGCCTTTAAAGGAGGAAAACAGAAGATTAAATAGAGTTAATCTTTTGATGAAAGGAAGAGGTTTAAATTAAAGAAGGATTTGTTTTATCTCTTAAATTCTAGTTAATCTTTTTAAAATTAGAAATATATTTTGGTGTTAAGGAAAATAAGCTTATAGTGCTTAAGTGGAGACATTTGTAACTTTAATATCTTTTTCACAGAATCATACTGTATATATTTACAATAACAAAATGAACAATAATAGTAATTAAATATAGAACTAAAATGTAATGCAAAAGGCTGATGTATCTACACTGGATTTGTTTTTGGAGAAGATATTAGTATAAGGTATGTAGAATATTTTCAAAGCTATTAGTAATTAACTTGTATTATATGAGTTGATAATGCAGTTTGTAGGTGATGGATAAAGAGTATGTCAAGCCCTTTAAACATAAATATGTGGTGTAATTCGGCCATAAACCAGAGCCACGTAAGAGCCATGTTTTCGTGAGGAAGACAAGCTAGAAAAAATGGCTGATATTGTTTGATGGGCTTGGTACCATCTAGCAACTGGAAAAACACAAGTATAGCCCACAGTGTTATTGCCCTTAGTGTTTCTCTTTTTTTTATTAATCAAGTTCATTTTCTTTTACCTCCATTTATGATAATTGGAAAAATACCCATTGAGTAACTAAGTAACTACCATATGTGACTGACTGTGCTAGGTAACCACTGTTGTACTTAATAACTTTAAATCCAGCACTGTAGCTTCCTCAATACAGGATATAAATATTTTCTGTCCACTGATTTTGAAGTTTTTTTTAATGATTCTTAGACCTCACATTAATACACACAGATTTTTTTTTTATTATCTAAAAATGAATGGTTGGCTGTAAGTGTATTTTTAATGACAATAAATAAAGGCAGTGCTTGTCATAGCTGTTCCGGATACATAGTTAATAAAGCGGTCAAACACAGGCACAGACTGATGGTTTTTCCCAAAACAAACAAATAATGTTATCTTTACAAGTTTTAGTTGACTTTTCCTCCTCAGTGTTGCTAAGTGTTAAGGGGCAACGAGATGAGCCGATTAGCTTCATTCAATAAAAAGCCATGCATGCAGTTTTATGTTAACTTGTATTGATGCAGACTTCTTCCATGAATAGGTAGGTGTATTGAACAGGGAACCAGGTGCTTCAACATGTGTGTGTGTGTGTCTCCAAAATGTTGAACTAGTCAACACTGTGGCACAGTGTTATTTTGAAACTCTTTTTGTGCCCTGGATTTGAGAAGTTAAGCATTTGAGTACTTTAAGTAGATATTGTTTCTTTTGTGTTGAATGTAACTGTGTGACTTTTTGTTGGCCTTTTTTTTAATCACTGAAGTAAAACATTAAGGGAAAGCTAATGTCAATTTCTCTGCTACGAACAATATATATTAATTATTGATAATCCTTGGAATATCTAGCATACCACTCCCACTGAAATCCCTCCTTCTCTCCCATCTTAAACCTACTAATGTCTTTAGGCTTTAACAGCGGTCGGTAATCAGTGTGTGTTTTTCTTTGATCGGCTCCTGTGGCAAAGACTCGGCAGACCCTGCTCAGACTTGTCCACCCATCATTCTACCTCATTTTGGATGAATGGACATTTTTGGAGTTTAGAGCCTTTTTGAGGCGGTTCTGGCTTTGTTTCAGGAGCCTCAGGTGGGGCACACCAGATGTTTTTTGACTGATCACCTTTTATCATTTCCTGTCTTTTAATGATCTATCTATCTATCTATCTATCTATCTATCTATCTATCTATCTATCTATCTATCTATCTATCTATCTATCTATCTATCTATCTATCTATCTATCTATCTATCTATGCCTTTTGATGGTCTTATTATTAGTCTTCTTTATGGTAGAAAAAACAATTAAATCCTAAAAAATAACTGGTGCCATTATAAAGTTTCAGTCGATACCAATGATTCAGTATACAAATTGTAGCATAATTTAGAAAAAAAACATTGTCTAAAAAGCTAGATTTTTTGCAAGTGTAAATAAAACTAAACAACCGTTTGTAAAGATTTAAACCATACTAATGAGTGAAACAGAAAGTTGAAACATCACCTGCCAGAGATGAGAACTAATTTTCTTCCTGTGGGTCAAGTTCTGTCTCATTCTAAAGAAAAAATATACTCAGGAGCCACTTTATTAGGAACACCATACCTTACTACCATTTTGCCTTCAAATCCATAGATTCAACAAGGTGTCAGACATTCTTCAGAGATTAGGTTCATATTATCCCAAGGGTTCTCATTTGGATTGAGATGTGGCCACTGTGGAGGCGTTCAGAGTACAGCGAACTCATTGTCGTGTGCAGGAAACATTTTTAAGAAGATTTGAGCTTTGTGAAGACCAAGGGGCCCAAAAGGAATAAAATATCCTCCAAACCATTAGACCGCCAGGATTACCATGAACCATTCATACAATGGCCCATTGATCCATGCCACACTGTCCCATACTTGATACAGTTTTTTCTTTATCTTTTAAGCGCTTGTTTTGTCTTGAGTTTGATTTATCGATATTTATCATTATCTGCTTTTACCTGCCAGTAAAACTGAAAAAAAAAAGAATCTTTACGTAGAACAAAAGTTTAAAAAAAACTTAAAAACAGCAGAAATTTCAAAATAAGGATGTGGTTGAAATGAGAAAATGAGTCCAAGTTACCAAACACAATGGAGCCAAAATAATTCCAGAATCCCAACAATGCTGCATTAATGCCCAAGGTGAAGGTTTATTTTCTGTCCTTTGTTTAAATTTGCCCTCTGAACTCAGTGGTTTCCTCATATCCTCCCCATTCCTCCATCAATTGCTCCATCTAGCCCTCTGAATACCATATTTATCTTGAAACGGTTGCCTTCCCTGTCACAGGAAAATGTGCACACAGTCCTTTTACAAACATACACTGCAGCATAAGGCAAATATCAGCTGGTTTGTTTAGTGGCTGTTGGTGTTTTGCCTCTGACTGTGTTTGCCCGTCTGTGTGTGTGTGTGTGTCGCAGGACAAAGACATGGGAGAGGAAGAGGAGGAGGAGGCTGTCACTGCAGTGGCCAAGGTAAATGGCGACATCACAGCTGTTTGGACGTTACAAATATGCAAACACAGAATCAGCTTCTAAACATACGTGCAGTTCAAACTGTCTTAGTTGGGACAGAGGCTCCCTAAAGATATGGAGGAAGGATTCACTCTTATCTTTTCACACACATGTCTGCAGTATCCCCAAAATACCCAATCTTATGTTGCCAAAAGTGTCCAAATTTTCAAGATGACATCAGTGCTGGTAACTTCATATGCCCAAACTGGGTCAGACAGTGTCTTCTGAGCACAGAGTGTTCCACAGAGCAGCTCATTTGAGACTGGAGGCCATAAGAGGACTAATGACACCGCAGCATTTATCTATAAACATACCAGCTAACTGTCTGCCCGCTTGATCCTCATCACTATCTCTGCATATTTGGGCTGTTGCTCTTAACCTACATGCCATAAGTCATATACTTGACTTCTCTTAAAATTGCTGCTATTTTTATAATCCACAATCAGATTTATTGTCTATATACAACGTTCATATTTTAGAGGTAGCCTACCTCTGATTTAGGATACAAAAAAAATCATCATTGTCCATATTGCTGTATGTTTACAAGCTGGCTATATCACACTCTTTCATACAGTTGAAACCAGATTTTTACATACCCTGAATAAAATGACGCAGAACCTTCTTTTTTTTAAATAACTGTCTAATTATATATTCATGTTTTGGTCCAGTTAGGATTCCTAAAATATTTTCTGTTTGCTAGAGGACATAAAAATATGGTTATCTATAATGCTCTTCAGCTTTCAAACTTCTCTCATTTCCCTTAATAGTTTAAATGGCCAAACACTTCAATTTTAGTTTAATCAGATCAAAGGATATTTCTAAAAAAACAAGTTCTTTGTCACTGTGTGTGTCTGTTTTGAACCTACCTGGCTTACAACAGGAAAAGTTCAACCTGATTTAATGTCAGACACTGGGGTAGAAAAGTTTTTATCGTCTTTTTACATTGTACTTCAATTCTACTGCCCGTAATATACTTTTAATTGCAGTGTTGTTTCAAAATGGCACCATATGAAATTTATGATGTCTTTCTTCCAACATATGGTTGTCATTGCTGAAATTTCTCTCTTCCACTGACTGGAATTTAGGATTGGATGTTTCTAAGTCCAGACAGGTTTCTAATTTTAAGAAAAGAACCCCTATATGTTCTGTTTTCTCCTTCAGCACAGCATATTTGTTTCATTTAGTTGTTTTACAAGGTGTTAGATTGTAGATATCTTTCATGGGAAGGCCTTAAATGCAGCACAAAGCAGTCTGTGGTCTTCTTCCTCACAATCAAAACAGATTTTATAGTACTTATATTAATTTTATACTACTAATTTTATATGAATTGAATAAAATCTCATGGTTCTGCATCTTTTTGCAGGAACTGAGATTATTTCCACTGCACTCCTTTAGCTTTGGCAACAGGAGTGTAACATGGGTCAATCTGTCATCACTTAGATTGTCTATTTTGCTACTCTTCACAGTTCAGCATCATGGTTAATTTGTTCTTTGACTTGAAAATACTTCATACCACAAGAGTTTCAACAGCTCAGTTCAGAATTTAACAGAAAGGCAGATTGTGTTTCTTTGTTTTTATACAGACATTTTAATACTCTGATAAAACATTGTACACACTATGTACATACTATGTAGCAACTATTTCAGAGGAAGAAAATAAACGCTTTTTGTGTGTGTTGTAGTTCATAAGTGTGCAGCACTGTTTTATTTTGAACCAAAATGATATTCACATTGCTTTTATTTAAAATAGCTCTCCATCTAGCTTATAACTGCATACCCTAGTTTTAAAACAGCTTTAATAAAAGTGAATGATGAAGCAGTTTTATTGTTTAAACGTTTGCTGTGTGTGTTTTCATCGAGCAGAAATATGTTCAAACAACTAAATTGGGCTTCACTGCAAAAAATAAAATGGAAGAAAAAAAGTAATAATTTGAAAAAATATATCAGACAGCTGGCTGGTAGTGTGCAGCAACAAGTAGGGCTGGGGCAGTGCTAGGCATCTATACACTCTAAACAGCTGAAGAAAACGGTTCACTCCAGAACCTTCTCTGGCATCTCATTATAGACGTTTAAACATGAGAACAACTTGAAACCCCAAATTAAAATTTTTTTTATGTACCTTGATACCGGTGACTGGTATCAATTGTTACTCATATTTGCATCATGTCTTCATGTTATTTGCCTAATATGGCTGTATAGCCAAGTCAGTCATTAAAGTGACACACACTTGTATATTCATTCATTGTTCCATTGAGAATATGTCTTGTTCTTATGCCTTAACTGTGAAAGTAATTGTTATTGGGTCACTCACAATCGCTTTAGGTTTTTCTTCTGCGGAATAACAAGTCCAGTTCATGTGTTATTTAAGGATCAGCGGTTTTATTTGCTGTTTCCACACACATTCCTTCCCAGATTAGAGTTGAGCGAGAGAGCAGCAGTGTTTGGTGTTTAAATTCTGCAATCAGAAGTAAACACGGTAATGACTCAACACAAGTTTGCAAGGAGGAGTGATATAGGTGGATCTGGAACTGCAGACAGAGATTCGCTGTGTTTGTAGCAAAGATGAATAGCAGAATGAGGAGAGTCCTGGTACAAAAAGTGTGTCTTGTTCTGTAGATAAATGACATCAGGTGTAAAAGAGGATGAAACCTGAAAAAGCTCATTAATCCATCTATAAGCAACAATGCTTAAAGGTTAGATTTTTTAGGAAAGCTGCAACAAACAGAAACACCAAGTTAGACTTTAATGTAGCTTAAAAATGTTGGAGAAACAGCTGTATATAGACTAGATCATGAGTCATGCTCATAGTGTTTCAGGTGCAGCATAAGATCACATATCCATAGAACGTGGGATACATATCTAGTTTACAAACACAATAAACGCTGAACTGAAATCTGTATCTTAACCTGCATAATGAAAGGAGAAAAGAATCAAGAACATGAGGAAGGAAGGGCATAAAACAGAGCGGTAGAGCACGAATTGAAAGAACACAAAGAAGGAAGGAAGGGAGGGAGGAAAGAAGGATAAAAGACAAACATGGTAGAAAGAAGGTAGAAAGAAGGAAGGTAATGAAAAAACAAAGAATGGACAGAAGACAAAGGAAGAAAGAAGGAATGGATGAAGGGGGCAGAGGAGAAAGGAAGGAAGACCACAAGGAAGGAAAATGGAAGGACATATATTGGGAAGTGAAGGAACACTCCAGGAATAAAGGCATAGACACAAAAAGGGAGGACATCAGCGGAAGAAGAAGGAATGACGAAAGGAAGGATGGAAGGCAACTTTTAGACAAAAGGATAATGAATAAAATCTGGTTAAACAAATATTGGTCCACACTGTTCTTCTCATTTTCCAAATTTATCCAGAACTGGAAAATACTGAGACAAGATTCCAGACTTTTGCAACTGTGTAAGAACTCTAATTGGATCCTCGTGCCTTTTACATTTTTTTTTATTTCTGATGCCGTTTTGACGACATGTCAGCCTCTCTCTGCGCAGGTAATTGTCTCTCATCACCCAGTTCATTAGAGCTCCTTAGAGGTGGTGTCGTCTCATATTCTGTGCTGACAGAGAGTCTTCACCCAGAGGTTTGGTTGTCTACATGTGTGAAGCTTAAATGAAAATCAAAACACAGGGCGCTGTGTTGTCTCTTATCTCTGACCCTCTGCCTTGTTTTACCTCCAGCTCCCGTAAGTGTCTCTTTCGTTGGAAGCACATATTTCATAATGTGTTCTGTTGGTAAGGCGGAGGGGGTAGCTTGCCGGAGAAAGGAAGGAAATGCAGCATTCTTTTGAGGAGCTGTGTGTTTTGGACTGGAACAATCGCTGCATAGGAAAAACAAAGCTGAAAATAGCCACAGGTTGTTTGGTTGCTGTGAACGGCTGCAGGTTGTTTTTTATGCTGATACTGAGACAGAGAAAGTGGTCATGGAGTCCTGGAGGAACCGGGGGGTTGGAAAGACCTTAGTTCCTCAGTGCTTACAAGAAAAAAAATTGGGCTTGTGTCCGAAAAGGGTTTTAAAAGATTGACCACAGCTTGACTGATTGCTATATTGATGGAAAAAAAAGCTACACAATGGCAGCATTTTTGTAAATGAAGGATTTCACATGAAGTATTTATGCACATTTAACTTTTTGTCACATTACAAACATAAACTTTTGGATATTAAAATAATTTTGCATGTATGGAAGACATTGAAGGAAAGATGTTTTTACAAATTCAAATTTGAAAAGTGTGCATTTGTATTTGCCTGGGCTGAGTCGTTACAGCTGCATGTATTCCGGATTCTTCCATCTGCTTTGTTCAGATAGAGATTAAACAATTTGCCTCTTTCTCTTCACAAAATATCTCAAGATCATTCAGCCTTGGTGGAAAGCATTAGTGAACATCAGTTGTCTTTGAAGTTTTCATCTAGACTTTGAATGGGTTGCTATAACTCATGAAAATCCTTTGATCTAAACCATTCCACTGTATGTTTATGGGCCATAATTGCATGTAAGATTAACCTCTGCCCCAGTTTCAAGTCTTGCAGCCCCTGACAGGTTTGCTTACATGACTGTCCACAGGTTAGTTATATCCATCTTCTCATCAACTCTAACCAGTTGACCTTCCACTGCTTAGGAAAATATTGGTGGAGATTTAGGGGCACTGGAGAAAAGTACAACAAATACAAATGCACACTTCAAAATATATTTTTCTAAAAGGTTCACAATTATATTCCACTTTGTGTTGCCAGTTAGATTAGATGCTAAGAAAATCCACCCGTTTGTAGCTGTATCTTCATAAAATCTAAAAAACATTCAAAAAATATTTTTACAAGGCACTTTAGTTGAACCAGTTTTAAGTGTTTTGTTGTTGTTTTTTACCTTGGATTTTCCATAGCTCTGAATGCTTAACATCAATCATCATATATATCTAAAATGTCAAACTTTCAATGAAGAAAGAAAAAAAATCAATTAAGAAGATAATTATGTAGGCATAGACTACTAATAATCTGTGATGCCAGTTGTATTCAAATGCTGCTTTTATAGATAATATGCAAGAGAGTGAAGATTTCCAGTGATTAAAAAAAACCATCTGTTGTGAAATAAAGTGTTTGACTCCGACGCTAATTTGCACCAGTAAAAATAATATTCCTGAAGTTTCTGATTCATATCTACATTTCTTTTTAATGTGTCCCTCAGAGTTCATGTCAATTAATTTAAATTGCATTTATTTATATAGTGCCAACACATTTCAACTCAAGACACTTCACCACAAAAGTCGCTTCAATTCAGTCATACATGCTTTCTAATGAATCTTTCAGTTCATCATTCCAAGCAGTTTAAAAATGTTTCTCTTAAATAAAACACTGATGCAATCTGCTGCCATAAATCTGGTAGAAAAAATCTGGATTGTTCTTGTACCTCCAGGTGAATATCCCCTTCATGCTTAGAAAGCAAAGGGACTCCTTTTGGCCGGTGAAATTAAGAGGTCCCTGAGAGCACAGAGAATATTTTAGCTGCTGTATGTGCAAGCATGCAAGGGTTTTTTAGCTGCACACACATGCACTTCCATTCAGAAAGGAGTCCCAGTTGTTTTGGAATATCTGGTTCCTTTTCTTCAGAGCTCAAGCTACAGAAGAGAAGCTTCATTGGACTGAAAAAAAAACAGCTGGTGTGAAACAATGAAGGTAGGATAGCAACTGGGTGCTAAAAGAGCTTAGACTTAGAGGTTAAATATTTATTTCAGTATATATTAATCATGCTGGTGCAAGTGTGACGATGGTATTTGTTTCCCCATTAAACAAGAAGGAAAACAGGAGCAGAATCATCCGTTCTTAAATGTGTTGAACTAATGTTCAACACACAGCGCCCTGTTTACTGGTGAAAGTGTGTTTAATCTAAACTCAAGCATTCTGAAACCTTATCCGGGGACAGATCTGATTGAAGACGTCCCTATTTGGGTTGAGGAAAGAATGCTGTCTAGGGAAAAAAATCTGTTTGCTCGTTGTAGTTTATCAGGAAACTTCCTGTCCCAAACATGAATGGATCTACATTTTGCACGTTGTTTAGAGTTTTGGCTTAATCTTGGAATAAAGACCCAATAGAAACAGTTTAAAGAGGTTCTCTAGGGTGAAACCCATTAACCTTTTTTTTTTTGTACCGGGCGGGCGAGCAGACAAACACGTATTTGAAGAGGAGTAGAGGGCGAGACCTTGACGGCTGAGATTAGTTCTCCCTTGGTGAGAAAGGAAGTCAAAACTTTGCTCAATTTCTACTGATAAGAGATGTATGAACACTCTGTAGAAAGCTGGGAAACACAGGAAGGAATTGTGATACGATGGTGATCAGGAGTTTTCTTCCTCTGGAATGCACTCGGAGAGCTTCACAAAGTATTTTCCAAAATATGAGGAACTGTCAGCCTGAATGAATAGTTGCTTCCCCGCATTCCTGTTCTGTCTAACTGTGAAATATCCTTTTGAAGGGAGGGTAAATCAAACAAAATAAGACAACTAGCATGTAACACCTGGGCTTATGAATGTCTTAGCTGTGATGTTTTAAATCTGATCCCCTTTTCCATTTGTTGTCAGGAGGCTAAAGTGAAGAAGACTATATCCAAGAAGGAGAGGAAGGAGAAAAAGATGCTGTCGTCTAAGGATGATGAGCACTTGTTGTTGTCTGGGGTGAAGGCGGCAGAGCGCAAAGTGTGAGTTTTCCCATGTAATTTCTTTATTATGACAAACTTTCTAAACTTCCAGAGCAGGAGATTTAAATGGCTAGAAATAAACCAACAAAAGATTTACAAGATCGTAGAGTACAGCGCTTACGTTTTTTCAAAACCTAATTTTTTCTAAGAACTTTTTTTGAAAAGTGAAAAATAGTTGTACAGGCTTTTAAAAGCTCTTCTAAAGTTATTTTGAATCTCAGCACCCCTTTTTTTCTAACTCTTTTCCAATTACCCAACCATGAAAGAATACAAGGTTGCTTATAAAATGTAGAAACAAGGACAGATGGACCTAATATATATATATATATATATATATATATATATATATATATATATATATATATATATATATATACTGTATAAATACAAAGAATATATACACAGAACCTGAAAAACGCATAATCATTCAGCTGATCATCTGCTGTATTACACATTTCCAAAAATAGCTCCTTGTTGGAAGAAAAAAAAAAGTGTTTTCTGTCTATTAAATATTGTTTGCTATAGAAAGGGAACTAAACTGTGCTACTGAAACAAGGCTTATTGTTTAGTGGTTAAAACCCCTTTCTAATAGGGGTTCTTTGTGAAATTGTCTGTTTTGTTCTGGTTTGGTCCCTGAGTTTAGAATTCGTTTCATGCTTAAACAATTGTAGGTCAGAGTGAAGCAAAAATAAAGTCAGGGACAGTCAAAGATTTTATGTATCGTACTCTATTTACAGCCCAAGATGGTCAGGTCATCAAGTGAGATGATGACAGTAACGATGCACAATATGAGGAAAAAACGTTGAAATTGTCATAACATTGCTGAAATTTACAATGTTGGTTACCATTAATGTACATCTTTCTGGCTTTTTTAATTCTTTACTGAACATTCTGAGATGCTACAGATCAATGAATTAACCACACAATGCTGTTATAAGATCATATAAGCAGCTTGATAAATGGCTAACACACATTAGCATGTAGCCACTTACTTCTCTTTTCACCAGGCGTTTTTGTTGTTGGAAGTGATCCAGCTGCTGTTCTTTAGGAATGTAGAATAAAGTCCTGTAATCCACACAGCAAAACCGGCATTTTCACAGAGATATTTTAGAAAGTAAAATTCCAACAAAAAAAGTGGTTTCAGCTGCTAAAACCGGAGCAGCTATGAGCTTTGAGAAGTGGGGTGGGTGTGTTTGAAACTCTACCAGAGGTAAGCTGCTCTTTCTGCAGGGGCGGTGCAGACACCTCCAGCACTTCCTAGTGGTAACATGGTGACGTAAAATACGTTACCATGTTACCACTCAGTTGTTTTCCAGGAGAGGGCGGTGCAGCTGCTCAGAGAACAGGATTCAGGAGGATTACTCAGACATGCATGAATAGAGCCAAAAACGACTGGCTGGGTTTTTGTATGAAAAATTGCACTACCAGATAGTTAAAAACTCAAACTCATGATTTTGCATGATATAGGGTCCTTTAAAATAAGAGTTTTTGTAGTCAAAAATGTATTGTACAGTAATCAGTATATCAGTCATTACTGATCATCAAGTGTGAGAAGTAAAAACATTTAGAGTTTCAACTCGGAAAATACAGATTCACACCCAGCCTCTTGGATTTGTTTATATGTAACCTTATCGAAGAAGTTATCTTTCAGACCTGCTGAGGAAGTGGAACATATATGAACAGGAAAACCTTCATTAATTACCTTGCTTTGACAAACAAAAAGGAATTTCTGCGTAATAGTGTGTGGGGAACACTCCAGGCTCCCGTTTTGAAATGTCTGATAAACACCAGTTCCTCCAACCAGTTTGTTCTATTTATGGTTACAATACAGGCCGTCCACAAAGTTTCCTGTAACTTTATGTTTTGATCTCTCTCACCCTTTCTGTGTTTCTTCAAAGGTCTAACAAAAAGATCAAGGAAGGTGAGAAGGAGAAGGATAAGAAGGACAAGCCGGAAAAGGGACACTGTTTCTGGGACAGTGTTACAATGACAATGAGGCAGATCTCACCTGCCAAAAAACTAGAGAAGATGGAAGGCTGGGAGCCACCACAGTTGGCGATCGTTACTGAGGCTGTGCCCGATGAAGCCCTCATTGAGAATGCTCAGAATGGGGAGTCGGCATTGTCTCTTCCTCCCGAATCCATAAGCATTCCCTTGGAAATTCCTTCGTGGGGTGGCCAGGGGTTTGAGGAGGACTCCTCTCGCTATGCCAACCTGACGGACTCCAATGATCCCACAGCTGCTATAAGGTGGACGGCCCGTGCTAAAGTCAAGCTGGCTGGCATTAGCAGAATGAGCAGAGGGATAGTGTCAGAGAGCCCGTGGGCTGGCTTTAAACAGTAGTGTGTTTTTGTTCTGTAGACTATGATCTGAACCGAATTTCTGTCTCCTTCTAGTCTAGCTCCAGAAAGGAAACATTGTGATAGACTTTCACACAAGAAATCAACAAGGCTGTGCCTTAAAGTGCTGTTCCAGTAATGGCCAGTAGATAACAGGATTTCTTTTTATCCCAATAAATTCTATTTAGAGCATTAAAGAGCATAAGGTGGACCCTTTCCTATTGGTGTTCAAGTATATTTTTTCTGTAGTGCATTTATAATATATTTGAAAGAACATCTTGAGAAACTGAAATACCTTGGAGCACATTATATGCTTTTGGCAGCCATTTGCAAAGTAGCAAATCTAGGATCTCCATTCAGTATCGTTTGCACTGATTGGATGTAACCCCTAAAAGTGGCGATATTAGCTTTGGTGGTGGTGCTGAGATGGTTTCCACTGTGCATATTTATGCATATTAAGGTATGTTTAGTGTTAGGTCGGTCAAAATATGCAGGATTTTTAGTGGGGGCCTCAAGTATTCCAGGACTTTAGTTATTTGGCAGCTGAAGTCCCTAACCCCTGCAAATACTGCGGCCTCTACTGTATATTTTAGGTCTGTTTGATCAATGTTATTTCTGAAAGAAGGAATATGTATAATATGTACATATTTATGGAATAAATATGTACATATGGAATATTCTTTTTTCAAAGAGTGATACTCTTGTACAACAATTTGGAATCAGCTTCTGCAATTCCAGATGGCAAGTCATTATCCATATATGGCACTGCCCTTCTGTTACAGAGAGATGTAGCTTCAAAGGCTCTTTTATGTCAGAAAATGTCCTCTCTGCTTTGCAAGATAATAGAAAGCTAGATTAGACTGTGATTTATTTGTGGTTAATACTTTCAATATTTGTAGGTTTTCTAGTTCTTAAATAGGATAATTGTCCTTTAAAAACTTTGCCAATTACAAAATATTTTTACAACAAGAAATTTTAGTTGTCATTATTACCTCGATTCATTCATTTTGAACAGCATGCTGCTGTGGTACATGGTTTCAAAAAGATCAAACTCAAACTAGGGCTCCAACTTAGCAATGTCTGAACAATCTGTAGCTAATGCCATTGTATTACCAAGAAGCTACTCAAATTCTTAAATATTACATATAACGTTTTTAGATTTGAAGGACGTGTAAAGCATATATCTCATGAGATTTTGTAAACAGAACTTGTGTGTGAATCCATAGCAAATGTTAAATCTGTTGAAATGAAAACCTTAAACTACTGTACAATTTCCATTTAATCATAAATTTATTTTTCTTAAATGTGCGATATTTTTACCAACAGGTGAGGATGATTTTCTTGCTCTGAAGGAAGACAATCAAATATTATGCAACTTTGTTATACTACTGAAAGTTTATGTAGTTAGTTTTTACTTCCTTTCTTTACAGATGCAAGCACCCTGAAACTGTCTGAAGCCTTAACTTAAACACTCAGAAATAGTTTGCAATCATAAAAAAACCATCTTGTGAAACAACAATGTGTGTGTTTCTTTTTTTTAAGTTAAACAAATCAATAACTATCAGAGGTAGTGGATGTGTTTTCTGGTGTTCTCATCATCTCAAATTCCAAAGCTGTATAGACAGCCAAACAAAGTTAAAATTCAAACGTACTAATTTATAGTTGCTTCTTTGAGGATCCATTAAGTTCCTTCTCAAATATCCAATAAATGTCCCGTATTTGCATTAAATTTCAACTTGATAAACTGAGGACAGATTGCTTTATGACATAGCTTGGGTTATAAGAAATTATTGGGAACTTTCACTAGCTTTTGGCGAATGTTTATGGTTTCCATTTACATGCCATTGTCTTGCAGGAAAGCATTTTGGTTATTGTGTGTGTCGTCCAGCAATAGGTTTGTTTTGGTAATGACTAACCATGAATAATTGCTTTGGGTAATTGGTAACAAACTTACTAATTTAGGTCAAATTTACAAAGTTAGGGGCACCATCCTGGTTGTCCAGGACATATTGATAGCCAAATAGTTCAGTCTCAGTTAATATTTATTCGCTAGTCTGATAATGCTGATAAGATGTAATAAACAATATATGAAGGAGTACATTCGTGGTGTACTTTGAACAGCAAGTTACCATGTATTTATATGGAGTTATAATAAACAATGACCTTCCAAAATACAAGAGTATACATTGATTTGTGAGTTTCTCCAATGACAAAGAAATGAAAAGACTCAGAACAGTATCATTTTAATGGTAGGTTTATTTTAACAGTGACAGAGAGTAACTTAAATAACTTTAAATAAAAGATAAAAACTGATTTGCATTTCATTGAGTGAAATAAGTATTTGAACCCCTACCAACCATTAAGGGTTCTGGCTCCCACAGAGTGGTTAGATACTCCTACTAAATTAATCACCCTCATTAAAGACACCTGTCTTAAAAAGTCACCTGTATAAAAGACACCTGTCCACAGAATCAATCAATCAAACAGACTCCAAACTCTCCAACATGAAAGACCAAAGAGGTGTCCAAAGATGTCAGAGACAGAATTGCAGACCTACACATGGGTGGAATGAGCTATAAAACCTTTAGCAGGAAGCTGAGAGAGAAGGTGACAACTGTTGGTGCAATTGTTCGAAAATGGAAGGAGCACAAAATGACCATCAATCGACCTCGGTCTAGGGCTCCATGGAAGATCTCACCTTGTGGGGTGTCAATGATTCTGAGAAAGGTAAGAAATCATCCTAGAACTACATGGGAGGAGTTAATGACCTCAAAGTAGTTGGGACTTCAGTCACCAAGAAAACCATTGGAAACATTACGACGCAATGGATTAAAATCCTGCAGAGCTCACAAGGTCCCCCTGCTCGAGAAGGCACATGTGCAGGCCCGTCTGAAGTTTGCCAATGCAAACCTGAATGATTCAGATACTGACTGGAAGAAAGTGCTGTTTTCAAAGTAGACCAAAATTTAGCTTTTTTTGCATTAACTCAACTCTCCGTTTTTGGAGGAAGAAAACTGCTGCCTATGACCCACAAAAAACTGTCTGCAAAGTCAAGCATCGAGGTGGAAACGTGCTGTGAGAGTGTTTTTCTGCTAAGAGTTCAGGACAACTTCCCAGCATCAATGGGAACTTGGATGGAGCTGTGTATCTTAAAATCCGGAGCGACAACCTCCTTCCTTCTGCCAGGAAACTGAAAATGGGTCGTGGATGGGTTGTTCCAGCAAAACAATGACCCAAACATACAGCAAAGGCAAATAAGGAGTGGCTCAAGCAGAAGCACATTAAAGTCATGGAGTGGCCTAGTCGGACTCTGGACATTAATCACAGAGACAGCCTTGAAACATTGATGATTTAGAGATGATCTACAAAGAGGAGTGTACCAAAGCTCCTAAAATGTGCTCAAACTTGGTCATCAATTACAAGAAACGTTTGACTTTTGTGCTTGGAAACAAGGGTTTTGTCACTAAGTAATAAGTCTTTTTTGTTAGAGGGGTCAAATACTTATTTCACTCAATGAAATGCAAATCAGTTTCCATCTTTTATTTTAAGTTATTTTTTTCTATTTTTCTTTTGATGCGCTGTCACTTAAAATAAACCTACCATTAAAATAACTGTTCTGAGACTTCATTTCTTTGTCTTTGGACAAACTAACAAAATAAGCGAGGGGTAAAATAATTACTTCCCCCACTGTATTTACAAAAGAATTAAAGTTTCCAATCAAATTACTATCAAACTCACTTAGCTAGTGACACACACAACTAACTACAAAGTAAAAAGAATGAAAAATAAAACTAACTACCAAATGAATAATAAAAATGTAGTGATGAATATGAATATGTATGCTTAAAGACCTAGGGTTGTATGGAAGGGTTTGAAAGTGAGGCTAATTTATTTTTAAACTGACTGTTCATCTCCATAGCCCTTTAAATCTGTTGTTTGGGGGGAAATCCAGCTTAATGGGAAGCAGCTGTGGTTAGCTGATTTGGTTAACAGCAGCTGCATGCAGAACTAGCAATGGTTGCAGCTAGCAGCCCTCGTGGTGGCTAGTGGGGCAGCAGCTAGCCATCATTAGCTTGGATGTCAAGTGGTCCTCTCAGCTTGGCTCAGCAGCTTTGGGCTCCTATCTTCTCTAATGGAGCAGTCCTTTTTCACAGGCAGCTTTCAGCTCAGTAGCATTGGCTAAATAGCATTTGGCGTCAGCAAGGTTCTCTTTAGGCCTTTTCAAAAACAATGCCGCCATCATTGAGCCTTTTTATAATGAATTACTGGTCTACTTTGGCAGCAATGTGGTGCGATCAGTTGTTTTTCATAAAAGATTTGCTTGTATGTAACTTGTTTTTTAACTAGATTGAAGCCCTGTTCCTTAGGTTGTTTTGCAAGCTGCTCCAGAAGGTGGCTTTCCTTCACAGTCCCCGTGAAATGTCTGGCGATATAGTCTTCAATCCCCAAAAGGCAAGAAGCTTCCGGACCTCTGCATCACTCCTGTTTGCAATCTCAGCTAATACAGTTTAGAAATGCTAAATGAACTCACAATGTTTACTTGCATCCTAAATAGTGTTGCTAGCTGGGGCTCATGCACATTCTACATACCATGACTTTACCCTCTGTTGTGCCAAGATGTGATCTTTATTCATAAGTCTTGTGTTGCAGCAATATTATGCAGTAATAGTAGGTGTGTTTCCACTATCTGAACTTCTGAGAAATTTGACTGGACCTTCCCAATATGCGCAGTCCATTTTGGGGGCCATTTAGCAACCAATGGAGTACCTGAATGAGGGTATGTAATCAGAAATGGCCTTATAGAGTCGCTCAGTGAGAGTTGGGGTTAAGTTGTGCTGATTGGTTGTAATACAGAGGGAAATGAGCAGGTGTTGCCAAAGAACTGGCTTTGTAAAAATAAGATGCCCTGATTCTTCCATGTCAATCTCTTGGTATTTCTGCTGCTCAGGGTGCATTTTTGTGCAGATCAGTGATGGTACTCCCCGCTGAAACAGTCATGATATGAATGTCTTTAGCTGATTCCTTAAATGTCGATTGACTGTGGTGACATAGCAGCTGAGAGGAGGAGGCCAACAGAGTATCCCGTCAAAAAATGATCTGGTCAAATTACCCTGAAGTTCCAATAGTGGAAACGCGCCCATTACTATCAAACTAGATGGCACAAATGCTGTAATGTTCTCACCACCCCATGCCACCACAGCACATTCAAAGGACACAGTGTGTCGGCTACATTACTCTGATATGCCGCCATGGTGTATCTTTTGACTGCTGACTGTTCAGATTAACAAAAAAAATAACTTTTTAAAGATAAAATTTGTTTACTTTTCAAGATCTCTTAGTCTTGCAAATTCCATGACATCTAGGATTTTGTAAAGTGATTTTGTTCAGTTAAATTAATTAAAGCTAAATCTGAAGCATAAAACTTCAGTATATCTGTATCAAAACCAGAAGAAGTAAAACTAGCAAAACAAACAGTTTTTTTTAAAACACTTTTAATTAATTTATATCTAGTTCACACAATGTAAAAGTCACAATTGTACCTTCAAGAGTATGAATTAATAAAGGGATGTTACAAAAATTGGAAGAATATTACAAAAGTTTTTTCCCCTCCTTTAAACATTCATATTTTTCTGTTTCCACATTAGACACCTAACAGTTGTAAAAAAAAAAAAATGGAAACACTGAACAGAGCTTTATATTAGCTAACAAAGGACACAGACTACAGTTTGGAACCTGTAGAAAAATGCCACCCAGAAACAAACAGAACAAGATGCAATCAAACCTGCTTGAATAAATAGTTACCAGACATTTTTCTTCTTTCAGCACTCTGTATATCCTAATACATCCAATCAAAGAATACTCAGCTACAACAGGCTAAAACACTTTTCACAAACAAAAAATACATCAATATATAAATTTTTCCTTTCATATTTTTACATAATGTAATTCCCTCTATAGAGAGAAGCCTTTTTCTGTCTTCAGGACCAACATCTGTACTGAAACATTTCTGTTTGGAAATATTTGTGCGCTAAAAAATAAAAATCCTTTTCATACACTTTAAGCCCTTATTTTATTTAGGTAAACAACGTTGAGGTGTATAAAACACGCTCGAAGTGGGATGGAAAGTAACGGCTGTCGTGTCTGAGAACAACGTGGAAGGTTTAAAATTTGAAGAGGTCGATAAAGTGCTGCGGAGAAATGGGCATCAGGCAGCTGTCTGGATCATTGGCGGTGCACGGGTGGCCAAAGTCCTGAGGGACAGTCAACAAGCACAATGTGAAAAGGATGGATAACCAGGGAGGAGGCTAATTGTAAAGTGTATGGTCACTAAAAATAGATTTATACCACCGTTCTAAAAAATGTATTAGCTTTTATGGAGTCGTCAACCTATCTGATTGAGAGAAATAACGTTCCTAATCAATCGAGTATGTTTCATGTTCTAACTGGCAGAATGAAGTCCAGAGTCCATCTGCAGTTAAAAAAAAGGAGGAAATTATTATTTTTTTCCTTCAACTTTCACTGCAAAACCACCTAGACGGAGGGTCTTTCACTAGACAGTTAATATCTATGTGCACGCAGAAATTAAATTAGTCGAATAATGTCCAGAAATTTGTAAAACTATGGCTAAATTAGTTGGAAGATATGTAGGCTACAAAAGCATTTTATACTTAGATTTTTTTTATTAATCTTTTGAAAATGGTGTAGTATTTATAAATCCTTTGCTTAATTTTTTTCTCCAGAGAAAGAAATTTTTTTTACTCACATTTTGCAAATGCACAAGAGGTGGAAGTCTTCACTATTTATAATAAAAAAACTTTTGTTTTCATGTTTTAAAATACAATTTCATTTAAAACCAACCAGCTAAAGAACTACCTTAGAAAAATGCAGTAGTAGAGTTTACAGTTACTGTAAACCAACTTTGGACATTGGGACACAGACATGAATATTAATCTGGTATTTATGTTAGTTTAGAAGGCGGCAGACATCTTTTTAGGACAGTGATCTAACAAAAAAAGTTGGTAAAATATGAAGATAATTACACTGAAAAGATCACTGTTCACTAAACAATTCTGATAAAATAAAATGATAGGAGGAGAAAAAAACGGTACGTCATACAACAGAGCTCAACTCATGGAAAGAGATAAATGTCAATGTTGATAGAACAGAACCACAGGCAGAACAAAGGCATTATGGGACATAGAGTACCTTGAGGAACAAAGCCACATGGCGATCCTTAAGGATTAAGGGAGATGAGGAACCATGAAGAGAGGCAGAGATTAAGGGAGGCAAGCAATGAAAAAGGATGCAGAGAAGGAAGAGTTAAACCATACAGGGAGTCAGTCAGTCAAGGAGGAAAATTAACAACTAGTAAAACAATTTTTTGATTCAACGTTACTGTTCCTTCCAAGAACAGTTCTTTATGTTTCTGCAAATTAATGAAAATTTCCCCAGATACTTTCAAACACCAGGAAAAAACTGATCCAACAACTCATTTAGTACAAACAAGATATTTCTACACGTGAGCACACAAGTTCGCAAAATGCACGACATGGATTGGGATTATAAGAACAGCTCACGTGTGCTGATATTTCTGATTTACTTTATCCAGTAAACCTCAAAAATTATGTTTTGATAGAGGTTTAAAAAAAAAGCAACACAGAAACTTTTCCTTAAAGTAGAGGTGGCACATTCTTCTCAGGCATACAGAGAAATTCTGTGGTACAGTACAACTATAATATTACCCTAAATCGACCTGTAAATTCAATAAATGATATATTGTACCTTTATGAAATATTGCACTTTTAACATGTCGAACTGAATGCCTTGAAATTAGCTGCATGTCTCTTTAAGAGCCTTGAACATTCCCCCCTTCGACACGCTGTCTTTAACGTCATCACAACATTCTCCGAGCGCCATCTCAAGCCCAACATGTGAAGCTATGTTTTTTTATTTTTTTATTCATGTCCTTATATAGAAAACAGCTGGTGTCATGTAGCTCGGGGTGATTAGCCACGGTGTTTATCAGTATTTCCTCTGTAAAGCTGATGCTGTGATTTATCAGTCACTTACATTACAGTAGGCTTACTGTAGCATCTTTGGTGCACCTGACTTATTTATTTCCAAGAAGGCATTGCGCAAATGGGAAAAATAAATATGTATATACTAATATCCACCGGTGATAGCTGATTGCTGTTGATGATGTTCTGCCTTTGTGCTTGAGGAGCGGGGAACGGAGGGCTGTGGAGAGACGGGGGCGGTAATCAAAATGTAGTGGCGTTGCTGGGAGGTGAGGGCGTTGCTGGGAGGACTCAGGCGTTCAGAGCTCAACATAGTGGCTGCGAGAGTTTTAAAAGATTACTCAAACATACACAAAGTAACCTAAGAAATACTTCATTGGGTGCATTATTTTAAGGAGGAAAAGACATAAGAATGTGACGAAAACCTGAACCTGAAGATCAACTTTTAGCATACTTGCTAAACCTCCAAATATTCCCATGAGACTCCCGAATTTCAGTCCCCCTCCCGAAAATCTCCCGGTGCCACCATAGTCCTGAATTTCTACTGATATTTGACGGTATCGCATATCATGTGCACTCCCTGTTTCTAATGTGAGAGGGATCGAGAATAAAACGTGTTGCATTTTAAATACGTTAACAGTTTTTTCATTCCGGACATGAAAATCCGAAGGCGAAAGTTACTGTTTTTAATCAAAAATAGGTCACCTATGTGATTCTTATGTCTATGAGGAAAACAATCAGTGACGCACGGCGCAGCAGCGAGCCGCAAGTTTTCAGAAGTCTTTGCATTTGGTCCGGCAAAAACCAAGGTTAATGTCAAAATCAACAGACTCATTGCTTTCTTAGTTTGTGCTGCGACCAAACTAAGAAAAAATACTTTCTCACTGTCTCCTGACAGAGACTCCGAGAGTTTTTGGACTGATTAATAGTGACTATTCCTAACCTCCTAAACTCCTCAGTGCTGCTCAGCAGGGGCGTATCCAGGAGGTTAATAAAGAGGGCTAAAAGGGCTCAGGATGAGACTGTAGCACCAAAATAAAAGCAGAGTTGTAGTGAGGACCCAATCTGAGCAGTCATCATGTTAAAATGACAATTTAAGGTCATTTTATTTTGCTAAGGTTTATGTGACAATGTGAAATGAAGGCATATAAAAAAACATTGCAACCTTTTTACACAAAAGGTTTTTCACCAAAAAGTGGAGGGATTGTTTAATTTCTTAACTTATATTATTGCTGTGGACTGGTATATAAATTTCTATTCCCTTAATTGGTGTTCATTGTGAACACCAATTAAGTCTATGTAGCATAAACTCAATAAAATCAATTATCCTGTCCAATATATTGTCTAGTTTGAATGATTATGTTATGCATGGCTTTTAATTGTTGTCAGAAAGCATAAAACAGCAAAGCCAAAACTTTGTTTATCATTGCACAGTTAAAATGTGTAGTTTGAAACCACTAATTTTAATTGCTTAGTGTATCTTAATTCTTCTCAACAAAACACACAAAACCGTAAAAAATGTCACAAAGCAAAACTGACCTAAAATAGCGCCTCTGACATAAATATTGACACTAATAAACAAAAACGGAGTGTTAAAGAAGTTTAAAACAAAGTTTTATCGGCGTAATTGATTGATTATGTCTATTTTCAGCTATCTAAGCAAATAATTATTTCCATGCAAGCGTAATCTGGTAAACCCATTTAAGACAACGAAAGTCAGTGACAGCTTCATGAAAAACATATTTTAAGATGTACAGATACGTATTTGAACATTTCTAAATAGGTCAAAATATGATGAATTGTTTCGTTTTATTTCAAAAGAGCAAAAAAGTAAAATGTCTTTCCATAAATTTAAAAATCTTTATATTATTGATAATATTTTCATGTAGATCAAATTACTCACTAGCTACAACTCTCCGTTTCTAATTTAGAACTCAGCGTTTTCCCCCTTAAGATAAGGAGGATGTAGATGGGCTGCTTGTGTCGTTTACCTTCCAGAAAAGGATGCTACAGTGTTTGCAGAAGTGCAACGTGTCGCCGTACTGCTCCTTCATGGGGTAGTGCTTCTGCAGGGTGAAGTACATCAGCTTCCAGTCCACGTTGTCGCCTCTGGTTAGATACAAACTCCTACAAAACTGCGTACGAAGAGTGGAAGCCCACAAGCAGAATAGGAAGCATGAAACAAGTGATTAAAATCCCAGGAAATCGAGGTGGATTTAAAAGTAGAGCAACTCATAATTAACCTTTCTTAGCTCTTCTATTTCAGTGAGCATATTTCAAAGTTAAAAGATTGAATTAATTTAGTCAATACTGCCCTCTAGCGGCTAACATTAAAACATGTTTTTTTTAAATAAACAATCACAGCCACTTAGAACTAGTTCAAGCAATTAAACATTAAGTTCCAAGTTAAACTTGGATGATTTCAACGTGCGACTCCCTCACCGGTTTGTCTGAGAAGTGAAACTGGCAGAGTTTCTTCCACAGCGTCCTGTTCTCACTGAGGATGTGCAACGTTGGCGTGGCCTGACCCAGGTTGATGATGTCACATGCGTCGGATAACTTACAGATGATCTTGTTCTGCATGTACAGCGGCAAGTCGTTGAAAGACATCCCGGTGTACATTTGCTATGGAACCAATAAGCACAAAAATTAATTAGGTCTTGAACTGTAAAGGTTGATATACTAAGCACAATCAAAATTATTTGTTCGGGGTTTTTTTTTTTTACATTTTTTACAGGGTATCTTTTAACACCAGCATATTTTCACCTTTGGGATCTGCATATTGTTGAGTTCCTGCTGCCATTTATCGATAGTCTCTAGGCGGCACAACCAGATGTTCACATTACCCACGAGGACACACCTGCCAACATGGATGGTCAGACTGTGGAGCGTGGAGCTCAGGTCCTGCAGAAGCTCCTTAACAAGGCGCGGATTGTAGTTGTCGTCAAGGACTAAAGTCAAGGTTTTAAAAATACAAACAAAAATATTAAATATTTAAAAAAAAAGCATAATTCTGAAAGTACAGTTTTTATTTATTGAGCTATTTCTTTACTCTCCGTCTTTGTAACACAACTGTATAACTGTAAAGTAATGAAGCTGGTTTATGAAACAAACATTCGTGGAGAAATTAGCTTCAGCTTACACAACTTTCTAATTTTTAACCATAAAATGCATATGTGATCCAAAACCGGCTCCACTAAGCAACTAGCATCTCTGTGTTGATGAAGTTTGCTCACATTTAATATATGTATAATGGAAAGGTCCCCTCATAATTATGTAAATTGCACACAGGCCAAACAGCTTCACAATCTCCAAGACTGGAGCTTTTCACATGGAATAGATTGTAGAGAAAATATATTATCGCCTAAAACTGCTGGTAGTTTTGATGCAGAAGAGGAAAAAGGGAATAAAACACCTTCCTAAGCTACTAACTTCACACAAAAAAAAAGGATCATGGAGGTCCCACAATTGTTGATTTCCTCTTGTTTTTCACAGAGGCCTTCCTGATAGTTTTCTATATTTTTTTTCTAAACAAACAGAACAAGGCAAAAATCAACAACTTTATCTTGGATACAGGGATGTATGGAGTCTCCAAATGACTTTAAGAAATTTGCAGGTCGTAATGTATACCTGCAGTATTGCTTATCTATAAACACTTTCCAACATGATTGCTTCACTAAGTTCTTAAAGTTTATAACCTTCCTCTGATAAGATCCTGGAGTTCTTTAAATTGAATTTAATAACTTTACATCTGAGGTGTTTGTGACAACCCCCCCCCCCCCCCCCCCAAAAAAAAACAAAACACTGTGACCAAAACTGACACAAACATAGTTGCACATTGTTCCCATCTACTTGGCTTCCCTGTATTTATCCAGTGTAATCTGCTCTGAGTCCACAAAAAAAAGAAGAAGCAAAAAGCAGATGTGTTAAATTGGAAAGAGAGCGCTGCCTCTTTAATTGCCTTTTCTGCTATTTTTCTGTAAAACATAATCTAGATTCCGTTCTAGCTCTTTAGCAGGTTTGTGGGTACAAAGCATTCACTAAACGCTTCAGAGTAAATGTCAGGTCCTCCTACCCTTTCGTACAATCTTCTCCAGTATATTGAAATAGTTTTTCTGGGCGGCTCCACTCAAAGATGTTAGCTGGGACCTGGCTATCAGCTGAAAAAGCTGTGAGAAACAAAGAAATTCAAAGAAGTAAGAAGAAAAGATACAAGCACAGCTAATGATATAGGTGAGATTCATTAAGCACCTTTGCAACATAGTTGAATCTTCGCAGATCTTGGATGGCACTGGAAAAGTCTAATCGGTTGAGAGCTTCCCCGAGCGTGCAGTAACCATGTCGCTGTTGGCGCAAAAGAATGAAAACATGTTAACACATGTCAGAGAAAGGGATTAAGTGAGAAAATTATATTGTGTTGTATACCCAAGATCCAAGACAAAAATGTTCATAACTAAAAGGTTTGCAGGACTCACTTCCTTCGTGCTTCCTTTCTGCACGTAGATCCATTTATCTCTAAAAACAACTAAGACAGAAAGAATGCATATTAGTAGTATTCCTGTCTTCATTTACACAGCACATTAAAACCTCTGAAGGGACACGTTCTGTTGGGTCTTTGTTTAAAAAAAATATGACCCATATGCTGCTTAAACGAAAACCAGAATGTGGTTGGAATTTGCTGTCATTATTAGTAACTTTCTCATGTTTATCTCAGCATGCGGCAGGAAGATCTTCCCAATGATGTAACAGTAGTTGTGGAACCACAAATATTTACTTTGGCACCCTTGGTAATCAGGTCTAGAAAAACTCTTAAAATAAATCGGTATTTTACTGCAATGGAATAATCAGAGAGATCTGACAGAAAAAAAAAATATTTGAGAATATTCAGTGGAAGAAAAAAAGATCCTTATGAAGACATCTTTTAAACAAAAATAATTTGTGTCACTTACTGAACCCTTTAGCGATTAATAAGATAATATCAAAGTAGTAAGTAATTTTTCTAAACTAATAGTTTAGGTTGTAACTTTGAGTTGATGAGAGTATTTGGGAACTTTTAATTTGTAACCATTGCTTTTCTTGAGCAAATTATGGGATCTTAAGGTCTCGTGGTTGCTCTGGAGACCTTATCAACTCGTCAACCAGTTGATTTGAAACAATACCAGAACAAACATGTTTCTTCCTTACCTTTACAAATGCAAACATGTAAATCTTGACTTTTAACTGGACAAATCGGTTTTGGTCAGATGAGAGTCTTCACTAGAACCAGGAAAGTAGAGCACATCATCCCAGTTCTAAAGTCTTTACACTGGCTCCCTGTAGCTCAGAGACTTTGAAATACTTATACTAGTTTATTAATCACTAAATGGTTTAGCACCAAAGTATGTTGAAGACTAATCAGCTCCTCGAACTCTAGTTCACTAAACATCCCTAGAATCAGAACCAAACATGGATAAACGGCTTTCAGCTTCTACGCCCCACAAATCTGGAACAAACTTCCAGACGACTGCAAAGCTGCTGTTTTACGCCTAATTGTTGTTTTTAATTTTCATACTTTTATCCTGTTTGTCTTGCTAATTGCTTTTTTTCCTATGATTTTTATCATATGTTTTTGCTGCCTATGCTTTTATTATATGTTTGCTTTCTTTACCATCGTATCATGTAAAGCCCTTGTGTTGAAAGTGTGCTATACAAATAAAATTGCCTTGCCTAAAGTTGAACTTTATGGAAGCATGAAGTACAAGCTGAGGTCTGGTGTGAAGCAATGAACATACGGAGAAGCATACAGTATATCTTATTCCCATTCATAAAGCACGGAGGAGGATCTGTGGTGTTGTGGATTATCTGGAGAGAATAGTCAAAGATTCCTCTCCCTGTTTGCTCCAATCTTTTGAAATGCTGCAGAAGACTTTAAACTGCTAACCTAGTGAAGAAGTGATTTTTTTTTTGTTTACCAGTTTGTTGTTTTTACCAGTTACCGTTATAAAGTACTTGTACTAGTTAAAGTTAACAGATGCCATCAACAGATACTTCAAATGGGGAAACTCTGCAATAACTTCACAGAAAATGTTTGTTTATTTCTCTTGAAATTTTAGTTTTGTAGTCATTTTTATTGATATTTTATTTTTTATCAAATTCACAATCATTTGTTTTAACAAGCAGATGAGAGAAAAAAACCCCTTCCAATTCATTTTTTTGTGGTAGAACTATCGGCATTGGTACTCGGTATTGGCAAGTATTCAGATCCAAGTATCAGTTAGAAAAAAGTGATATCACTGTATGCCCCCGCCCCCTTTTTATTTTTTTGCAAAAAATTACAAGCACAGTTACCAATAACTGTGCTACTGACGAATTTGGAAAATGTTTTGCTTGAGTAAACATTCCTACATTGAAGGTTATATTTGAATTCTGTGTGAAATGACGTTATTCCAATAATTAATTTCCCCCTTTTTATCCAGTGTACTGATAAACTTCCACACCATTTGGCATTGCGTGACCTGAAAATCCTGCATTCTATTCTTACTTTTGTAGACGTGCACCTTTATGCACAAGACATTTCATTTTCATACCACAGACTCGTCTCTTAACCCACACAGTGTCTGATACTCACACTGGGATTTGGTGTTATTGTTGTAGAAGTCCTTCTTCCTCTTGGTGTTGGTGAGCTCGCACACTTCTCCGACGAACAGATTTTCATTGTTGTCACTGCAGAAACTGTGCACACAGAGGAAACAGTTTTTGTTTGGAGCTTAATAATAGAGAATACAGGTCTGACCAGAAGGTTCGGAACACTGTAATTAAAAACCACTGTGAAGATTCTGCTCTGCAATACTATCCACAGGCAAATTGTTTAACTTTTCAGTTGCATCTTCTGAGGAAGAGAACAGTTGCTATATTACACATTTGTTATAAGTTTATAGAGTGAGCAAATTGTTGGGCCTCAGTTGAGCCTGAAGCCTGATTTAAAGCGCAAAATACATAAAAGCTATGGAGGAGCCATTGAAGCAGAAAGGGAACTGATAATGAGTCACTGTCTGTATGGCGGAGGATACAATGCAGATGGCAGGCATACGCGAGACTCTGAGAAACTGTGACTCAGTCTTTTCTCAGACAGCAGGCAAAACATGTCAACTAAAGAGCTAGAAACATTAACAGATCTATTGTGCCAGAAATAACAAAAATCTATCTGACCTTTGTTATTTCTGGCACACATTTTAATGCAGCAGCATTGTTTTCATAATAACAATCCGAACATTTCAGCAGCTGACCTTAATTTTTCATCTGCTGTCATTCGAAGAGCACCAAAGGGAAATGTCTTACATGTATGTATTGAATAGAAACATTAAGCTACCAGAAAATCTATTTATGCGGCATAGACAAATAAGAATTAGATTGTAAATTCAGACCATAACAAAGTGGTGCTTAAAAAAAAACATGGCCATTATTTTGTGTCCAGTGCTTCCACTCAACCTGCAAAACTGGTCAAGCAGCAAATTAAACTCCAAACTCACATTTTTTCTACTAGATTATTTTCAATCCAATATCAAATAACTAAATATCTAAACACTGGGTTCAAGTTTTGAGGAATCCTACAACCCCCATGACCCTTTAAAGGATAAGCGGTATAGATAATGGAGGGATGGAAAGTGCAAAGTGAGCATTAGAAAATCTAAATAATATTTGAAAAAACTACTTTTTGCCTTTAAACCAGCATCAATTCTTAGTTACACTTGCACAAAGTCAGAGATTTTGTATGTTTATTGTCAGGTTTATGATCAACCAACAATACCAAACAGGTGCTAATTATTATTAATTTCACACGAAGGTTGAAACTCCGTAATTAACGGAAACAGAAACATTTGTGTAGGAGGTTTAAAACTGAGTGAGGAACAGCTAAACTCTGCTACCAAGGTGAGGTTGTGGAAGATGGCCTCATAGCATGACAAGACAATTGACATTGAAATTGAGACTAAGCACAGCAACAAGACACAAGGTAGTTCCACTGCACCAGCAATGTCTCTCCCAGATAAAGATTTCAAAGCAGACTGGGGTTTCAAAATTTGCTGATCAAGTTCTTTTGAAGATGCACGAAGAAACAGGCAATGCTCAAGCTTATTACCCTTCAAAACTGGAAAACGTCCAGCAGTGGCATCAGATCAGAATTGGCAGAAACCAGTGAAAGCCAGGTAGAACCATCTACTGTCCAGAGAAGTATGGCCAGAAGTGCAACCAAAGAAAAAAAATACCTCCAAGATGGAAACAAGGACAAGTGACTTAAGTATGCAACTGGGATGTGGGAAAATGGCAGCAGGTACTCTGGACTGATGAGTCAAAATTTGAAATATTTGGCCATGGGAAAAGGCAGTTTTTTTGAGTTGGAGAGCGGTACAATAATGAGTGTCTATAGGCAACAGTGAAACATGCTTAAGGTTCCCTGAATGTTCTGCACTGCATTTCTCCAAATTGAGTTTTTTTGTAGATTTGGCCAGGATTAATGGTGCTCTCAATGCTGAGAAATACAGTAAGATACTTTAATATCATGCAATACCATCAGGGAGGCGTAAGACTGGCCCCTAAATTTATTTTGTGGCAGGACAAGGACCCCAAACATAAAAAGTCATTAGGAACTTATGCTGCATTCCAGTAAACCTGTCAGAGTTGGAAAGTCGGAAATCTCGCAGATGTCTCGCGTCATTTCACCGAGACACGCCCCCATTAGGTCGGAAATTATGAGCTCCAACTCGGATCTTTGGATAGTAGACCGAGTAGAGCGGGCAGCTCGGAGAACAAAGATGGCTGCACCCATAGTTAAGCTGTATTTTTTTTATTTTATTTGTTCTATGTTGGTCATTTCAATTTTATTTTTAAATGCTTTTACACACTTGACTATATTTCTGCTTTAATCCAGTCACCAATTTATACATCGCACGGCCTTGCAATACAATGTACAGCTTTGTTTTTCATGCTGGTCTGCTGAAGATGCTATGTTGCTAACAACAATAACATTGACTTTTTTTATAATAGAAATTTTAAGTACAACGACTACAATTCAAAACAATATAAATAACATATTACACAAATAACTCCAAAGTCCGTGTGCTTGTCATAACCTTGAGATTTTTTGTCACTTATATCAGCCAAACATAAGGAAACATTTAAAACTGGACAAAGTTGAACAAAAGAAAACAAATAAAATAAAGACAGATTTACAAGGAGAGTTTGAGTGAGAACAAAAACCTTCCACATTATATAAACAACCTAAAAGGGATTATACATTTTTGTTCTTTATGAAATCATGTAGTTTTATTGCACTTTTTGTAGACACTTTATTTAAAGATCTCAACAGCAATTTAATTTCATTTTTTAGATTATTCCAGGTAGGAGGAGTTTTGGTGCATCGGCATTTATGTATAAAAAAACGTTTGTAAGGATGACAAAATTGTTAATTATGAATTCAGCTTTTTTATATTTTAGTATAATTCCAAACAGAATATCTTCAACCAAGAAATTATTTATATTAGTTTTATTAGAGTTAAGCCTCTCCTGAAGTGATTTCCAAAGATCCATAATTGTACCACATTCATAGAAGAAATGTTTAGTTGATTCATCCTCTGGATCAGAGCCGGTGGAATATTTTCAATCACCTTATTACATTCATTAGAATAACAATGACTAGCGTGCCTCTCGACAGCTGCTGCCCTCAAAGCGTCCATGTTCTGTCCGACTCGGAGTAAAGTGAGACAAACTGGAATGGTTTAAGTGGGGAATTACGTCACGTTCTCGTGTGCAGCGACTTGGATGCCCGAGTATCCGAGACAAATGAAATGCAGCATAACTTAGTCTTAAAGAAAAACAGGAAGTCCTTGGAGTGATGGTATGGCCCCCACAGACCCCCTGATCTCAACATCGTCGAGTGTGTCTGGGATTACATGAAGAAACAGAAGGATGTGAGGAAGTCTACATAAACAGAAGATCTGAGGTTGTTCTCAAAGATCTTTGGAACAACCTACCAGCTAAGTTCCTTCAAAAACCAGGTGCAAGTGAGACTAGAAGAACTGATGCTATTTTGAAGGCAAAGGGTGGTCAAACCACATATTGATTTTAGATTTATCTTTTGTTGATTTATTGCATTTTGTAGTTTGCTAAGTTAACACTTCAATTTTTTTAAACGTTTTGCCTCCCTAAAACCTTTGCAAATTACTGTAAAATATTTATGTACATAACATTTTATGAATTTAAAACGTCCTTCACTCAAAATATTTAGACTAGAGAACCTGAGGATTGGATCTTGTTTTTGTACCTGGGCAGCAGCCTCTAAACCAGCTGAAGGAAGTCTTTATGGTATTTTAATCAGCACCACTAGATATTTGCTCAATAGTTTCACACACAACTACAAATAACATTTTTCTCTATAAGAATAATAGCAGGTTTTACTCTGAAGATACTTCCATTGCAAGAAACTACCAATTACCAAAATCAAAACAAAGATTTAATCTGGATTCATATGAAAAACTTCCTCTAAATAATAGATTTCCTCAGAATGATGATCTTAGAACATGCTCATTCTGAACATGTTCTACTCAAATCACTGTATTCTTAGCGGCTGGAACACAGCAAACATATCTGGACTGCAGTTTTTCCCAAAATATAAAACCGACCATAGTAGTATTATTCATTTAGATGAGTAAAAAAAAAAAAAAAATCGTACAAACACAATAACATCTTTGAGCATATTTACTTCAGTTGTTTCAAGAAGTGCCGATTCATAACAAATGTAACCTCAGGATGCTTTAAAAAAAAAACACAACACATCTGACCTATATACAGAAATACCCAAAACAACGTAATGACATACCAGACCAATTTGACTCCCGTTTTAAAACATGGCTATCTTGTTCAGTTTAGTGTACCAACTGGTCAAAGTCTTCTATCCAAGGACACCAAGCCGACTGGATCAGGTAACTTCTGCAACTCTTCTTAACGTTTAACAAGACTAAACACAAAGTTTGTTGCTTGTTCCATTCATAGACATATGTTTCTAACGATGGCTTTAGTAAAGCTGCATTTATTGCTTATTTTAAAAAGTTCCGGATGACTAAAAAAAGATGACTAAAAAGTTTCATATTAAAGCATTGTCGTTTAATAAGTAATGTATTTCACTCATTCTTTCTGACCTCAACCACACAGCAAACACTGTACTTCCGTTGTATGAGGTCACTAGCTTTCAGAGTGGGACTGATACTGGAGAGGAGCCAGTCTGAAGAATGATGTCACTGGTTATTGTCTGAAGCTACAGCGTGTGAGGCTGTGAGTCACTGGCTGATCAATACAAAAGCAAAGAGTGGGACCTGGGTGAGATGTCACCAGTTGATGATGGGATTCCTGTGACACTTGTGTCCTTTCTGTTGTGCGTTGGTGAATCTGGCATTGTGATGTCAGCTATTTCAACGGCTATTGTGTGTAGCAATATGTAATCCACATATGCCATTTTTGGACCCTCCACAGAAGGTGGTGTTGTAAGCAACAGTGTTACAGCTACACATTCCCATTTACTCTGAAGGAATTAAAAATGCATGTACAGATCTGAGCGGCTAAACTATTCTATAAACACAATGGGTCTGCACATTGCATTGGATATCAGTTTTCACTGCTAAATCAATATATTTCATTTTAAGTAGTGCTTGGCCTACAGTAGATGATGTGCTACTATATACTCTGCATGTAAGAGTACGTTGGGACGGTCATCTCTGAAGCATAGTTGGTGTAAACTTGGGCGTCTAGATATCTAAATGCTCTAAGCTCCTGGCATGAGATTGGCTGTTTTGGTATTTGTGTTAACACACAACCAAATATTTTAAATATATTTCAAACTAAGCCTACGGTGACCTTCATCATCATTGTAGGCTTGTAGGCCATTATTGTTGCTGTTTATATAATTAAACTCTTCCTTGATCATAATGTTAGCAGGTTTCACATATTAACCTAGTCAGAGTAACAAAGTACTATGCAGACGCAAACATAATCATATTTTGGAAACCTTAATTAACATCCTAGCATCGGTCCTTTTGGATCTTTCAGATCTTTACAGAATAAACCCTCCACTATTAAGTGGAGGATTACCCTCCAGTTAATAGTGGGCAATATAAAAAGGTAGAAATGATATGAATCTAAAGGTAGAGATTATGATAATACCGGCATATCGCGGTTACGCATTTTGAAGATGCCATCAAACTGTGCCTACATACTTTGTACCAGATACACAAAGAGGATAAATACTGGGGTTTGTCTTTAAACTAGATATTCCAAATTTATAATGTGTTGTTTTTCATCTGAAGGAAAAGAAACCAGTTGAACTTTGAAGCATTTTTGATTAAAATATGTGCAATATTAAATCAATAAATAAGTAACCATGAAAGCAGATCATTTTGAAATTTATTTTCATAACACGTAGCTTTTATTTGATTTAAAATATCATCAACTTTGTGTTGTGAGTATTTTTGTGCTGTATTATGTTGGAAAAATATTTGAATTTTTTCTTTTCATGCATTTTCCATACATTTTCTTTTAATGGCATTCTTAACCTTTTTAAAGTCTCCTGGAATGTTTTTGGAAAGTGAGAATGACATAAGCAGTCACTTTTACCTGAAAAAAATTAAAAATATACATATATATCGTAATGCATATTGTTACTGCACATGCTATAAATTATATCACAATACAGATTTGAACCCATAACATCCAGTCCTACCTCCAGCCGTTTTTGGTCGTCGTTTTTTTATTTATTTTAATATACTTCCTATTACAAATCTCTGACGTGCATCTGTTGATTTTAAGAGTATAATTCTGAAGGACAATCAATATACTTGATATAAACATAAACAATTAATAAACTGTAGCATAATCAATGCACAAACTGTAATAAAACACCATCTACCATGAGAAATCTAAACCTGAGTGGTGGACTGACCGTGTAATCACAACATAACGTTTTTTCGATCTTTGTCGTTAATTTCCTCTCTGCTCTCCACTTAGTTTACTTTCACAGTGGGAAAATTAATCCCCTTAACAAAACACTCTACATTTTGTAGAAGCTAAAGAGCATCTCAAAGCAAAAGTCATATTTCAGAGAGAGCATTGGCAGAGAGTCAGCTGAGGCCAGATCTATCGAGCTGTGGGGAATCAGTAGGCTACATTAAGGTGTAAATATTAGCTACCACGTTAGTAAAGACAAATATAGGGGAGGTCACAGAGATAAAAGCATATATGGTCTCACTCTTTTAGGTCTATGCCTTCATTGTTGTCCTCCAGCTCGTGTCCAAAGAAAACCATCCTCTTCCAGCCATTGTCGGTCTTCGTCCAGCTCCATCCAGGCGACCTCCAGTCTTTGCCTAAGAAAGGCATGTTGACTGGGGCAGGAAGGACTGTGAGCTGAGAAAAGTTGAAGCCACAGTGAACACCTAGACGATTAACCAATAACAAGATTTATCTGTGGGTTCCACACTGTGTACAAGTGGAGAAAATTATAAAATATTTACGTTTAATTGTCTTAAAGTTTTCTATTTACAGTGCACTTCAGAACTATTCATACCGATTGGCTTGTGTACATGTCTTATAAGACACAAGTTTCCATTTATTTAATTGGGATTTTATGTCAAAGACAAATACATTTTCCTCTAAGATTACCTTTATTTAGCTCCAATAATCTTCCCATCAACACTGACCAGCTAACTCTGCCCGAGCTCAACAAAAGCATCCTGACAGCATAACACTCCCATCACCATGCTGCACTGTGTGGACAGTTTGTTGATGTTATGCAGCATTTAGCACAACAGCACGGAAGTTCAGCTTGTACCTCACTTGCACAGTTTGCATTTGAACTGTTGTATTTTCTCTATCATTTGGTTAACTGTCTTGTCCTTTTTTTTTTTACCAAAATTTATTCTGCTTTATGAATAAACTCAAGGACGAAAAACGAACCCTAAAAGGGGGATGCCATACTTTTTACATTAATTTTTTCAAAATATCTGACTGTCACTTACCTTTTCCTAATCACTTCCACAATTAAGCGCAACTTTGTCTCGGTTTATCACCAAAAATTATTTGAGGTTTGTAGTGAAAGAGTCACAAAGTTGTTAAATTAAGTTTTGAATCTAAAATAATACAAAAAAATTGACTCATCACTCTATTCTTAGTTCTTTACATCAATACATTGAATAGTTAATAGTTTCTTGGGCAGAATTTCAAAGAAGTATCTAATAAACTAAATTTGTTTTTATTGATAATTATGATTTATATATTTACACAACAGACACATATTTTTTATATATGCTTTTTTACCTCATGCACCACTTCTAGCATTTATAATATTATACATTAAGTGAAAAACAGCGTCTCTTTACATGTACTCCACTTTTAAGGCCGCAAGTGCACTAAGCCAGGTAAAAAGATGGCCAATTAAATTGTAAAACCTTTAAATAATGAGCTTATTCTTTTGAGGTTTCATGCTCAACAGTGGGAATGTCTTTAAGGAGAAGTAATTTTCACATTTGCAAATATAAATGTTTATGACGCACTTTTTTTTTTTAAGTTGTCCATTTGCATAATAACAGCAACAGTAAACGTAGCTTCCGCCGCTGCCACGGTTACAATTAAAAAGCAAGAAAATACTAGTGTCACTCGGCTTAACGTGCTTATACAGAGAAGAGATAGGATCAGTAATCTAAACAGCTATTTACGTCAGCGGTAGGTTTCTAAAAATGTCGCACAAACCTTAATGTCCAAGGAGGTCCTTTGTGGCTGCTGTGTTTCTCTCCGTCAGCTCTCCTTCCTGAGCTGGAAATATTGACGGAAGTAAATACAGTGCAGAACTCGAGAAATCGTTCCCGCCCCTTCTGCTTTCCTATTGGACAATGTATTCGTATTTGCGCTGTTGCTACCCGAAGCAACGCTTGTGACTGGATAATAAGAGCTGTCAGTCACCTTCTTTTTTAATCCTGTGTATTTTGCTCCTACACGTGACAGACGACTACACACATGTTGTGGTGTTTTTATTTTGCAAATGGGGGGTGTGGGAACGGGACCACTGTACTACTAAGTGCGTGATGTGGTTAGGCAACATCTGTGGAACGTTTTAAAGCTATTGTGAATCAGAACTCCAATCTAAGGCATGCACTTTATTGTTTTTTTTTTTTAGCTTGTTCTGTGGGTTTCATGGTAAGGGTTTAATTTTACTGATTTGTATGCCCCATTTTTCAAATATCAGTCCTTACTGGACTTTTAAACTGTTAGATTTTTGTGAACGTTTACATTTTTATCAGTGACAAAAGAACACTGTTCTTGGATCTATATGTATTTTTCCCCTAATGGAATCAAGATTCAGCAGTTACATCTCCAGCATTACAGCAAATCTAGCTGTTTGCCTTTATACACTGCCTTAAAAAATATCATATCGCTTTTTGATTGTTTTTCACAAACACAATGTATATATATATATATATATATATATATATATATATATATATATATATATATATATATATATATATATATATTTGTTGTAATTATGTTATAGACAAACACAAAGTATCCCAATAATAATAATAATAGTAATAATAATAAAAACACGGCTAAACTGCCACTTGAAGTCACCTAACTAATTATGTCCCCCTGTGTAAAATTTCTCCTTGGAAATAGTTATGTGAAAACTTCAGAGGTTAGTTAAACAAGATCAGGGAACCAATTACATAATTGATTACCATGGAATTCCATTGCCAGGCCAGGGACAAAGTTAAAGAGCATTTTAAAGAAGAATCCATTTATGAAACATCTGATATTGCACTGTCTGTCAATAATCTGAAAATGAAAAGATAATAGCATGACTAAGCCTACCAAGACACTGCCCTCCATGAAAACTGAGAAGGGACATACATTAGAAAGTAGCCAAGAGATGATTTCTCTGGAGGAGCTGCAGAGATCAACAGCTGCAACTGAATAATCTGTTGAAAGGAGAGCTGCCCCAAAGTGGCCTTTATGGAAGAGACTTTAATGTCTTGTTTGCAGGAATTTGAATCAAACTCAGGTCAAAATTTTAACCTCAACTGTTTAGTATAAACATTTCTATATATCATAATATGACAAGCTTGAAATAAAACAGAAAAGTATCAAACATGAAGCAAATTAATGACTGCAATTTCTTAATTTGTAAATATTGTTATTTTTTGGAATGTATTTTCTATCAGATTTTATATGAAACATCTTTTCAGATGTTTGTTACATCCTCAAAAAAGAAAAAGCTACACCAGCTTGTCAACTATCCCATTTTAACTTGTCCATGTCAACAGAAGCTAATCTTGCTTGGCTGGTTTTCAGCTTTTTATAGCACGATTCACAGGAATCAGTTGGTCCCTGATCCCTCCAAAACTGTAATGCTCACATAAGACAGACTAAGCTTGATTGTGAATCTAAATAATTCATTTGTTGGTAGCAATATAATACTATAAAGAATAATTAGGATTTTTACTATAGTTAAAGTTACCATCCACTGGTGTTTTAATAAATAAACACTGTTAATAAAATTCTAGCTGGGCAATGAAGTATGTATGTATTTCACCGTAGCATTTCAAAAAAATACAAGTTCTTTAAAAAGCAAACGGAAGTAAAAATGCTGATTCCTGTCTCTGCATACTTTGGTAGCACACATCATAAGAGGCATAAAAATCAAGCTCATCAGCTCACATCAATACACAGTGGCATGGACTTTTGATAGATTTTAATGTAGATTTGAAGCTTTAGAGTCTATCCTCACATATAGCTGCAAATTTGCTGAAGCCGTTTTAAATACAAATCAACTTGGAGGAAGGAACACAATTTAAAGCACACCAATTAAAAGGGGAAACAATAAGATGAAAAATTCAAAAGAGTATTGTTAAAGCTCTTCCTCCATACATTACATTATTCCACTACAAGGAAATGGGTTTTAAATAGTATTTTTAAGACAATAGGTCTATAGATTAAAAACACATTTCAACAACATAGCACAACAAGAAAAGCTGGCTGTGACATATTTTACTTTAGTGACAAATTAAACGTACATTTTTTCTCACAGATTTTACAAAAACATCTGGTTGGTAGCTTTAAAGCTCGCTGCCACCAATAGGCCAACTAATTTTGGAGAAATCTTTTATCATGAATTGCACACTATTTGAAAGTTAAGTGATTCATTGCTTTGTTTGAATGTTACAATGACCGGATAAATAGATTAAGAAAGTGGTAGTTAAATTTTATTTACGTATGGACTGAGTTAATGTTAAATTAGGCTGTAAAAGCCATGATGCCACGGAGGTGTAGATATTTTTTTCAACCAACTTAGAGACCTCGAAAGTGACACGAAGAGAGATAGATGTGACTTGTTATGGCATACGTTTAAAAGTTTGTGAAAAATAATACATTTTTGATTTTAAAGTTTTTAACCTACTCTTGTGTTGTCCTCCATAGAAAAAGATAATTGTTTCCTACTTTCGATCTTAAAAAACAAACAAAAAAACATGTGGGTTTTAATGTGGCTTGGGCCCCCATTTCAAAGAAGAAGTGTTTTTTTCTATCTTGTGTTACACCGTCTGAGGGTCAAAGAAGCTGGAGAGAAAGTTGGCTTGAAAACAGAAAATGGTGGATGTATTAAAGACAAAAAAACAAGCAAAGAATGGGAGGTAGAGATACAGTTTCAACGGGTCACTGAACATAAGCCACAGGCCACATTCCTCTCACACGCATCTTAAGGGACCAGTTGACAGCTTGTCTAAGAAAATTATCACTTCTTTTCTCCTCTTTTAGCTCATTTTGACTCAAATTAAGTCAATCTACATGTTTTGTTACCCTTACTTGGTGGCAGTGACATGTAAGGTGACAGTTTGTCTTACGGACTGACGTTTTATTTGACCAATTGTGTCTGTCTTTTCTCTGAGCCTGTTTGTGCATGACGGACTGCATACCTTTCACCTGGAGTAAAATCAGGAGCACACTCATCAGACAGAACATTAAAGGCACGGAAAGTGAAAAGTAATTTGGGTCCCCTTTCATGTTTGAGGTAATCTGAAAATCCAGAATGTATGAACGTCATTCTTAGATGTTTCCGGCGAAAATCACAAATCCAAGAGCTTTTAGCCTTTCATCCTGATATAATTACTCACACCATTTCCTGATACTATCGGTTTTTGCTAACATTAGTGCAAAAAGTATAACTTGTTGTTGATGATAAATGAAATGTATTATTGTTAGAATGAAAATCCCTTTGAGGGTATGCACTACCATTTGTCAGAACTTCCCACATCTTTTATTTACATAATATAGTTTAATAGATGATTATGACAAGGTACAGAATAATGACTGTTAAAATTAAACCACAACTTGGCTTAGCAGATTTTTAACGCTTTACTTTTCCATAGCTCTCTGCCACGGTTCTTCATTGTAAGACTTACAGTAACAACAAGTCCATTCTATAACTCTTGAATTTAGTTCTCATGTGACTGTACATTTTTTTTAACATAAGCAGCATCAACTCCTTGTTTGTTTTCAGAGATCTTAATCAAGTTGTTTTAAAGACACAATTTTGGGCAACATGGTAGCAACACCTGTTACTCCATCAGTTGTGGAGGAATGCAAGGATGGAAGTCAGCCATGAGCATCCCCCCCCCCCCCCCCAAAAAAAAAGTCTGTGACATATACGCAACAATCAGTCAAGATCCCGTAACTTTTTTCCTGCATCTGAAGCGTTTTTGCAGCTGTACAGCCATTTGATGATACGAGCATTGCGCTCAATAACCGATGTGTTTTGCCGTATTTTTTGGTGCAACTCGTCCTCGAGAAGCCCGTTGCTGTCTCCGCTGTCCCTGGAGAAACCATCATCAGAAGTGGAGGTGCTGATGCTCCGAATATTTGCCACGATCTCATCAGAGCGAGCTGAGAAGTTCTGCCTCCCCAGGGACTCAATCACCTCACCGTCCAGGCCACAGTACTTGAAAAATGCATCAAAGTCTGCAAAGTTTTTGGAGTATCTGGAGCTGATATCCGAGTGGGAACGACTCACTCCCTTGCCAGACCTCTCAATCTCAGGAACTGCAAGAAGACCACCAGCTGCTCTTTCTTCTGCTGCTCCATTAGAACTGTCCTCCGATTGAGAAATAACTACAGAAAGGCAGCATTCCTTTGCTTTCCCTTCAGGTGTTCTGGTTTTTCCCCTGTTGCCCTCATACTGATATTCCCTTTCAGCAGCCTGAAGCAATGGAACATGTTTATTCCCAGAATTGAGTGGCAGCTTTACAGGGCGTTTCTGGTTATTCAATGCTGACCCTCGGAGTAAGTCACATTTCTGTCTGTAAAGCAGAATTGAGTCTGGTCTTTTTTTGCCGCTGGACCGATGTAGTTTGGCTGGTAAACAGAGTTGTGCAACACCTTTATGCCCTGTTGAGTTACTCCCAGACACAAGATTCCCGTTACGGTTAGAGCTTCGGTTAGAGGACCCGGTACTACTCACAGATACTGAACCCAGAGTGATCACTGGCTCCTGAGTGGAGTTGACCACTTGCTGACTTTTGACGTACTTTGGTTTACTTGCAGCGAGCCTCTCCACAGCACTCATCTGTCCCTTTGTCTCGCTCTCCAGTTCCATTTGTTTTCTCAAGTATTCAGGACCCTTTTCAAGGATCTTTGAGGTGTCGCTGTTTGAATCCATTCTATCCTCACACATTTACCAATTTGTTATTTCCAAAGACTTAAAAATCCCTCGATTTACAGTCCAGAGTCACAGGATTCCATTCAAGCCCGCTCTTTGCCTGAGCATGAATCCCAACAGGAGACTTCACCTTGTCTGCTCAGACGCACATCCCTTCACCCCACCCATCCTGCATAGGAGTAGTTTTAACCAAACACAAGCCTGTTCAAAGTACACCTGATAGTGAGAAGAATGAAAGCTGAAACCCCTGAAGACGTTTTCCCCCACCTCCTCTTCAAATGGAAATGCGGGTATTTTACTTCGTTGCTCAACATGAGAGACAAACTTTTACGATCACTCAGAAAACCAGTTTTCTGACATTAGTTCATTTTTTTCCATTTATTGGTGCGATTACCTGGAAAACTGACTCATTAAAAAAGATAGTTTTCCTGCCTGTGAAAAGGTTGTGTAAACAACATTTTACACCTCCTTAGTTTAGTCATTTGATGTGTAATTCAAGGACTAAAGGAAAGGTAGTGGGGTATTTATCATAGCCTAATCAGAACCTGATTGTGCAATAGCAGGAAGTACATTTTCTTCTGGGAGTTTCCTGTAGGTAGAAAAAAAAGTATTTGCCACATGGTTTTTGTTTTAAAAGTTTACTTTTTAAGGTTTTTGACTAAGATGATTCATATGAAACAAAAGTGACTATGCAGAGCTGGTTTAGAACAATTATTTTATTTATTAAAGGATAAACCAACCTGATCCTTAATGAAAATAATAATTTCTCTCTTTAGACCTAATAATTTATTGTGCCACAGTGGTGGTAAGAGGTGCCATTAGTCATTTACGATAGCTGGTAATAAGTTTTTGCCTTTGGAGGAATTTCTGCCCACTTTTCTTGCCCACTGTACTTAATTTAAGTTCAGACATCGACATAGTGACTCAGTTTGTACAGTTTTTTTAACTGTTCCTGGTTGAAAACCTGTTGTGCAAAAGACTTATCTTTGGACAATTTTATCATGGAGAGCAGATTTTGTGGTACCATTGTTATAGTAAAAAGTTGCATGTTTTTATACTTTAAACTTTTTTTGATCAAGTTTAAACCACAAATGTCAGTTTAAGATATGGAAGGAAAAATTTTATATGGTTTTAATAAAATCTGTTCTGGAAGGACCTTAAAGGAAAACTAGGTCTTAAACTACAAAAACTGCGAACAGGAAAACGTTCACTTTGGCATCATACAAAGCTGGCCTTTAAGGAAGATTGGCAATAAGAAATCTATTGCTGACAGAAAAACATAAGTATTCAATTAGCAGTTTGTCAGAAACCAAGAACAGTTAAATAAAAATAACATTTTTGATCTACATTGCGAAACACTATGTGGCAGAAACACTAACATCATTTTAAGCTCATCACCCTCTGTATGAAACATGGGTGTGGCTGCGTCATACTGTTTGGATGCTTTTCTTCAGCATGGAGAGGAAATCTGGTCAGATATGCTTAGAACATGGGTGCAGTTAAAAAGAAAGGAGAAAAAAGAAAAGAAAAGAAAATGGGTGCAGGTGAAAAAGGCAGACCTGCAAAGGAAACCTGTTCATGGTGAAATGGCCACAAATACTTTAAAAGTGTGTTTCTTACATACATGTATGCTCTGGCCAACCTGGCTTGAGCTCTGTTTGAGCTACTATGCACAGAGGAAGCAGCAGTATGTTCAGTCTCTATATGTTCAAAGCTTGTAGCCTTGCTGCTGTAACTGCAGGTGTTGGTTTTATTAAATAGTAAAATAAAAACAAAGGCTTTTATTTATAAAGCGCTTTCCTTAAAACCCAAAGACATTGTACAAGAGGGAAGATAAAAAAAGGCAGATAAAACTAACAAATAGGCAAACAAGTAGACCATTTGTGATTTAATAAATGGATGAATAAAGGTTTCATTGGCATCGAAATAACAGGAAGGATGAAGTCTTAGATGGTAAAAAGCAGTCTGGGTTATTTGGTTGATGTGTTGTTCAAATTTTGAGGAAGTGAACCAACAACTCTCTAATTGCAAGACAAGTACTCTCTACCTATTGAGCCACAATCCCCCAAAATAAACAAGTGGGAATAGAGAAGAGACACAACTTGATTTTGCACATTTCCTTTTTTTAAATATGGTATAGTGTCATTTACACGTATAGTTTTAAATATAATCCGGTTGTTTTTTTAATTTTATGGTTTTCCAAATTTTTCCACCAGAGGAGCGCAGGTTGAGTAAAGGTACTGAGCTGTGGCAGAGGAGGGAAACATATGCTTCAGAGAGGAGTGTTCATCCAAGGCAGTAAAATAGTTCTATCACCTTTATTTGGACAAGGAAGTTGTGAATGTTTGCTACTTATTTAGGTAGCACTAGTTAAAGCCAGTGGTATCCCCATGTTTACCTGAGAGCATTTAGGCCGGGCATGTGTTGACAGCCTCAGCACTCCCTCTTTTTCTACTTTACCCGTTTTCTGACCCTGCCTGAATCCTGTTTTTGCTTGCCCCCTCTAGTTTGGATCCTTGCCTGTTCTTTGAAACATTCTAAGAAAATCTAATTTGATTCAAGCAAACAAAGTGGGCCCTTCGGTTGATCGGTTCTACTGTATTTGTATTTTGCTTTTAGGTCATAACTATCCACCCTACTACTCTGAAACATTCTTACCCCTTGAGACAGATTGAAAGTTGTCTCAATAAAACAAGGTATGCCCAGCGAAACATGAGTAACTGGGAACGCATGGGTCCAGTGTTTTTAATTGTACTTAAAACAACAGAGAAAAGCTACTTCAACACTTCAGCTGAGATTTGCTCCACAAAAAGTTATTGTTAACCATGTATTTGATTTGAACTCCTCTTACTGTCTCATCTGGAGGTTTTTCATGGAAATGGTAAAAGGAATACTCAAACCTTGGTAGCTTCACATTCATTACTGTGCCATGCAAAAACATTCCTACCTCTTAAAACATTTGATGTTTTGTCACGTTACAACTGCAATACACAAGGTAATGTATAATTGTTGACCGAAGGTAAATGACACAAAGTCTGAAATATGTGGTGTGCCTTTGTATTTACTTCCATTTATTCTGATACCCCTAACTTAAATCTATCTGTCAGTTCACAATGCAAAAATTTCTGTAAATGGCACACTGAGACGTAACGTCAGATTACCATTAAAAATGCCAACTGAAATGGGTTTTTCTGACTTTAAACTAGGGCTGGATGATAATTTGATAGAAGTATATATTGATCGATAGACGTGTGGTGCGATATAAAAAAAAGGGGTCGATAAAAAAGTTCTATGGAAAAAAAAATCTGTATTTACTCCAAATGAATCATTATCGCTGACCAACGCAGCTCTGTCAGCCAACTCTTTCTCCTCTCAAACCACTAAAAGGATTAAATGATTTGAGCTGAAACAAAAAAATGTTGATAGTCCCTAGCGAACTATCGCCACAATTTCGCCGCGGTCAGATGTCACAGCAAGGGAGCAGCGGAGGCAGTTGTTCTGGATAAACGTTTTGGTGGCACAGGTAAATTTTGCGTCTCGTTTTGAACCGAACCTCAACGCACTAAAACACTAAAGGTAGCAATAATAAACGAAATATAATACTACAATCAGCTGTTTTAAGCAGGACTCCCCTCTCCCAGTTCAATGCGAATCACTGTTACAGAGAGACAGAGGAAACTTACCCAGGTCGCGTTGCGCTGCTAACAACACCTGTAGCTTTTAAAATGTCCCCTCGGTTCTGCTCCCGGTCTTTAGAAGCGAAAAACTCTTAAAAAAAAAACACTTCAGGGTTGCATAGACTTCAGCTTTGTTTCAGCTTCAGCTCTCTTCACTCTGATGTATATCTGGTTAGCTTTAGCAGCTGAACCAGAGCTGAAGAGCTGAAGTGAATTAGAATCAGCTTTATTTACAAACTAAACCAAAAGTTTCAGCCATTAATATTATAAAGTGTCATTAAATGTTTAAAAGATTTAAAATCATCAAGATAAGCATGTAATTCAAATTACTAACATAATTAAAATACATATATATATATAATGGTTAATAACATTACTTTTCTATGTATTTACTGATGTTATTCAGGTCTGATTTATTTCAGTGTCTTACAAACTTAGTTATGATAAAAAGAAATTTGTTTGAAAATTTAATTCATTGAAGAATAACTAAATGACGGGGGAGGCACTTAAAGGCACAGTGTATGGGAGCACGGTGGCGCAGCTCACCTCACAGCTAGAAGGTCCTGGGTTCGATTCCCGCTGGGGATGCTGTTGGTGCTGAGGGTGTGTCTGTTCCTCCATATTACACCCTGGGTGGGGTTGGCGAAAGGGCCTTTCTGCGTGGAGTTTGCATGTTCTCCCCGTGTTCCCTTGAGCTAATGTGAGCTACTCCCACAAAAACATGCAATACTTCTGGGCTGTACACTGCCCCCTCCTCGCTGACCGGGGTGCCTGAGGGATTGGTGAGGATCTGGCTGGAATAACGTGATCCTTCCACGAGCTACGTCCAGCTGGGGAATCACCACCCCCTCAGGTGAAAAGAAGGGGTCATCAATCCTCAAAGCATGAAGGAGGCTTGAGCCCAGTGTAGTACCCTCCTGGGGTTAGCGGACGGAGAGCAATGACCAGGACTGGACTTGGGGACGGACACTGGGTGATAATGGGAAAAAAACTGTGGTATAAAAGAAAAAGGCACAGGTTTTCGAACGCTCAATTCCCCTAGAATTATCTATTTCCAGCAACATGACGAGCACATAAGTCTCTCTTTCATCGCTTGGAACTAGCAAAAAGGTAAAAATGTTTTTTGCATTTTGAGGGGAAATCAATTTTTTAATAGCGGGCTTGTTCCGTGCGCTTTGTCCATCCGGGCTCTTGTAGAAGTAAAGACGTCATCTAATATGGCTTTCCCCTGAAAAGAGGATGTATGCATTATGTATGCATTTTGTATGTATGTACATCCATCCATCCATTTTCTGAACCGCTTAATCCTCAAGGGGTCGCAGGGGGGCTGGTGCCTATCTCCAGCTGTCAACGGGCAAGAGGCAGGGTACACCCTGGACAGGTCGCTAGTCCCTCACAGGCTTTACGTAATTATTATAACATAATATTTTAATGGATATTTTCAAAGATGTACTGTAAAAACTACACACTGTCGCTTTAAAATACATTTTTTACATTTTGTGATATTTATTGATACTTATCTAATATCGATCAATATGACTATTCCTTTATCGATATGCTCTTTTTCCAGCCCTACTTTAAACCTCGTGCTACTCGGGTCCTTTCACAAAACATACAGTATATATTGAACCTATTCAGATGAGATTAAAGATGAATATCTACAATTCAATCCCTTTTTAAAGGATATCCATGTGCTACAACAGACAGCAATGCTATCTGTCCAATGTAATTAAGTTTAAGCTATTTAACAGGGACAAAAAAAAAAAAATGCAGTGGGAAAATTAACCCTAAAAACTTGCAGCTGTTACTACAGTAAAGTGTGATTCTACAAAATATTGTCACCAGGAGGTTGTAAACACATACACACCACACTTTTCATATTGGTTTGGTCAAATAGAAAAATGCTGTTAAAACCTTTTGTTTGTTGAGGCAACGAACATGAATTTTGCTTTATGTTATAGCATATATGTTTTCAAATACGCCAGAACACAGCACAATACAAAACTAGATCTCTGAGTTTTAGAATATGACTTGTGGACAACATTCAAAAATGACAGGAACATTTCAAATGAAACCCAAAAGGCAGAGTTTAATTTTTACTTGCATTAAAGTACAAATTCAAGCACCACATGAAATATATAAGCACACAAGCTTTACTTGTTCAGAAGACAGAGGGCAGCACTGGAATGGATTGTCTGAAGGTCACAGAGAAGCTTTATATAACTTTCTTGTGCTTTTTCTTTCCACAAACACCCCTTAACACCATATTTTACCATATTTATCTATTTAAAAGGAAGAAATTGACATCCTCCTCATGTTTAAATAACTAAAAGAAAACAAAGACCAAAATCAAATAATTTAAACCCATTCTTCATTGTTTTTACATAATTTTCATACCACATCTGCTTTTTAGTGTTGATTACATTTATTCAGGCGCATGATTTCTTTTGATTGGATTCCTTCCAACAGCCCTAACAGTTCTCTTGGGGATCCAGCTGGCTTTACTTGTTCCATTCTTCTTGACCCCCATTTTTGAATCAATGATGATAGCCCTCAGATAAATTCCAAGATTTTCAGATCAAAAGGCATGCAGAATGAGCCTCGATGATTAATGGTTGTTTCCAAGAACACAAGTAATTAATTTTTAGGATTGGACTATCTAAAGCAGGCAGGCATTCACTTACATAAATATAAAGGTTAGAAATGTTTTCAAAATGCTTTTATTAGATTTTGGTGTGTAAAAGAACACAATAAATGGTATTGGAATAATGGTGCATAAGTTTAATATATTAGTTTACAAATAAACAGCTTGGTTTATTTAATATAATGTTTTATTATCGGAACAAAATTATTAAAAAAAATATCCTAATCATAGCAAACAATATTTGAATCTTTGCCATTTCCCCCCCTAAACATTAAACAATGATTGCAGTGATGCTGAACTGCATTACATTTAAACGTATAATGGGAGTTTATGATCTTTTACTTGTTAGGATAATTAACAAGGATACGGACAAGTGATGGCATGTTCAGGACATTCTCTCTTTCTCTTTTTCTGATAATGAGATGTTTAACAAAACGTGCATCAAACTGTGAAAGTTTTATACCCCTCAAACTGTATTCAAATGTCGTCCTACCACATCCCAAAACTTTGCACTATTATATCTGGATTTTATATGATGCTCCTGAGTTTCCTTGTTTTGCTCTCCTCCACTCCTGTTACAAATCCCCATGATTAGGTTACCTGCATTCAGTGTTATACTCCACCTTTTCCGATGCATAAGCTCCCTGGTTTTCACTGTTTAATACTTCAAACTGATATTAAGCTAGAGTTACATAGACTGTCCTCGTGGAAGATCAGTAAGTTTTCTGTTAATATTCATAACAATTTAGTATGGTCATCCCAGGTTCCTGTCTGCATTTTATTCCTACTCTCAACATATCACCAGTGTTTGGCATGTTACAAACAAAAGTTAAATATATTATATTACTAGTTAAAGGCGCAAAAATGTAATATGTTTGCATGATTACTGTCTAAAAATTGTAAATGAGTTTTAGCAAAACATTTTAAAGGCACGGTGTGTAATTTTCGGCCAGCAGGGGGCAGTGCATACCTAAATTATCACAAGCATGCGGTATCTGTGTCTTCGAGTAAGAAACTCAACAACGGAGGTCCAACTAGTGCTGTTTTCAAACGCTCAATTCCCTGAGAATTATCTATTTGCTGCAACATGATGAGCACATCAGTCTCTCTTCCATCTATAGAACTAGCAAAAAGGTAAAAATGTATTTATGCCAATACTTTTTTGCATTTTGAGGGGAAATCAATGTTTTAATAGCGGGCTTGTTCCGTGCGCTTTGTCCGTCCGGGCTCCTGTAGAAGTAAAGACGTCATCTAATATGGCTTTCCCCTGAAAAGAGGACCCGAGCCTATGTATTTTAAAACAGATTTTTAAAGTCATATTTTATAATATTGCCAATATTTAGCAATTTATGTGCTTTACATAAGTTTTATTACGTAATATTTTAATGGCTATTTTCAAAGATGTACTGCAAAAACTACACACTTAAACTTTAAATATGTAAAACTATTTTAAAACAGTTTTGTTCTTTTTGTGGCTGGAGTCTGCCTGTTACGGGCACAACCTCACATCAATGACTCATTGCAATCTGCTGTGATTCCTTACATAGAAAACCTTTAATTGGAATGTTTAATTTTATTGAAATGACTTTTGTTGTAAAGTGCCTTGAAATTAGATGTTGTGAATCGGCGCTATATATATAAACTGAATTGAACTAAAACATAATCTTAAATTCACTTTTTCAAAAATATGTATCTTATCAATTCACATTGTACTAAATTGTGACAACACAAATGCTTTATTTTTACAGTCTTTTCATGGAAATGTTTTTTAAATTCCATCAATAGAGGGCACTGAAAGCTCTCATTATAAAGATATTTTAGAAAGATAAGACTCCTGAGACTTAACCGTCTTTCAACATGTGGTTGGTGCACCGGGAATCTTCAACTGTATCCATTTTAATTTGGTCCGCTGCATTAGTTTGGAGGAAAAAAACAATTTTAAATATGCCTGTAACACGTGTTACACGATTTTGTAATGACTAATATGTTGCTTTATATTTTATAAGAGGATATATTACTCTCTTATTGAAAAAGTAATATATTCCTTTTATAATAATAGGATATATTACTCTCTTATTGAAAAAGTAATATATTCCTGTAACTAGTTACTTTTGTAATAACTTATTCCCTACACTACATATCAAACATTTGAAACACTTTATCTTACCAGGGTGATGATAACAAATTAATTCAAGTATTTTGTAAGGGCCCCGTTCTGCATGGATGTGTTTGTTTGCTTTTGTCTGATTTATATTGGATTTCATTAAGCATTTTAGGTGGTCTTTCTCATATTTCCTTTTCATGTTTTTCTAACAAAGTGGAAAGGACAACAAAACAAATATTTCTTTGAACATATTTTGAATGTTTAATCATGGTTGATATGAGTCAAAATATGTCATACATTCAGACACAAACATTGCACTGAGACCGCCTTTAATCTCAAGGGTCCAAATTTTCAGAAAGTCATGTGTCTTATGTTACCAATTGGATTACAGTTGAAACGCTGCGCAGAAGCCATGTTTACTTGTCTGAGACAACTGTGAAATCTGTTTCTTGTTAGAAAAGCACACTGTGGGATAAAAGGAAGCAAAATAAACATGTACACTGACACTATTTTGCCACTTTTCCCACAAGCCCTTTGAACTTAATTTATATTCTAACCTTACACTGCAATCTGGAAAAAAACATATTTTACTCTTTAATGTGAAACATCATCCAGTAATTGTTTCTCATTGAGTCCTTCACAACAATTACAAGCCGTCCCTGAGACGTGAATTAATGACTCAGTTAAAGGCTCCCTAATTATTGGATGTAATTGCTGCATCAATCGTTTCAACTGTCGTATGTGAAGTAACAAATAATTAGTAATTATGTATTCATATTTAATTACCAGCAATATCAGCTCCCTTTCAATCAGTGAATCATAGTCTATTTATCATAGACTCATCTTACTGTATTTTAGGAAATAATTTTTTGCTGGGGAAAGACAAGATGTGACACCAAGCTGTTACTTATTTTTATGCAAACCTTTATTTATTAACAACAAAGACTCAAAATGAGATTTTTTAACATTATGCAAATAATGTGCAAAATGACAGAATGAAAACTTTTAATAAACAAAAGAACAAATTAATAGGATTTTCATACAATAAGCAAATGGTAACTAAAATTCGATATGTACACAGGACTCTTGTGTGGTTCTGTGTGTGGGGGGATTTCTTGCCTTTTTGCATTATAACATAAAGATGGCTCTTTATATTTTTACTTTAGATGCTTTATGTTTTTTGTATTAGTTTTTACAAAAGGAGTGTTTGCACTATTGGAACTTCTCGGTAATTTAACTAAATCTTTTTCTGGAGTGGCTGTTGGCGCGCTCCTTTCAGCCGCCGTGTCTCCATACACAATTGGCCCTTTAAGAAATCAGCCAAGACAGCCACATATCGTAACGGTTTCAGCAGCAAGTAGCACTGATCAGCACAAAAAGGTACCACGAAGCAACAGTTGAGCAACATGGAAGAAGCAGGGCTTATTGCTTCATTTCTGTTTGCTGTTATAAACTGCTTCGCCAGCAACTGTTCGTATTTTTACAAAGCCCGTTGTTTGGCGGCGACTGCTCATTTCCCTCTGAATTACAACCAATCAGCTCCCATGGAGCGACTCTATCGGGCCATTTCAAGTAAATACCTCCACGCAGGCACTCAATAAATGGCCAAGAAACTGATGGAGACACATGCTTTTCAGGAAAGTCTTGTCAAACTTAAGTTATGATAGTGGAAATGTGCCTAAAGCCTCTACATAAATCTGGTTCCGTGAACACAAAACACCTATTGCTTAAAATGTTGACAAGTGTTTTGCTTGTATCCTCACAGTTCTCTTTCTTTTAAAAACATTGATGCAGATTTGTGTCAGCACATAATCGCACCATTCAAAGAAGTCTAGACCAAACATTTTTTCTTTGAAGTAACTGATAGAGGAGCCTAGAAATCTTATTTTAATGCTGATTAAAATAAGATTGGTTTTGGTAAGCTGTCAGACCCACATGCACAAAACTCAGGAAACAAATTAGATTTAAAAAATGATTAAAGTTTATGTAGAGGTGGCTGAGGAAACTACTGGAGCTGGATCTCTAATAGAGGAAAGCTAAAACAGTGATATTGATGTGTTGAAAAGTTTAGTGGTGGTTGGTCAGTATGCTGGTTGTCCAGGAGGAGTTGTGATGATGATCCGAGGGCTGTGTGTGAACTGGAGGCTGACTATATTTATAGGTTTTTATTATCCAAAGAACATTTCCAGAGTCCCCCCCCCATTCTGTCATGGGCCAACACAGAGACACTGATGCATGCTTTTCTCACCAGTAGAATTTATTACTGTAATGTCCTGCTTTCAGGTATTCTCAAAAAGAGTATCTCAGGCTTACAACTCCTACAAAATTCAGCAACATGTTTCCTGATGAAGACCAGGAGGCAGGAGCACATTACACCCCTCTTAATTTCATTGCATTGGCTGGTTGTATGTTATAGGATTGATATTAAGGTTCTTTTAATGGTTTTTAATGGTCTTAATGGTCTTGGGCCTTCTTATCTTTCAGAACTGCTTTTATCCAATGAACTGCTGTGGTCTCTGTGCTCTTCTGGCAGCAGTCTCCTTGTTATCCCTAAAGTTCGGAGACACAGTCATGGTGAGGCCTCTTTCCAGTATTACAGCCCTAACCTCTTGAACAGGCTGTCGGAAGACCTCAGGGCCACAGAAAATTTTATTTTTTTTAAGAGCAGACTTGTGACTCACCTTTTTAGCCAAGCTTTTAACTGATTATTTATTGACATTTATTTTTTTCAATATTTTGCCACACATTCTTACCATATTTTTCCTCTGTTATTTTTATATTTTAACCTGTTATTTTAATCTTCCTTCCAGTGTTTCCTCTGTGGCAGTCCTGTGCATCCTTACTTGGCTCATCTGTACTCAACCCAATGCCCTTCTTAAAGTTGTTCTTAAGTGTGTGCATGCATGGGAGTTGGTTTGGTGGATGTGGGTGTGTGTGTGTTTGCGTGTGTGTGTTTGGGAGGGGTACAATATATCTGTGGCGGAAGGGATGAAAATATTGTTTATGTGGTTATTAATCTGTAAAGCACTTTGAGTTGCAATTCCTGTATGAAAAGTGGTTTATAAATAAAGTTTAGTTGATTTTCTTGATATATTTAAATGAAGAATACAGGAGTTTGACTTACAGGTTGTAAAAGGAGGGCAGACAGGAGACAAGCTAGAGGTGGAACCTGAGGTAAAGTGCTGTGGTGGGTGACTAGAACTGGAGCAGAAGGATGACGGTGGTTTGTAGAAGCCATTTGCCTGTCGTGAAGGAGGTAACCAGCTTAATCTAGTGATATTACCATATGTGCTGAGGCTTTGAAGTGTGTGTCGAGCAGTGGAGGGGGTGTTTCCACAAAGAGCGTATCAAGGCCTACTTCATTTAGGGGAGTAGCCGAGAAAAATTACGTCTGCATTACCACGTGATTGCTTCGGGAAGTGGTTCAGATTTTGCTGCGAGATTTGACAGCAATATAAACCCATCAGGCTCTATTAAAAATGCCTATTTGTGTAGGAGAGTTGCAGTCAGGTTGGAGTTTGGACAGAGTTTTCAGTTTGGATAGGAGAGTTTGGTTAGAGTTTGCATAATTTGGAGATAGTTTTCAGAGTACAGGGATAGATAGTTTGAAGTTTTAGGAGAGTTAGGAGAGAAAAATAATAGAGCCAGTTAGGAAGAGGAGGATTTCCCCTGTGTGGGAAGATTTTGATAACTCCTAATAAGGTAACCTCAATCTAACATTATGTCAGACAAGTTAGATTTGCTTATCAAGAACTATATATATTTTTTTACCATTAATTATTTTATTCAAAGGTGAAATGTTTATTGTGTTCCAAGGAGTTGGTGTACAATAAAGCCTAGTTGATGCTTCTGCATTTTAAAGGAGACGGATTGACGCAACACCATTATCTGTCAACGCAAGGGCTCTCCGTCACCTACGCAAGGACGCACGGAGTAGAGGCCCAAATTTTAACAATCCATCTCCGTTGACAGATAGCATATGCATCTGATTGGTCATTTTGAGCAACAACCAGAAATCGCATCACCAGAACGAAGCTCTATAGTTGCTGTAATCAGTAGTTAATTCAGCGTTTGGCCACTATATGCTTTACATATAAAGGATAACTCATCTAATCTGTTCCTTTGGCGATTTTGAAGACAAGGAGGTGTGGCAAAACAACAAAAAACGTTGCTGTGCTTTGTTTCCATGTGTTTCTACAGTATTCTATGAGCTACACTTCTGGTAAAAAGCTTTACAGTTTAATCAAAACGTACTTTCTGTCGTTCATTGCTCCTTGAGGAGGAAATGCGTTCACAAGCCTAGAAGAGACGCTGTGTGATAGTAGGCAGAGACAGCATGAAAACTTAGCAACCCCTGCTGTCCTGGTCGAACAACGCTGAAAAAAATCAATGGACAGTGAAGTCGAAGAGCGGAGTACTATAAACAGAAAACGTCTCCGTCAATACATATGCGTCTGAGTGCAAATTTGCGGTCGGAGAAGCATTAACTAGGCTTAACAACACCTCATCCATGCTAAGGCATTACCAAGCTTTGCATGAGAATAAGGAGCCAAATATAAGCAGGATGGTAAACTCCCCTGGAATATTGGGAAAAGCAAAAATTACCGTGCATCAATTTATATAGTCTGGCATTTGTGTTTTTGTATACACAGCCATCTTATTTGCCTTGTGAAAAGATGTTTTTAAAAGGTTAGTGAGATGGTGTCCAAAAAAATTAATCACTTAAAAGCTAAAACTGTTGACAAACTATTTCTAAATAAAACTGAATCAAGTTTCCTCATTTCTGTACATCATTGCCCAAGTTATACAATTCAGTGCTCTCCTCCTAGTTCCACAAGCACTTTCCTCCACCTGCTTAAGCCCATGCCTTTTGCCTAAAGTGAAATACATTTTTTTTTTTACAACCTGCTATAACATATGATACTACAATTTTGGGATAATTTACAGACAGAATAAACTCCAAAATATTTTTATTATTCATATTTGTAATATTTTAAGTAGAATTATTTTTATTTTTGGAACCAATAATCATTCCAGACTAAATTCAATGCATCACACATATTGTGGCTAATAGCTACAGTTGACTGTGATTACGTACCTGGCCAGAAGGTGGTTTTGTGTGCACGTGAAGCCCCCTGAGATGAACCCTTCCTTAAACCAATTGGCCCAATGCCTCATGAGGCTTTATCTCACCATCACTAGCTGAATCTAAGGAATAGAAACCAGCGAAGATGGAACCTGCAAGGAACATGAGATGGTAAGTTTCTAGAGAAAACCTTGAGGAATAGTTCCACTTTCTAGAGCTGGAGAATGTGCCTCTGCTGTGTCCTCTGGTGGACTATCTGTGGAAAAGCAAATGAGAGAAAAACCACTACACAAATTAAACTCCAGGCTCCTGACACCTTTGGGTGTCTGAAACCACATCATTGCTCATTTTTGCTGTTCACTTATCATTTTACAAATAAAAGAGGAACCAAGAGAGGTAGCTGTCAAACTTTAAAGGAGACATATGACAATTTTTTACTATTTAAAATAGGTCTATGAGTTCCCGAAAACATGTTTCTGAAGTTGTTTGCTGGAAATAGCTTGAAGGAAACGATTGTTACCAACCTGTATTACCCCCTCTTTCAGCCCCTTACAGATTGTGCTGTTTTCTGATGCTCATTTCATATTACATGAGCTGCTGCTAACTTGGCCACGCCCAACGCTGCTAGAATCTTTTCTCACACCAATCACATAGTGACTGTTACCACTGTGTGTGAAAGTTACCGACATGGCTGCAGTAGTTTAACCATACAACAAAAGTAGTTCAACTATACAAAAAAAAAAAATTCAACCAACCAAACAAAAAAAAAAAAAAAATCAACCATACGTATTTGAACCAGAATCTGCTCCCGTAGGAGGGGAGTCTCCTGAGAACCTGATACTCAGAGAATTCAGCAAGATACTTCTGAATGGTTATTGAAGAAATTACTTAAAGTTAAAAGAATATATTTAACTGCTTACCTGGCATTCCGATATCTCCCTGAGACGGCAACTCTAAAGCCTTTCAGCGCGATCTTGCTCTTTGAGCTCGATGCGGCTGCAATTCCTCTGTCTTCCCCCGGGTTGTAGTAGCTCAGATCAGCGGCTTGTCTGCCGTCTTCTGCCCGGAGTTTGACTAGCCCTTTGTAGCGGCAGGTCCTCAGCCGTTCCCAGCCTTACCGCATGCATCTTACCATAACAAAATAAATCCAACCTATGCGGCTCTTCTGCGGCAGATCTCCCGTCTTCTTCCCGGTTATCAGCAGCTCAGTTCAGCAGCAGGTCTCCCGTCTTCTGCCCATCTTCCCCGCCCTTACCACCAGGATCTTACCATAAAAAATAAAGACAACCCATGCCGCTCTTCTGTCCTATTCGACTGGGACCTGCTGAAATATTTTGAGCTCTTTAGACCAGCCAAAAACTGAGCATTTTGTGTAGACATGGTGTTTCCCAATCTGAATGGTAATTGTTGTTTAATGCTGTACCTGGTGGGTGGAGACAGTGCTATATTCCAATATTCCAGTTTGTGACGTAGAAAGCCGGACAGATTTTTAACAGCTCCATCAGAGACTGAATGCAGGATCAATTAAGAAACCCCTATCTCACTCAAAACAGCATGGATGGTTTTTTTTCTAAATTTGTATGCATGTACAGACATGGACAAAATTGTTGGTACCCTTCATTAAATAAAAGAAAACTCATAATGGTTACAGAAATAACTTTAATCTGACAAAAGTAATAATACATAAAAATTATATAAATGTTGACCAATGAAAGTTAGACATTGCTTTTCATCCATGCTTCGACAGAATTATTTAAAAAATAAATGCATGAAACAGGCCTGGACAAAAATGATGGTACCCCTAGAAAAGAATGAAAATAATGTGACCAAAAGGACATGTTAATCCAAGGTATGTCCACTAATCAGCATCCTAGGTGTCTACAATCCTGTAATCACTCAGTGGGCCTATATATAGGACTCCAGGTAGTCACTGTGTTGTTTGGTGACGTGGTGTGTACCACACTCAATATAAACCAGAGGAAGCAAAGGAAAGAGTTGTCTCAGGAGATGAGAAAGAAAATCATAGACAAGCATGTTAACTGTAAAGGCTATAAGACCATCTCCAAGCAGCTAGATGTTTCTGTGACTACAGCTGCACATGTCATTCAGTAATGTACGATCCATGGGACTGTAGCCAACCTCCCTGGACGTGGCTGCAGGAGGAAAATTGATGACAGATCAAAGAGACGGATAATCCAAATGGTAACAAAAGAGCCTAGAAAGACTTCAAAATAGATCCAAGCTGAACTTTATGCTCAAGGAACATCAGTGTCAGATCGGAACATCCTTCGCTGTTTGAGCCAGAGGACAAATCATTAAAAAAAACAGACTGGAGTATGCCAAACTACATGCTGACGAGCCACAAAGCTTCTGGGAGAATGTCCTGTGGACAGATGAGACAAAAATGTAACTTTTTGCCAAGGCACATCAGCTCTATGTTCACAGACGGAAAAATGAAGCATATCTAGAAAAGAACACGGTCCCTACTGTGAAACATGGGGGAGGCTCGGTTATGTTCTTGGGCTGATTTGCTGCATCTGACACAGGGTGTCTTGAATCTGTGCAGGGTACAATGAAATCTCAAGACTATCAGGGGATTCTAGAGAGAAATGTGCTGGCCAGTGTCAGAAAGCATGGTCTCAGTCGCAGGTCACGGGTCTTACAACAGGAAAATGACCCAAAACACACAGCTAAAAACACCCAAGAAGGGCTAAGAGGAAAACACTGGCCTTCTATGAGCCCTGATCTCAATCCTATTGAGCATCTTTGGAAGGAGCTGAAACGTGCTGTCTGGAAAAGGCGCCCTTCAAACCGGAAACAACTAGAACAGTTTGCTCATGAGGAGTGGGCCAAAATACCTGCTGAGAGGTGCAGAAGTCTCATTGACAGTTACAGGAATCATTTGATTGCAGTGATTGCCTCAAAAGGTTGTGCAACCAAATATTAAGTTGTGGGTACCATCATTTTTGTCCAGGCCTGTTTCATGCATTTATTTTTTAAATAATTCCGTTGAAGCATGGATGAAAAGCAATGTCTGACTTTCATTGGTCAACATTTATATAATTTTTATTTATTATTACTTTTGTCAGATTAAAGTTATTTCTGTGACCATTATGAGTTTTTCTTTGATTTAATGAAGGGTACCAACAATTTTGTCCACGTCTATATATGCCCCTTGACACACAATAACACCCCAAATACTATTGTAAACAACTGCACAGAGAAACGAGGCATGTACTGTAGAAAATGGAGCACTCGATTATTTTAGCTGCTGTGTCTAAGCTCCATAGATTTCATTATCTTTCTCAGGGGAGGAGCGACTTTATAATATCTAAAACTAGAGTTAGTTTAGGTGAAGCCTACAGCAGATGGACACAAATGAAAAAACTTTCACAGTAAGAAAGCTTGCAAACGGCTAAAGTTAGCTGTTGGTAAAACAGCTTTCCATACTTGTGTATATGACGTTGTTCTTATATATGAGAGCATCAACCTCCACACAGAGCAGGGACGTCACTATGATTGAGAGGTAGGGGGGGGCTTAGCCCCAGGAGCTCAACAATGAAAGTTTTTGGCAAATCCAGCAAAGACTTCGTCAATTTACGGAGCCCGGTAGGGGTCAGGTAAAGAAATAATTTTGAGGATTAGGTCCTACGGTGTAGGACAACAGAGACGGCAGGCGCACCCACACGGTGGACATCTGGATTGAACTCCTGTAATGATCCGCCGCTGACTGAAGGGAGGTGACGGGTTATAAGGACGTGAGGTGAGTGGCTGAAGATTGAAGACAGTGGCGTGTGATGATGAGGGAGTGAGAGGAGCTGAGTGTAATCATGACAATAATTTTGGGTTCTTGCAGGAAAGAAGGCTGTAAACATAGGTTTCATATTTATAAATAACAGTTTTGTAACCACCTATGGAGCTTGGGAGGGTCCACGCACAACAAAGGCAATATTTGAAGACAAACCAGTCGCAAAATGTGCCGCATGGCTGAAAAATAGCCTGGAAATGGGCCATCATTCACAAACTGTATGCCAACCCAAAAAATGGATGTGGCAAGGTGAAAAATGAGGGCCTGAGTAGGATTCAAACCGCTTCAACCTGGGTTCTAATCATGCGTGTTTACCAGTCTTTATAATTAGCAACTTGTTTTTCCATAACAGCCAGGGTGCCAGACAGGGTATCAGACAGGACCTCCCACACGGTCACACTGTTAAATAAACCAAGGGAACAGATTAGTAATCCGTGTGCACAGTTTAATGACCCCATGATACAGATTCTTACCTCTCAAAAGTTATTTCTGCACCTGACCCCTGCTGGGCTCCATATCGATAATTATTAGAAGAACATTTATCAAAAACTGTTATGTGATCATTTTCTTTTCCTTGCCTGCCTTCTTGCATTTTCTCTCTTCTTTTTATAAAACAAAATGACATTAAATCAGTTCATTAGAGGGGCGTCCATGTTGAAGACAGATGTTATATATCTATTAAAAATGAAATATATTTATTGCATTCTACTGCACTGGACAGGGGGAAATGGTGTGGTCATATTTGTTTAATTACAACTAGCTTCGTGCAAAATCCTACCAAAAATCCGACAATAAAGTACAAATGAATATTTGTAAAAGATTTTTTCTGTCAAATGACTATGCAGTTGAGAAAGTTTTAATATATAAATAACATTGGAACAGAGTAGTTGTTTTTGAATCAACAACTAAAAGGCAAAATAACAGTATATATAAACTATCCAGCAAGTAGTAGAACTTATAATACAGAAAGTCAACTATCCATTCCCATCACTTTTGTGATTTGGATCAGAGTGCATATCGTAACTTTCTGTCTACTGTGAGGATGGAGGCATCAAAGGATTACTTCTGTTTTTCATAGTGGCAAAACGGTCTTTCATTTCATTGTCATTCAGTTGAACCTTTTACATGGAAAGAACTTATATGAGGATAAATGTGTATTTATGAAAACTATATGTACATATATATAAACACACCTATATGCATATATATGCTGCCTATATACACATTATGTGGTTTTAACTACTATTATCTATTTATTTGTAATGGCATTGTTTTCTGTTTGGATTTTTAATCTTTGTTGTGTCTCTCTTTCTTCTGCCTGTGTAACTTATGGCTGCAACAATGCAAAAAGGTTATCTATTTATTTATGATAATATACTGTATATACCACTTATATATATATATATATATATATATATATATATATATATATATATATATATGCTACATATAGGCCAAATTGAAGTGCATATATAGGCCATATATGTCTCCATATATAAGCATTGCATCATTATACCCACATTTAAGCTCTATATGTTTTATATGTTTCGTATAGCTCATGGCAGTGTCTGGGCATTTATTTTGGCAACTGTCATATTTAGCTTATATTTTTTTATTAACAAGGTAATGACTGCATATTTGTCTGAAGTCCATTACAGGAAGAAAAAAATAATGCAACCGAGCACCTTGTTCCACACAGAAACAACCTTTGTCAGAGCCTGCAAGACTCTGCCTAATAATTAGTTCAGTGACTGCACCTGTGAGATCAGACTCACCTGTTCTCCTTTGTTTTCCTTCCACTGTTTAAGTTCTGGCATGTGCCTCCTCACCGGATCATTGAAGTCTTTCGTTCTTGTGTTGTTGTCTCCCAATTAAATCATCTTTTCCTTTATTCAATGTCTGCGCCTGGGTCTGTTCCTCACCGAGACACCAACTCCTGACACTATATAATTGTATATATTTTGATATAGGCTTTGATTATATATGACATATCTAAAATTAGCTGTTTTCTATTCTATTTATACATATATGTGACAGTGTGGAGGTCCTGTCACTTTGGCTAGGTACATATGTACTATCCCTGGTTTATATATGGGATATCTATGCATATGCGGGATATATATCATATATGTGCATAAATATGCTGTATATAGGCAGCATATATGTGCATATAAACTTCATATAGGTTTCATACATGCATATACTGCATATCCTCATATAAATTATTTCCTTCTGGGAATTACTGACATCAACTTACAATCTCACGTTGTGTATCATTTGCATTCACTGCAATTTTCTCCCTCTCCTCAAACTGCCTGCCGGCCACCGTAGCATTAAAGCTAGGAACCATATGTCTGCCTATGTAGCTGGTAGCCAGGGGACACGCTAGCAGAGTTAGCATTAGCATATCGGCACACTAGCGTTTTCCTCTCTGAACTATAATATGAAATGTAACGGTGCGCTATTATTGCTCTCTTACTCTAATATTATGTTCGAGTGAGTTATTTCAGCGCTCAGCATCTGTGGGTTTTGTTGTATCGCTCTTGAGCGCTGTTGTCTGGATTTCGGAAAATAGAGGGAGTCCGTTCCTGCTACTTCTAGTGTGCGTCAGTGTAGCCGCAATATTATTACTATTAATTATTATTAATGCTTCAGAATAATAATTAAAAAAAAACTCCTGTACCAGCTACACCGGTCTCGTAGAGCGTGTAACGTCTGCAAAAATTTTCTAATTAAAAACATTTACCTAAAAATTTTTTTTTACCAAAAATATAAACAGGGGGGCTTAGGAATATTTTAGGGGGGCTTCAGCCCCCCTAAAATGGAACTAACAACGTCAGTGACACAGAATAAGTGAAAGAAAAGGAAGCGGTTTTCTCCTGCACTCCCCAGTATAGGAGGCTCGCTTTCACCGCTGCGGTGAGTGGCTATTATATAGACTTTTCTAGCTAGCTTTCTGTATTGACACAGGTCTCCGACCATACAGTTCAGTCAAATACGCACTCTGTGAAATCTGTCAGATTTTTATGTAAATTCTAAAGTATAAATTATGACTTTTATTGAGGACATCACCAAGAGGAGTGGAGGATACCACTCAGCTTCCGAAATAAGATGCCTAGAAGACAGGTACAAAAGCTTATTGTTGCCTTTGACCCATATTTTGTTATAATTATTTTTCGTTTAGTATTTTAAACTTATTAGTACAAAATAGCCATTACCCTGTAAGAATAATCGCTGGAGATGATGCTGGTTTGTTACGGTGACGGAACTGGCATCCAAACGGCACTTTGTTATTTCAACTACAACCTCAACACACTAGATGTCACTTTGGTGCCCATGTTCCATATTCAACTTTTAACACCCTAATTGATAAGTTGAACGCCTGTACATTGATTTAGGGATTTGAGGAGTGTGAGCCATCAGAAACTGAATTACAATAACGGCAATTAGAATTTGCATTGCCGGGATTTAATTTGAATTGCTCAGCTTAAATACAAGCTTATTAAAAGTTAATCTTTATTAGTGTAACTTGATATCCAGTTTATTGCTTCAAATATAATTTTTCCCTAAGCCGATTTAAATATTTTAAACTGAATTAATTTACTTAGTTATTGTGTTTTAAGTTGTATAATCGAGTTATGAGCTATTGAGTTGGACTTCGAGCAATGTAAGGTCATTAAATGGATTAAAAATCAGTTTCTGATGGCTGAGAGTGTCACCTGTAGATTTGTCTCTGTTTTTTATTACAAAACTTTTTCTTGTGAAACTGTAACCCCTGATTCTCACCAGGTGCAGAACAAATGCGGCCAGATGTCTGTACGGCTGCCATACGGACTGCAATTCAAACCAGGTGTGGTCTGCCTGTGCAACATCTCAGGATGTTTGCTCCAGCGACGTCACCAAATCTGGGCTGTTTGTGAAATAACTACATAAATAGAGAGGAGCATGTAAACAAAAAGCCACAGGTGAAAAACCACACTCATCTGCTCCTGGTTCTATTTTAAAATATACCAGATTAACTTGGCTGGCTCATATTTCACTTCTTCTCTGGCTCATGAAATGTCTTTAACTTCATTAAAATAAGCATCCGGCCTTTTGAAAAACTACACGCAATCCGGAAAATTGACGGTGCTCCGCATCCTCCCCAGGACCACACCGCGGCCAGTGTGAATGCTCTGATTGGACTCCATGTTTTTTCATTCGTGTGACAGCCGTACAGACACCGGGCCGTATCAGTTCTGCACCGGTGTGAATCAGGGGTCAGGGGTAGTTATTAACCAACATATCTTCTGCTAGGTATGAGACATTGTACACCAAGAGATCTGTAACATGGATGTTGTATACTCTGATTGTAGAAAATAACTATAGGTACATACAGCTTGGCTCTGATTGTGCAAGTTGTCCCACTTAAAACCTATTAGAGAAATCTGTAATTTTCATCACAGCTACACTTCAAAGGTGAGAGACAGAATGTAAGTACTTCAGTACTTTGTAATGCAACCTCAATAAGCAATGATAGAGGTCAAACATTTCCTGTAGGTTTTCACAAGATTTGCACACACTGCAGCTGGTATTTTGTCCTTTCTTCTATGCAGATCTTCTCTACAGTTGGGATGTTTTGGGGTTGTCACTGAGCAACATGGACTTTCAACTCCCTCCACAGATTCTGTATTAAATTGAGGTCTGGAGACTGGCTATGCGACTCCAAAGCCTTGAAATGCTTTTTATGTAGCCATTGGTCACCTGTCAGTGATGCAGTCACTTAAGGTGAATGTGTTCAAAAAGGGAGACATCGAAACCATTCAGAATATCAGCCTCATCACTTGTAGAAGCCGGGAAGCACTGTGAGAATAAGTTCTGTGATTTCTCCATTGTTTTTTACACCATCCAGCCAGGACTTCTGAGGGACAAGCTGGAGGTGTCAGGAGTGGATCAGAACATGTACCAGTGGATACTGGACTACCTCACAGAACGTCCTCAGTATGTGAGGACACAGGGCTGTATCTCTGACACGCTGGTCTGCAGTACAGGGGCCCCACAGGGAACAGTGCTAGCACTGGTGGACTGGTGCCAGTAGAACCACCTGCTGATCAACGCTGCGAAAACTAAGGAGTTGGTGGTGAACTTCCACAGAAGCAGAACCACTACACTGACACCGGTGAACATCCAGGGAATGGACATTGAGATAGTGGACTCCTATAGGTACCTGTGTGTTCACCTGAATAATAAACTGGACTGGAGCCACAACACTGATTCTCTCTACAGGAAGGGTCAGAGCAGACTCTACGTCAGGGGACACCAACCATTTGGATACTGAGAGCTACACAAAGGGTAATACAAAGGGCTACCTGTACATTACACAGTTGCATGGTTTATCTTATGCTAAGTCTGATCACATGTTAATTGCTCACAAATAATACAAATAATACATGATCATAATTGATTTAAGACAGGAAACAGATGCATTTAAAAATGCAACATTTCATTTCAATTAATATCTCAATGCATTTGAATTATTTGCTATTTTCAAAACATGTCCAGGGAGCACCTTATGCTGTCCCTGAGAGCACCTTGGTGCCCGCGGGCCCCATGTTGGTGATCTATGCTCTACGTGCTTAGAAGGCTGAGGTCATTTGGAGTTCAGAGAGTGCTGTTAAAAACCTTCTACGAATCTGTGGTGGCATCCATCATTTTTACATTGCTGTATGTTGGAGCAGCAGTTTATTTTCAGCTGAGAGGAACAGGTTAGATAAACTTATCAGGAAGGTCAGCTCTGTTCTAGGATACCCCTTGGATCCAGTGCAGGTGGTGGGAAACAGAAGGACTCTGGCCAAAATAACATATCTGATGGACAGAGTTTCCCACCCCATGTAGGGAAATGTTGCTGAACTGCAGAGCTCCTTCAGTGACAGACTGCTGCATCCTCGATGTAGAAAGGAGCGATTCTGCAGGTCCTTCCTCCCTGCTGCTGCCAGACTATATAACTAAAACAGCTTCCAACAAATATAGAATGTTTACAATATTGTTTGCATTGAAGTTACCTTTTTGTTGTTTATTTTTGGCATTACTCAAAACCTAGCACTGCAATAATTGCACTCAAAAAATATCCCTGGGAAAGGGTTCTCTAAACATGTTTTTGCACGTGTTGTTTTCAGTGCACTGTTTTTGCATACTGTTTGCACATATGTTGTTGTTGTCTCTGCATATTGTTGTCCTTGGATGCTGCTGTTACAACCGAATTTCCCCTAGTGGGACTATTAAAGGTCTATTCTATTCCACAAGAAATAAAATTTACTCCAACTGCTCTAAATTCTGATTAAAAACATAATAAGTCAGTGACAGCTTCAGAAAACCACAGTTTCAGAGAATACATAATAACTTGCCATAAAGTAACCTCAGAGCTTTTGATGAAGAACCCACTAAATTCCAGGAAAGTTCTTAAAGTCTTAAAAATGTGCTTAAATAGAATATATAGTGAATGTTATAAAGTAAACTCTAAATTCTAGGTTTCACTGGTGCTCTGTAACGTAAGCTTTGAAGGTACCTCAAAGTACCTAATAAGTCTTTAGACAGCTCCTTATATACAAGGTAAATTCCCCTAAAGTAATCCCAAATAATTCGAGGAACTGCTTGATAAGTTTCAGACAAGATGTGAATAGGTCTAGCAAATTTTAAGTTCATGAAAATTCTAGTCTTTGTTATGCAGTGTTACCTGAGAATGTATCATTAAAGAGTTGTTTTAAAAAACCCAAGAGAGGCACTTATATGTGCTGTCAGAAAATAAATAAATTAAGGTGTGTTTGCTCAACAATACTTCAAAAAATATTCCAGCAAGCCTCATACTTAAATAGCCTGCAGCTAATTTTCTTAACCTTGATTTTACAGTTTAACCAACTACTGTTATTAGCTGAGACTAGAAGCTTGGACATTAAAATGAATGAGGTGATTTTCAGTGAATCTGTTTTTCTTCTGTAACAAAGAATAAGCTATTTTCCCAGTGGTATAGAAAAAACCATGGCTGAAGTCTCTTTGCCATGCAGCCAGCTGATACTTCATAATACTCTTTTCATTTTTCACTAACAGAATAACAGAAAGCTCCCAACATATGGAAGAAATCTACTGTGGTGCCAGTGACTAAGATTACATTCCCTAAAGCAATACATAACAATCTCCCCATGACTCTGACATCCTTGGTTACAGAACCCTTTGAACATATATAATCTGGTATTTGACACATACTGAATGACATGTTGGAGTTCTAAGAGTTTGTCTCAAGGCTACAGAGCAAAGAGAAGGACTTTAAAGCAGCCATGTAAACTTGCAGCATGGCACCTGGAGGGAACTCAGGAGCTTACACACTTTTTTATTTTATTTCTTAAAATGTGCACTTATTTATACTCAGATGGATGTCACCTAGGCTCAAATCTAACAGTATAATAGACTTCAGCTTTTTGTGATTTACTGATTAATTATGAAACCATTCTCAAAGGATGGGTGGAGCCATGTCCTGAATGCTGTAACTTCAGCCACTCTGATATAAAGGTGATATCATCACAGACAGATACCTGTAATGCCGATTATTCCTGGCCTTTACGCACTGACACTTGGGATACAACAGTTGATGAAATTATTTCTTAGATTTTTTATTAGCAGGTCCTTCAAGAGACAAGGTGGGTAGAGAAAATTGTGTTTAAGATGTTGCGGCTCTAGACAATTTTCCTCAATGACAAAAGTACAATTTAAATGAACGATGCACAATAAGTGGCTTAGTTATTAGCAACATTCATAATGGTTCATATACAGTTATTAATAGTGACGGGCTCCCCCTGGTCAGCAGGGACAAATAACTAAGATTAATGTCAGTCTCAACTGACTTTTAAGGTCAATCTGGAAAGATTTAACTACAAATTAAAGAAAGATGCTTCAAGTTTATGCACTAACTTCAGCAAATCACAATAAAAAAACACAATCATGACAGATCAACTCTTCAGAGTAAACGTTTTGTAAAGGATACCAAACTGATTTACAGGTGAAACTTGAAAAATTTGAATATCGTGCAAAAGTTCCCTTGTTTCATTAATTCAACTTAAAAGGTGAAACTAAAATATGATAAAGACTCATCACCTGCAAAACGAGATATTTCAAGCCTTTATTTGTTATAATTATGATTATGTCTTACAGCTTATGACAACATCCATCCACCCATCCATCCATTTTCTTAACCGCTTAATCCTTAGTGGGTCGCGGGGGGGGGGGCTGGTGCCTATCTCCAGCTGTCAACGGGCGAGAGGCGGGGAACACCCTGCACAGGTCGCCAGTCCATCACAGGGCCACATAGAGACAGACAGGACAAGCAACCATGTACACACTCACACCTAAGGACAATTTTGGAGAGCTCAATTAACCTCATTTATGAAAACATGAAATTCATAATCTCAGAAAATTTGAATATTGTGAAAAGGTTCAATATTATAGGTTTAAAGTATCATGCTCTAATAATCTGATATCAGTAAACACCATTAGGCTGATAGCATCCATGCTATGCCTCACTGAGGCAAGAAGGGATGCAAAAGAGGCCCAAACCAACTACATACTGAGTACTGTAGGATCCCCTATTAATTACTCTTATATATTATCTTAACACAGGTATTAAATTATATGGAGGAAATCTCAGCCCTTCAGTATGTTGAGAAATGAGGAGAGTTGAAAGTCTTTCCAAGTCTGCGCTGCAGCGGGATGTAAGAATCGCCCCGAGCCCGACCGAAGCATGCAGAGGTTACAAGTCTCACAGCCGCCCCCCAAAACGATTCTGAATCCTACCTGATGAGACAGTCTCTTTTTTTATTCAAAACTGCACAAGGATGGTTACATATTCATTGCACAATACAATTCCAGTAACATGAGTCTTAAGCAACTGTGGCCTTGAGATAAGAGTAAGTATCACAGAGAAACAACTCCCTAGTTGTGGCAGAGCATGAGAACATTCTGTGTTCTTCTCTTAACGGTGCAGTCTCAGCATAATCACGCTCTGGTTAAATGGACAAGTTCTGCAAAATAAGAGGAAATATCTTTGCATGCACAGTGCTATCTTAACTAAGCTGAGAATATATGTAACAAGCATCAAAATCTAAGTAAAACATCTCATAAGGCACTTCATAAAGCACAGTGTAATAGAATATATTCAACAGTCCCCCTTTTAATCTATTTTAATAGATTAACTACAAAAATAAGCAATAGTCAAATTTAATCAAGTGAAAAAATAGCCATAACAGAAACATGGGACACATCTGGTCAGGTCCGAAAAACTCCCCGGGATATTTTGTGGAAAGACAGTTCATTTCTTTGACTTTGTGGGGAGAAAAGGATCCTGACACCACCTTTCCCAAGGGTCGGCTGCACTTGGTCCCAGTCTCTCACATGGTCGTATGTTCAGGCAAACATGGTATTCTGCATAACCTGTAACAGAAACTGAGTTAGTGCAGCCAGCACTGTCATAACGTAAAATGTGTTATTATACCTAACAGTCAACATATTATGAAGCAAATAAATCAAAATAGCCAGAGAACAAGCAAAAAGTGGTTACTATATGTTTGCATTATACTAAAAAATTTTAAACAAAGGAGAGAGGATGTACATCAATTTCTTCATCATCAGATTCAAGATCTGAGGGATCTTGAGAAGAATTTATCCTACCGTCTGCAGCCAACAGAGGCATCTGAACTGCCATGTCACCTCTTTCTTTTGTGAGGGCCGTTTCAATGAGTCTCTGCATTAAAGCCCTAAGGCAGGGAATGCAGCAGCACCCACAGGTAACCAAGACAGCTGCAAATACTGAAATAGACACTAGCAGAGATGCTACCAAATTTTTATATCTGCATAACATGTTCAACCAAGAGTCCCCCATTTCTGTATCTACCCCTGAATGTTCCTTCATGGAGTGAGTGAGGGCAGTAAGACCAGTAAGTGCTTTAGTTAAAGATCCATCAGGGGCTGTGTTATTTGGAATGAAGGTGCAGCATTGTTCCCCGAATATGTGACACACTCCCCCTTGCGCTGCTAATAAAAGGTCAACTGCAATTCTATTTCGGAATGCCATCAATGAGGTTGCAGACAATTGGGTATGTACAGCTGAAAACCCATCCCTTGTGTAGTTTGCCAATAGTTGAACATTATAATGAACATAATTAATCAGATCAGTATGCACATTGATCTCTATGGGCCACAGAAGAGATGCCCATCCTGATTTAATTTGATCACGCAATTTGTATTCATCTGGTACACCCCTAGGTACTTCTATTGCGTCTATGTAGGTGGGATTGGGCACTGCACTCGGTACTACTGATCTTTTAGACCTAGTAAGTGTAAAGGTGTCTTGCCATTCAGTTGTGACATACTTAACCGGAGTTACTACCACAGGGAGTAGTAAAGTTATTAATGCGCAACGTCCTCCTGCATTTTTGGGAAAGCAATCATAGAGTCTATTTCCTGAACACCACCACCATAAATCAGCACGCGCAGTTGGTCTAAAATTTGGTCTCACTTCTGTACTGGATTCACACCATTCCTCAGACACATTACCCAACTGATGGGTTTTTCCAGTTAATACAATACAGGTAAAGTTATTAGGTGCTACTTCTGAGGAGAAGAATGGTGGTTTGCTGGTTATGTCACGAGGGGTTTTAGGAAAGTAAGACTCCAAAATTTTGCATTCTGAGGATTTTGCGTTATTCATTAAGTGTAGCATACAGGTGCTATTTACTGGTGCTGGTACTACTTTTAGAACTGGTCTAGCACCCATACAAACCACACAGTCAGACTGTACATTTTTTGCAGCTTGTTCTGCCATTAATAGCCAATTGTTTGTGTTTCCTGAAACACCAGTTAACATTTGGAAAATCTCATCCTGGGTTAATTTCTCAGGCTTGGTCATTTTAATCTTACCTAATCTACCTCCATTTTGGTGTGTAACTGGCTGTCCATTAAACTGCTCGCTATCATCTGACACTGCTGAGGCAGGTTGAGGGGATGGTGAGGGACAGATTTCCAACTGCCAGTAAAGGCCTGTTCGGTCAGTCCAAGGGGCCAGAACAAACTGTTGGCAGGAGGTCAGAAGGAATGATTTTACTGTGATTATAAGGCCAGTACCTGCTAAAGTTTTTGCCATTGTTAATTTCTTTTGAGTCCTCCAAGTTTTTGCTGCCCCCTTGGAGTATACACTCCAATCTGGACCTGTCTCATCAATCAAATTATTCCATTTCCATTGATACCAATTACCTAATGTGATATACCATGCTGCTGAGGAAAGTGTAACAGCCCGATTTTTATGCCCTTTCAATTTTTGTGAGTAATGGCCTGGTGGTTGTGGGAAACTAGCAAAGTCTACTTGTATCACATAGCTATCATTTTTGGGTATACAAAACGTTATCATCCGAGTTGTAGAGGGATTACATGATTGAGGCGAGGAAGATCGTTTTTTCCTAACCAATGAGCTATTTGGTGGAGTTTGAGTGGGCTGAGGGGTGGGCAGGCTTGAGTTTTTGGAAAGATTTGGCGGGCCTTCACAGATTAGTAGGATGGCAACTGGGATTAGGGCTAGCAGTACACATGCTAGAATGTACATTAGTCTCTGCTTGCATGTTAATGGAGTAACAAATGGCCAGGACATTCTGTGGCCGTTGCAATTAACCTAGATACTTAAACTGATGATATTCAGGTGTGTATTATTCAATACAATGTATTTCTTTAAAACAGTTAATGACTTATCTAGTTTCCTTGAATCAGATCCTTCTGGACTTCAGCCAATGATCGTGAGGGTTCCTCTGCTTCTGCACATTGGGACCAGTGGTACCAAGTGTCCCCCTTTCCAGCCAATCTGACTGCGTGTGATGTTCTTTCAGTGATTCGGTATGGTCCCGTCCACCTTGGTTCTGACCACTTTCTTTTGATGACCTTTAGGTACACATAGTCCACGGAGGGAAGAATGGACGTTGGTTCTCCAGACTCCGTTGGATCACCTTTCTGTTGAGAAAAATGTAAGACAAGGCTATGCAGAAGGTTATAATATGTCTTGGGCTCTAGAGGCTCATAATCAGTTAGAGGTAATTTTGTGTGGGGGCCTGGCATGGGGCGTCCCGTGTGCAGTTCAAATGGAGTGTGAGATGTATTTTTGTTTACTGAAGATCTGATAGACATCAAAGCTAGCGGCAGAGCATCCACCCATGTCAATTTAGTCTGTGCACAGATTTTAGCCCATTTGGTTTTTAATGACTGGTTCATTCTTTCTACTTTGCCCTGTGACTGTGGATGATATACAGTCCCAAACTTATGTTTCAACCCCAGTACTTCCTCCACTTTTTGTAGATCCTGATTCTTGAAATGGGTGCCATTATCTGACCTTACTTTTTCGGGGAAGCCATGCTGTGGGGTATAATGATTAACAAGACACTTGACTACAGTTTTGCTATCTTCCTTCATAGTAGGCCATGATTCTGGCCAACCTGAATAAGCATCCACAAACACCAACAGGTATCTGTACCTACCCACTCTTTCCCCCATGTCTGTATAGTCAATGATTATTTCTTTTCCTGGGCAAGTGGGAATTGGAAAAGTTCCATGCATGGGCCTGAGCGTTGGCTTTACCCCATACTGATTGCATTCCTGACACGTTTTGGTGTAATACTTAGCCATATCTTGTAAGTTGGGGTGCCACCAATTGGCAAGGTTTCTCATCATTTGTGCTGCTCCCACGTGTCCTATCCCATGTGCTTCTTCCAATGCAGTTTGTCTTACTCCCGGTGGTAATATTGGTCTTCCATCTGGACCCCTCCAGCAGTCTGTGTTTGTTGCTCCTCTAGCCACCCACAAAGTCTTTTCCTGAGGCGAGGCTTTATCTTGGAGGCTTGTGAGTACTTCCATGGACATTTCCTCTGGTGTCTTGTTTGTTAGTTGTTCTGAGCAGACTAGCATGTGTTTGGCTCGGTATCCTGCTGTTAGTTTTGCCACTTCATCTGCCTGTTGGTTCCCTTTAGACACTAAGTCCAAACCTGTGCTGTGGCCTTTACATTTTATGACAGCCACCTTCTCAGGTAGCAGCAGTGCTTCTGCCAGTTCTTTCATTTCTGCTTCATGCTTGATGGGCTTGTTTGATGTAGTGAGGAAACCAGCTCTAAGCCACTGTTTTAGTTCCACATGCACTGCTCCTACAGCGTATGCTGAATCACTGTAGATGTTAACTTTTTTTTCTTCAGCTAATTTTAAGGCTTCAATGACTGCTGTGAGTTCTGCTCTCTGTGCTGACTGGGATCCTGTTAGGGGTTCTGCTTTTACCGTTTCCCATCTGCTTCCTTTTTGCCGCACTATAGCCCAGGCAGCTTTCAACTCACCTGTTGTGGCCCTGTGGCAGCATCCATCTGTGAACCAGTCCTCTTCTGCCTCAGGTAGTGGTGTTGCTGATAGATCTGGTCTGATTTTTTCTTCTGTCACCACGCGCCTTTCACATTGATGTGGTTCCCCTGAGCCCATGTGGTCAGCCATGTTGATGCCTTCATGTGTGTATGTGATGTGTGGTGCTTCTAGAATGGCATTCAGTCTTCTTTGTCTCAGGGGAGTCATGGTGAAAAGGTGTGACTGCACATATGCCACCACACCATGAGAGGTTAAAACTGTCAGTGGGTGGTTCATTACAATGTGAGCCGTTTTTTGGATAATTTTTGCCAATCCAGCTGCGTATTGAGTGCAAGGTGGATGTTTCATTTCTGTACTATCTAGCATCACACTACTGTATGTTAATACCTGTCTTACTCCCCCTTTTTTCTGGAACAGGACACCATTCATGTGTGTCCCAGTTCCAGAAACATCCAAATGAAAAGGTCATTTGTAGTCAGGAACTGCCAATTCTGATGCTGTTAAAAGCTCCTGTTTGAGCCTGATGAATGCTCGTTCTGCCTGCTCAGTCCAATTAAGAGTAGCAGTTAAGTTTCTCATCCCATGTTCCTTCACCATTGCTCGGAGGGGAGTTGTCAGACCCACATATTCAGGTACATATGTGCGGCTGTATCCGGTAAGGCCAAGAAATGACAGCATTTGTCTCACAGTGGTTGGCTTTGGGTGATGCAAGATGGAGTTCTTGTGGCTTGGTGACAGGGTCACACCGGATTGGGAAATAACCCGTCCCAGGAAGGAAACCTGTTTTCTTACCAGTTACAATTTTTCCTTGCTGGCTTTGAAGCCCAATGATGCCAAATGTTGCAACAAGATTTTTGTCCCTTCCAAGCACATCTCCGCAGTTGGTGCTGAAAGTAAAAGATCGTCAACATATTGCACCAACATGCAGTCTTCTGGTATGGGACAGTGTTCCAACAGTGCTTTAAGTACTTGATTAAACAGTCCAGGTGACAGTGCAAAGCCTTGTGGCAGCCGCGTCTAGCGCCATCTTTTTCCTCTAAAAGAGAAGGAAAAAATATCCCTCAGGGAATCAGCAAGTGGGATGCAGAAAAATGCATTTGCCAAGTCCACACATGTGAACCAAGAATGATTCGGTGGCAATGAGGTCAGGGCCACATATGGATTGGGCACTGGCAGGGGAGAAGTGCCCAAAAGTGCATTAATTTTGCGAAGGTCATGTACCATCCTGTATTTACCTGTCCCTTTCTTCTCTACAGGTAGTATTGGAGTATTCCAATTGGAGTTTGAGGGTTCCAACACTCCAGCTTGTATCAAACCAGAAACGGTTTCAGCTATTCCCTCAGTGGCTTCAAACTTATGTGGATACTGTGGGATCCATATTGGTGTGTTATTTTGCAAGTCAAAACTGATAGGTTTAACTGACACCAGTCCCACATCAGTGGGTCCTTGGGACCAGAGGGAAGCAGGCAAAGAGTCAACCAGTTGTGCTGCAGATGGATGGTCTGTCCTTTCTCTACCGTGTGTTCTGGGAATAAGCAGATGTTCAAGCACTGAGTCATCTTCTGATTGATTCACAATTTTGTAGGTTGCAGTGCTGGGTGAGTACTGTACTTGTGGGATTTGGGTATCACACCAATCAGTACACTGTTGGGAGCGTTTTACCATGCCACCCAACTCCTTAGCCTGATGAGCCGGATGAAGCGCCAGCGAGACATGTGGCACTGCTTCCTCACCCATCATATACCACTGCAGCTGGTCAGGGGTTAGTTCTACAGTGGCAGCCACACCCTCAGGGGCAACATAAATGTCTGAACTTTCGAGATGCCAAGAATGTCCTTCACATTTTTCCATGAAGTTTTGCTGATACCAGAATGTATCCTGTCTGTCATAGAAGAGGGTCATGTGGGGAGGATCAGGAGGAGGTACATAGGGGTGGATTTGGTTGATCCAGGGTCTCCATTTATTGAATGCGGATAGTATCCCAGATGGCGCAGGTTTTTCTGATTCCAGGAGTGCCCAATAGATATCAGCAGTATGTGATTGACTAGGCAATGGTTGTGCGAAGTATACTCCCAGAGATGTATTGTTCAGTCCACATTTTAAAGAAGTTCCCGTAGGCAGAGTCACTGTTAGTCCAGTTGCTGAACATAGTATGGTAGCTCCCAGTTTAATAAGCAAGTCTCTTCCCAGTAGATTTACTGGAACAGAAGGCGAGCATACAAAGGAATGAGTCAAAGTTTGTAGTCCCACAGTGGTGGACAAAGGGGTGGTGTATGGCAGAACTTGTGCTTCCCCCGTGAAGCCCACCACAGTGGTGGTTCTGGTAGACATCTTGGTGAGTCTCACATGTTGGGACTGGATGGTTGACATTGTTGCCCCAGTATCCACCAAAAAGTTACATGTGTTTCCATCCACTTTTATGGACAGCATGGGGTCTGCCGTGTTTTCCATACTGTCCTGGGCTCCTGTGGGGGTGTCCTATTGGGGAGCTCCCTGATGGGGGTCCCATCCCAACATCTGCTGTGTAGCGTGGGGCAGGGGTGGTGCTTGCATCACCTGACCTCCTTGTCCTCCAGAAGGTGGTGGGTATCTGTTTTGTGGGCAGTTTCTTGACCAGTGCCCTGGTTGACCGCAGGTATTGCATCCATCATTCCCAGATTTCCTTCCTCTTCCTGCACCACCTCGTCTCCTTCCTCTGAAACCTCCTGAATTGCCCCTGAAATTCCCTGCTGGATCATATTGTCTAGGACCATAGGGTGGGTATTGCTGAGGAACCTGGTTCCATGGAGGGACAGGATACAGAGTGGGAGCAGCCTGGTATGATGTTTGAGTGGGCGGAGCTGCCTGAGGCTGAGGCTGTCCAACTGCAGCCACCAGTTGTTTTTTTGGTTTTTCCCCTTTTCCTCCTAGTTCATTTTTTGCTTTTTGTAGCTGCACCTTTAAGAGCTGCAGCTGTAAGTCCTTAACATCCTCGTTCTTGTCATCAGTTTTAGCCTGAGCTTTAGTTAGGTTAAATATTAAATGTTTCTTCCAAGTGGCAAAGTCACAATCTTGGAGTTCAGGATTGTCATCCATTTTCAGCACAACTGACTCTGGTATTCCCCTCAGAACTGCTTTTCTAAACCACATACCTGGAACAGCACCTGGTCTACCAGGGTGTTGTCCGTTTTGTGAAACCCAATCATCTATGGCCTTCTCCAAGTATACTGCTGGATTGGTGCTTGGATCCCACTTAAATTGTTGGATACCCCCAGTGTTTTTTAGTGGGAATGCTGCTCTTAAAGCAGGTCCCACTCGCATCATTACCATGTGAATTGGTAAGTTATTTGGCTCTGTTGTGGTTCCTGCATCTTCTTCTATGGCCAGTACTTTAGAGCGGGAAGTGCATGCTGTCAGTATAGCTCTCAGATCACCCAAAGCCAAATCCTGGCCTGTTGTGCCTTTTTCCAGAGCAGCTAACCATGAGTATGCTCCGTCATGAATGTCTGGGAGTTGTGCCACCAGTGACTGAATGTCACCCAATCCAAAAGGTTGATAAACTGGCGGCTGACCAGGTTTCTTCTGAAGGAGAGGCAGCTGGTGGTGAGCTTCAGTTTCTTCTTCTTGTGCTTCTGCTTCCTGTTTGCTTCTTTCCAATGCCTCTCTTGTTTCCTCCCTTTCTCGCTCTTTTTGTGCTAGCAGGTCTTTATCTCTTCTGTTCAGGCAATCTAATTCTTTGTCATAGGATGGAGTTCGGCGCATCCTACCGTCTCTCCGTGCCCATTCCTTTTCCTTCTGTCGTTGCTTCTGTTTTTCTCGAGTTCTCACTGCTTCCTCCGTTGCCTTTTCAAGTAACATACCTGATAACTCAGCAGCTGCTTCCTTTAGTAGTTCCTGAAATGGATTGATCTTACCGGTTTCTTTTTCTTGGTTTGTATCTATCATTTTTCCTGTTGCAACAATTGTAAGTGCCGTTGTTTCTTCTCCTATGTCCTCTTCCTGTTCTGGTTGTGAATTGGAATCCATTGCCTCTGCTGATGAGGGGTGTGGCTCTTTTTTGTGTTTTTGGGTTGTTGTCGGGTCAGTTAGTCCTTGGAATCGAGCAGAACTGTAAGCAAAGGCTTCTGCGTGGTTCCTTTCACTTCCTCCCTTCTGAGATGTGTGAACCTTTTTTCCAGACTTCTTTCGTGTTCCTGTATCAGATACTGGTGGTGCGTTTGGAGCCTGAGTCCAGTTCAGCACACCTTTTGATATGGCAAGGCTGGGATAAATTCCGGTACTTGCGGTGGGGCCTTGTGGGGCGTATGGCGGAGGCTTTGACTTCCTCATATGTTTCTGAGCTTGATCCCACCATGCAATCCACTGATTATATTTTATTTTTCTACCGCTCGGTCTTTCTTTTTCCTTTCTGTGCTTACCTTTGTTGAGGAAACCTGCTTTATTTTCCCGATCAGCTGCTTCTTCTTCCTTTATTTTTGCTTCCAATGCAAGATTATGCCAGATTATTGCCCAATTACCCGGGCTGTTAACATCTTTTCCTTTTTCCTTCATCAACTTGTCTGTAGTCTTTCTCAACAGCTCCTTCTGCTTTTTTGCATCCTGTGGTTGGCAGGTAATACCTACCACTGTTTCCACACAAGCCAGCTGTTCACCCAATGTATTAGCCACAGCTCCTTGTCCCCATCCCTCATCCATCATTTCTTGGTCAAACTCACCTTCCATTCTCACCCTTTATAACTATACTTACTCTGTTATCTCTATTATTCACTTTAACACCACATTCATCAAATATAACACAATCAAATTCAAACACAGCAAAGCACAGCATAAAACAGAGCCTTCTGAACCTGCTAACCACACCCTAGTGATGTCAGTTAGCCAAGTCCACGGACTCCAACCGTATTTCAAAACTCTTTTTCTGGTATTTTAGCAGCCTATTCCTAATAAAATATACTGCAGGGCCTCCAACCCAGTTCAAAGTTCTGGTATTTTAGCAGCCTATTCCTAATAAAATATACTGCAGGGCCTCCAACCCAGTTCAATGTTCTGGTATTTTAGCAGCCTATTCCTAATAAAATATACTGCAGGGCCTCCAACCCGGTTCAAAGTTCTGGTATTTTAGCAGCCTATTCCTAATAAAATATACTGCAGGGCCTCCATCCGGGTCAAAGTTCTGGTATTTTAGCAGCTATTCATAATAAAATAACTGAGGGCCTCCCAACACGGTTCAAGTCTGGTATTTTTAGCAGCCTATGCCTAATAAAATATACTGCCTGCAGGGCCTCCAACCCGGTTCAAAGTTCTGGTATTTTAGCAGCCTATTCCTAATAAAATATACTGCAGGGCCTCCAACCCGGTTCAAAGTTCTGGTATTTTAGCAGCCTATTCCTAATAAAATATACTGCAGGGCCTCCACCCCGGTTCAAAGTTCTGGTATTTTAGCAGCCTATTCCTAATAAAATATACTGCAGGGCCTCCAACCCGGTTCAAAGTTCTGGTATTTTAGCAGCCTATTCCTAATAAAAATATTCTGCAAGGGCCTTCCAACCCGGTTCAAAGTTCTGGTATTTTAGCAGCCTATTCCTAATAACATATACTGCAGGGCCTCCAACCCGGTTCAAAGTTCTGGTATTTTAGCAGCCTATTCCTAATAAAATATACTGCAGGGCCTCCAACCCGGTTCAAAGTTCTGGTATTTTAGCAGCCTATTCCTAATAAAATATACTGCAGGGCCTCCAACCCGGTTCAAAGTTTCTGGTATTTTAGCAGCCTAGTCCTAATAAAATATACTGCAGGGCCTCCAACCCAGTTCAAAGTTCTGGTATTTTAGCAGCCTATTCCTAATAAAATATACTGCAGGGCCTCCAACCCGGTTCAAAGAACCCAATACTTGTTACACTCGTCAGTGTAATCTTAATTGGTTCACACTTTTTAGGAATTTAGCAATTCATTCATATAAAATAATCACAGGGACTCCAACCCTAACCACACAATTTTTCTCTCCTTTCTCCACACACTATTACTTGCTGGTGTATTTTAGCCTCTTAATTACTAGGTGTTTGGACAATAGGAAATAATTAAATCAAGCAGAAAACTGCTTACCTTTTAGTTGGCGCCACCTTTTGTCCAAACCCCGTTCATTCAGAGATGTCCTGATGGTCCTCCGTTCCTCTGATCCTATTAATCTAGGACTCAGGATCCTGTTCGTGACGCCAATTTGTAGGATCCCCTATTAATTACTCTTATATATTATCTTAACACAGGTATTAAATTATATGGAGGAAATCTCAGCCCTTCAGTATGTTGAGAAATGAGGAGAGTTGAAAGTCTTTCCAAGTCTGCGCTGCAGCGGAGAATCGCCCGAAGCTGCAGAGAGTACAAGTCTCACAGCCGCCCAAAACGATTCTGATACTCCTTGCTGAGACAGCTCTTTTTTATTCAAAACTGCACAAGGATAGTTACATATTCATTGCACAATACAATTCTAACATGAGTCATAAGCAACTGTGGCCTTGAGATAAGAGAAAGTATCACAGAGAAACAACTCCCTAGTTGTGGCAGAGCATGAGAACATTCTGTGTTCTTCTCTTAACGGTGCAGTCTCAGCATAATCACGCTCTGGTTTAATGGACAAGTTCTGCAAAATAAGAGGAAATATCTTTGCATGCACAGTGTTATCTTAACTAAGCTGAGAATATATGTAACAAGCATCAAAATCTAAGTAAAACATCTCATAAGGCACTTCATAAAGCACAGTGTAATAGAATATATTCAACAGTACGTATGCTTGATTAGACTGTTCAAAGTTCCAAAATTTCACCATTTAAAGTCCCTGTTATATTGATTTCATGTAATATTCTGATTTTATAAGATTTTGAATTTGGGATTTCCATACTCTCTAAGCCATAATCATCAAAATTATAACCAATCCTGGCGTGATATATCTCAATTCGCTTGTAATGAGTCTACATCATATATAATTTCATCTTTTACATTGAATAACAAAAATCTATTAACTTTTGCACAATGTTCACATTTCTCAAGTTTAACCTGTGCATTAATCCTGCTTTATCTAACGAAATACAGACAAAAATGTATTTTGGAGTTTAATAACTCCATATCAGCTGATACCAACTGTTCTCTTTCTCTCCTTAACTGAAGACCTTGCATAATCCTCCCAGCTGCAGCTGCCGGCCTCGTGTCTTCTCTCTGAATCTGATCTTTCTATTAACAAGGGCAATAATGATTTCTCTGAAATATGTGGACAGCAATGATGAGCACAAAATCTACACAGAAATGAAAGAGGACTGGGTAAACTCCAAGCATTAACTAGCAAGATATGTAAATTTACTAACACTAGTAATTCTGTTAACTATAAACTCTGTTAACTATCTTAAAACGATATAGTTGCATGTTTTAACCTACTATCATTCAGATAAGATTACCTTCATCCATCAGCAAAACTCAAAATTGCAGCTTGTTTGGAAAAATCTCTGTAGAGTTTGTAGCATTTTGCTACACCTGGCTAGTTTGCTTAACAAGCTGCTTTGCAGCACCTGTCTGTTATCCAGATGCCTGTTTTAGCGTGTGTGCTCTTAAAGGAGACATATTCTGAAAAAAAAATCACTTTTCCTGGGATTTGGAGTGTTATTGTGTGTCTCTGGTACATATACTTGCATACAAATCTGGAAAAAACCATCCATGCTGTTTTGACTGAGATAGGGGTTTCTTAATTGATCCTGCATTCAGTCTCTGATTGAGCTGTTCAAAATCTGTCTGGCTTTCTACGTCACAAGTCGGAATATTGGAATATCCACACCTCCTCAGAGCGCTGTCTCCACCCACCAGGTACAGCAGTAAACAAAAGTTACCATTCAGATTAGGAAACACCATGTTGAAGCTCCACACAAAATGCTCTGTTTTTGGCTGGTCAGAAGAGCTCAAAACATTTAATCAGGTCCCAATCGAAGAGGACAGAAGAGCGTCATGGGTTGAATTAATTTTTTTATGGTAAGATGCTGGCAGTAAGGGCGGGGAAGACAGGAGATCTGCCGCTGAACTGAGCTGCTGAAAACCGGAAAGAATACAGAAGCATATGTTGGCTTTATTTTTTGATGGTAATATGTTGAGGACCTGCCGTCGCAACTCTACTCAAACTCCAGGCGGAAGACGATCTGAGCTACTCCAACCCAGGAAAAGACAGAGGATATGGAGCCACACGGAGCTCAAAGAGCGCTGTCATCGCGGGGCTAGAGAGCTGAAGTCAGCAAGATCGAGCTGGAAGGCTTTAGAGTTGGCGTCTCAGGGAGATATCGGAGTGCCAGGTAAGCAGTTAAATATATTATTTTAACTTTAAGTCATTTCTTTAATAACCATTCAGAAATATCTTGCTGAATTCTCTGAGTATCGGGTTCTCAGGAGACTCCCTTCCTATGGGAGCAGATTCTGGTTCAAACATGTATGACTGAACTACTTTATTTGTATATATTTTTTTGTTTGCAGTTTCACCCATGGATCGGGGGGTCAAGGCTTTTTTTGAGAGGGTTTTGAGACCCCCTAAAACCCTCCCTGGTGCTGCTGTATTGTTCAAGTAAGAAAAGATAGATATTAAATTGATATTATTAAAATGGTTAAAGTTATTGGCAAATTCTGTCACTTTAAGGACTAAAAATGAAAAAAATAAATAAAAACAATTGCAAAATAGTCAATTTTAGTCAGAATAAACACTTTAAGTACTTGTTTTTTTTCGGGGTTTTTTCAATAAGATACCAGTACCTACAGTAGGAGGATATGGACAAATATATCTTAAAAATAAAGTAAAAAGTACATTGAATGACAATTTGTGATGTTTACTGTATATTCTCTTGACCAAAGAATACAACAAGATCAACAGACAGAAAATTACATAAGAAAACCAAAGCTCGTGGTCTCATTTAGTGTGTCTCTTTGTCTCGGGTATTTGTTCTTTATTCAGCGAATTTACTCACAGTGGGTAGAGTATCCAGAAATTTCACTTGAGAATGAGTAGTTACTTATATACTTTATAATATTATTATTCAAGTAAAAGTAAAACGTATGGCATAGCAAAACTGCCCTGAAAAGCACTTTTTCCTCTGAAAAGTTACTCAAGTAAATGTAACCAAGTAAATAAAATAACGAGTTACTACCCACTGCTGTGAAAGAGTATAGTCTTAAAAAGAAGATTACAAGGTAGTTGTCCTATGTTGCATATCACTGTTGGGTTCGGAGATGAGGAAACGACTGAAGATGACTAACAGATTCAAATATCCATGTAAGATTCATCCCCATCTTTCATGCATCAAATGTTTCAGCAGTACAAATGTTTCAGATCCTCAAACTAATTTTAACATCAGACAAAGATAACCGAGAAAAAATATAAAAAAGCACATTTGAAATTATGCTTTAAAGTATGAAAAAAAATCTAATCAACCAAGCATTATGTGAAAAAGCAAATACCTGTTGTTAAATCATAAATTAGTCATTATTAATCACATTTTTGGAAAGCTGTACTGTATGAGGGATTGCTGTGGTTGGAGTCTGCATGTACAGGGCCAACCTCACATAAATGACTCAATGCAACCTGCTGGGATTCGTATGTTAAAAACTTTATAAATGAACTGAAAAGAAAATTAAGAATAATGCAGTTTCAGTGTGTTTTTAATATTTTTTGCTGTGGTATTGGGACTGTTTGCAGGATTCAGATTGTCAGTTTTTATTTTATTTATTCTTGATTATATCATTTGTGGATCACTTGATGGCTGATTGAGAATGTACCTCATTGTTAAAAGAAATGTTGCTAATTTTTAGAAGAAACGCTAAAATATTAAACAAAAATTTTGTAAAGATCTGTTCTAAAAAAAATCAAGTTTAGGATTGCAGTTCGCTATTCACTATTGCAAATAGGCCTTTGTTGCATATTCCAATTAAATGCTTCATTGAAAAGTTCTTAAATACTGTATGTCCAATGACCATTAGACACAGTCTAGCTTGGTGACTGCTGGATGAAGTTATTTTTTGTTTCTAGTCATGGGACTGAGGAAATTCTTTCATCTCATTTCAACGTGGACAAAGACATCCAGACTCTTTATCTGTTCTGCATCTGCAATGACCCCCCCTCCAGGGTAATTATTCTTCAGACACACACAAGAGGGCCAAAGTATATTTTAGTCAGGAAAGAATTTCAGAGGTAAAACAATCTTAACAGTGTACAGGTTTACAGAAATACATTCAAAATCTAAGTCATTACTTTTATCTGGTATCATTTATGCTGTTGTTCCATAGTTATTTTTGTTTGTTTTTGAAGCTTTCAACAAGACTTAGCTAGTCCACTGCAGACGACTTGTCTCGTTTTAATTAATTTTAATATATTGTCCTAATGACATGATAACTGCTACTAGGAAACAATCAGATTAAACAGTAGCAGGTAAGAGCTCATGATGGTGTTAAGGTCAGCACCTTTCAACCTTCCATTACCTTACAACTGAAATTACACAACATGTTTAGACTGTTTGGAACTTTTAAATAAGTATATAAGTGAAAACAAGTTTGTTGGTTTAAGTGGAGATCTTCAGCAAGTAAAGGGCCTCTCAAAGCTGAAGACAACTTAGGAATGTAGATGTAAGAAAGGCCTTTCTAAGTTCTCTATTGTTTCTTGAGGAAAGCAAGCTGTCTGTGATTATGAAGATTCCCTTGGTCTCTGAATTGAATAAAATGAGTTTTATTCTGGATTTGATAATGTGTGAATGTGATTCGCTGTGTCTGGAGTAAATGTCTGTGTCCTCCGCTAGTAATGAAAAATCAGGTTCTCTCAGTTTTTCAGAAAGTTAATCCTCAAAAAGCTTGTGTGCTCCCTGGGCTTCAGCAAGCAGAATAAGCTTTTTTCTTCAGGCCGTGAAAATGGCAGTCACTGTACCAGCTCAAAAAGCTCCCATAAAATCAACAATTCACTATGTATTTTACTGCAGCTGTATAGTTCTTAAAAACAATTTACTCTCTTCAATGTTTTACTCTTTTTACATATTTTATACATCAGTCATCAACAACAAAACTATGTTTTTTTCACAAAAAATGTAAAAAAACCCAACAAGAAACAACAACCATTTAATGTCAATGTCAGAACAATTATACATACACGCTCACCTGAAGATTATTAGGAAACCATACTAATATGGTGTTTGACCCCCTTTCGCCTTCAGAACTGCCTTAATTCTACGTCGCATTGATTCAACAAGTTGCTGCAAGCATTCTTTAGAAATGTTGGCCCATAATAATAAGATAGTATCTTGCAGTTGATGGAGATTTGTGGGCACGAAGCTCCCGTTCCACCACATCCCAAAGATGCTTTATCGGGTTGAGATCTGGTGACTGTGGGGGCCGTTGTAGTACAGTGAACTCATTGTCATGTTCAAGAAACCAATTTTAAATGATTCGCGCTTTATGACATGGTGCATTATCCTGTTGGAAGTAGCCATCAGAGGATGGGTACATGGTGGTCATGAAGGGATGGACATGGTCAGAAACAATGTTCAGGAGCCCGTGGCATTTAAACTATGCCCAATTGGCACTAAGGGGCCTAAAGTGTGCAAAGAAAACATCCCCCACACCATTACACAACCACCACCACCAGCCTGCACAGTGGTAACAAGGAATGATGGATCTATGTTCTCATTCTGTTTACGCCAAATTCTGACTCTACCATTTGAATGTCTCAACAGAAATTGAGACTCATCAGACCAGGCAACATCTTTCCAATCTTCAACTGTCCAAGTTTGGTGAGCTTGTTTGTGCAAATTGTAGCCTCTTTTTCCTATTTTTAGTGGAGATGAGTGGTACCCGGTGGGGTCTTCTGCTGTTGTAGCCCATCCGCCTCAAGGTTGTGCGTGTTGTGTTGGCCAATCAAGTGTGCATTGTGTAGGAAGGATGACTGTTTGAGAGAATGGCATCTTTTGAGACGGACTGAAAAAAAGTCGGAGAGGAGATGATTTAGTAGGTATGAAAGTGAAAAAAGAAGAAAGGAATCACATATGGCAGATTGTTGATGGTGACCTGAGAATGATGAAGGCACTACAATGAGGCTTGTACTGAATGCTGAAATTTGACTAAACAAGAAAAGAGTTATAGAAGCTGGAAACCTGTTTTGAAGTTTGGATGTGGCAAGACTTACGAAACATCTTCCAGGTGGTGTGTGTTCTTACTCCAGGACAAAAACTGAGAGAAACAAGCAGAAAACACAAGGGAAGGCGGTTGTGAGTGTGCTAAACTTGGAATAAGTTTCGCATCAGTCATCACTATGATTTTTTTTTTCAACCATTAAATTATAAAGTATTGAAAGCTGCTATACAAATTTACTAACTTAAAAGTGATAACAAATTGTTATTTTCCTGGCTGGTGCTAGAAAGATTTTCTGGAATAGAAATATAAAGATCTTACTTGAGTTTAGGGTAAGCTAATCGAAAACCATTAAGAAAAGGGGAGATTGAACTGCTTGAAGTTAAAAAACAAAAACAGCTCTCTCTGCAGTAATAGATACACAGAAAAAAAAGTGAACATATATATTAATTCTCAATTAGTAAGTGGGTCATAATGGTGATGACACAAGTGTATTATTAGTTGCAAGCGAAATTAGACCTTGAAAGAAATCCATCTTGATATTAAAGTAAACTCTAAGGACAGTGTTGAGACTTTTTGAACTTAGTTCTAATTCTTGGAGATATTTTCATCTTAACAAAACTGCCCTTTTATTTCTGCAAACCTGTGTCCCTTCTTATAGGGATCTGTGTATTCATAAACAGACAATATCTGAATGCATGATTTAGTCATAGCTATACGCAAAAGCATTTATAAATAAGAGGTGAATTCACCTCTAGTGTATAAAAATTTTATAAACATCTTTTTTACAATACCACTTTAATAAGTGAATTGCTAAATCCACTCATTAAAATCACTCCCACAAAAGTTGGAATTTTGTGAATGCAGCATGACAAATTGCAAAAACATGAATGGGGTATGAATACTTTTTAACGGCGCTGTAAGCTATGTTGGATATTTACATATATAACACATCAGGGGCAAGGCTATGGGTAGGCCTGGGGGGGCTAGGCCCACCCACTTTGGACAAGGGCCCACCAGAATAAATCACTTTCTCAAAAGAAAAAAGAAAGAAAAATAGGAAAAAATAAAAGCTTTTGGCCTGAGGGCGCAGAACTTTGGAACTCCACATAGTCACTTTCACTTTTTTTATGCACTGAACTATACTTTATTGGAGTAGTCTGGATTGTTTATATGGGGGTCATTATTTTCAATAGAAGTGCTTGTTTCAACGCTACAATCTTAGACACAGTTACACAAAGGAATCTTACAGCTAGCCTTAGCGAGAGAGTTTGCAAGGGATGCTAAGTCTTTGCAAATATGGAAATCCTTGCAGTTATTTTTGAGGGATGTCACTTAAAGTCATCATAAAATAAAAGAATACAATTTGAGGGGACATTTCCATTTCCATTTAACTGCAGCCTCAGTGGTAATGTTGAGTTCACACAGCACACTTTGTGAGCGTCCAAAAACACTCACAAAGCAACTAGTTTTGATGCTATAAATTTTTATGCTGAAGCTTGCAAAGTGCATGGGTGGGCTTTTCTCTGCTGGATGTTTTAAACAGTGGCGGATCTTGGCTGACCAGACAACGTTTGACGTCGGGCTACGTCACCAGAGTGAGACGCTTAGATTGGTTAACGTGCCGCAATCTTGCCGCTCAGGGTATCAAATAATCATTTAAAACATTGAATATCTGACAGTAGCCATATTGTTATGTTCACACTTTGTAGTGTAATTGTAATCTACTTTGTTCTTTGTTTTAAGCTGTTTTGCTATCGGTTCTTTTTTAAAGCAACAGTAGAACTTACAAATAAACGTATTTTCAGTAATATTTATATGGCCCACCGTTTTTTGTTGGCCCACCTGAAAAGCAGTTTCTGGCTACACCAATGAAACACGTGAGTAACATGTCAAATAGAAAGTAAAATGAGGAACATTTTTAGACTTTTTAACTGAAGCAGCAGGTACACGACATTCATTGGGTAAACACATATTTATGAAGGTACATTTTTATTAGAGTACAATTTTGACAGTCCGTGTTATAGCCTAATCTTGTGCAAGTTTTAAACCAGTCTGTTTTACTGAAATCATGTAATATGTGCGTGCCTCATACATTCTGACAAAGTTCAGAATATATGAAAGGACGCTGGACTCAAAATGACTAAATAAAAAAAAGTGAAAAGCAGGTTATTGTCAAAATTAAAAGAAAAAAACAAAAGTGTTACGATTGGATTTAGTGAATAAGAAAAGTTATAACATAACATTGCATCTTTAATTTATTGCAGGCAGGACCAGAAGTGTAGTTTCTTCAAATCCTCAGCCATGCTCAGTATTCATTCATGCAATTTTTTAAAACTATTTGCTACATTCGTTTCTGTAGCATAGATTTATATCAAATGCAGATACCTCGAAAGTAGCCTATATAGCACCCTCTTGGGTTTCAAGTGATTACCCTACTGTGCACTTTTGTTCAGGCACGAGTTTGTCGCCCCACGTGACGTAATTCACTAAAGCAACATGGCGACCACCGGTACAAAATCGGTTCTGTTCGTTTGTCTTGGTAAGAGCCTACTCCTTTTACAAACTGCCAGCAACCATGACTAAAATTAACACCACATAACGTCTGTCAGTGTTATACTTTTAATGGTCTATTATGTTTTCCCCAAAGCGAGCTAACTTCAGATTTACAGCTAGCTTGCCACCGGGGTCCTGTCATTAAAGTTGTTCCTCGGGGCCATCAACCATACACTGTTGACTGTAATTCACTTATAAAACATTTAAAAATGTTAGCTACGTTTAGTATAGTCAGAGTTGACAGAGAAATACGCCACGCAGATGTGGTGAAAACGGACTGACGTTCATTTAATTTAGTTTCGTTTTCACGGTTTTCGAAGCGCCTCATTTGAACGTTCATTTAAACGTTGACATGCGAGTGCCGAATTTTATGTAATTTAGAAAAACCCGTAAAGTAGGCGCCACGTACAAACTAGTTTAGTAGTGTAGTTTGACACCACCGGAACTTGTCACTCAAACCAGTTTAACAAGCACAGGTGGATCGATCAAGGTTGCATATCACTTATTTTCCTCTTTTATGGTGACACATCCAGTAAAAGCATGCACCGATACAGCTATACATGCAGCCCTAGTCAGTGATCTACCTTCTAATTACTATAATACCCAATATTTGTTTTGTTGTAGATTAAATTTGTTATTTTTGGTTTTGTCTGATGAGTTATGGCTGTCTTGAAGATTTTTACAGGTTTGTACGTTATTTAAAAAAATGTATTTCCACAGTATGGATTGCTCTGCAGTAAATCTTCTGCCCAACTGGTGGGATTGAAATTGAACACTATTTTTTTCCTCTTTATTTTTTCAAATGCCAACAAACTGAATTGTAAAATGAACTACATACTAAAAAGATGCTTCATTCTTCATATCTTATTAGGGTGCTTATAAAAATAAAATATCTCTCTGAGGTTGTAGTAAATCGTTTTCTCCAAAGTATATATATCTATTGTGCCATTCTGGAAAATAGTTAAAGACGAGAAGAAGATTTAAAAACCTGAGGAATATGTTTAGGCCAAGTACAGAACATACCACAAGAGATATTTTATGGATGGATGGATGGATATTTTATGAAGCTAAAGGTAAAGACAGAACATGCAATTGCTGCGTCTGGGCTGCAGTTTTAAACACTCAGAATGTGCAATTTAGACAATGTTGCAAACACCTTTGACAGATCTTCAAATTGTTCAAATTCTTCACATAATAAATATTATGATATTTAATTATTGGGCATTGACATCATTTTTGCTTAGATGTAATCTCCCTATTAGGCAATTGAGGTAGTAATTTTGAAGGATTTTAATGGATTTCAAAATAAAAAAATCTGTGAAGAAAGATTCATTTATATCACTATAAAGCCTTGGATAGTCTCATTGTGTTTTTTAAACAGATCACATAAATTGTTATTCTGTTTTATAATTGTAATACTGTCCTCCTCACAGCGTAATTGTTTTTTTCCTCACAAATGTAGAAATGATTTGGTCATTTTATTTATTTAATTGATCTTGACACAGCATACCTGAAATTTTTACCCTTAATGCATCAAAATATTAATGCTCAAATATACTTTAGTCCTCAAGGGAAGTTTGCATTGCAGCTTTCAATTAGGTTTTTATGTTTTGAAACACACTATTAATAAATGTTGTGGTTTTATACAGGGAATATTTGCAGGTCGCCCATTGCCGAAGCTGTGTTTAGGAAGATGGCAACAGATGCTGGGGTAGTTGATAAGGTAAAGTTATTTGTGTTTCATTGATACATCAGAGAATATTGCTTTTTTTCCAGCTGTGAAAGAATAAAGTGTTAAATGTTGTACTTATGTAGGGTTTGTTTTTGCAAATGTAGTAACAAATATGATAACAGTATCATTTATCTTTTTTTTGTTAAATTTAACAGTTTTTACTATCTACAAGCTAAATGCCGCTTTGCGTATAGGTCTGTGGAAGCTTTAACTGTTTCCAAATTCATTATATTTAGCTAAAAATGAATGGAAATGTAGAGAGTTCTTTAGAAAGCTTTAGGAAGTATTGCTCTAAACCACTTTTAATCATTACAAGAAAGCCGCCAGGCCCTGGAAGGTAAATATAAAGAATTTATGTCTAATTTAAAAACTTGTGCAATCACTTTTTTTTTTACATGGCAGAGTAAATATGTATAATGAATCCCATTATGGGGGTATCAGAAGTTAAAAAGTTTAGGATTGTGCTGAACATTTCCTACAATTTTTTCTGTGCTATTCTTAGTTAACTAAGTTTAAAAAAATGATATACTAAGCAATGATCCCTATGAAGATGTAAAGCACCAAATACTGAACCATTTTCAACTTCTAGCCATGATCCAGTCCTGATCTGTTGTTGTTCTCCATGCCCTGCTCTGCCTAGTGGAGGATAGACAGTGCTGCCACCTCCACCTATGAGATAGGAAACCCTCCAGACCACCGTGGTCAAGCCTGCATGAAGAGGCATGGCGTGCCCATGAGGCATGTGGCGAGGCAGGTACGACCTCGCTTTTGTACACGTAGCGGTAGCTAGCGCCGCCTTTCTGTGCTCTGTTCTTGCAGTGGGTCATAGACAGTGGCGCCACATCTGACTGGAATACAGGCAGCTCACCGGACACCCGCGGTCTGGCTTGCCTGAAGAAGCAAGGCATTGAGACAAGCCATAGGGCTCGACAGGTATAACTGGATGATGAGTGGCTCCATTCACCTCATTAGTGTGTTTTTTTTTATAATCATCTGTTAATTGTACATGATTTCACTATATGAGGTAATGTTTAAATCCCTTAAGTAAAATTCACAAATTCACTCATTTTCTACTAATCTTAAGATTGAGCATCAATTGCAGCAAAAGTAATAAATATTTTTTGAGGTAAAGAGCTTTTTGTTTGATGTTGTTGACATGGTAAAAGATGTACGCAGTCCAAGATGTCATAATTATTTCTATCCAGACATGCAATATTTTTGGCATCCTGGGCTGTTACTAGTATCAATATTAAAAATAATAATTTTGCTGTGGTCATTGTTTTTCAGATTTTTAAAAAGTATAATTTTTTTCTTTTTTTCTTTTTTTGTTAATGCAGAAAAAATGATTAAATATGTCAGTACCACGAGGAAGTATTCCTTGATGCACTGTTTCTGTTTTTGTTGTGTTTTTGTCACACTCAATGTAATAACAGATAAACATCACTAGGATAAATAGAAAAAAACAGTTCAAATTATGATTTTATTTAAGAGAAAAAGATTATCCAAACACACCTGGACTATGTGAAGCTATGATGGCCCTTGTGAATTAGCTGAAGTTGTGCAATAACAGGTTTGTTTCGGCTATGAATAATTGTTTACGGCAATTATTAAATTATTAGATCACAAATTTAGTTAGAAATGGCCAAATTACCAAGTAACCATCCTGATTGTCCAGGAAATAATAATACCCAATTTCAGTGTCAGTTCATGTTTATGACTACCTGCCTGATAAGGCTGGAGTATTGATGTGGTAAAGTTGGAGTAAGTCCTTGCCGTACTTTGAACAGCAAGTTACTACACATGTATGATATGATAAACAAAAACTTTACAAAATACAGGAGTTTAAAAGAAAAATAAATCTACTTTCCAATCACAATACTTTAATCAACAAACTCAATCAGTGATAAACAACTAATCTAAGTTGAAGAAGAATGAATAATAAACTAACTACCTAAAGAAAAAAAAACATAAAAAATGCACGAATGTGCATATAAGTGGAACCAATAACCAGTGACTTAATTGCACATTTTTACAATCAAATGAATCCCAAATCAAGCTACAAACACAGTCAAAACACACACCATTACTTATTATTTAAATTGAGGTAAACATATGTGTGAATCAGGACGTAATACAAAGCAGACCAGAAAATAACTTTTATCGCTCCATTTACTTCCATTCATTATTTTTTCGTCCAGTGGACCCATGGTCCCCCATTGGGGTGATGGTGTCACATTCATGCAGTGAAGTTCCTCCTTTTTCTGTTGAAACTGTGGGTTTAATGCAATGCATTGTGGGATTATTAGTCCTTACGGCAGGAAGTCTGTCTCGTCGAGTTCCATGGCTGGTAACCCAACACTGATTATCATCCAAAATATCCAAAAGTCAGTGTTTATGATTCAACCATAGGAAGGAAACTGGGGAAAATAGCCTCCATGTGATTCAAGGTGATTAAAAAGCAGTCAGTCAGTAAAATAAAAAGTTAATTAACAATGTCTTAAGGAAAACAGATCAATTCGAATGTATATAAGCAACTTTAGGTTGTAGGTACCGTAATGTCCAGACTGTAAGGCGCAACTGAATATAAGCCAGACCAACCAATTTAAGGAAAAAAGCACAAATGTGTACATATACAAGCGACACCTAGTTATATGCCGCATGTGTTCTTACGTATAATTACTATATGTAATGGTTTGTGCAGAGGGGATTGTCGGGAAATTGATTGGTGTTTGGGAAAGCTTCAATTTTATCAACATTTCAACATGGTGAAAACACCTCGACCAACGTCTCTCTGTGTGTTCAATCAATCTTCAAGAAAGACTTCAAGTTCGCCATATGCTTTATGCTTTTATTACCTCTGAAAGCTTTTTTCGTCTCATTGCATTGAGACAGTTCTTGACACTGGCGTCTCCAATGTCTTACCATTGATTCATTGATGCCAAAGGCACGTGAAGAAGCCCTTTTTGCTTCTTTAAAAGCCAGATCGACTGCCTTCAACTTAAAAGCGGCATCATTGTATTTCCTCGTTTGACGCTTCCATGTATGCAGATAAGAAACAGATACACAAGGGTTTCTGCACGAAAAATTGGTTTTCCCTAACTGTCTCGCTGTTGTAATGTCCGTCTGTTCCACTTTTGCTTTCAATGGTCGTGCAAACTGCTTCTCTCACTCTTTGCCGGTCTCCTCTGAAAGGCAAGCATCCCTTAAAGGTAAAGGACGTAACCAGTACAATCCATAGATCGAGGTGGTCCTCTCATGGCCATTAGCTGTAAAAATCCATAAATAAGCCACTGTTGTAGAAGCTGAAGGGTTCAAAGCATGGGAGAAAAAGTAGGGGCTTATGGTCCCAAAATTACGTTAATTGTTTTGCAATGAAAATCAACGATTAAGAAATACGAATCTGGCTGAAATGTTTATGCGGTTTATTTAGATTGGTGTTTTAAGTCACACAAAAAGTTGAAACAAGTTAGTTGGCCACTAAAATGCCGTTTAAAACGGTCAGATACTTGCAGTGTTTATGAAATACAGCTGTTGTCGTCAGAGCTAACTAACCGCTTTTCTTACAATGCTTACATTTTACAGAAGCCAGAAAACGAACACAGATATTTGTTCATCTTGGGACCTTAAGCTTTGTGTGACGCTGGCTCATCCTCCGGACTTTTTAGTCCTCCCATCACCTTATTTATTTCCCTCTCCATGTGACATCTCTGCTGTCTGACCCTTTGCATGAGATCTGCTGTCTCCTTGTGTTGTCTCACAATAAACCCATTCTGTCAGGCTCACATTTAATCTCCTTAATTCAGAAGGCTAGACCTCTGGCTTAAACTCAACTAAATCTGACAAGCTTTTGGGTTTTCCTACATAACCCCCCACCCCCACCCGCCCCCCCACCACACACACACACACACACTTCGACACACACTTGTTTAAATTAATTTTACTTCCACCGTCCCACTTTGCTGAACTTTTGGTACAGGCTGTCTCCAACCAAACTGGCCAGTTGGGATATCGCCTGGAGACCAATGCATCCTCAAACAAGCAGTTTGTTTGAGTTTGAGTGTTTGTTTAATAAAACAAACATTCTCAGAGGACATCTATAGCAAGTAATGTGGAATGTTTTTCTCCTATCGAAAAACTGCCAGCAGGACGTTAGATTTAGGAGAGCTGAGATTTTGATTCCGTTCTTGTTCATATTTTATCATTGTGTCAACATTTGAGGAATGATCAACTGTTGCCAAAATACCACGATCCTCCTGCAATCACATTAATTTCGCTTATCATCTTTTTAGTTTTGATGCTGGACAAATATATTTGTTGGAGTTGATTCCACCCCTCCATTACAAAGTGTTCAAATCTGTTTTTAACCAAATTTTGCTCTTTATCAGTGAACAATCTAATGGTGAGATGTCTATAATAGTATGCTGGATAAATATTGAAATATTTGTAAGAGGTAGGTAAATGATGTCTGATTTGAAGAATTTAACAGCTCAAGGTGAATAGAAAATGCATTTGCACCTTCAGTAAAGATAATTAAAAAGACTAGAATAAATGCATCTTTTTAATAGTATCATCATACGTTGACAGTTTTTTGAGATCCTACCTTTAATTTGCGTAGACTTATTCAGAAACAGAGAATTCCATTATATTTTGTAATTTACATAACTATTTCATAGTACTTTTTAGAGACTTAAAAACATCACACAGAGGCTCATTTTCTTTTAGTCAAGGTGCACAGCAGTTGTCTGTGATCAAGGTTATCTTGCCACAATGTTCCCCCACACATAATTGGATAGTTTTACAAATTTTGTTTTTGTTTTCACATCTTGGCCACACACAAAAAAAGCATGCAGTATGGGCATTAAGGACAATTAACTGGTCAAATACTGTTATTTACAGTTTCAATTCATTGTCCATTATGATAGACTGATGTTCTGCCAAATTTTGTATCAAAACATTGCTATTATTACAGTACTAAAGTAAGAAAATACGAGGGAGAACGCAGGTCTCTCTCTCTCTCTCTCTCTCTCTCTCTCTCTCTCTCTCTCTCTCTCTCTCTCTCTCTCTCTCTCTCTCTCTCATATATATATATAGATATGAGAGAGAGAGTGTCACAATATCGATTTTCTATCGAAATTTCGTTACGACCTTGCGCATCAAAATCCAAAAGAGGATTGCGATCACCTCTTGCTGTTTACTGTGTGTGCCACTCGGGACTCCATAGTAACAGTTAGCAGGCTACAGTCTATTTACTCAGATTTCCTCATTACAAAGAACCACGCAAGTCGTAAACTTCTGTTTAATGGCGGTTAAAAAACAGCGTTCGATACATACTAAACATGCCCTACTTATTAAGTGCTAAAAAATACGAAACAAGTGAACACTGTATTCTCTGGTAATTACGTCTACTTGGCCGCTCAGAAACAAGCTCCGGGGCTGAACTTTAACACCATCCCACCCTTGTCCAAAACCACACTTTTAAATAGCAAAGCTATGACCATTTTAACTCAGAAAGAGAAAAAAAAATTTATCAAAGAAATTAATATTACTATTTGTCGATACTTTATTTTTGACACTGTTTCTAATACATCTACAGATGCATGTTAATAAAAGTTTCTGTTTCATTTCAGACATGTAGCTTAGATTCTGAATAACTTTTTTTGTAAATACCTTTTAGGAAGAAAAAATATGTAGATGCATATTGAAAATCAGATTGCAGCAGAAAAATATCGAGATATAACTTCTGATCCTAGGTGGGCCAATAAATGTGGTTGGTGCGGTATAACCTTCCACAGCTGTAAAGTAGCTACTAATTAAGAACAGAGTAAAACAAAAAACAAAACAAAAAAGGGAAGGGGGCTCATCCAAGTTGCAGGCTTATTAGCCCCCGCCCCAATCCAGTGAGGCCATCTGCTAACAAACCTCTCAGTAGCCTTAAGTGCTGTAGGCACTTGTTGTGTTGTGGTTGTAACCATGGAATATGATCAGAAAGATTTCCAGCTTTTAATAAATGGCCTAAGGTTGTCTTTCAGTGAATATCTCCTATCCTCTCAAAGTGAGACTTATTGTTACGGTCCGCAATCCACCCCCTGGCAGGAGGTGGAGATTTGTCTTTATAGAGATCAGTTTCTTTGCGCCTATGAGGCAGTAACGCACAACGCGATTCTGTCTGAATGTTTTGTTTTAGCTGTATGTTAGGCATAATACCAATTTTCATGACTTCAAACAAAATGCCAGAAATAAGCCAATGGTTTATAATATTTGGACAAGGAACAAAGCTTTGCTGAATGAGGATAGTGATGAGATGCTAGATCAGGAAGTACTAATAATAGATTTGATTTCTGAAGTGCTTTTCTTAAAACTCAGATGCTGTACAGGAGTGAAGATCTTTTACTTGTTTTAATTTTGCAGTATTTTTTCTATTTAGTTTAATCTATATTTCATTTTTTAATCTCTTTTATATTAACAAAGATGCAGTTCTGTAAAGCAAATGTGGGCTGCTTATTGATTTATAATATTGTCCCATGAAATATGAAAAGCTTTGTTTTTTTCTCAAACAAGAATTTGGTTTAAATTAGCATAAATGTTTTATAATAGAACATAAAGGTTGAATAAATACATTGGTGACAGTTGAACAGCCCTGAAACAATGAAAATTTGTTCCATTCCGTGCTTTTCTAAAATATGGAGGTGAAAGAGTTTGCTTTCAATAGAAAACAGGTTTATTTTTACACACAGTACAGTACCATCTCCACATGGCTTCATTAGGAGCTTTATCTTAAGGTTTTTATCTGAGTCTGAACAGTATGCATTACTCCACTCACTCCTTACTTTCAATAGGATCCTCCCTGCTCACTCTTAGCCACATTTTTTCAACTCAAATCAATCTAAGATCCCTGTCAAGCTTGCAAAGAGGACTTTGTTTTAAACTGAGGATTATCACTGCTTCATTTAAACTGTGAGAGTGCCAGGTCAGTAGGAGCCCAGAGCTTCTCTGTGAGGAAGAAGTGAAAAAGAGTGAGGATGCTCATTTGTAGGAATAATCAATTATATTAACTCGTTTCCTGTTACATAAACAACTAAAAGAAAGTTCGGTCTAAAAGAAAATAGTTATTTTTCTCTTGTGCTTTTTTAAACATGTTTCCTTTCTTCGCCATTTAAGCATACCCAAAACAAATTACTCCCAGACTTAAAGAATCAAGAAGCAGAATCTCTCTGACAACATGAAATAAGCTAAAAGATTTCACAAAACAACTCATAACACACCCAATCTGCAGTAAATCAAGATCAAAAACAGAGTGATCAAACTCTATCAGTCCGGAAAGCGATACAAAGATTTGTATAGGCTTAGGGAGAAAAAAAAAAGAAATCTGCAATGAGGGAAATACTTTTTCACGGCACTGTACATGTTTTTTTTGTAATCAGCGTTGAAAATGCAGCCAAGTTTGTTGATTAAGTTGTTGAAGTTTAGCCAGAAAAAAATGACGTTCACAAAATGTTAATGTGAATTTATCCATGCTGAGAAAGTCATTTTCAGCCCAGAAGTGAGGGTAGAATAGAGTTGGTTATGTTGCTAAGGCGTAGAAACAGTTTATTGTGTATCTTGCTGTGATCGCTTCACCTTAAAGCTGTTGCTTACGTTTAGGTCTAAATCAATAGAAATTATGCTGTTAAAATATAACTTTAATTTCTTTTTGTTTTCTGAATATAATTTTGATGAATGTATGAAAGAAGGAAGTTTTTGTTTGGCAATGATTGATGCGTACTGCTGAGGATTCTACACTCTCTCCATAGGGCCAGCAGGAGTCTCTGCTGACTTTACTCTGTTTCCACCAAAAGCCAAACTAAATATTTGCTTTGTTCTGCATTTCTATCCCACTTCCAGGTGACCAAAGATGACTTCATGAGTTTCGAATACATACTCTGCATGGACGAGAGCAACCTGAGGTACAGTTATTCCAGCTCGCAGCGTTGTTTATTTTCCCTTTCGAGTGTCGATCACAGTTTGATGAAACGCAGGCACTGAAAGCACCGGGGTCATGTTTTAAGTGTCTCGTCTTAGTGATGGCTGCTGTGATCCAAAAACATTCCCTTTGAATGCTTTTGTGCTACGTTAGTAATCCATGCTCTTTAGTCACATTCAAATAAAAACTTTAGTAACATTGAGCTATATAACTAACTCCCTGGTCAATGCCTCCCTTTAATGAGCAATAGCCTTTCTTAAGCTCTTTCCAAAGGTCATGGGGAGGGATATTTCTTTGCTACTTTGAACGTTTAGGGATCATTTTGAGATCACATGCCTATGGCAGATCTGATCTGTAAGCAGCTTACCGAGTTCTTTGGATGCCTCGTCTTTCCTCTTTAGCCAGTTTTTCCCTCCCACATATTGTTATTGCCTGACAAATGAGTTTATTAATTGTTTAACTTCCTGTTTGTACCATTTTAGTTTTGACATTCTTGAGAAGTAGGGTTGACTTGTTTTTGTATATTCTGCACATGATTTTTCTAACTTTTGCACAGATATCTGTTGTGACATAAGTCAATTTTAACATTTATATAAGAAGGGTTTTATGCAAGAATAACCACATGGATGTTTATTATGAGGCAGCTACATTTTGAAATCATTGGTATTGTTGATCCCACCTTCCAATGAATTACAAGTTTTCATTTTCTTAACAGTGATTTGAAAAGGAAGGCTAACTCTGTGAAAAACTGCGGAGCAAAGATTGAGCTTCTTGGTTCATATGATCCTCAGAACCAGCTGATCATCAAAGACCCATATTATGTAAGTATTTTAGAGAAAAAAGTGTTAAAGTTCAGATCATCTCGGATTCTAAATTTGATGTTTTTTTTTTTGCCATCTGACATTAAATCAGGCAAATCCTTTCCTGGTTGAAATAGTTTAGTACAGCCCAAATTAGTTCTGTTTACTATACATGAACATTTTTAACATTTTTGTATGTTTTTGAATGTTAGTTAAATTCAGAAATAAATATTATGGGGTTAGGATTCTGTTTTTGGTTAATTTCTTTTGACTATCTTGTTCAGATGCAACTTTTCAGCTCAATTCACAAATAGTTTAAAGTGAGATTACGGTTTTGTGATTGAACTTGTAAACAAAGATGTTAGTGGTCTTTAGCTACTTTCTAATTTGGTGCAATGCTCAGTCATTCTCCATTTGGAAGACCAATTAGTGTCCATATTTTAACTTACCTAGCTGATGACTTGAAATATAGTCAACGGCTAAAACATAATGCTGCCACCCTTGTGCTTCTAAAGACTAATTTATACTTCTCCGTCTATGTCGAAACGGATAGACATAAAGCCGTTATCTGTCGACGCAAGAGCCCTCTGTAACCTACACGACCACGGGCGGAGTAGAGCCGAATTTTCTGACTATCCATAAACGGAGATAGTATGCCTGTGATTGGTCAGCTTAACAACAGCCAAAGATCAGTTCACCATAACAGTGCTCTATAGTCAATGTAATCAGTAGTAAGTGCAGGGACTACATGCTTTTTGTTGAAAGCATGTCATTGTTCCAATATGGTATTTAGGTGATTTTGAACGCAAGATGTAGAGAACAATCAAACAGACCGCTGTGTTTTTAGAGTAATCAATGAGCTGCACTTTTATTAAAAATGTTTGCGCCTCAATTAGAACTTATTTTCTGTTGTCCATTGCTCCTTTAGGGGGGGAATGCGTTCTCCAGCTGAAGAAAATAAACTCTAGTTAACCATAAACAACGCTGCAGTGGTAGGCAGACCCACCATAAAAAGTTAGCACCCCCTGCTGTCCTGGTGGGGAATTCCTTTGCAACACTGACAGAAGCGGAGAACAATAAACTAGAAAACGTATGTGGCCGTTGTTCTCTGGGTTTGCAACTTATCTCTAGTCCACTAAAAGTAACAATAATAATTTTTGTATGTAAAATGCTTCCTTTAAAAAACAACAAACAAACAAAAACATGTTTTCAAAACCCGAATAGTGACTTTAGCGCAACTATAACCCGAATATTGGCTGCATTCAAACGTAGTCACTGTTAAACCTATGTAAGGTATTTGGGAACAGCCCCATAGAGTCTGTTGTGGTTGTAACAGCAACTTCCCACTACAGACTGTCTAAAGCTAATATGCTAGTTTTTCTCACTACTCTGTATTGTATTCTGTGTTGAAAAATAATTAAACACACTCTCAGTATAATTTAATCTGAAAGGATCATAAGTCACTGTAGGCATTTATACAAGTTAAAACTAAACTGTTGAAAGAAAACGATGAAGCTCTTGAATGTTTCTGTGAGATAACTCTGCTCATATTACAACAGCATGACGCTGTGTTGAAAGGAGCAGTTGAGAAGCCGTTACAAGTTATTTTAACTGGGTGGATTCCTGTTCAGCTTTTCCAAAGCTTTTCTAAAGGCCTTCTGTCTTTAAATGCTCAAAAATTGATGGTTGTTGGGATGGATCCATAAATTGTCACTACAAAATAACATTAATATGACCTTAACCTGATTTGAAAACACTATCTGTTATTGACTTAGGTGAAAACTTTATGCTTTCTAAAACAGTCTTTAACTTTTCCATAAAGCACTTTGATTTTGAGTCAGCCTAAAAGTACTATTAAGAATTTAAGAATTATTGATTGAGATTATGTTGAATACATCTTCTCTTGTCTCTGATTAATAGAACATTCTTAAAAGCTCAGATAAAGATCCCAGTAACCTTTTAAAAAAATCCCTAAATACAGTCGGGCTGATGACCTCTTATGTTAAGGCTGTCCTAGAAAGGCAAAAAAAAAAAAAAAAAACTCAAAGCAAGCTGCAGACAAATGAGCCACTTAAAAACTATGTCTCTAAAAGCGCTCAACCAAATTAGTGAAAGAACAAGATTTGACAGAAGATTTGCCACTGCATTGGAACTAGAGAAAGAAAGATAAATGTTTTATATAAATTATATTAAAAGTATAAAAAGTATTTAACAATATATATATTTTTTTCCACATCCCCCCCCCAATTTTTTGGGTGATTTTTTTTTTTTTTTACTATTGTCAGACATTAAATCAAGACGTTGACCTGTTTTAGGTTAGTTAGACTTGCAAAAGATATTTTCAATTGCTAAATGAAGACGTAACTGTGGATGTATTTTAAACAAGCTCTCAAAGTCTCTGCTTCCTTGTCATGGAAATACAAAAAAAGGAAAAAAAAAGTTGGACCCCCATTAGTCTGATTAATCCTGGGGTTCCAATTTCCATCTGCCTGTTGTTCAGTTTAAACCACTGGTATAAATATCACAAGAATCTAAAGGGTCAGGCTGTACAGACAGGTGGAAGGTTTTAACGTAAAAAGTTTGAATGCACCCCAGAGTAAAAGTAAAAGACCTTGAGAAGAGTTCGAAGCTGGTAAGAGAGTTTCTTTTAACAGCGAAACAAGTCTGTAATAATCTGTGCTGAAATGCCACTCAGCAAGGAAGAAGTCATTACTCCTAAAGCAAGAAAAGTTATCAAAAGAAGTCTTGGTATAAAGACCTTAATGTGTAAAGACTTCTGCTGTGGTTTGATGAAATGAAAACTTGGCCATGATGGCCATCGCTACATCTGGAGAAAGAAGCTTTATTTAGCTCAGGCGATTCAGCTGTCAGGACAAACAGGCCTCTTTATTTCTGGTTCTTTACTCTAGCTGGGACTACATTTTCACCTTTTATAAGTTTGCAAACAAAGCAACAAATGTCATGCTGTTAATACACTTTTATCAGTCTGACAGATTTTCCCTGTTTGAATGCTATGTTTTTGTTTTTTATTACAGTTTTATCTCTTAAAATACATTTTTATACCAGCTTGTTGCCAAATGTCAGTGGGCTGAAATATTATAATTTTTTTTTGCCTCTTATTCCTCAATGTACAAAATTCATCAAAATCAAAAAATTTGTCCACCCTGTTGTTAACTGCCTCTTGTTCTTTTGCTAAATCACATTTTGGATGATCAGAATTGCTTAAACAAAATAGACAAAGCAGAAACCAGTGCCGCTATTTGTTTGTATTTTTGTCTTTCGGTGAGCCTTGCCTGTGCATGTGGTAATTCTAAAGAGAGTTCACAGTCCAGAGGGAGAAATTTGATCTTTTCTATGCATGCTTCATGCAATAATCAGCTCTCAAGCTAAACAGTCCGAAGTGTAGTTATAAAACGGATCATTTACCAGCTTCAAAAAAACCTGTTTCACAACATTTCTAGACCTGTGCTCATTGCAGTGGCTTTTTAAACAGAATTGTAATTACTTGGTCCAAAAACAAAAGTCTGTTGTTTTTTAATTTAGTTTCCGATTGATTTGACTTTACACGCTCCATGGCTGGCTTCACTCTTTTGTTCTTTACATACTCTCTCAGCATTGGGAAGGGCAGCCAGATGACTTGGTTTCTTGGCTCCGTTTTCTCCTTTCCTCCTGAAAGTTATGGAAGGAAAAAAAAAAGGTAGAAGCATTGAAAATAACCACGATAGCACATCAATATACATTCATGACATCTGTCTGAGAGTTATTAAGTCTTTTGTCTGAAGGCATTTAGAACAATCTCATGATAATAAACAATTTTCATGTGTGGTCTCGAAGACAGAAGAGCTCCTAAGTTCTGTAGGCTGTATTCAATCTATTATTTTCATCCTATCTGTTACTCCTCTTGGAATTGCAGCCCTAAATAAAACAATCATCATGTTATTACGGTCGTGAGGGGAGGAAGGCTTTGTGGCTCAACATTTAATACACAAGTGTGGACAGTAACATTAGGTGTGGTTTGGATGACTCTTCTTCATCGTGTGGGGATCAGGGGGTTTCTAGGTGTACTTACCAGAGCTACAGATATTCTTTGTGGTTTTTGTTTGAATATTTAACACCACTTTGGGTTTGGACCCTTGCCAACAACCCATTGGTGTATGACCACAAAATGAGCAGGTAGACAGTAGACAGTAGGAGATGTGTTTTTAAACTCTCTATAGGAGAGATGAGGAGAAACATTGTAGCCTTGCGGAGTGCCTCATTTCGACCCTTCTGTTTTATGCCTAAGCAGATTTTTTACTAGGTTTAATCACATTCCATGATGGTAAACTGAAGCATAATACAACTAATTTTGGGTACGAAATGTATTGTAGTGTTTTGGCTGATTAGCAGTTTTGCTTCATTGAGAAACATCCTTACAGCTGACTGCTACACCCAAATGCTTTTCGGGTGAACGTTTCAGTTATTCACTTGACAAAAAATAAATAAATAGATTAAAGACCTTCATATCAATGGGCAGCAACTTTAGTTCACATATTTGTGATCTGAGTTTTCCTCTGTTTTCCATCATAAAGTTCATACATCTTTACACCAGGATAGTTTGTTGCAAAATTCTGCAAGGAAAAACATTGCACTGCATTATTTATGCTCCTTGAAAGTTTTCGCACTTTGGCACATTACAAACACACACCTCTATGTGCTACAAGAAACCTAAAGCGTGCATGTATTTGTGCTCAGTCCCTCCAAGTCTGTACTTTATAGTGCCACCTTTCATTACATTTGAAGTGTTTTAGATTAGAATAATACAACCTTTTAATGGTCCCACAGTGGAGAAATGTAGGACTATTAGCGGCAAAGTGACGGGCACAAGGAATCAGATGGACACATACACTTAAAAAGAGCTATTTTTATATGTAAACTTTACAGTCATAAATTAACACAAGATGTATATCCTAGAAATATACAGTTAATTATGTGAACCAGCTTTTTTATATGTTGACTGAGTCAGAGCCAATTGGTTTTGGCAATCTGGCGACCGAGTCCCGATCCGATACTTCTATAGGAAATGGATAAAAAAAAGAATAAGGAAACGCGAAGAAACAGATCCAGGATGTTCCTTTTTTATTCACCTTATTTTAACATTTAACAATTCTATTTACAATCAGAGCACTTCTTGGAGGTAGCTTGAACATTCAAGTAATAAATTACAAAAATAATTCACTTTTGGACTTTAGTGCAAGAGTAGCCTAAACATAAAGTATTTCTTCGGTTGTCATACTTGAAGAGACCCAGATTTCCCTCTCCCCAGCCACTCGGGCCAGCTCCTCAAGAGGAATCCTAAGACGTTCACAGGCCAGCCGAGAGACAATCACCCCCCCAGCGTCTTCTGAGTCTCCTCCCGGTGGCATTCACGCAAACTTTATTAAAATATCAAAAAACTAAATTATCAATAACAGTATACTATCTAAATTACAACACTAAATTGCTGTGAAGTTAATAAAAATGGCATATTCCGTTTCAAGAAATGTGCAGCTGAGCAGGATAATTTAAAAACAAGTCCAACAGTTTACAACAACTCCATGAAGAAATTTGAATAGAGCTACTAGACTTAATATTTCTTTAAAATAAGTAAAGTATTTTTAAATTCAATTGAATAACGGCAAAATTTTTTATTTGAAATGAGACAACAGTGCAAAAAACTGACTGGGTAATATGGCTTCATATCAGTAAAATCATATGTTGAGCAGTTCCCCTCGATAACAGTAAATGGATGAGTCCATGGTGTTATTCCCACTTTTTTCTGAGAGTCCACTTTAGACGGAGACATGAGAGAGCTGACAACACAGACGAGGTTAAGTGACTGTGTGAAATCAGTGATTTATTTAGTGTGCACTCATTTATTTTAGACAGAAAAGTTTTTTGCATTCACATCTAACGTGAGTAGCACCTAGGTGTGCAGGCAGACAGAGCTGTGAGCGCTGGGCCCACTGCAGCACCGCTGGTCGGTGAGAGAACAGTAACAATGACGTGTGCTTTACGTCAGTGTTTCCAAAGGTCTCAAATACCACTGTAAAATGTCGCTAGATTTGTTGCTAGTCGCTTTGTTGTCAAAGAATAGCTATAGGGGTCTAAACACTCGCTATATATAGTGTTACCGTCACTACATTTGCAATACTGTCCCCTTGTTTCAACCCATACAGAATGAAGTCACATGACTGTATGTAGTGACCAGGTGGTGACCACAGGCGCAGTGCAGCGTTGAGATGCATCTGTCGCGGTGGTATCTTCCAATAAAAAACCCCACATGTAGCTTGTAAAGCTATCACGCAGACGTCTTTTTTTTCATTGCAAATGCAACATACATGTTACACTGTACAGCCCTGTACTGATATTCCTCACTGTAAAATCCAATTGATCGGGACAGATTATATATGTAATCATTTTGTAATCCATGTATCATTTCCTTCCATTTTCCATAATGTGCTACTTTTATATTGATGTAACGCATAAAATCCCTGTGAAGTATGCTGAAGCTTGTGGTCGTTACATGAGAAAGTGTTTAAGAAACATCCATACCTTTAAAAATATGCACAGAACTTTGTGAGATATTTCACACAGTAGTCAAGACGAGTTGTGAGAATGTTCAAATACGAGTATTTCCAGGAATTGTTGTACTGGAGCTTTTTTAAAGCATAGAAAAGGATAATAAAAAAAGTGAGTTGCCAAAACCCCCATAAACTGAAGAGACTTTAGTTTAAGAAACATTCAAGTCTCTTGGCGTTAAGTTGGACAAGTAGGAATGTGTCTGGATTTGAGTGTGGGTTTTACCACTTTGGAAACCTCCTGGCTTCCGCTTTGACTCAGTTTGATACTCAAAATGAGGAGAAAACTATTTTACCATTGAGAGCATTGCTATCATTTACATTTTTTTCTGTTTAAATTCATAATAATGTGTTTGTCTATATTTTTGTCTTTTAAACTGATGTAAATCATAATTTGTTTTTTTCCTGAATCAAATTTTTTTTTCTTCTGTTTTCTCCTGCAGGGAAGCGATGAGGACTTCGAAAAGGTTTATGAACAATGTCTACGCTGCTGCAAAGCTTTCCTGGAGAAGAACTCCTAACAAGATCCCACCATAAAGCACATTTAACTAAATCTAATTGAAGAACATGCATCATCATTCAACGCTGATACATCTTGGTTTTCACAAAAGCACTTATCAATATAACTGTACTGTGATTGTCCCAGAAAGACCACCAAAACTGTAGGCTACAGTTTGGTTGATGTTATGCCGGTGAAATTTAGAGCAGTGCTGCTTGTTCAGGTTTACGTGGATCAATAAAGTTAATCACTTTAAATCAAAAGGTGTTTTCTTTGCTAAGTCTTTCCCATTATTATGTATACATTTTCTCTATATGTTTTAAAGATTCAATTTAAAATGGATATTTTGCATTAAAAGAATGTTTCTCAACACTGGCATTAACTGACACAGTTATTCTGCTTTGTGTCAGTCGCTGCTCATCAATCAAGGTTGGTGTTACTCCCACGTCGCTCTTTAAACTACCAACACAAATGACCTATAAGCCTCCTCATGGTAGACTTATGATTTCAGCGCAGTTGGAAATCAGGGAAACACATGTAAATCATTATACAGGGTTGTACTTCAAGGAACGATGAAGCAGCTGCTTACTGGCGGGGTTCCATGGATTGAAGAATGTGTTTCCAGAGTTGTCCATGCATCTGTCAAAGTACGTATTGGGTTTTGTTTAGCCTGGTGAAATTGCATTTCTAAAGACATTTTTTGTCTTCTACATCAATGTTTGCTAAAGCAAAATTCCCAACCACTACAAACAAGTCTGTTTTCTATATTCAGAAAAGAAAATCTGCATTTCTTGAAAAAAAATATAAAAATGAACAAACTCGAGACAGATACATCTTGGCTCAAAGGGAAACAAATGATCAGCCAGGTGTTGTAAATTTTATCCAGCTCTATCCAAAATCTTTGGCAGGAAACTGTTTTAACACCAACATCACTTCAGCAAAACGAGCCTAAGGACGCCACAGGTGCTTTGTGGATTTAATGGACTTTACAAAGGGTAACTTTGCTAAAAAGATTTTCCTCTTAACTTTTGACAGCATGTTCGATGGCTGTGTTAGCATGGAAAACCTTTTCAGTCCTGTAACATTGTTTCTACTGCAGAACATCTGTCGGGTTTCCCAACATTTAAGGTCATAAAATGTTTGACTTCAGCATTCTTTGTCATACCCTTTTAACTTATTTTAAAATATGTTCACATTACAACCACAAACTTCAGAGAATTTGGTTACATAGGTTATAAAAGTTTTATTTAATATTTAAAAATCTGAAATGTTTGGCCTACATTTTTACTCAGGCTCTATATTGAAAACACAGCCCCTGTGTGCTTAATAAGGCCTCAGAGGTTTGTTAGGTTATCCAAAGCATTGGAGATGCGAAGGAGATCTTTTTAATTTCGAATCACTTTATTTTTAGCTTTAAAACAGCAGAAATCTATCCATTATGAAAGGTACCAAAAACAGCCATTATAAGCTCTGTTTGCTCTTTCCCACAAGTCATGTAGGCATGCAAACTATTGTGTTATGCAGAGAATAATCACTGGATATTACCCTGACCATGCCCATTGTTAAACATGAAAGTGGCAGCATCATGCTGTGGGATGAACTAGGTCACAATTGGAAGATGGATGGAGCTAAAGATCGGGCAGTCCTGGAGCAAGTCCTATTTCAGGCTTTTAAAAAAATTGCATCACTTAAAATTTCAAATATGAATATTGACATTTCATACATCGCACCAGAGTTAAACGCAGGGTAATTTATGTCTTTAGCCCTGACAGAATAAAAACAGCACAAAATAACCACCCACCTATATTGAAGGCTTTGTTGTTTTATGGAAAGATTTGACAAGAAGTTTAACATTTTTAACCAAACTGGTTGTTTCTGTCTTCCACTAGCACATTCTTTTGAATAGTTGCAGAGCCTATTGTTGTTGATCTCACAGAGCTAATACATCAATTAAACTTGCAAACCTTTTGGAGTGATACCATTTATAATATTGTAGATCCTTGTCAGATAATAGTCAAATTCACAAAGCTCAGCAGATTGTGTTTTTCACGGAATTTACTATGATAATTTTGAAATTACTTTTTAAAGAAAAGTTTTAAAGCTTGTTTGCATATTGAGTCTAAAGGTGTAATGACAGTTTCGCTAGCGTGTCCCCAGAAAGTAATGCAGAATGACAGGAGGATTGAGCCACCCTAAGCATTCAGCCAGAGCTACAATGGAATTAATTTAGACTGAAGCATATACATAAGTATGTCCAGTCTGTGGTTGTGCAAAGCTCACAACAGCAATTATTTGCAGCTCTGTCTGCAGTAAAAATAAAATTAGGGATCAGTTATTGTACCATTTGTACCACGGTTTTTGTCATGTTCTTTAAAATAAGTGTGTGGTTGTGCAAAAAGATCAGAAATGTCTGCACTATTAATGGTTGTTTTCCTGCAAGATTCAAAGTTTAAAAAAATGCAATTGTTCAAATGATCCAACATTTCGCCAAAGGTTCAGTCAATCTCCTGATTAATCAGAAAATTCAAGCAATTTCACTTAAACGGGATTAGTTTGAATGGTATAATGGTAGTTTTGCCTTAAGGAAAGGGTTTAATTTTTATTTTATGCGCCACTGTTGTTCAGCCACAGACAATTTTCTTTATGACATGGGTCAATTATACTTACTAGTAGCAATAGTTTATCCAATAAAACATGCTTGATCATTAATAGTGCCTTTTAAAAAATATTTAAAGAAGCACATGTTGAGTAAAACCTTGGTAAACATTGTAACATATAAAAAAAGAACCACTTCATTTCCTCAGTGTGCCTGTGTTTCATTTTTTTTTTCATTAACACTCACCGTACTGCCACTATAGACTGAGGTTCTCTAAGAGGTGTAATTCCATACAAAAACAATTATTTCAAAAGTCATGTAATAAATATTCTCACAACAACAGATGAATCTTCACAGTGCTCTGAATCAGTTGGACTGAGATTTAGCCTTTGAGTCATTTTAAGGTTTGATTCATTTCAGCCTAGTTCGGGCTGTATGTAGGCTCCTGTTGGAATGAGAAACTCCAGAGCATTCTCAAATCTTTTACAACCTTTAACAGGTTTTTCTCTCAAGGCTCAAATGAAACAAGAACAGACACACATGTATGAAAGTTTCTGAAATATCATAAAAAAAACAAAAACGTTCAAGATTAGTTTGGTCTGATTATAGCACCTTTTCTTTTTTTCATGTTTCCTGTGTGATTCGCGGCAGGTCAGATTTGTGAAGGACTAATCACTGACTTGTCAGCAGATTGTTTGCATCCTTGCAGCTCCTCCAGAATTACCAAACGCCTCTTGGCTGCTTCTCTAATTAATATTTTCATTGTCATGGAAGGTCTTATGTTAAATTCTCCCTTTTCATGTGACAGATTAAAAAAGTGCTCTCTGAGAAGTCACGGAGGTTGAAATAATTTCTTAATACCAAAAGCTGTAAACTCCACATCTCTGCCCCTGATTGCCTTCCTTGGTCTTCATTAATCTGCTTGTTCTATAATGTTCTCAAACAAACCACTGAGGTGCTGTGGTAAATTCACGGTACACATTTCAGATTCACTTCCACCTCCACCTCCCAAGTATGTGAAACTTTGCATTGGTCTATCACATGAAATCCCTAGGGGGAAAAATCTAAGTGTTTGATTTTGCAAGGCACTGAGTTTAAAGAAGCAACCCTTTACAGTTCCCTTGTTTTAAAGTATCAATGCAATAAAACAGAAAGAGCTACGCTCCCTCACAAAGCGATCACGTAAAAGGGATTTTCGACACTATTTCAAACAAAGAAAAAAGCAAAAACCTCAGCTCTTTCTTGAGTTTGAACTTTTTCAGCGTTTCTGTCTGAAGCAGCAATGGGAAACACACCGGGTCAGCTGTCCCAGGGCTCAAACCAGTCATGCGCTCACTCGGGCAGCATTCCTCTTTTAAGATGGGAATGCAAGAGAAAATACTGCAAAACACAACAAAGACGAGCCATTTTGTACCAATCCCATAATTTATTTAAATATATCTCATTTTTAAATATATATATAGATACAGATATACACTTTATATATATATATATATATATACATATATGTATATATATACAAAAAACACAATTTGCTAAATAGCAGCCATGTTCATTCATTGTGGATTCTTCCTATGGTTGTGTTTACCGTATGTACATTACACTTCCGGTTGAACAGATCTTGGCCTATGCTTTATGTACCACTGAGCCTTTTGACGACTGAAATAGATAAACATAGGCTGTACCGTGATCTGCCCAAGGTTAGTCTGGCCATAGGTTGGCTTTGGCTTACAGCCACCACTTGTGTTTTTTGTGTCGCAGGAAAATGGTCTTGCACAAATGTAATGACCGTTCCTTCTGAGCACAAGTTGGTGAGAAGGCGCTGTCAGCGGCTGGCTGTCGGTGAGAACTTCTGTTTTAGATCATGGTAGTGCGTTAGAAGTGTAAAGTTAACCTAAAAGACTCAAAAAGGGCATACATAACCTAAAAGGTAAGTGATTCTTTTTCCACCCGTTTGTTTAGGCATCATCCTCTTGAATTCCAGTGCAGGGGAAAAAAGGCCCCACTTCACTTATCTTTGCTTTGCAAGTTTCTCAGTTACTCTTCTCCGTCTTTATCCCGATCTGGATTTTTCTTGCCTTGATGCTCCCGTGTGATGACTCTTAACTGCTGAGGCACAGCCAAAGTGGTGATTAGCAGCAATTTTCACCTCAGCAGAAGGGACCCGAGTGAAGCAAAACACTATGCCTAAAGTCAGTCAGGCTGGTCAGATTTAGGCTTCCCTCTAACCACCCAAGGCACTTTTTTACCAAAGTATTTTTTTTTAATCTTTTCGTCTGAAGCACTGGTGAGTAACTTCAACCTGAAAAACAAAAAGGAAAATGTCAGTACGACCTTCAATCAGGCAATACTATAAAAACATTCACAAATGATAAAACAGGAAAATTGATTTGCACGAGATTAAAGCTCTCACTGTGCTACTACAAAGGCCTGTATAATGATTCAGCCAGCATGTTAACACTAAGAACAAATAGCTGGGTGTTTCCTGAGCAGCATGATCTACACTCTGAACTCAGTCCCAATTCATGCTGAGTTTTCATTGCAGAGTCTTGCCTGATTATGATCCTTTGCTGTTTATAAGTTTCTGGCACAGTCGTGGGAAGCACCGCACGTATGATTAAAAGACACAGTTTTAGGAATGTTCGACTGTACGATAAGGGCCTGTGTATAAAAAAATAACTTCCTTTGATCCATTCTAGTTTTGCTGGTTTTTGAATTGATTTTAAGTCATTTTAGTGCTGCTAATATGATGTTTAACTCAAAATATGTCTGTATATCCATGTAAAACTGCTGCAAAGCCGCAGTGATTTGCTGTTACAAAGTCTGATCATATCCTACGTACTGATAAGAATCCAAAGCAAGAAAATAAAATAACACCAGAATAACATCTTAAACTTATACTTACCCTGCAAAAATATATATTTTTTCTTTTTAGCATAAACCAATTATCATCTAAGCTCATCATTTTATGGGTCTTAAGCACACTTCAATGAAGAGCCGCACATTTCTGTACAGATTATTTATAAATTCCATTGCAGTAAACATAAGGTGGAGACGAAGTAAGGTTTGCGTGTGAGTTGAGGCGTCATACTACCTTTTGAGTGTGTGTGCTACCCCTCTGTGCACTGTGGGCTGCCCGCAAGCCGTGTGAGAAGTCGCGCACATCTTTTGAAGTCTGAGAAAGAGAAAACACAAAGAAAAAGACGGTGAAGGGCTTTCTTTTCACGCAGTCTGTTGACATTAGATTGTTTTTGCTTTCCCTCCTGGTGCAGGAGGTCTACGGTGATCGTAGCTTACATGCAGGTAACGTGCAGTCTCTGGTGTGGTGGTAAAGTCTGTATGCGTTCTTCCTGCACTTGGAGCTGAATACCAGTGGACCTGCCAAAAGCAGAAGAAGGGTCACATTATAACTTTGTTTGCATACGCATCAACATCTGCTTTGTGGCTTTAATCCATTTAGCATCCACTCATAAAAGCGATGCCATCAAGGTGTTATGGTGAGGTTACAACATTTTAAAATCAGTAAATCCACATCCAGTGTGGGCTAAAGAAGGATATGCTGACATATCAAATTTAAATTTTTTTTTGGCATGCAAGTAGAAGAAAACATGAAATAATATTCTATCCTAAATAGGAATAATTTAATCATTAAAAGTCCAGACTTCTATCACCCCATAACCACAGGTGTAGCAGGGATATGGCAAGCCATTTGGGTCAAACACTGAATCTTTTCTTTAGAAACTGCACTTTAATTGTCCAGGTTATTGTAAAACAGTGACAGCCTCCATCTGAATGGTGAAAAAGAAATATTAAAATGTATGAACTTTTCAAGAGGTTCCATTTAAGGCAGAACAGCATACTTCCCCCTTCCTGAAAAGCCAAACGAATAAAGATTCATTCTATCTATTTTACGTGACTACAACATTTACTCTTTTTCTTTTAAGTAAAACAAAAGTCAAAGCTCAGCATTAACCAGGGGTTAAGTCAGTTAAAAACCCAGAGAGAAAATAGTTTTTTTCCTTCTCAATATATATAAAAAAAATTATAAATAAATACTGATTTTTCATCACCCAACTCAGCAATGAACGCTTGTTTATAGTTGGTGTTCAATTGGCAAAGAGAAAACTGTTGCTTTAATCTCTAAATGGCAAAAAAAAGTTTACAGTAGTCATATTTACTGCCACTTTTTATTTCACACAGGTCAGCACTGAAAGCAAACAAAAATGTTTTCCCATTTTCTTCCCCCCACCCCCATGTTTTTCCGATACGCGGATAATCTGTTGTGAAGCTTCTTATAGTTTAAAGCTTTCCTTTTTACTTTTTGATAATAATAACTTGTCACACTGGGATGGAAACAGAAATTAATGTAAGCCAGATGGGGGCAGCTGTAGGGCCAAAACCTGAAGCCATTCTAAGGGTTTTATTCAGATATATTCTAAGGGTAGAACTTAAATAGGAAGTGCCGATAGTGGGCAGGAATGGCTTGCCATATATTTCTGTGTGTCTGTCTGTAAAGGAATTTTAATAGAGAGGAAAAATTTAACAAGCTCTTACCTGTGAAATATCTAATTATTCTTTCTTTCATTCTAAAATCTGTAGGGGACAAAGCTGCGGGAAGAGAAAAAAACACCACATTAATTATGGAGGTTTTATATGACACCTGGACAAAAAGTAACGTTTTAAACCATACTATCATTGAAATGGTTTATTTGAAGGACCTTTAGGCGTGAGATCAATCTCCAAGGACAAGCCACTCACCCAGAGCTTGGTTCCCTTTGTCAGTCTTGCCGCGGAAGTCCCTCTGCTCAGCAGAAGCGCTGCCCACCGCCCGTGGTGTCAGCGGGGCTTCCGTTCTCGCGGTGTGTCGTCCCCGGTTTTTCTCCACGTGCTTCATGATCTCAACCATCCGCCTCAAATTACGCTGCGCGTTCCCGCCGGCCGCCGCGGTGGGCGCGCTCTCGCCAAAGTGCTTAGTCAGAGCGCACATCAGTAACATCAGTCCTATAATAACGGGTTTGCGCGGTGCGCTCATAGCTCCAGTGTAGTGAGGAAGGTGAAAGGCGGATGGAAGGAGGGAAAAGTGAACACCTTTTCTTTTTGGACACCTGAAGGATGAGATTAAAACAGATTTGTAAATGACCAGAATCATATTTTAAATTAGAACTCCTAGTTGCTTCATACTTTCATAATAAACAGCTTAATTATATCACTCTTAGGAACTAAAACCCAAGTAAAGAAAAGGTTACTTCATTTAAGGTCAGCTCAAACATAATTAACTAATTATTAAATAATATTACCACTTTTTCTTATTGTGTTACTGAGAGGGTTCAATAATTAATTGCATTTTTAAAGTGTTTGTATTTCTAGTATTCGAAAAAGCGGTTTAGGTGTGTAAAAAGTGTTACCGTTTCAAAGTTCTCTTTTCTTGTGACTGAGTCCTGTGCGTCCTGCAAAAACGATACACATGTGCGCAACTTTATCGTTTGTTGCGTTCTCGTCCTGGTCCCACAAAATGTTCTCTGTTTTAAAAAAACTCGGCTCAAGTTTATGGAGAATTAAAGTCAAATGAGTGATCGATGAAAGTTGTTGATCATCCTCTGAACGCCCGCATGAAGAGTGAGTGCGCAACAAGAAGAAGCTGAGATTATCCGGTGTGGCGCTCCAAGTTCCAAGTTTGCCCTCTCTTGTGCGTTCAGTCCCCTTTTATTCTATCTCCCGGACGGCGGGGGGGGAACTGTCCCCTGTGGATGCTCCACCAGATTATGTGGTAATTATAGAAAGCGGTACATGAAGAGAAGAGTTAACACGAGTTGTCCGATCATCCCTTGAATGCTGCGTCAAGTTTACTGAGGTCCCCCGCCCTCTCCTCTCCGTTACTCCATTTATCTGTGCGATATATGCGGTTACAGGAAGCGTCTGTCCTCCACTAATACTTCCACTGAAATTTCCAATCAGCCCAGCGAGCAGCGCAGATGCAGCACATCTAAGAGGAAATGCTCCCATATCCTTCTAAGGATCCTCATAACCTCATTTAGTCATTGTGCGCTTAACATCCATCACAGAAAATTGAAACCCAATTATGCACCTTTTAGAGACGATTCTTTGAAAATTGATTGTTTTGTTTTAAATATGTTGCCAGTGGTTTCTCGAAAGAGCAGCCCGTTGTGGTTTGTTCTCGCTGGAGATTAGTTTGCACTTGCCTGTTGCTGGGGCTAGAACAGCTTTCTTAAAAGTCGGGGCGTGAAAGTGGCTCCCACGCCCACCACTTGAAATCCCACAAACCTGCAAGGGTCGAGACAGATCTTTAGACACAAATATCCATTCACCTCAGCTGCAATGCTCAAATGAGAGCAGAGTTCAGAAAGTTACCTTTATATGGGCTACTTGGAATTTTTTTCATGAAACCTGTCCACATATTTTGGCGCATATTTTGCTATTTTTATCCCAATCAGATTACAGCATAGAATAGTGACAGCCTTGTTAATTCCTGCAAAATTGAGCGAGGAAACGACCTTGCAGTCTTGCTTAAAAGAATAAAGCCACGGTGCTGAAAGGACAGCGCACTGTCACCAAACTTCTTTACTGAACAAAGCCACACTCTGTGCTTTCCCCCCCTTTCTTTTGCATTCCTCCAGAACGTTTTTAAAGGGGTGGCAAGTGGTGTAGGGGTCGATGAGGAGAGGGCACGTTTAACAAAAAAATATACACAAATAAATAAATAAGTAAATGAATTATAAAAGATGACAAAATATAGGCGGGTTTCTTGCTGATGCACACCACCATCAGGATATTTGACCCGCTTTTTTTTTTTGAGAATCAGTCGTCACATTTATTTGAAGCCTTATAAGAAATCCACTGACACAGCACAGATTTGTTTTCAAATGAGCACGTATCTGTGGATTTACAGCAGAGATCTGCATAAGTGAGTAGCCAGTTTGGGGTCTGACTGCATTTTTCTGACAGCTGTAACTCTTATCATGTGTCAGCTGCGAATGCTTTAACAATTTTTCAATTTTCATGCAAAGTTGGAATATGTTTGTGTGCGAAAATACTCAGAAACACGTAGAACAGCCCGTTAGGCCCTTACTAAGAAATAGATAGATAGATAGATAGATAGATAGATAGATAGATAGATAGATAGATAGATAGATAGATAGATAGATAGATCAAAGCAACTAAATTTTTCAAAGTCTCAGGTGAAATATAAAGGAAGACGCCAGCAGTTTCAGCAGGGGGCGTCATTCTGCAGTTGCTGCACACACTCATGCTTTTTACATGAGCAGCAGTGCACTGAGCCAGCATGTTTGAGGAAATTTGACTGATGAAATATGTCTATACAAATGGATAACCAAAGTGCCATCATGAAATCCGATCAGATCGAATTACACCACAGGATGTGTGTCTGCTTTGTTGATCAGCTGTGTGCCTTGCATCACATTCTGTTTTAACAGATCTCCCTCACTAAACTGACTGTGTAGCACGCATACTGCAGAAGAGGTTCACGGTTGAAAATACAACTTGATAGAAACAAACCAAAATTAAACATCTACAACTACAGGCCAACAAAGCTTTTGTTGGTATTCTGAGTTGGGGGGGAAGCCGTGTACTTTGGCACTTTGCAGTTCACCACTGCAGGAAATGTGAGGGAATCTTTTCTGCATCCCATTATGTCAACATGTTTTTGAGTCACAGTTTTGAAAAACAGTAGATGTTGTTTATATACTTAGAGTATATACAGTTTTCATGTAGCAAATTACTCTTTTTAACCCTTTATTAGATTCAATCAACTTTTCTTAGTGGTCTGAAACAGTGCAGTCTGCCATGTTTCATTCGTTAAGTCAGCTTGATGGGAGTTTAATTGAACCACAGAAGCCAACATTTCCCACATACTATGATTTTCTGTTGCTTCTTTCGTCATACATATTGTGACACTTTCCACTTCCAAATATCTTTTCTGAGATAATCTTATCATGAGATCATGTTTCTATCCTCCCTAGAGTGTGTATTGCAGCTTAATCAAACTGCTTCAGAAAAAAAGGATGAGACGAGACTCTGGTTTGCCGTTTAACTCCACTTTAGTAACAATAAATGGAAATGCAGGTTACAGAGGGAAAAGGCGCTCATACAACTTCACTTTACATTTCTTTTTCTGTCGTAACATTACGCGCCAAGACACTTCCTGCTCTCAAGGCCTCATGGGTAATGAAGTTCTTATTGTTTATATAAGGAACTGAGCATATTAAACTTATACTGAAGTCTCAAATAAGTTTTCTCAACTCTAATTCTAGGACAAATGAATGAATCTGTCCTTTTAAACATTTTAACTGAACATTTCATTGAATTAACTCATTAACGGTTATCTATTTATTTAACAACACCAATATAAATCCTTTCCCATCAAAATAAGTCACAACATCCTCCCTGCCGATGAACTATTGTTCATCTGAAATTCCAAAGGATACAACAGTTGTATAGGTCTTCTGAATACAGTCCGAGTGCTGGTGCGAACAGCACATGAACGCACAAGACTGTCACGGCCTGGAAACAGTTAATCGATTCTTCTTAGCTTCCAGGACTGCCTTGGAGTATTGTTCTCTCCTATGAGTACCACATCCCCGACCTTTAGCACTGTAGCACTGAGGGCTGTGGTGGCTCACAGCGATGCGCTAACTTTAAATCCAACAGATATTCTCTTCGCCAGCTGTTCCAGAAGGTAGTCATTAGTTTCTGTCGGTATCTCCATCTCCGGGTAATTTCCTCCTTTTCGACTGTTGGATGAAGAGTGTCTGCTGGGAAGGATTTGGGTGGCAGACAAGTGAGTCTCTGGCCCACTAAGAAGTGAGCGGATGTCAAAGGCTGTGGCTCATTAATGTCATTGTGAACATAGGTGAGGGGTCGTGAGTTTATTACAGCCTCAGCTACAGACAGTATTGTGCACATTTCTTCAATATTAAGTTTTGCTCTCCCTAGCACTGTCCTCTGGACGCTTTTGACTGAACGCACAAGACGCTCCCAGAATCCCCCCCACCAGGCAGCTCTCTCTGCTATGAATCGCCAAGAGATGCCCCTTTCCGAAAAGAGGTCTTGCAGCTGAGGGTCTTTGATGGTTTGCCACAGCTCCCTTAAATCCTGATCAGCTCTCTTGAATGTTCTGGCATTATCGGAGTAGACCACCTTGCACAATCCTCTTCTTAAGATGAATCTTTTTAGTGCCAGCAGGAAGTTTTCGGTAGACTGATCATAGTTCTAAGTGAACAGCTCTTGTTACTGCACAGGTAAACAAAGCTACATAAGATTTCCTCATAGAGTGCAGCTCCTTCACATAGAGCGGTTCAGCAAAGTCAACCCCTGTAATCTCAAATGGCGGGGACTCGGTTATCCTGTCTTTTTGGGGTGGGGCAGTGGTCTGCTGTCCAGCCTTTGCTCTGAATTTTTTGCAAACCTTGCACCCTGATACCACTTTGCGCACCAGTTGTCTTGCTCTTAAAACCCAATATCTTTCTCTGACTTGTACTAAAGTGTCTCTCACTCCTGCATGCATTATCTTCTCATGTTGATACCGAACCAACATGTCTGTGTACTTGTTGTTAGGCAAAATCCATGGATGTTTCTCTCTGTAGGTGAAATCAGAGTGTTGCAGCCTACCTCCTACACTGAGCAGCTCATCTTCATCCAGAAAGGGTTTTAGATCTCGTATTTTGGAATCAGTGTTGAGGTCCTTTCCTGCTTTGAGAAGGTTGATCTCCTGGCAGAAGCTCTGACTCTGAGTTATCTTGATCCAGTAGTTTTCTGCTCTTTGCAACTCCTCAGCTGTCAGTTCACCATGCACCTTTGTACTGCTACGTGTGTTGGTTATGAATCTCCTTATCTAGGCTGTCACTCTGAAGACTGTTTTCAGGTTACTATACCTTTCCAGGCATAACACCGGCGTGAGCTGCTGTATATCTTGCTGAATGAGCTGCACAGTGATCTGGTACTTTGATCTGAGCTAAGAGCTCACTTCACTGTCCAATACATTGTCCAGCATCCTTTCTGAATGATCATGTAACATCAGAAGACGAGGTCCATCCCACCATAATGGCTCTGCTTTAGATCTTCTACGCTTAGTCCTCTGGTGGGAAGATCTGCTGGATTCATCTTCCCCTGGCAATGGGACCAGGACTTTGGATCAGTCAGAGATTGAATTTCCATGACCCTGTTTGCCACATAGGGTTTCCATTTCTGAGCGCAGCTGCATATCCACTGCAGTGCTATCATCGAGTCTGTCCAAAGTCTGATTTGGGTCTGATATAGCTGCAGCGAAAAATATTGCAGCTTAATCGAACTGCTTTAGAAAAAAACAAAAACAAAATACATACGTTTTCTCAACTCTAATTCTAGGACAAATGAATGTATCTGTCCTTTAAAACATTTTAACTGAACATTTAATTGAATTAAATCATTAACAGTTATCTATTTATTTAACAACACTAATATAAATTCTTTCCCATCAAAATAAGTCACAACAGTGTGATTGTTTGTTGTCCAAGTTCTTTATTTCTCTTTTGACTTTGAGAAAAATAAATTATCCCATCCAGTCACAAATATAAAAACAATTTTGGTTTTGAAAAAAAAAAAGATCAAGTCTGGAGCCTGGCTAAACTCACAGCATTATGACTTTTAAAGTGAACTCTGGGCTTGAAAAAGCATTGTCTTCCTTTCTTTTTAACAAGTGAATCATGACACTTGGAATGGCAGTTGTAAGAACAGCACACTTCAAACAAAGATGGCTGAGACAATTTCTCTGAGTCCAGGTTTATTTTCTTGTTTTAGAAAGGAGAGACTAACCAAACATTGGGTTCTTGGTTTGTGTCTGCCATATCACTCTTACAACACACAGTTTTATACAGAATGGTGAACCCCCCATACTTTAATAACAAAGACTCAGCTCTACTCAGTCTGGTCACACCTATAGAAAGGCTCCAGGGTTCTTCTCATCCATTCAAGCCCAAATTGGTCCTTTGCTCCTTGCAGCCAACTTGTAAGGTTGCTGACTTACAATTCCTTAATTACCACCACATTGCTATTGCTATAGTACATCACTTCATATTTATGTGTAAGAAATGTTTATTAGAAATTGCTGTGCGTCTTTTTTTCTGATTTCTGGACACAGAGTTTAAAAATAAATGGGAAAAAGAAAGAAGATGAAGACAGGTTAAAAAAAAAGGTAAGAAGGAGAATGGGAGTGGAAGATAAAAGAGAGAAAGGGGAACAAAGAAAAAAATCCCAGTCTACCTCCAAACCCGCACGATGGCAGAGAGAGGGAATAAAGCAACAACAAAACAAACCAAAACATTTAAACTGAGAACTAATCAAACACAACCCACACATAGAGACAATGATATAACAGCATCACTTAAAAGCTCATAGTACTAATAAAAAACAAAAGCAAAACAATAGGACATGCATTTCCTAAATTAGGTGAAAACACAAAACATATACTTTCAATTTCTCGAAAGAATTTGGGCTTAAAAGATAAACATACCCATGGAAAGAATCATAGCGAAAACAGATGTTTTTTTAAAATAATGTATTTTTTCTTTTTCTAGTTTTTCACACACAAAAAATCTTTATATGCACCCATGATCAGCATGAAGGCCATGAGGACTGTTAATGGTTTGTTTGAACACTAATGTTTAGAAGCAAGAATTGGAAGGTGGGCTAGTCTCTCTGGGAAACAGAGGAGTTTAAATTCCTTGATGTCAAGAGTAATGGCCAGATTAAACACGAGATTGAGAGATTGACGGGTTTTGTGGCAATACAACATGTGGGATTAATTTTCATTCTGTAAAACACTTTGAACTGCATTTTCTTTGTATATAAGGTGCTTTATAAATAAAGTTTGATATGATCTCAGTGTTTCATCCAAAAGCAGTGTGTGTTGCAGCGAAACTGTTGAAGTCTCTGACTGAACACTGTTTTTGTAGATTAGTCCCATAAAGAGTATGCTCAGAGTTGTCTGATAGCAATAAGAAAAGGACAGTTTTACATTTAGAAAATATTAAAATTAAGTTAGTTTGCCTAAACAACTGGCTAAAAGATGAATAGGTCAAAAGGGCTACATATAAATGGGGTTGAAGAATTCAAAACAAAAGTTCCACAAATCTGTCACTTCATTTAGAAAAATGAGCAACCACATCCAGTTGTGTCCTTAAACACATAAAATTGCAGTTTTTAAGTCATATTTAGGTATATTAATTAATCACGATGAATCATGATTAATTCACAGCCACTGTGCAATTAATTAGATTAAATATTTTAATACTTTGACAGCCCTATAAACTTTACCAATATTTGACTTTAAGACATTGTACTTATTCCATCCTCTACCGTTTTTTCCTAGGCTTTATCAAAACAAAATAGGGTCTGAGCTTTCACTCATGACATCATTTCTCTGCATTGTGTGACATCACTTTACATTGTTGTCCTACACAGTTTCAAATCAATTCTGGAGTCTCTGCTTTCACTTGTAACATCGTCTGCCTATAATGAGTGATATCAGAGTACAGCGATGTCCTTGAAATTTTGTAAACATTCTAGGTTCATGTCATGTGTCTATAGGAGTTCATCACTCTCTAAAGTGTGACATCACACTAAAATGCCTGCTTTGAGTTTTTTAGTTTTTACTTGTGACATAATTTATACATCATTTTTATACATCAGTCCACATGGTTTATATTAAATTCTTCTGAAGTTTCTAGAATTTAGTTTTTCAAAATGTGACAAGATTGCCTTATTACTCTTCTGTCCTTTCCTTGAATTAACATTGTAGTATCTTGGTTTTCACCTTTAAGAGTATGCCATCCCTCTCTTACAATGACCCAGACTTAATGAAAACATTCTACAGTTCTAGCTTTTATTTCGGCACCATTCCTGTACAATACAAGATATCATTCAGCAATGTTGTCCCTGATTTTTTTTTTTATAATACTCGGGTATTTCCAAAAGTGGCCCTAGCGTTTTTTTGGTCAGGACAGCCCATCATAATCATTTGCAAAATATGCAGAGCACATGGCATACAAGAGGACATTATGTGTGTTGTATTGTAAAAAAAAAATCAAACTTTAAAAAAGTACAGCAGCCTATGCTACTTACGGTTAATCGTGGCAGAAAGGCCACAGTACCACAATTCCTATCTCGTAGTGAGATTTAATGTAAAAAAAAAAAAAACTGCTAAATACATCTTTGCAATGTTTTATGAAATATGCTGCTTACACAAACACACAATTATGCATTTAGTAGTCTAAGTACCTATATCCATGTATAATTAAGAGCTCTAAAGGTGGCACTGAGGGAGACAGAAAGCAGAGTTGAGGTCAGCTATATTAGATCAATGTGATAATGTAATTGTTATCATATGCATCCCAAAATATTGTATACATAGTACTCATTTTAAATATTAAACTTTGACCTATGAAGGAATAAGAGTTGATATTATAAAGAAGACATTTTAAAGTTATTTGTGAAAACAACTGCAACAAGTGAAGTGCTACAACATATTTGATACCTTTTCATAAAAGCAAGAGAGACAACCATCGAATAATAAAATGTAAAAATGTCGCATAATGTATAATTCCTTTTAAAAGTTTTCATTTTCCATTAAAATAATTGTATTAAATATGAGAAGTTATCTATATTGCCTAATTATCCTGCCTTAGTTTGGTGTAATTTAGACACATGAAGTGAAAGATGGTGATATTTTCCTCCATTTTTCAGTGATTTATTGACCGTCTCTAAATCGCACTGCTCATTGGTGAACAAGGAGCTGATGTAGTCACTGTGCTGATGTCAGAGCTTGATAAAATGCTAAAGAAAGACTGTCAATGAATGTCTGTCAAATTCATAATCTGAAACTTGTTTGTAAAAAAACCCAAAACAACTATAGCTCGTTTGTTTTAAATTTACTTTTTATTATTAGTCTGCTGCTCCTTTGAAACTTTAAATCTGAACAGAATCCAAAAAATTATTGGTTCTGTTTCTTTATCTGATCGCTCTTTTGTGACCGAGAGAGCAGCAGGGGGATGCTGCTGTGTGCAGGGGTTAGCCCAATGATTTTATAGAAAACAGCCAATGGGACACCAAGGTTATTATTTAAAGTTATAATACTGATTGCAGTGGCCGATATTTAAATTTATAATCATTTAACAATGTTCAAGAATAATCAGAATTGGTTTCTTGTTTTACTGGTGTTTATCTTATTTAGTCCAAGTAAAGCATGTGTAACTTTGCATCATGTTTTGGGGTTTTTCCAAAACAATCTGAGATATTGCGTCTTAACTGACCGTACAGTACAATGCTGACAGTAACTATTTTTTAATTCGAAACAACTTTCTAGAGTTTTTGCTTTGATCTTTTCAAGAACATATTTGGAACATCTTTTAATAAGAGTGCTCAAAAGAGAAAACGTATCCCTTGTTTTTTCTTCAAAGCATGTTCTTAAGAATGGCACAATTACAACAAACAAATAAAAACAGTGTACACACCCTGAATCTGAAACTAACCAAAGATGGATAATTTAATTTGGGTTTGGCTATTCTTTTGTTGCCCTCTGATCTAATGGAAATTCCCCTTATTTAAATGCTTCAGCACGTTAAATTTCTATCCTTACTTGGTATTCCTCCAAAGAAATTATCAGGTGTTCTCTTCTACCTTTTGGACTCCGTAGGCTGTGTTTTACTTGCACAGTTTGAAGCCTACATTTAAGGGCAGTGGGCCTGACCGAAGATTTAATCCTATGGTAAACTTTTCTTTACCTTTTTTAACTTCGCTCATGGCTTGTGACATGCTGCTTCTCTATTATTCTGTAGATAAAACAAAATTACTCCACTCTTTATATCATCTTAACATGATTCTTAAACAGCAATGGCGTGTCACCCTCTCTCATCACTAAATAATTGGCAACAGAAAAACCACCCTAGCGGTTTCAGATAAGCCTGAGTGTGTAGTCGTCCACCATGTTCTCTTCAGCAGGAGCAACTCTTCTTTGCAGTGTTCTATTTTTCAAAGTGGCCACTGTTAAAAAAAACGTTGATCTTCAGCTGTTTGTGTTGTGCCATAATTGTATATCACTGCATCATAACCTCAGATGTGTGTTAATGGTGAAAATTGAAGCAAGCTCACTGCTATGTAGCTGGTTCACTTCAAATCTCATTATGTGTACAGACATCTTCAAACCCACATAGTTTGGTGGGAACACGATTCTGTAGTATTCTCCTGAAGTCTTCCATACTGCAGTCGAAACTTTTATTTTGAGGTTTTTGTTTTCTGAAAAACTCTCATTCAGGAATTATACATTTTAAAGCAAATTTATTTAATGTTAAAACGATACTGGCATTGTTTTTTACTTAAGAGATAAACTTACTCCCCGTGTTCCCTTGAGCAGCTAACGGAGCTACTCCCACAAAAACATGCACCAGTCCTAGGCTTTATACTGCCTCCTCCTGGCTGACCGGGGCGCCTGAAGGGTTGGGGAGGATCTGGCTGGAATAACATGATCCATCCAAGTGTTATGTCCAGCTGGGGAAACCCTACCCCTTCAGGTGAAAGGAAGGGCCTGCTCACTCCTCAGGCAAGAAGGAGGCTTGAGCTCAGTGCAGGGCCCTCCTGGGGTTGGCAGAGGTAGAGCAATGCCTAGGGCTGCACTTAGGTAGTGACACTGGGTTAATAATAATGGTAAAAAACCGTGGGACCAAAAAAAAAAAAAAAAAAAAAAAGAGAGATAACCTTACCAAAAGAAAACATGTTCTCTGAGTACAAATGTAATCTTAAAATACTTTTACTGCCTGTGCATATGAAATGACTCCACTGAAAAAAAGTTCATTTTAGAACTTTGAACAACAACAGAAATACAGCAGACATGTTTTGACATAAAATTAAAATAAAGTTTATTTTTCTTTCTGTTCAGTTATCTAAAAACACTGATTTATTACCATAGAAACTGGAGCCATAAAGGTCGCACATTTATTTTTTCTTAATTAAAACCTTAACTGTACAGGACATTTAAACTGAGCACTGTCCCTGATAACTGAACTAAAGTTTTATCATTTTGCGAATGAATAAAAAACCCATTTTACCTATTAAGAAAATGCTTTACAAAGATATTATGTCAAAGGAGAGACTTTAAGAAATGCATTCTGCTGATTTTATCATCTGCATCCAAAATCTGACTTGTGGACATATGTTCTTCATCCTGCCTCATAGTATATGTTTTATTACCATTATTACCAACAGTATACTCAAGGACAAATGAGGGGAAGGCAACAAGTCTTGGTTTTACTATTTCCTGAATTGGTATTATGACTTTGAATACTTCTTCTGGAGACATAAAATAATTTATTTTTTTATTTTTATGTACAGTCAAGGCCAGAACGTGTCAAACTCCTGGCAGATTTACATTTAAAGTAATTGTTACGACCAGGCTGGGCTAGGGATCAGCGAAAGTAACATGATATTGTGTAGACTGATGTTAAAAAGGAGGAACTAGAGTATAATCAGAAAAACAGCCCCCATAAAAAAAATGCCCAGAACAGAAATGTCTCAAAACTGAACTGACAATAAACTGAAGTGATAGAGGTTCCTGAACAAAACAAAAAAGTTCCCCAAAAGACATAGGCTAAGGGAAGCCTCTAATAAAAAACAGAGCACAAAACTAAGAACAAACTTAAAGTGCTGTCTCTTTAGTTAGCAGAAGGTGTTAACTAAAATATACTCAAAGATAATACAGACAAAAATGTACATATACAGCACTAAACCAAAGTTCTAACAAAAACTAAGCAGGGTGTGGCAAAGAGCATGGTGAAAGCTGATCTTCATCTGGAAGTCAGATTGCATGTCTTTTAGAATGCAGGGAACCAATCAAGAGCTCCAATCTTCTTGAAGAGCCACACCTGTTCCTGATTACTTGGAGTAGGAAGCCACAAAGACAGGACGATATGGAAGAGGGAGGGACTTAACATGCAGTCAAGGGAAAGAAGGCACTTTTTTGTATTTTTAACTAATATGTTTTTGTGGGAAATATATAACATATTTGAAACTACAAAGGTTCTTGTAAAAAAAAAAGGAAAGCAAAAAAAGCAAAAACAGGTGGCCGTTACACAGAGACAAAAAAGGCTTTGAGAATCCTTAAGCAAAAATATGGGGGTGGGGCAATTCAATTCTGTTCAGTTTGGTTTATCTATATCTCAAGGCACTTTGCAAGAAAAGTCCTTTCAATACAATTATCTAAAAATTCCTGTCAGTCAAAAGTTTTCTATTTAAGGAATCCCAGCAGATTGTGTTGAGTCATTGACATGAGGTATATATTTAAAGTGCTCAGAGGTGAGATTTTTAACAAGAGCTTAAACTAACAGTCTGATACCAAAACTCAAACGAAACACAAATTTTCCACAGCAAAGATCAGCATAAGACTTCCGTCACTGTAAGAAAGAGAAGTTAACAAAAACAACACATATAGCCATTTCTAGGACACCCAAGTTTATAATTTATAAACAATTCCTAAAGCGGATGAACAACAGGTACAACATTGTTGGCATAAACCAGCAGTCAAAAGGTTCTGTAACCCTGCAAGGGGTTACACTTGTTTTTAATAGCTAGGGAGAGCCAATACAAGTTTTGTAAGACTTTAATACAGGAAAATATAATTTTTATTGTTTAAATTCACATAGCAAAAAAATATGTTTGGATTAAGAAAATATATAAATAAAGTTTTTTTAAACTTGATATGTATGTTACAAAGCTATACTTTTGGAAGTCAGTGTACCGTTTAACAAGAGAAGGTGGAAGCGAAGCATGTTTTGTTGATTTGCTCTGGTCTCTTGACTTCAATAAAGCATTGGCTAATGGTCGAGCATTAGTATTTGGGAACTTCTGGATGAATGACCTGTTGCTTTATTTCTTTTGACAGTTTTTACATTCATATAAATAAAATGGTTAAAATAGAATCATGGGAAAAAGCTGATTTGGTTCGTCTCAGACGTGCGGTTAACTTTTTTATACCTCCACTTTAGATATCAAATCAGAGTTTAATTGAAAGTGAAATTTAATGCAGAGCAGGGAAAGATTACAATTATCTACACATTTCCTGCATGCTCAATGGAATTATTACATCTACTTAACAGTTTTAAAGAAGTATAATAGCCCTCAGATTTCCCTCTTTTATGTAAACTTAGCCCTGCTGATTGATCTTTTAGTGGTTCTGCAGTGAAGGAGAGGCGGTGTTTGACTGACAGCTTCCAGAAGGATCTAAAGGAAATAATTAGGTTCTTCCATAAGGGCCAGCCAATTTCCCAATGTAATGTTTTACTGGCAAGGTCAGTTGTAATTTAAGGTTGTTGTTGCTGTTTTTTTTCCCTTCAAATTCCTTCTGAAGTTGTCAAAATGAAAAATGAGTGCACATTTTCTGATTGTAAAATCACAATATGTTAACACTTGACACTGCTGTGAGGTCAAGGTTGCAAAGAGAAGAAATTACCAACATTTGTTCTGCCTGTACGACTGAGATAAATTTGTCCAAGCATAAATACCTAAAAATATATTTAAAGATACATTATTATTTTCTAGTTTTAAAACAATGCAACAAGGTAAATACCGGGATGTGAAGGTGGAGAGGTTGGAGACTGATGACAAGAAATAGTTTATTTCAAAGAAAAGCAAAGCTTCTTGAGAGCACAATGTATTTTTTTATTCCAGCTTCTCCATCATCATGGACAACACCAATGATGTTCCAGGGTCCAGGGTTTATTTAGTTGGGGAAATCACCATTCAAAAAGCTTTGTCTCATCCTAGTTTTCTGATATTTTCTTTACAAAGTATGATTCAATTCAGTTCAGTTTAATTATATAATGGCAATTCACAACACGTCATCTCAATTCACTTAATTCCTCAGTGTGCTTCGACATAATGTTTGCACCTTCTGCTTTTTGGCATGTTCCTAGATCTGTTTGCTTGTGCAAAATTATAGTAAATTCAAGTTAATTATTTGAGAGACCTGATTCTGCTTGAAAGGAAAGGGTCATTTTACATAGCAGATAAAAAAATCTTTTTGTCATTAAAAGATGTAATTTAGACACAAATGAAAATTACTCTTTGGAAATAAATTCCAGTGTTTCTCCAGTTTAAACCTTTGAAACCATTAGTTGTAATAACAAATATGTGATTATGTTGTTTTCTATTGTCTGCTGTGACTCATGTGCACTGAATTAGCCATCTCATCTCTTAACCTGAGTATGAGATATCTACCCTATATGTAGTATTGTCCTAAAAGATATGAATATGGGCAGTCAAGTATGTTTACTATCATACAGAATGTCAATTAGTCTTGCACACTGGCTCTATGGATATACAGTAGGAAGAACAAGTGTTTGATACACTGCTGATTTTTTTTTAACTTTTCCCACTTATAAAGCATGAAGAGGTCTGTAGTTTGTCTCAAAGATACTCTTCAACTCTGAGGGACAGAATCTAAATCAGAAATGCAGAAATTTACAGTGGATGATTTTTAAATAATTAATTTCCATTTTATTGCATGACATAAGTATTTGATACACCAGACAAACAGAACTCAGTATTTGGTACAGAAACGTTTTCTGTAGTTCTTCACCAGGTTTGCAACAGGGATTTTGGCCAACTCCTCCATACAGATTTTCTCCAGAGCATTCAGGTTTTGGGGCTCTCGGTTGGCAACACAGACTATCAGCTCTGTCCAAAGATTTTCTATTGCATTCAGGTCTGGAGACTGGCTAGGACACTCCAGGACCTTGAGATGCTTCCTACCGAGTCACTCCTTAGTTGCCCTGGCAGTGGGCTTTGGGTCGTTGTCATGCTAGAAGACCCAGCCACAACCCTAATTCTCTTACTGAGGGAAGGAGATTGTTGGCCAAGATCTGACGATACATGGCCCCATTCATCCTCCCCTCAATACGGTGCAATCATCCAGTCACCTTTGCAGAAAAGTCCCCCAAAGAATTATGTTTCCATCTCCAATTTTTACAGTTGGGATGGTGTTCTTGGAGTTTTACTTTTGATTTTTCCAAACATGGCGAGTGGAGTTTAGACCAAAAAAGCTTCCCTTTTGTCTCATCATACCACATGACCTTCTTCCATTCCTCCTCTGGATTATCCAGATGGTCATTGGCAAACTTCAGACGGGCCTTGACATGCTCTGGCTGGAGCAGGGGGACCTTGCGTGCACTACAGGATTTTAATCCATGACGGTGGAGTGTGTTACTGATGGGTTTCTTTGAGACTTTGGTCCCAGCTCTATTCAGGCTCATCCCTCATTGTCCTCATGATCATTGATGCCCCACAAGGAGAGATTTTGCATGCCGCTCTGAGGGAGAATGACCATTGTCTTGAACTTCTTTCATTTTCTAATTATTTCACCGACAGTTGTTGCCTTCTCACCAAGCTGCTAGCCAATTGCCCTGTAGCCCATCCCAGCCCTGTGCTGCTCTACAATTATACCCCTGATGTCTGTGCACAGCTCTCTGGTTTTGGCCATTATAGAGAGGTTAGAGTTTGTTATAGTTTGTTGACAGGTGTCTTTAATGCAGGTAATGAGTTCAAACAGGTGCAGTTAATAAAGGTAATGAGTGGAAAACAGGAGAACATATTAAAGGTCTGTGGGAGCCTAAATTCTTACTGGTTGATAAGCGATCAAATACTTATGTCATGTGATAAAATGGAAATTAATTATTTAAAAATCATCCACTGTGATTTTCTGCATTTGTGTTTTAGATTCTGTCCCTCACAGTTGAATTAAATTTATATTAGTCAAACTAACCACGAATCTACATTCCATGCATATTCCAGATGGTTATAGGATCATATCCCCTTTAGTATAATTTGTACTCATCATGTAATTTAAATTAAATAAATAAAATAAATTTAAAGGATCACATGTGCTTTATTTATATAGAACACGGTATAATAATTCGATCCTGATATTTTACATATATCAACAGAGCCACAGAGAATACCCAGCACAGATCTTGGCCTCCTGTTCCCACAGCCTCCTCCAGTCAAAAAACATTAAGGAGGAAATAATATCAATTTGAGCCAATACTTTCCCATTTCCCCCTTTTGATCATTCTGTTTTTTTTCTTTTTTCCTGCTTTTCTTTGAATAATCACCCCTAATGTGTGTTTGCTATTATCAGAGTATTATCCTGCTGAGTGCCTGTGTGCGATGCTTGGACTGAACACAACGTTCTTGCCGGCAGACACGATTGGGATCCTGTCTCCGGCCCACACTTAGACAGAGAATTTATTTGCAGCACGCTATTAGGGAAATTTTTTTGGGATAATTGGTAATACACGCTTTGTTTTTCTTTTTTCTTTTCTTTTTTTTTTGAAAAAAAACAACATTTATTTTTGTCTCCAAACTACAAAACTAAAAGTTTAATAGCTCTAGGTTAGCTATTTTCTTAAGACTTTTGTCTAACAACCCTCAACGACTTCAAAAGAGTTGCTTCAAAAGATGAAAGTCGAAAAATGTTCCATGATTATATGTTTAACCAACACTACTGAACACTGATTCCATATCACTTGATCATTTTGTCATTTAAATTGACCACCTCGGCGGATGGCACATTTGATCCTTTTTGACAAATCTTTAACATTTGCAACAGTGTGTAATTTTTGCAGAAACATCTGCAAACAGTGATCTCTCTATGACGAAGCTTATTATATCGGCCAAAGAGAATCCACTGACATTCTTCTGCACTTACTCATTGTCGTCTTATGAACAAAGACACGGTTTATCACAATTTCTCAAATTCCCCTAAAAGTCCTGTTCTCTCTATTGTTAATCATTACCTTCCTCCTCTTCCTCCTGGCATGCTATCCCTCAGAGTGCTTCCATCAATGACTTGTTTTTGGATTAAACCTCACTCCACCAATGCTGCCTTTCAATTTGGAAACAGATTTTTCCAAGTTTTCAACAAACGTGAATCACTCTAAGGAAATACGTGTAAGAGATTACATTTTCTGCTCTGCTGTATTTAATGTGATACACCACCATCAAATTTAGTCTGTTGCCATCATCCCCAGAGTTAGATTAGTGAGAAAACGTAACCAGCTCCTAATCTGGTAGCAGTCCGTTCGCTTTAGCTTTACATAAAACATGTAAGTGAATGGTAACAGCTAGCATTTTGTGTGCAAAAGTCATGAGAATTACTCAATAAACATACTAATTGTTCCTGGTGACTTTGATACTCATAACAATTGTGAATTAAAATACGTAACAAGAGGGAATTACAGGAGCAGATGTAGAATTGGGACTACATTACAACAAACTATGGCAGTAATGCAAAAAAATGGTTCCTGCTTGTGTAGCAAACAGTTGCGAAAACAAGCAGAGGAAACATGGAAACATGTTTCACAGTATTCTAGCTAACATGGAACAGAGAAGATAATGGGCTCGCTGCCCTGGAAATTCCTCCAACAACACCTATGGAGAAAATTAATCATGGTTTGCAAGGAGCGCTTCACACCAGAGTACAAAGACTGAATGCACTTTTTAATTGTGGTGTCCAGGTTTACTGTAAAAAATGTCACCCTAATGACGGTAAACGCCGAGATTTGTAGAGTAAATCCCTTTCAGTTGTTTTTTGCTGGCACTGCGTCATGTCCTTGCGCCTTGCAGCAGTGGCTTAAAGAGGTGCTTTTTCGTAATGACTTACCAATTCTGAATCCGCTCCTGTGATTCCTTCATGTTACTTAGTATTTTTATTTGCAATCAGTATGATTATTCAGGTCACCAGGAATAATTAGGATTATTATCAAGTAATTTCCATGACTTTTGCACATGAAATACTGGTTTTTATTACTCACATTGATTATTCAATGCTAAAGCAAACAGACTACCAGATTAGGAGAAGGACTGAGCTGGATACAAAATGGTTTTTCTCAATTATCTAAATCTAGGGAATATGGCAACAGAGAAAATTTCAATTAGGGGTGGATTATCCCATTAAACCTTTGTGTTCTGCATAGGACTCGACAAGTCTAACACAACAGGAGGTATTTTACACACAGGGAAACTTAGATAAGACAATTTTGTCTAAATAGGTGAAAATTGTTCGGTTATTTGTAAGCTCATTTAACAAATAGGTTCCGGCCTCCTCTCTTTAGCAACATGTAGAACTCCAAAGGGGATTCAGCTTCAAATTGCAAACAGAAACACACGCACACACAGACACACACACACAAATACACACACACAAATGGTTAAATCATTTGTAGGTATGATGGCCCTGTTTTGTGATGATCATCTTCAATTCAATCATCTTTATTTACATTTGATTTTCTCATCGTGTCAGGAAAATCCAACAGACCTTCTCGTGATAATGAAATACTTGCTCCAAGAAAAAAAGTGCTTATTTTTTGACCTCCCATCATAATTATCTTGCACCACATCAGTGGATGTTTTTCCCTCAGTTCAATATCTCCACGCTTTGGACAAGTTAATTAATATTTACGCTCATAAAGAAAATTCAGCGGCAACAGATGGGTTATGACTGTGCATGTCATTACTACTGCTAAACAGAAAATATGAATCAACTTAAAAAAAAAAAAAAATGCCTGTTTATCATCTAACATAGTACATTTCTATCAATATGTATTATAAATATACCGAAGGCTGGGACCCTATTATTTCCATACACTGTATATAAATACTATTTGTTCCCTCAATATCTGACATTTAGCTAGACTAAAACTTTTTTGTAAGGTCAGTTATGGTTACCAATTTTTTAGAATTTGATAAATGCCAGAATTTTAGAGAGTGATGTTTTTATATTTTTATTGCTTTAAACAAAGTAAGAAGTGCACATGGACCAAAAAAGATAATTATGCTTTTGAAAAATTAAAAAAAAACAAGATGATGTCAACAGTTTTGTAAAACTCTGGGAGGCTAATTCACTACATTTGAGTTAAATGGAGACATACCTCAAATACATTGTACCCAACTATGACATAGTTAAAAAGTTAAAATTAGCTAGGCAGGAAGAGACCAGAAGAGGGTTATGGACATCACAAATCTGGTTAATCTTTGGGTAATATCTTTCAAATCATCTTATGTGTCACCTGGGAACGACTGCGGCTCAGTAGGTTGAGTAGTTGTCCTGCAATCGAAGGTTCGATTCCAGCTTCCTCCAGTCACATGTCGTTGTGTCCCTGGGCAAGGCACTTAACCCCAAATTACTTAATTGTATCGGTGTATGAATGTTTGTGAGTGCGAATGGGTAACTGTGGCTCCAGTGTAAAGCGCTTTGAGTGGTCAACATGACTAGAAAAGCGCTATATAAATTCAGTCGATTCACCATTCATTATTTCAAGTTATTATATGCCAAGAAATGCCCAGCTATCACAGTGTTTGGGACTAAGACAGGTTTTGTGTCTTAGACATTAATTTATTTGGCACAAATTGTGAGTATCAACACTAAAACAAACGTCTAAGAACTTGTGAAAGATGTTTGAAGCTTGAAAGAGAGTGTTATTATCCACAGTGAAACAACTCCTCTGCCAGTATAAACTGGAACACAACTCAGAGAGGAGGAAGTCATTAATCCAAATAAAACCCACATAATTTTATCCTTTCCACTATCTATATACATTTTAATTATACATCATTTTTTGAATTAGTTAGTCCTATATTTTAAAAACCAAAACTTAGCTCCCATTCGTGTTTTATTTTGAAATCACTGTTCCCTTTAGCTTTGTGTTCACTTTAATTTTCCCTTCTTTCCTGCTTCTCTTGGTTTTTATAATGCTGTCTCCTATGGGAGTTTCCTTTGTGTTTCCTCAAACTTGTCTTTTTCAGCCCAGTTCCTTCTAATAAACACCACGGGCCTCATTTATAAAGCTTGCTTGCGCACAAAAAGGGGTCGGAAAAACTACGCAAGCAACTTTCTACACCAAGTTTGGGATTTATAGAAAAAAAGTGGCAGAAAAATGTGCGCAACTTTAAGCACACTAAGGATCTTGCTTACACACTTTTTGGAAAAGGAGGACACTCACAGCGCAGTAGGAGATATACCAAAATTGTGAATTTAAGCCACATTTAGAGCACTGCACATACAGACAAATACACAACCAACACACACACACACACACACACACACAAACACACACAACTCCCCCATCCCATCTATAGGAACTGAGGATAAAAATGAGAACGTGAATAAAAATATGTTGCATTTTATAATTATGATCATATCTATGTCTTCAGATTATATAGCAATTGCGCGTATTAGTGCATGTGTTAACTACAAATATTCTGCAGCGTCCTTCCTGCAAAATGCTGGACAATGGATGCTTTGGCACTCATTGAAGATTCTTTTTTTATGTCAGGAACACTGCTGCATCAACGCCATGCCACCGGCAGCTCTTCGGTTTATTTTTATGACCTCAAATCAATATTTTGCATGGATGATAATTTTTTTAAAGTAGTTTTCAAGGGCACCTTTTCATCAGGCTTTAAATATTTATGAGTGTTTAAACTTATTATGTTCTGGTGCAATTTAGTTTTATTAGTTTTAATTTGCTTTTATTCCAGTCTTGTTTTCGCTACAATAACTAATCATATACTTAATACTTTATATTTAATGTTTTTATGTTTTTCATTTCTTTTTTTGTTTAAACTTTTGTCTTGTTACAAATTGTTTTTGCAACTTTATTTTGTCTTTTGATGTGAAGCCCTTGGCTGAGTGAAGCTCTGTATAGATGAACATTGATTGATTGAAATAAAATGATCTTCTGTGCCTCCGCATGCCTGCAGCTGTCTCTGGGGAAATGCTTTCTCCGCCTGTCGGTTGCCATGGTTACCCTTGAATCGCTTTATATTAGCCGTCTTGAGTCAATCAGAATATTCACTAGAAACTTTGCATTGACCGTTTATAGCAGAAAGTGGGTGTGTAGGAGGCGGGATATGATCCAGAAACATCTGAGTATATTTCTACGAAGAGTGTGATTTATAAAGCGCAAATTACATGCAGCTCTGCGTACTCCAAGTTTGATAGATCAGAAACGTACAAGGCGTAAGTTAAAAAAAGTTGCTGAGCTTAAAGTGACACTGTGGTAGTTTTTGCAGTACATCTTTGAAAATAGCCATTACAATATTATGTAATAATAATTACGTAAATCACATTAATTGCAAAATATTGGCGATATTGTAAAATATGACTTGAAAAATCAGTTTTAAAATACATAGTCCTCTTTTCAGGGGAAAGCCATATTAGATGACATCTTTACTTCTACGAGAGCCCGGACGGACAAAGCGCACAGAACAAGCCCGCTATTGAAACATTGATTTCCCCTCAAAATGCAAAAAAGTTTCGCCATAAATACATTTTTACCTCTTCGCTAGTTCCAAGCGATGACAGAGAGACTGATATGCTCGTCATGTTACTGCAAATAGATATTTCTCAGGGAATTGAGTGTTTGAAAACAGCACTAGTTGGACCTCCGTTGTTGAGTTTTTTACTCGAAGACACAGATACCGCATGCTTGTGATAATTTAGGTATGCACTGACCCCTACTGGCCGAAAATTACACACTGAGCCTTTAAATACGGTTTTAGTAAGGATTTTACGCAAAGTTTTATAAATGAGACCCCAGAAAATTATCTTGCTTGACTCATCTCCGTTTTTGGGTCCTCGATGACAACATTATGTGACATGAAAACCTAGGTTTCATTTAATAAAAGAAGACTTGTTCTGTGGTCACAATGACTATCGTTACAATCAAAGAACAAGGGAAACGTTGCAAGTCTGAGAGAATTATTCCAACTTTGAAATATAGCAAAATCAGCATCATGGTTTGTAGGTGTTTTGCCGTGGCAAGAAGTGGTACATGGCACATAATGTTGCAAAAATTTTGTGTAGGTTTAGAAGAATAATCTCGAAGCATCAGCCATATAACTGAAGCTTGAATGTGTCTTCCAAATGTGCAGTTCTCTAAGCATACCAACAATTTACTCACAAAGTGGCTTAAAGACAGCGAAATCAGAACTACTTTCATATGTAAGTTTTCCAGACTTAGTGATTGCTCATGTAATGTGTAAAAATGCAAAACCTCATGCACTAATTTATTAACATTCATACAGCATTTTGAGCTATGTCTTGCTTGAGAATGCTTAAAAATCCTGACTTGGAATGCCAACAAGTTTCCAGTTATTAAGCCACTTTTGTGAGTTATATTTGGTGATACATTAAACAATTACTGATAGCATACATCAAAGGTTACACTTCTGAAATTAAGAGAGACTCCAGAAATGATCTGTGTGTTAAGACAAAATAATATGCATTATAACTCATGCCTTATCCTCAGATCCAACTCTCCAAAAACTGCTGGGCTAAGAACAACCCAATTACGGTCCATATTTGACCAAATGATTTGTCACATATTAACTGCTCCAGTCCTAAATTGACCTAAAACAGTAGGTTAGTGTGACTGATTTCGTCCAGACCACTGGGTTACATTTTTAACCCCAAAAGTGGAATAAAGTGACAGATAAGGAGGTTATTCCTGAATAATAAGGCTGGTGGCCAGCATCAGCACGGGAGGTTGAAGTACATGGCAGGTGCTGCTAGACAGGACAAAGTGGGATTGGGGCTATCTCAGGCTCACCTCATTTTCTGATCAGAGCTACATATATTGGGGAAAAAAAGTATTTGTCAGCCATCGATTTTGCAAATTGTCCCATTGAAAAGATGAGAAAGGTCTATTATTTTCATCATACTGTAGGTACACTTCAACTGTAAGAGACAGAATGCAAATAAATAAATAAATTGATTAATCCAGCAAATCACATTGTATAATTTTGAAAGCATTTATTTGTATAATGGTGTAGAAAATAAGTATTTAACACCTCCAAACAAACAAGAATTCTGCCCTCACAGAGCTGTTACTTCTTCTGAAAGCAGCTCGTCTATCCTCCACTCGTTGCCTGTATTAATGGGACCTGTTTGTATCTGTATAAAAGATACCTGTCTACATTATTAAACAGACAGACTCCAACTTCCAACATGGCCAACACCAGGGAACTATTTAAGGACATCAGGAACAAGATTGTACACCTGCACAAGACTGGGATGAGCTAATCTACAACAGTAATTATTAGAAAATTGAGTAAATAGTCATTTAAATCAAGCTGGGGCTCTTCACACAGTGATCCACGCATTTGTGACCTCTCGCTTGGATTATGCAAATTCCCTGTGTTATGGAACCACCTCTTCTTCGGTTGCGCGCCTCCAGCTGGTGCAGAATGCGGCGGCCCGCCTCTTGACGGACACCAGACGGAGGGAGCATATCACTCCCCTTCTGGCCTGGTTGCACTGGCTCCCGGTGCTATGCGCCCCGTCTCTGGAACCAACTCCCTCTGACGGTGAGAATGGCCCCCTCTCTCTTGGTTTTTAAATCACGCCTGAATGCTAATTTTTATTCTTTGGCTTTTAATTTGGCCTAGTTGGCTTTTTACTAGGTCTTTGTTTTACTTATTTATTGTTGATCTTTAGTTGTTACTGTATTACTTTTAACTTGTGTATTTCGGTTTTCGTTTCTATATGTTCTATCACTATTCCAGTGTGCACTTTGGGTAGCCTCGGCCATGTATAAATGTGCTTTATAAATAAAATGGTATGGTATAGTATGGTATAACCAGTGTTGTATTACAAAGTATTGAGGTACATTTTTGTTATTGACCAAATACTTATTTTCTGCACCATTATACAAATAAAACCCTTAAAATCATACAATGAGATTTCCAGTATTTGGTTTTTTACATTCTTCCTCTCCCAGTAGAAGTGTACCTATAATGAAAATTACAGAACTCTCTTATCTTTTTAAGTGGAAAAACTTGGACACTGTACATATAATGCTCTGCCCCTCTGCTGTTGGACTCATGAACAATAACCCAAAGACTGTTCCCACCTCCTGCTCTGTTTCAGTCACATGACCCTTTGTTGTTTTGTTTTTTTGCACCCGTCTGATTTTGCACTGCTCATCACTTGCACTGTATATATAAATCTGTTTATCACATTATTTTTATTTATCATATGCTTAGAAGTGTTGGTCTTTTCATATGTTTGCACAAAGTACCATAGCAATTCCCTAATGTTGTGAATCTGTCAAACTCAGACAGTAAGAACTTTCCTCCTTGCAATACTACCTTTCAACTCCCATAGACCACTATTAGCCACATGCCTTCCTCCTTAGTCTGTTCCTGGACCACCCCTCCACTACTATCCTTCAAGCTATTAGTGCTTTTCTAAATCTTCTTTCTCTTTCGGCTTTTCCCTTCAGAGGTCGCCACAGCGAATCATTTGTCTCCATTTAGTCCATTCCTAGGCATTTTCTGCCCTAACACCAACTAATTTCAAGTCCTCTTTCCCCAAATCCATAAACCACATTTTTGACCTTCCTCTCATCATAGTGCCTCCATCCTTAACATCCTTCTATCAATATAATCACTGTCTCTCCACTGAAAATGTCCAAACCATCTCAGTCTGGCCTCCCCGAGTTTATCCCCCAAAACATCTAAAATGAGTTCTTCCTCTGATGTACTAATTTTTATCCTCTCCATCCTCATCACTCCCAAAGAGAATCTCATCATCTTGAGTTCTGCAACCTCCAGTTCTACTTCCTGTCTTTTCCTCACTGGTACGGTCTTTAAACCATACAACATCGCTGGTCTCACTACTGTCTTGTACACCTTTCCCTTCATTCTTGCTGAAACCCTTTTATCACACATCACACCTGACACTTTTCTCCACCCATTCCAATCAGCTTGCACACGTTTCTTCACCGCTTTTTCACACTCTCCATTGCTTTGGACCTTTGACCCTAAGTACTTAAAGTCCTCTACTTTCTTCATTTCCACTCCCCGTAACTTCACTGTTCCACTTGTGTCTTTCCCATTTACACACATGTATTCCGTCTTGCTATGATTAATTTTCATTCCTCTCTTTTTCAGAGCATACCTCCATCTATCTAGCTTTTCCTCCACCTCTGCCCTACTCTCACTACAGATCACAATGTCATCTGCAAACATCATAGTCCATAGATACTCCTCTCTAACATCATCTCTCAGCCTATCCATCACCAAAGCAAACAAGAAGGGACTCAGAGTAGATCCTTGATGCAGTCCTACCTCCACCTTGAACTCCTCTGTCACTCCTACTAAGAGGAGTAGCGTACAGTCAGGCATACCAGGCAATTGCTTGGGGCACCTACCCGAGACAAGGGCCCCCCCAGAGTGCCAAACCAAGTTGGCCCAATCAGTCACTGCTGCTGTACTGTGTGGATGGCCAAATGAATGTGGCCATCTGAAATAACCTGAAGGGGGCCCCTGTCAATCTCGTCCCTCCAATACTTGCCTAACATTACACATAAACTGAGCCCCTCGTGTGTAAACAGGTGTTCTTGCGAGAAATTCATGCCTGTGGAAAACTGCATCTCTTGGCTGCTGCGGGAACATGCAGCATTTGAAACTCACTGATAATAATGAGAAAACAAATTAAAATATCAGCAATACGGCAGTTTTCAAATATATTCCTAATATTATAATGTTCCTTATGCATGTGCATCCTGAAAACGTAATGTGGTATCGCAGATTAATGTAAAAAATGATGGCTTTCATCCGAATACGTTTGACCTTACTGTTTCAAAGTCACTGTGTCTCAGAAGTATTTTTCGGTGCTCCGCCATTTATTCTCCGCTTTTTAAAAAACCCCAAAACCATGATAGTTTAAGCATTTTATAACATCTAAACTTTTTAAACTAGCAATAAATGGCAGATATTGGTGCAAACAGGACAAGATGTAAGTAAGAAAATGTTCTATCCACTGTTAATGGCAGAGTGCACAATTTTATCTTGGTCTAAAAACACTTACAGTAAATAATAACCTTCATGAATTCCATAGAAAACACTGTATGCCCCCTAGGTATCTGCTATGGAAGACAAAAACAAACAAACATGTTTTATTCTTCTTGGGGGACGAGGTGGACCTAGAATGTTTGTTATTATGAATTATATTTTATAATGCAGTATCTTAATGTTCAATAAGGAATAAAAAAGAAAGTCCTACCTGGTTGGTTGGTTGTGTGTACCCCTCTTCAAAAACTCTAAATAGACCATAACCCTAAAATAGCGTTTGGTATGCAGTAAATGAATGTCATTTTCATGCAAAAACAACCAAATAAACACCAATTAATTACTATTGCCATGCATACGTAGGAAATACATAATGTTTAGGACCACAGGAAAGAATATGTTGTAGGCTATGTTTGTATTCAGTTATGCTGCACAACCCAATACCTGCTGTTTCAGCACACGGTTAAATGAGAGTTTGAGGGGAGAGGAAGATTTGCCTCGGGCAGACCAGCAAACCTAAAATGTTTATCAGTTTCTTGTTAGTTGCAAATCATTGGGTAAGGTTACATGACAGCACTGTTCAGTTTTTAAAATTAAGATATATGAACTTTGCAGGGTACATGTGCAGAATACTTCCAAATTTGGTTCACTGTGTTTTGAAATTTTTGATAATTAATTTTCACATACATCAGAGCATCTACTCTTCAGCCAACAAGCTCAGAAATGCTGCACCTCCGATTGGATCACGACTGGTTTTTAATGTTGCCATTGTTCTTCAGCAAACACTAAACAAATCCACTCGCTGTACCGCGGTTTAAAAATGGTGGTCTGTTTGTTGTTAAAAGACGCTGTCATGTTGCCCAGCCAGTGACTCCACCCTCTGGCCAATCAGTGCCCGATAGCCATCTGACGTCGCTTTTCAGTCCCCACTTGGCCGGGTTAGAACAATGGAATCGGTTTGGTGTGGTTTGGTCCAGCTTGGTGCGACTCAGTCTGACTTCCGCCAGTGGAAAAACAATGTTACCAAGGCTGAGTCGTACCGAGCCGAGCTGAGTCGTACCAGTGGAAAAAACACCATAAATCTACAAAGACACAATGCAGCGCCCTCTGACCCTCTCTGTACTTCTCCTTCAGCATCCTTAAAGGAGAAAATTGCATCTGTAGTACTCTTTCTTGACATGAAACTGTACTGCTGCTCACAACTGCTCATTTCTCTCTGATGACTAGCTTTCCAGCACGCTTTCCCAGAGTTTCATTGTATATATTAGCTTTATTCCTCTGTAGTTTCTACAATTCCGTACATCACCTTTGTTCTTAAAAGTCGGCACCAGAACACTTTTCTTCCATTCCTCAGGCATCTTCTCAGTCTTCAATATCTTATTGAATAACCTAGTCAAAAACTCTACTCCACCTCTCCTACACTTCTATACCTCCACAGGTATGTCATCAGGACCAACTGCCCAGTCCCGTCTTCATCTTCTTTCAAGCTTTCATAATTTTATGCTTACTAATCTCAGCAACTTCCTGATCCACAACAGTCACCTCAGATTCTCTCTCATTTTCCTCATTCATCAGCTCTTCAAATAACTCTTTCCATATTCCCAACACACTCTTGGTCAATACATTTTCATCCCTATCTTTGATTACCCTAACCTATTGCACATCCTTTCCATCTCTGTCTCTCTGCCTTGCCAATCTTTACAAATCATTCTCTCCCACCTTACTATCCAACCTAGCATACAAGTCATCATACTCCCTTTTTTTGGCCTTTGCCACCTCTATCTTTACCATACACTGCATCTCCTGTCTGCTCTCCTCAGTGATCTCCGTTTCCCATTTCTTCTTAGCTAACTTCTTTCTCTGTATATGTTCATGGAATTCATCATTCCACCACCAAGTCTCCTTTTCTGCCTTCCTCCTTCAAGATGACAGACCAAGTACCCTCCTACATGTCTCTCTAATCACATTAGCTGTAGTTCTCCAGTCATCAGGGAGCACCTCCTTGCCACCAAGAGACTGTCTCAACTCCTCCCTGAAAACCTCACAACACTCTTCTTTTTCCAGTTTCAACCACTTGGTCCTCTGCTCTGTCTTTGTTCTCTTCACCTTCCTCACCATCAATTTCTTCCTACAGACCGCCATCATATGCTGTCTAGCTACACTCTCGCCCAACACTACCTTGCAGTCACTAATCTCCTTCAGATCATTACGTCTACATAAGATGTAGTCTACCTGAGTGCTGCTACCTCCACTCTGATAAGTCAGCCTATGTTCCTACCTCTTTTGGAAGAAAATGTTTACAACAGTCATTTCCATCCTTTTTGCAAAATCTACCACCATCTGTCCTTCTTTTCTCTACCAAACCCACCCATCACTTCCCCATCACCTCTGTTCCCTTCACCAACATGTCCGTTAATGTCTGCACCAATCACCACCCTTTCAACTCTCGGGTTACCCTGCATCAAATCATCTAGTTCACTCCAAAATTTCTGCTTCTCTTCCAACTCGAATTCTACATGCGGGGCATAACTACTAACAACATTCATCATTATTATTTTTTTCATTTCAAGCTTCAGTCTCATCAGGCAGCCGTTTCACTTCCAGAACATTCCTAGCAGATTATTCCTTCAAGATAACTCCTTCTCCATTTCTCTTTCCATCTATCCCATGGTAGAACAACTTTAATCCTTATCCTAAGCTTCTAGCCTTGTTACCTTTCCACCTGGACTACTAAACACATAGACTATCCACCTTCCTTCTTTGCATCATAGCGTCCAGCTCTCTAGATTTACCTGTCATAGTAAAGTTGTAAATAAGAATATCATTCTGAATCTGTCCTGCCTGGATAAATAAAGGTTAAATAAATAAAATAAAATAGTCCCAACATTCAAAGTCCCTACTCTAATTCCAAGCTCTAGAATGTCCTCTTTTGTCTCTCAGCCTACCAACACGCCTTCCTCCTCTCCTCAATTAACCAACAGTAGTCCAATTTCAGTCAGCACCCTCTAGGACAACAGCACCGGTGTCGGTCGTTGCCAACCCAAGCCTCAACCGATACACATATTTGATTTGGCTTAGGTTTTACGTCGGATGCCCTTCCTGACACTGTCATCTGCATTTTTCTGGACTTGGGACCGGGACAGTAAATCACTGGCTTGTGACCCCTTATGGTTGCATTTCAGTGCTTTTCTTACTAAAATGTATAACTCACCCCTTTTGTCTATCCATATTTGCTTCCTACGCCTGAGTCCTATTGCTAATCATTATGACATTGCCGGAATATACCACTGCTTCAGCGCAGAAGGTCCTCCAAATGCTGACCAAAATGCTGGTGAGCAGGAGGCTAGAGGCTAACAAGGATCTTAGGGCCAGGTGCAGAGGATAGGGGGAGTGTTACTCCATCACCCTGACACGTTGTAGGATGACAAGATCCTATTAGATAACCCTTCAGCTGAAGGATTAACAGCAGAGAAACTGACTCTGACCTCTGCCAAAACTTGTCTGAACAGCTATTGCTTGAAACGTTACTTTGCTACACATTTATTTGATACAATTAATGAGCAAGCACTTGAGTCCTTCAATGTGTTAATATTTAATTTGACTCCTCTTATTTTTCAGCTGTATCAATCACATGTGGTGTCAAAAGCACAGTCGAAGATTTTCTATCAGTGTCTCCTTGACAAAATCTCCTCATTGATGCAGAACTGTATGCAACCAAGAAAATGAAACAGGACAGAGACTAAAGGGTCCTTATGGCAATCAGAAACAAAGAATGAGAAAGAAGGAGGAGGCAGTTGGAGACACTGAAGGTGAAGACACCAGGTAGCCAACTCTGCTGGATTTTTTCCAACCTTAAGTATTTATATTTCTCATTATGATGTAGGCTGAGTGACATAATTGTGAGTAAAAAACCTCAGCGTCTACAGTTTCTAGATCGCCTTCTATGCTGGTTCTTTTTAAAGCATGAAATCCATAGCTGCAATAAAATACTGGGTCACATAGATCTATACCTGGAGTGCCAATTCAAGGACATAAAGAATCCTTAAAAATTAAACGTCCTTTTACTGTTCAAAACTGGCAGTCTATGAGGAATGACTGGACTCCTATTGGTTTCTACTAAATCCAACAAACTGTGATGGAAAATAAAATGTGTTCATGTGCCTTGTTTTGATTTCCTGATTTCCAAATACCTTTCTCCCATGTGAATGATTAATTCAACGCCCTGAGAAAAAGAAAGAGAAAGAAACTGTCAGAGTCATCAGCACCTAGTCCTGCTTACTCCCTGTCTTATCATAGTCTGAAACTGTCTCTACTCTCAGTCACACGTGTTCCTCATCCCTACCGTGTACTCCAACTCTTGCCCACCTCTCACTCCCTGTCGGATCATACTATCTACTATGCTGGGTCTCACCCTGCTGTTCTCCCTCCTGTTCATTTGTATTAGCCTGATGTCCTGTCTCATTGTTCTCTCTCACACTCTATCAAGATGAACAAAAACTTGTATCATTTCAACACTTATACTGTAAATGTTTGAGAGCGTGAGAGCTTTTTAAAGGAAATATCCCCTGAGAGAATAAGTGGTATTATTTTGCATCATATTACAGCAGAGTGTCCTTCCTTTTTCTAACATGCACCACATGTCGAACGTGGATATGAGAGAATGCAAGAGATAGGAAGCAGGGAAAGTAAAAACTCAGAGGAATACAATTTGTATCTGATTTGGTATTAGTTCAGAGGCTTTAATTAATTCCTAGAAGGCTCTTGCTTGACAACAGCGTATTCTCAAGAAAAGGTCTCACCATCACTGTGCGGAAAAGGCACTCAGGCATGGATCAGTTACTTCAGCATGCAGCCAGTTCACTGGAAGAACTGTGGTACTTACCATTAACTGTGAAGAGACAATTCCTAGATCTTCAGCTTTGGGATGACATGAGAACCAATTTATTTTTATCAGTAATATTGACCGGTCACAGAAAAAAATACCCTTAACATTTACTTTATTAATTTGCTTGATTTGCATGGTGCACTAATTCTACAATATTCTACAGGTCTTCATGAGATTGAAATACTTAAAGCACCAAATGGAGAGTCAAGCAGGTTGTTTGTAGAGGCAGACCAACAAGGTCAGCCTTTATTCATTTGCAACTCAAAGATGCGGCCAACTGGAACTGAGCACAAAGTCCCACTTAAACCCAGCAAATAACTTTGAGAGTTTTCTTTTTCCTTCTTGACAAAAAGTACAACTATAAAATAGGATTTTAAACTGTGCCCCATTTAATGTAAAACTATGAATCAAAGCAGCATAAGAAAGCAGTGTTGTATAGTCTCTTGGATCTATGCAACTCTTAAACCAAGCCAGGGTGAGGCGTGGAAAGTTTATTTGTGTAGCACATTTCAGCAACAAGACAATTCAAACTGGTTAACATATTGACAAACATAACAAATAGTTATGTAGTGGCATAATAAAAGAACAACACTGAAAGTTTAAATACATTTTTTTAGTGTTTCAGAAATATTGATTGAAGGCAACTATAAACTAAAGGAATAATTGTGTGAAATATTTTAACAAGAAGTGAGTTTGTAAGAATAAAAAAGAAATAATTTAATAGTTTTTCATTCATTTTCTGAGAAAATTATGTTTTCCAAGCTATCATTATCATCAGGAATATTATTGCATTCAAATCATGTGTGTTTACCAAGGCAAAAAATATTGATTGGTTGATTGATTGATCAAGAGACAAAAAGATCAACAACTCCACGATAAAACTAAAAGTTGGGCAAAATTGGGCAAAATTAGGAGTTAGGACCTAATTTATAGAAATCTGTTATTCAGCTGCAATCGCATCCCGTGTCCAAACAGAAACAATTGTTGTTGAAAACAACATATGGTCTGATCCACTGAATCACACTGACTTCAGATCAAATGCTCAAAATTAACACTAAGGGGGCACCTTATCTCTTATTTGACCAGGACCAGGAGAAGTAACTCTTTTTCATTTCCAAATAATTAATAATTTTTGCTGTTTACCCTCTCCATCACAGGAACATCAAGTACACGTGTGTGAGATTTGCAGAAATAATTCTATGTGTACAGTTCCCCAATCACATGGAAGTGCTGAGCTTCTGTTGCATCATCATACTGTTTACAGAATGATGTTTTTCAAACCTCACAGATGAAACACGATATTCCCTGTGGCTGTACTGCAGACGCATAGACATGACATAGATGACGCACACACATAAAAAAAGCAAAGTCATCACAGTCCATTCTGTCGTAACATATTTGTACAGCTAAGTGCTGTAAACCATATACAGACGTGGACAAAATTGTTGGTACCCTTCATTAAATAAAATAAAAACTCATAATGGTCACAGAAATAACTTTAATCTGACAAAAGTAATAATAAATAAAAATTATATAAATGTTGACCAATGTAAGTCAGACATTGCTTTTCATCCGTGCTTCAACAGAATTATTTAAAAAATAAATGCATGAAACAGGCCTGGACAAAAATGATGGTACCCTAGAAAAGAATGAAAATAATGTGACCAAAGGGACATGTTAATCCAAGGTATTCCATAATCAGCATCCTAGGTGTCTACAATCCTGTAATCACTCATGGGCTATATATAGGACTCCAGGTAGTCACTGTGTTGTTTGGTGACGTGTGTGTACCACACTCAATATAAACCAGAGGAAGCAAAGGAAAGAGTGTCTCAGGAGATGAGAAAGAAAATCATAGACAAGCATGTTAACTGTAAAGGCTATAAGACATCTCCAAGCAGCTAGATGTTTCTGTGACTACAGCTGCACTGTCATTCAGTAATGTACGATCCATGGGACTGTAGCCAACTCCCTGGACGTGGCTGCAGGAGGAAAATTGATGACAGATCAAAGAGACGATAATCCAAATGTAACAAAAGAGCCTAGAAAGACTTCAAAATAGATCCAAGCTGAACTTTATGCTCAAGGAACATCAGTGTCAGATCGGAACTCCTTCGCTGTTTGAGCCAGAGGACAATCATTAAAAAAACAACTGGAGTATGCCAACTACATGCTGAGCCACAAAGCTTCTGGAGAATGTCCTGTGGACAGATGAGAAAAAATTAACTTTTTGCAGGCATAGTCTATTTCACAGGGAAATGAAGCATAAAAAACACGGTCCCTACTGTGAAACATGGGGGAGGTCGGTTATGTTCTGGGGCTGTTGCTGCATGACACAGGGTGTCTTGAATCTGTCAGGGTACAATGAAATCTCAAGACTATCAGGGGATTCTAGAGAGAAATGTCTGGCCAGTGTCAGAAAGCATGGTCTCGTCGCAGGTCACGGGTCTTACAACAGGAAAATGACCCAAAAACACAGCTAAAACCCAAGAAGGGCTAAGAGGAAAACACTGGCCTTCTATGAGCCCTGATCTCAATCTTTGAGCATCTTTGGAAGGAGCTGAAGTGTGTGGAAAAGGCGCCCTTCAAACGGAAACAACTAGAACAGTTTGCTATGAGGAGTGGGCCAAAATACCTGTGAGAGGTGCAGAAGTCTCATTGACAGTTACAGGAATATTTGATTGCAGTGATTGCCTCAAAAGGTTGTGCAACCAAATATTAAGTTGTGGGTACCATCATTTTTGTCCAGGCCTGTTTCATGCATTTATTTTTTAAATATTCGTTGAAGCATGGATGAAAAGCAATGTCTGACTTCTTGGTCACATTTATATATTTTTATTTATTATTACTTTTGTCAGATTAAAGTTATTTCTGTGACCATTATGAGTTTTTCTTTGATTTAATGAAGGGTACCAACAATTTTGTCCACGTCTGTACAATATATTTACAATTTGCTAAAACCTTTCATTTTGTCCATGTCTCTTTGACGTTAAGAGTGAAATCAGTGACTTTGAGTAAACAAAAACAAAGGTTACTTCTTCTAACACTGCGAAGATGAGGTTATTAGGGTAAAAGCTAGGGAAACACCCTAAGACAGCAAGTTGGAGAAGAAAAAAATGTTGGGAGGGATAACAAAAATAGGCGTTTGTGTTAGAAAGTAAGATAAGAGAATGCAGTGAAAACAGGTTAAAGTGCACTATCATGTCTAATTTCTGTGTGCTTTTAGTGGTCAGAAATGCAGCTCATGAAAACACCAGTTGACCTCTTTTTAGGTTTGGTAGGTTTGCTGCACTGTTATTCTTTTACTATATTCAGATGATGGATTTAACAGCACATTTTGACAGGTATCCAGATATCCAGCCATAAGGACCAATTATCCCACAATGCACTCTTCATTCAAATGGGGAAAGGGAGGAACCTGAGAAAGTCTAGTAAAAAGAGAACTCCCATTCTCTTTGTACTTCTGGCTTCTGAACTGCTTCCAGTTCCACTATGGTTCCATATGAGGGCACTCTCATGATGAGTGCCGAATGAATGGAGGTCTATGGAGCAATACCCCTAAAAATCCACTTTTCTTAGGATATAATTTTTTGTCTAGTAATTTGAACATGTTTTTTTCGATAAACTCTATGCGAAGAAGATTTGTTGCACTGCATGAGGCAAATGGTGGTCACACCAGATACTGACCGGTTCTGAGTCCCCAGACCCCCAATAAAGCAAAAAACTGCACATTCCAGGGTGGCCTTTTATTTAGGGCAGTATCAGGTACACCTGTGCACTAATCATGATGTCAGATCAGCGTCTTGATGTGGCACACCTGTGAGGTGGGATGGATTATCTCAGCAAAGCAGAAGTGCTCACAATCACACATTGAAAAATGGGAACAGAACCAAAGGTGTTGAGTTTATATTTTTGTTGAGTGTAATAATAATTTTTCTGATTAACTTGTCCTGTAAACACTGTTATTGTAAGAAAGTCCATTTGAAATATTGAGGGGTAATTTACCTATTAGAACTTTGGCAATGAAAATCAATAGATGAATATTCCTTCTAAGTTGGAGGGAGGACCATTGTACAGTTTCATACACAATGCAGTGGTGAATCCTGGCAATGAAATTCAAGGCTGAATGGTACAATACATCCAGTTTTTTAAATAAAGATGAAGGGGAGTGCATATAAATTTGGTCACCGTAATCCAACACTGATAAGAATGTGTTCTGCACCAACCTTTTCCTTGCTGAATAAGGAAAATAGTTCTTCAGTCAAAAATAAAAACCTAACTTGGGTCTGAGTTTTTTTAAAGGCTCTCAATATGTACTCCACAAGATTATTTCTCATCCAACCAAATACCTAAGTATTTGTAGGAAGTTACCTTCTCTATTGGATTACCATGTTGTATTAAAATATTAAAATCTATCGGAGAATGTGAATGTGTATAGAACACTGATTTGTTTTTTTTTAGCATTTAATACAAATTTTAACCCTATCAGAAATATTTGTACCCAATTATTTTAGAAATTATACCTGATTATATACATAAATTATACCTGATTATATTGTAATTATTATAATAAATTATTCAAATTATTCTAAATTATTATAAATTCTCTGTATTATAAATAAACAGAAAAAACTGTGCGGGTCTTTGGGCAGCCTTTGTTTTATGATTTTACTATTTTAAATCAACCTAACTTGCTCTAGGCATTTTGCATTAATTGTGAAGTGGCCTGGCAAGGTGTCAAATTACTGGCCTGAATTATTGTCCCAGTTCAGCCCTGCTTTCATTCCTTAGTTTTCTCCAGATTTTTTCTCTGTTATTCTATTCCCTGGCTCAGCTGCTGATAATTTCCACCTGATCTCTTCCTCTCACCTGCAACTGCTTCCACTAATTAGTCATCAGGTTTCTCTGTATTTTCCTTGCTCCCTCAGTATTTAAGTAGTCTTTCGTCATTGATATCTCGCTGATTCCTCATCTACACCAATTGGATTCCCTGGGTGCTTCTCAACGCCTAGGTGAGGCGCCTTGCTTACGTGGACACTGTCCTTCCTTGGTCAAAAAAACAGTTTGGAACAGACTTGCCTAACGTGACCGCGGCTGTCATTTCGGCATTTGGGTCCTCATTAACCTTAGAAACCGCAATCATTACAATGTGAGCAAATGTTTGTATGCTCTTCTGTGCAGTATGATAATTTAAAAATGTTAAATTATAGTTGTCATCCAATACTAACTTTTTTGTAGAGTCTTTGACCATGAATACATACTTTTTCAGCCCTACCTTTTCAGTGGCGGATTCCATTCTACTTCCGATTTAATTCTAATTACTTGTTCATGGTCCCATTGTAGACATTTCCTGAAAACTTTATCAAAATCCACCAAAAACACACATCAGAGCTGGCCTGGGCCCCAGTAAGTGCGGTATATTAACAAAGACAACACAGGTGGTCTGAGTTCATATTACAGATCTGTTTTGTTAATATTGTTCTGTTCTATTGGTTGTTTTTGTTTTTCCTCTACTCTGCCGTCCAACAGACGTCGAGGACTGGGATGTTTTCTTGTTTACCTCCCTATCTTGTATCATCAGTTTATACTCCTACCTGTCTTGTTTCTTTCATCTTCTTTCTGTCTTCTGTGGTTTTCTTGTTTTCGTGTCCATAACTTCAAGAAATTAAACCCACAGTAATCATTGATAAAGATTTTTCACACATACATATCAAGTGGAGTACTATAGCAAAGCTAATAAAAGCTTTTAAAGACATACTTTGTAAATTTTACACCATAAAAACACGTGTTTTCAAAACATTTGGGTGACACAACACCATTTTTTTATGTTAGTTTTCACAGCTATCACTTTCACCAGCGACCTGCTTCCCCAGATGTACCGACTGAGTTTCACTTTACAGCAGTATGCTACATGCTATCTATTGGTATAAACAAACCTGTAGTTTTGAGACTTGAGCAATGGGAGATCCACCAATGAAACCAAAGAAGACGCTAACAGAAGAAATGAGGAAAAGAAACTGAGCTGCAAGAGCTGAAAGCTGCTGGAGCTTCACTATCAGAAAAAGTGAGGAAAAGAGAATGGGCTGAAAGAACATCTGAAAGCTGTTGGAGCTTCACTGCTGGAGATGGCTTGTCAACCTCTGGATCGTACCGGGGTGCATCAGTTCTGTGCCTGACTTGAAATGGAGGTAAGGAAAGTTACAGCACGCTGAGCCGTGGAGCGGCAAGATGGGAGAAAACACGCGTCGTTTTTATGTGAGGATTTTTATATTTTACCAATGGCGTTTTGATTTTAAGAGAATGCTTAAGAGTTTTTGCCTTGATTTGTTATTTCATCATATGTTCCATGTTCCTCATTATCACACCAGCTTTCACTGATCTCATTGTTCTCAGTGGTATTAATTCTTATGTCTTTCTCAAAAATCTCCAGCACTGTGTCCCTCCTTCACCTTTAGTGGACTCATATGAGTGTACGCATGGGATTTCTCTTCCCATGTCCAGCGTTTGGAGGAATTGTTTGAAATCCACAGTACATTACAGTAAAACAATTTAATCTTTTCTGGGCTTCAATGTGGCTATTTGAACCTAGTAAGTGGTCATTATTGATGTCCTTATTACTTATACCAATTACTTTGTAATACATTTTAGGAACATTTAGTCCAAATATTCTTGATAATTTTTTTGAATCTGTTAGTGGGTCTTAAAAGATCATGGTTTCTTGAATATTGTATTACTCCCTGGTCCTCTTTGTTCCTCATAGTAATGATCAAGACAATAAATTTAATAAGTGGCAGAAACTTCTTTGTGACAATATGATTCACAACTTCTTATTTCTGCATTTCGTTTATGGAATAATAATGGGTTCATGTTAGGTCATTTTGCTCTTTTTTTCATATAAACTGCTTCAAAAACATGAAAGTCAGAAACAACAGTTTTGTTTGGCTCTCAGTGGAGTTAAAGTAATATTCAAGACTAAATTCAACAACTCTACAAAAGCCATCTTTTCTCATTGTACAGTAACAATGCATTTAAGAGTTTCTGAAATTGATTATTTGAACTTAAAACACTATTGTGTTTTTAGTCTACTGCTTTACACGTTCTTAAAATGTTTATCCTTAAATTTCAGCCAATGAGCTGGCAAAATGGTGAAATTAGACCACATTTATTGAGAACCTTCTTTGACTTCCATTCCTTTTAATTATTTCATGCCTAACCCAGACAATTTTCCTAACCATTACAGATCTACTCTTAACCCTTGCTTTCCACTGGACGCGTAAGTGGCCCATAATGTAATGGACGCATTTTACTCACTAAGTCAGTCACGCATCTCTTCCCACCGGGAGTGTTTTAGACGAGTATCATTTGCGAAAGGGTTCAATCTAGATGGTCCCGGGAGACGGAATCACAGGTGAATCGCAATTAAATAGCCTAAAAGTTATTATTCTATGTTAATAAGTAGCATGAACTCACCATAGCCATAGCATAAACTTTTTCAAAGTCAAACATTCGCAAATCTGCATGTGTCCTTTATTTGAAAACTTACGGGTATTTTACTTTTCGCAAACGCATGATTTCCTGTCTGGTCTGAACTAACCTGCTGATCTTGAACTGTTTTAGAAACATAGCGTGTAAATACATAGAACAGCCATGTAAATTTAGGAGAAGGGCACGACACAACACTTCAGGGACGCGTCCGCTGGACGTTGGAAAAGCTCCCATAGACTTTAATGGGGGCTATGAGTCACATATTACGCTTCACTGACATTTCGCACTGGTTACGCATCTGGTGAAAAGGACGGGTTAATCTGAATTTAACTGCACTTAATTGATTTACACCATACCTCTAAAACCAACAAGTAGAGCTTATTAACAATTTCCAAAAGTTTGGAACTTTTCCATAATTTATGTCTTTAAAAAGACAAAAAAAACATGAACTCAAACCTCTTTTTTTAAAGAAATTTCATTGAATTTTCAGATATCCAAGTTTCTTGCAAAGGAGAAACGTAACAACTAGAACATTGCATGTCACACAACCACTAACCATCCTAACCTGTTCTCTTCCACTTCATTCCAAAGCCACAGAGCAGAGACACAGAGACACACAGATACTCAACACCCACATACCTACTGGTCATAAATGTTTTCCCACAAAGATGAGTGGGAGTGCACAGGATGGAGTGTGTGTGAGTCTCACAGAGATTGATGCCATACAACTTGTAATGAATAAACGCTGTCTCACTGCCTTATCAGCCCCTTGGTATCAAAGGATGTTACATCAGCATTAGTTCTTTACTTTGCATTTTCAACCCAGAATTGAGACAAAATTTAGACAAAAATTATAATATAGGGAAGTTTAGTAAAAACATGCAATGACATGCAGGAATTTTAGGGAGTTATAACAGTCACCGTGTGCTCTAAACCAAAAGTCATCATCATTTTCCTCTTGCCCTGAAAAATAATGTTTAACTTTTCAAATATTATTTATTGAACATTGACAAAACATGGAAGCATTTCCTCCTATTTTATATTGTTGCTCTAGCTTGAGTTTGCATAAAAGCCTTGTAAGATGCATAAAGATTTGCAGTTGTCCATGAAGAAATTCATCAAAGTTAATATACTTTGAAACTTACTTCAAAAAGTATTAGCCTTAAACTTTATTTGATTATATTTAAAAGGCTTTGTATGACAACTCAATTGTGTGAGACAGTGGCTCAGGGGTTAGGAGTTCGTCTTGTAGCCTAAGGGTGGTGGTCAGAGGGTCTGGTTGCACCAGTGTCCGGCAGCCTCAGCTCTGTCAGTGTGCAATGTAGCTTACCATCACCAGTGTCTGAATGTGTGCGTGAATAGGTGAAAAGCTCTTTGGAGTCTGTGGAGACTATATAAATCGCTGTACAAGAACAGTGTATTTTATATCCAGAAGGTGTAGAGGTAAAATTATTTCAAGATTAGTTTTATTTAGTGATTAGTAATTAACAGTAAAGCAGTAAAGGCATAATATGAATATATGAGGCAGAATATGGCATAATGCTGGGAGCAAAGTTGAAGAGTTGTATATGTTTCACCGACATTGGTTTAACTGAAGGACTCCTCTGTTATCGTTATGGCTACCATACCTCTGAAATAGCCTAATAATACACACACAGGCAGGCAAAGAGACACAGGCAGGAAGATACACAAAGCTAGAGGGAGAAAGCATTGGCCCAACAGGGGTTTCTATAGTATCTAAATATGTTAAACCTCCAACGTAGACTGAATCCTCCTTATGGTTATCTCTGTGGAATTCTGCCATATCAAAGTTCTGATGCTAATAAAGATGTTTTATAGAATCAGAGCACAAATGAATCTATTGTAGCTCATCAATACAAGGTAATGCAATTCAAAGATTTAATGCTCTAAAAAGATATTTTTAAACACACGGTTTGGCTAACTATTATAAAAAAGATATGTGGTTGTTCTCATTACATTGATACTAAAGGTTTCCAGTAGCAGTTAAAATGCTAAGGACACAATGGACAGGTCACAAGTTCTGTTTAGGGTTATGTAAAAAGGAAGCATTCAAGACTTGTTTTTTTTTTCTGTAGGTGAACCACAAATCAAGGAAAACTAATAGAATTATAATCTACAAACATTATTATTTTTTTAAATGTCTACAAACACTCAAACATGTTACTCTGCTGTAAAAAAAGTATTTATTCACTTTAAGATTTTTTAAATGATTTTTGCTTTTTATTCTCTCTTAAATAGTCAGGTTCTACTTGAGGTTTCTTTTTTTTTAAAGGGGCGTTTTTCCTCTTCACTGGAAAAAAAAAACTTGCTCAGTATGAGGGATTGCTGTGGCAAAACCGTCTGTCAATGACTCAATGCAGTCTGCTGGGGTTATTTTAATAGAAAACTTTTAAACTGGTATTATTTGATTAAAAAATGTATCTCGTAAAGTGCCTTGAATTAAATCTGTAGTGAATTGGTACTATATAAATAAAACTGAATTGAATTGATACGAAATATTTCAGATAATTAATCAAAACTCAATAAATAAAACAAGGTATTGAGTGAAATAAGACAAATTGGGTTGTTTTCAATTAATCCAAATCAAATAGTTAAGTGTTGTATCTAAAACAAGTAAAAAACTGCTATTAAAATGCACACTTCAAATCCTTGATTGTATATCTGCTTTCATCCATCATTTTTATCAGTCTCCAGGTTTCAGTCATAAAACTGATAATGTAAATTTTAGCCATCCAATTATATAGCTCATCCATTTTGCTGCTTGCAGACGTTGACAACAGGAACCATGATGTCATGGAAAAGCACAGAAAAGGTAATTCTGCTGAAACAAAAGAAGGAAAATAAAAATACTTTGCCCTACTTGACATAGACCAATGAAATAAGGATGCCAGTGACGCAAATCTACAGTTCTTCTGCCTCGAGGCCTGTCACGATGTGCAAGTTATCATCAGACAGAGATCCAGAACACCAGTAATTGATTTCTTCTTTTTTTTTTTACGTGTCCTGTCTAGCAGTTTGTTACTCAGAATTGGTGTCTGAGTACCAAGTACAAGCCCAACAGATTTACTTTCCCAAGCAGAGCATTTCAGCTTTGCTATTGTACTCCACTTGTATATATGTTTCTTGAAGTTATGGACACGAAACTGAGATACGAAGGACGAAGGAAAGAAGATGAAGAAGAGAAACGGGACCAGTAGAAGTGTGAACTGACGATACAAGATAGGGAAGCAAACAAAAGCACACAAGAAAACATCCCAGTCCTCTACCTCTGTTGGACGGCAGAGAAGTGAGAAAACAAAACAAACAAAAACAACCAATTGAACAGGACAACATTAACAAAATGGATCTAGTAATATAACTAAGAACTACATATTCACTACACACAAAAATGGATTAATGAACACAACACTAATGTTTCTGGTAAGCTCCTGGTACCAACTACGTATCTATTGACGATAACCTCAGCTCAAGATTATTTCCGTACACACTAATGTCGCCACACCTATGTGTGTGAGCATGCAGATGTAAGTAAGGTTTCCCAATGCAAGTGATTGATATTTGGTGTAGGGAGCCAACAAGAATTGACGCAGACATGAAAGAGGTCCGAGACATATACGTCCAGAGCCCCCCAAAGCACGGGGGCCACAAGCGGACCAGTGCAGGGCTGACCGCCCCCAAAGAAAGGAACATACAAGAAGCACCAGGGGAACACCCAGCAGCCCATGGGCTCTCCTAGAGGCCACGGGGATCAGGGGTGCCACGCCCCCCTGTAAGTCCCCGACCAGGGATCAGCCGACAACGGTTCCCCGCCACCGCTGCAAGGCAGGAGGGACCAGCAGCCGGCCGACAGATGCCATCGCCATCCCAGGACAATCCCCACCGCCAACCACCCATTACCCACCCCATATGCCAGGGAGGCACAGTAAAAGCCGCAGCGGATGTACGCCCTCCCCAGGCTGCTTCCAGCTCTACCAGTTCCCGGGTCCAGATCCCGCCCCACGCAGAGCGCCGAGACCAGGTAACCAGCCAATGCCAGACAACCCCCCCAAATGAACCGACCAGGCAGCGGAGCCCACAGGACAGGCAGGAGGCACGGGCGCCAGACACGGTCCCCACCGACCCACCGAACTGCTCCAACCTACTCTTCAACACTGGCACCCCATAAGAGGTGTCCCAGTCCATCCAAGGAGGACATCAGGCTGAAACACAAGCCGACCGACACACCGGCCCACCCAGGACCAGCCAGGCATGCGCCAGGGCCGAGCCAGACCGGATCCAGGCCCCCAGCGCCAGACATCGAGAGCCACGAATTACAAGCGGGCAGGGGGAAATCGTCATTGACAGGGAGTGACGGAGGGGAAAAATTCCCCACTGGATGTGGGGCCTGCAATGCACCAGGCCAGAGGGCAGCCTAAGACCCAGCCTGACAAGTAGACAAAGACATACAGAGACAATCATACGTACCCTCTGTCTTACGCACACACATTCTCACCAAAACAGGACAACCGAAAAAGGACACTTTACACTCATTCATACAGCCCATACATACTCTATACTCCAAGGCCCAGGGACAGACGCCCCCAATAGAGAAACCTGCCCCTGCACACGGGAGACAAACACCCTCCCCCCCATGATGGAGACAAGCAGGCTGCCAAAGCCCCCACCATGGCAAGAGTAGCCCACCAGTCCAGGTCCCCAACCAGAGGGCCTGATATACCCCCTGGACTCCAACCCCTGATGGTCAAATGAACAGGGGCGTGGGAAGACCCCAAGCCTCGCTCCCCCCTCCACCTCGAATGTGGTGTTTTTGTGTGTTGTTCTAATGCGCACTTAAAACAGAGGGATGGGACATGGGAATGCTGCCAGGCACCACCATCTCCCACCCCGGGCACCCAGTGTCTAGATACAGTTAAGCAGTGGACACCGAGACCAGAGTCGAGGCTCCTTAAAGGGCTCCGCCTCCAGCACTGAGGTGTATCTCCCTCCAGGTCCCTACATGTGTGTGTCTCATGTAAATGTTGTGAGTGAAAGTGTCTAAGTTGTACAATTAAAATTGGGACCCAGGCCGCCACAGGGCAGCAAAGACGGAAACTCCTCCCCACACCCCAGTGACGTGCCCACGCCCCAAGGCCCTATGTAAATGGTATAATGAAGGAGCAGGTGAACAGAGGCGTCTGGGGATGGGGAGGGAACGACTGGGGTGACACAATGCCATCCCCAGGGAGCCAGCTCCCCTGCTCACTCCAATAGGCACCCCTGTTAGCTAGGGGGGTGCGGCACCCTAGAGCCTGAGCCCCAGGCCCAGCCCAGACCGACCCCAGAGCAGCACAGCATCAGGCCAGTAACCTGTATCCGCCAGTGCAAACACCTAAGGCACCACATGCAGCAACTATGAGTCACCCAAAGCCCCCAAAGTCCCACCCCAGATGAGGGTCATGGCACCCAGCGCCCCAACCGCAACCCATTGATTTCCAGCGAATGACGACAGTTGACCGTTTGTTAGGTTTGCTTAATAATAATATTAATAATGATAATAATAATGTGCAAGTCCACTTTCTTAAAAAATATTAGCTATTTTAAAACATCGGTGGTTCTTCTTTCTTTGCATTTTTTTTCTTTACAACTTAAGTCAAAACGGAGAAAGAAAATGATCATTAACAGGATTTATGACATAAAATTAGTTGACTTGAGCTTCTGTTTTTTTAAATAATAAAGGTAAATAATATTAAAGACTACATTTATGAGTGCTTCCACACATTGGATGGGTTGGGGGGGGGGGTGGTATAAATGTGTACATGCTTAAACTTGTGGGGATGGGAGGGTGATATGTGTGGAGTAATTTTTATTCTGTAAAGCACTTTCAGTGAGTTTATAAAGCACTGTAAAGTGCTTTATAATTAAAGTTTGATTGATTAATTAATTGATACATTTAAGTTATGAAAAGCTTAACTGGATTCCCCAAATCTGTAAACCCCATCAAAAGCCTCATTATTTATTGATGGAGGGACACAAACACTTCAGGAAGTCAAGTAAACAGAAGATGTTATGGAAACATGAATAATGTATTGACACCAAAACACAATTTAAAAAAGAGACTTTGCTGAAACACTGGACACAAGTTGTCTACAAGAGTTTTGCTGCGGAAAATTCATTTAATTCTGTTTTATTGGGATGTGAAAAAGAAATGGGCAACGTTTCAATTATCACACTACATAGTTTCTTGTCATTTAAACCAGAAACTCAGAACTCATCCATTCATTATCCATGCTCTTTCTCTTAATCCAGGATCGGGTCACAAGGGCAGCAGCCGAAGAAGCAGAGGAGCCCAGACTTACCCTCCCCCAAGCCATTTGGACCAGCCTCTCCAGGGGAATCCCAAAGCATTCCCAGTAGTGCCTTACAGAGGGCGCTGGTTGCCAGGCATGCTGAGAAACATATAGTCCCTAGTTTTTCCTCTGGCTCTCCTTCTCCCAGGGTGCCTTTACTATGTAACTGGAATGACTTTTTCGTTTTTCTAGCTGTCTTTCCCCCAAAAAACCTCATCCAGTAGCCTTTACAAATGTTTCATTAATATTTATTTATGTGGAAACTTCTGATGAGCAGGAAAATCTCTCTCTCTCTCTCTCTCTCTCTCTCTCTCTCTCTCTCTCTGAGAGAGAGAGATATCTGGCCTTTACTTGGGATAAAAATCAAGTTAAAAGGATTTCAGTTAGTCATTCTTGTTTATCATTTTTACTGATGAGGTCTATAAAGGCAAGGCAAGGCAAGGCAATTTTATTTCTATAGCACACTTTCAACACAAGGTAATTCAAGGTGCTTTACATGATTCAGTGATAATGAAACCACATGATTACAAAGCATATAAGTTTAACAGTAAGAAAAGATATTGTAAGGAACAAATACACGTAATTAATACACAATCACTTAAAAATAAAGCTAAAAGATAGAATAAAATATAGAAATTAAAACGACAACAATAAAATAATATAAAGATCAAATGTTTACAAAAAAAAAAAAAAAAAAAAGCAGTTACTCATAAGCAAGTTTAAATAGATACGTTTTAATTTTAGACTTAAAAGAGTTCAGTGTCTCTGCAGCTTTACATTCTCCTGGTAGTTTGTTCCAGAGATGAGGAGCATAGAAACTGAAAGCTGCTTCTCCATGTTTGGTTCTGGTTCTAGGGACGATCAGTAAATTAGAGCTGGAGGACCTGAGTGATCTGGATGGTTTGTACCATGATAGCAGATCTCTAATGTACTCAGGTGCTAAACCATTCAATGATTTATATACCAATAAAAGCACTTTGAAGTCTATTCTCTGAGCTACAGGGAGCCAGTGTAAGGACTTTAGAACTGGGGTGATGTGTTCTACTTTCCTGGTTCTAGTGAGAACACGAGCAGCAGCGTTCTGGATCAGCTGCAGCTGTCTGATTGATTTTTTAGGTAGACCTGTGAGGATACTGTTACAGTAATCAAGGCGGCTAGAGATAAATGCATGGATGAGTTTTTCTAGGTCTCCTTGTGTCATCATTCCTTTAATCCTAGAAATGTTCCTCAGGTGATAGAAAGCTGACCTTGTTATTGCCTTTATGTGACCCTGGAGGTTCTGGTCTGAGTCCATTATTACACCTAGATTTCTGGCCTGGTCAGTAGTTTCTAGTTGGACCAACTGAAGCTGTTTACTGATATTTAATCGATCTTTTTTGGGTCCAAAGAGAAGCACTTCAGTTTTGTTTTTGTTCAGTTGTAGGAAATTATGGGACATCCAGCTGTTAATTTGCTCAATGCATTTATTGAGGATTTGGATGGGTTCAACATCATCTGGTGACACTGAGATATAAAGCTGAGTGTCGTCAGCATAGTTGTGGTATTTAACATGGTTGGCGGTTATAATCTGGCTAAGCGGAAGCATATAGATGCTAAATAGGAGGGGCCCCAGGATGGAGCCCTGGGGGACCCCACATGTTATTTCTGTGTTTTGTGATGAGAACTGGCTAACTGATACAAAGAAGTTCCTGTTCTTGAGGTAGGATGTGAACCAGTCGAGTACTGTACCAGAGAGTCCGACCCAGCTCTCTAGACGTTCCAGTAATATATCATGATCAACAGTGTCAAACGCCGCACTGAGGTCTAACAGTACCAGCACTGTTGTTTTTCCATGGTCAGTATTTGTACGGATGTCATTAAAAACTTTGACGAGGGCTGTCTCTGTGCTGTGGTATCTACGAAAACCAGACTGATAAACATCAAGGCGTTTGTTCATTGCTAGGAAGCTGTTTAGCTGCTGGAACACAACTTTTTCAATAATTTTACCGATAAATGGGAGATTAGAGATTGGTCCAGCATTAGAGATAAAGTCCAGCCATAATCTGTTCTACCTTCTAACTATTTGAAAAATATCATGTTCAACAGTATTATTATTGTTAGATAATATTTAAGTTGAACAAGCAGAGGATCACATAAAAAATATAATAAAACAACAAATAGTATAGTTCACTTGCTGTGGCCTGAATGCAGGGTCCCAGAATTTCCTCCTGCTCCGCATGGAACTGAATTGCACACCAACTTGTGTGTAATCAAATAGTGGGATTAATTAAGGGAAATTAGGGGGGGAAAAACCTTTCAATTTAAATAATCAGAAGTAGAAACGACTCTTTAAATGAGCTGTTTCTCACACACAAGCTATCATTTGAGCAGGAGGAAATCCTGCACCTGCAGCATATGCGCCGCTTCTGCTCCAGTATTTGGTATGATACTGGGCTCTTTTGAGCGTGTCTGTAATCAGTCGTACCGCTCATAGATGCTGTGAGCACTGAGTACAGTGTCCAAGTCTGAGATGATGCTCAAATGCCCTTATGGGAATCTTTTTTTATTATTATTATTTAGTTACCAGTGCTTCAAGTATAAAGCTGAACATGTCTGCATTAGGGGTGGAGCTGAACCCAAACACGGTATTCTGAAAGGCACAAATAACGAGTTCTTTACAAATATTTATTCCTAGCAGTCATACTTCATTTAAAATTGATAAATTAGAAGTGTAACGCAAAAAGAAATATTTTTATGCCTACTTTGAATTATATTCAAATACAAATACTACCCCCCCCCCCCTGAACAAATACAGATCCAAATACCAGCTGCATTGCACACCCCTAGTCTGCATGTCTGCATCAAGTGGTCGGGGGTTAGGAGCTGTGCAGCACCATATGGGGCTCCAACCCCATAGCGCACTTGCCAGTAATTTGGATGAAGAAAGTCCAGGAACTTCCTCTCCTGTGGATGATCAAGCAGCGGCAGTAGTGGCAGCTGAGAATGAATCAGCGGATAACAGGATGGCATTATAACAGAGGAGAGAAAAGGTCAAATGAAAAGTCCTAATCCACCCATACCCCCCTTGCCCCAACAACACTTAATGTTTTATGAAAAACACATGAACATGCTATATTGCCACCACAGGGAGACCACTTATGAAGCACCAAAAGACTCCATAATGCCACCTCATCTTTGTAGCAAACTGGCATCATTGTTTCGCCCTGTGTTACACTGGCAACTTTTCCAGGGTTTACCCCACCTCTTGCCCAATGACCACTGGAGACTAGCACCAGCACTTCCTTTAACCCTATATGGATAAGTGAGTATAGACAGTTGACGAGTGGTTTCAACTATTAGCTGTTTAAAATTTAAGTGATCAGTTTTGTTTTCAAAGTATCTTTGTCTTTTCTTGTTGTCGCTGACATTTATTCAGCTTCCTTCATACATTTCATTTTTGCTTTTGTTGAGCTCTCTTTATTCCCCCAAATGTTATTATCTAAGAGATTCGATTAAGGAGACAGGCCGGGTAAAGCACACACCCAATACCTTTTTTTGACAGGATGACAAAGAACTGCCCACAAGCCCTCAGACAGAGACTCATGTTGCTATTTATCAGCCCAGCATGCATGTAGGTTGTGCGCGTGCTCAGCTTAGTGGATGTGTGGGGCTGATGAATGGCTAAATATATCTGCTGAAGAGGAAAGATAGAATCTAATCTTTACTTATCATTACTCACACAAATTCTTTCTTCGCTTGAAAAAGGGGGTTCTGGTATTTTCTCCGTGGTCATAAAGGTCTGAACATCCCTCTCTCATCTCCCCTTTCATGTCAGTTCTCACGAGCCCACACCCAGTTTTTTATACTTTGGGGGTCGTTGGAGGTTACCGATGTTTGCAGTCTGTCTTGTTTTGGGAAATTAACCTGGTGACATGAATGTCTTCAGAGGGGAAACTTCAGGAAGGGGAGATCTTTTCAGCCCAGATGGAAACCTCTGCAAACAAGGCTGATGACGCAGGAGGGGAAGACAGAACTCGGCCTTTACAGAGCAGAGTTAAAATGAAGCACTCGCCAGAACTTCACTGGAGAGCTTAATTTAATTAAATGTCCTCTTCTTTAAAGAAGTCTGTTTTATTTCAAATGGTTATTGTATCTGGTTTCTAGAATAAAAAAAAATATTTCATTCAGAGTCATGTGTTAAGAATTTGGTGTAGATTTTACTTCGTATGTATTATTTTAAAACTGAAGTGAAGTTGTAATTTCTTATCATCTTAACAGACTTGTGCAAATGTGTGCACTTTGTAATGTTACATCTTTGGGAATTTTTCTGCAATAAAACTTTCTTTGAACCAAAGTTCCTTTTTTGGGGAGACATAACATGGCTTCTTGTCTTTGATCACAACTATTGTTGCATGTGCAGTAAATATAACTAAGTTAGAAAGTTAGAAGCTTGACAAAACAAACCTGACGGTAAAGTACGGAGATGGTTTGAAGTACATTACTGCAATACTTTACAAAATAGAAAGCATTGTGAGGAAAAAACATCATGTGTAAATATTAAGATGTCAGATAAACTAAAACATTGGCATGAATAAGTCTTTCAATTGGCCAGCAACTCATACCACCAAATAAGTTAGAAAGTGGCTTTAGGGCAACAATGTGAGAATTCCTCACCACAAAGCCTTGATCTCATCCCCACAGATAATATGGGCAGAACTGAAATTTAAAGTTTAATGGTTTAAAGTAGCAAAGAGGCCTACAAACTTACTTCAGTTACACCAGCTCCTTCTGGAGTAATTGGTCAGAAGTCCGGAAAACAATTGTGTGAAGCTTGTGGAAGGAAATCCACAAAATTTGACCTTTGGTTCAAATGTATGTGATGATTCATAAATAAAAAAACCTGATGTAATGTCTTACCTAAAATTATAATTTTGTCAAATTACGGTATAAAAAAAATTTCAAATATGCAAGGCTGAAGCCCAAGAAAAAGTAAAACATAATTCAAATGCGTTACATGTAAATCAGCATGTAAAGCCTCTAACTGGTTTTGTAATTCTAAAAGATTTTACATCAAGTTACAGTAGCTGGAGTTGACAAACAAGTTAGATTAACGTAAGTGTTTAATTAAATTTTCAGTATAATTCAAAATCCAAATGTAAAATGTATTCTTTAAATATCTGAGGACAGATCAAGGGCTTAAATAAAAAATCAATGGTGAAAAAACGAGAACAGAGTTATATTTACACAGGCAGGTAAGCTTTTATTGATCGCCAAACAAACCAGGTGTAAATATTATTGTCTAACATTGACAGACAATTGCTCAAATACTGAACGGATAAATGGTTCTATTCAGTATCAGACACGTCTGATTTCTAAGTAGCAATGTAAATGTGACTTTTTTTCTGAGTTTCAGTTAGCGTTGAAGAATAAAGATTGCAAACCGCAACATGTCTAAAATCTTAGGTTCTTGTAAGACCACACACCCAGTCTCCTGTGGTTTTTTCTTCCTCATAAGCTATTTGTCAAGTTACCAAGGAACTGTGTTTCAGAGATTCATGACCTGTTTGAGAAACCGCACCTGCAAAGACTTGCATGGCCTGGATGTTTGTCTCTTTTTCCTGCTTTTAATGATGTTATTGATATTGTTAAAATATCTTGGTTAGAATATTTAGCAGCAGGTCATCTTCTGAGCCTTGTTTTGGGTGAATATAACCTTAATTATGTCTCATATATTAAATTTGCATTACAATTTTTTTAAATTGACAAGCACAGAGGTTTAACATGTCCAGGGGACAAAATCCAGTTATCCTTAATCTCTGCATGAAACCCAACAGAAGAAAGAACAGTTTTGTTACCTTTTTGAAAGAGTATCTCATCTGATCTCTGAATCTCTGCAGCTGCTCCAGAATCACCATTAGGACCAGGAGGAAGACTTGAGACAATGCATTAAGGAAACAGGTGAACTGTTAGTATTTTAAGGGCGATTGTTTAATTTCAGTGTTCATATGTTCAGCTTGTTTGTACTGAATATGATCTAAAATCAAATAAAAAACCCACCAAAATACTATTGAATATGTTATCAATTCAAAATCAACTTCGAAAAATAGATTATGGAAGGTTTTTTCTACCCTGCAAAAATATCTAGTGCTTCCTCTGGTATTACTGGACAGGAGAATAACTGTAGTGTGCTGGCTGCTGCTACCAGTCATTGCTGGAATCATGTCCACAGCAAAGTATTAAATACTCTATGACAATTGAGTGAGGCTTTACACATTGTGCCACTCGGTTAGAAACGTATTTTATTTAGTTAAGTTAAACATTTACAAGTGTTTGATGTAACGGAACCAAAGGCATGATATGCTTCATCATTTGTTCTACTCTTTGGTTTAGAATGGAGTTTGTTTAGAAACAGGTTTGGTGATGTTTTATTTTCTGCCTTGTGTTCATGTAGGAGCCCCACATACTTTGGGAAGCACTGTTATAGAATAAGATCAGATTAAACATAGGTGGACTCCGTCGCCCAACTGGATGCAATATGAAGCTAATTGTAGCACAAAATTTAATGAACGTGAATGAAATTATTATGAAATCAACACACTATTCAGATTTTGACTTGCAAACAGTTTCCACAACCATGTATAACTTTCTTGCTGGTGAGCAGTTAGACACAAATCCCAATAAAACACTAAGTTCGTGGATGTAATGTGACAAAATGTGAAAGAGTTTGAATGATACAGGGAATATTATGTCAAAAAGCATTATTGCAAATTATCTAAATTCTTTAGGTGTATGGGGGAGGGGGGCTGACTGTGAAGGAGTATGTCAGACACACCATTTGGCACATTTTTTATTTCATTTTAAATGCTCTGACTATGTTCAACTTAGTTGATGTTTGACATCTTTGTTAATTATCAGAGTTAGCTAATTATCACAAATCTGTAAGGGATCGGAACCTCCAAATTTCTGTGATTTGAAGTTTCTCAAAAACAAGCTATTTTAATCGAATATTTTGCATCTTTGTCAGCAGCACGAAAGTGGAGCCATGCACACAGACAGCAACATGTCTTAAATCAAATCACATATGGAGGAGATGTATTTAGTTTTGAGCCAATCTTTTACAACAGCAGATACGTAAACCGGCTGTGTAATTTTCATTTTGCACTGCCATTAAATTATTACGCAGACAGAAATTTAAGCTTCAAATTAACTTCATGGCCTTGTCTGCTTTTTCTTATTTCTGGTTTAGGAGACACCCTGACTGCTCCCAAAAGGTCAAGTCTTTATTTGGTAAAAGGATTTGTGATATTGCTTAAGGTTGCTCTATGTAAACAGACACAATTTTGATATTATCAGTAAATATAATCAAAGCACTTTAAGCAAAGGGGTACCCTGCAGAACCAATTGAGAAGTTAAATAGGGTCTATGGCAAAACAGATACTATTAAACAAAGTGGCCTTTATATATCTAAACTGAAAACTGTCAGACATGTGCTTAATGTGACTGCCTTACATGATCTGTGTTTTTTCAAATGGACCCCTTACAAACAGAAAGCACATTCATAAAATGAATTTTAAAATAGTAAAAAAATATATATATACCTAAATGTATTTGGTGTAAATGTGTTGCTTAATTTTTTTGGCACTGCGCCAGTATGTAGATGTTCTGAAAAGACCAGGATTAAGTTCAGGAAAGTTAGAGGGGGAAAAGAAAGCCAAACAATACTGTTTTTATGTTAGATGTGGGGTGTTTCACACCAGTTTTGCCCAACTCCACATTAACCCTTGGTCAGTCAACTCTTTCTTACACACGCTTGATCACATGCTTCATAAAGACAGTTCAAAAACAATTTCCCTCTATAGTCAAAAAGGCTCAATGAAATGGACACTTTGCATAAATGAGAAAAGAGTAGTTTTATGTAATATTTTATGCATGTAAACTGTACAATCAGTGAGATCAGGCTTCCTTTGGAAATAGGCTTTGTGTTCAAACAGCATACCTTCTGAATGATGTATGGCATTCATTAAAAGAAACGTTGGCTTCTCCATGTGATGAGTATATTTAAAATATAATAAAATTATGTATTGCTTTACCTTCAGATGCATCACTGTACTTTTTCCTTTAATAGTTCCATTTTTGAATTTAACCTTATTTTGGACAATAACCCACCCAAATACATTTTATGCAATCTAATTGCATCAATGTGGAGTAGTATATTGGAATAAATTGTGCACATCAGTGGAGAAGAAGCTATTTTCTAGCTTTCCAAGGACAAACATCCTTCATCAGTTTCAAAGACTCCGGTAAAGAAAGATAGTTGGTATTGTTTCTTATGAGTTTCATTCATTCAACCGTCCTGTGAAGGTAGAATATTTTTTTTGTGCTACCTTCGAAGTAATTAACTCCACTAAGATTGTATTTCAAATATTTAAGTTGGATAAAATGTAAAAGTGTGACCATACAATGCACAGTTTTCTTGAATGACACATCAATAGACTTTTGTTACTTAAAAATTCATAGTCATGCATAGTACACTTGCACAGAGAAACTCCGGGAAAAACTTAAAAATCTTAAGAGTGTGAAACAAAATATTAACAGTCAAGTTTTTCCATTAAGGTAATTTTTAACATGTGCTTTTTTTTGACACATTTGATGCATCTCTCTAAAATTAAATTACTGTAACCATGTATGGATACTTTTGGTGCATCTGTAACACCATCGCAAGATTGCTTATTTTTGTGATTATATTTTTATTTTATTTTATTTTTTGACTAAAAAAAGATTTGGTAGGAGTATGAATGCATGTGTGGCCTATTTGACAAGATGAGAGGATAGAGTGAGCACTCTTACTGTCCCCAAAGACCCTCAATGCTGGAAAGGCGGTTGAGATTTGTAATAGAAAAGAAGGTAGACTTCTAATTCACACACTAAAATCTGTTATTCAGTAAAAAAAAAGAATAAAATAAAAAGTCAAACCATCAAGGCATGTTGGTGAGCTGGTACGATATTAGTTTTTTAATTTTTATCTGTACTTTGCCATTACAATACATCCGCTGACTTCCTAAGGAAATCTTATTGCAGTCGGGACAAATACCACCAGTTGCTCCATTATGAAGGACGCGCAGACTGACGTATAGCACACCTGTCCCATTTAGGAGACTGGTACATCATCATGACACAGCCGTCTCATTAAATAGACTGGTAGATCTGCACAGATGAAATACAGGTTGAACATGGCTCCAGTAGCTTGTAAATAGGGTAAAGACTGATACCTTGGCATAGGTATGGTTTTGTCGGAGGGATTTCTATTTTAGAGCTTTTAAATTATTTAAACTATTCCTGTTCTTTTTTTTAAATTATTAAAACCTGTTTTAAAGAATGCGACTCACGGGAGGAGCACAAAGTGAGCAGCTTGATCTGTGGAAGGCAAAGCCGGTCCTAATTTTACTCTGTCTGATTAAGGTACTGGATTAACCCAATTTTTATATTTTTGTGTAGGTTGGACTGCTACTGTTTCAGTTATTTTGAGTACAAGGTTTTAGTGATTTCTGCTTAATTGTAGAAGGCTGTACACCAGTCTTGGTTCATTTCGTCCTTTGAGGTGCAGCTGCGAGTCTTACTTTATATATTTTATATATCTAAAACAAGTTCTGAACAGTGTAACTGATCAATTTAACACTTTACAGTGTGACAACACTTTTTAGCACTATTTTCTTAAACTACAAGTCTCAAGTGCCTTTGCATGTCTGTGCAAATAAATGCCACACTGTAAATGTGCAGTTAATCTTTTCCTCAGCCATCCAGATTCTCAGATGTTTTGGTTTTTGAGCAACAGGAAGAGGAGGGTGGATCTTGTTCTACGTTGTCCGACTGGGTTTGGTCTGCTGCATTAGTTGGATGGAAAAAATATTTAAAATGCTCTTGTAACTCGCGTTACTGAAATTGTAACGAGTAATATATAACTGCACATTTTATAAGTAATACATTACATTACTCACTTACTGAAAAAAGTAATGTATTCCTGTTATTCGTTACTTGGTAATGAGTTACTCCCAACACTGCCAATGGTCAGCATAGGCCTCTGTTTCACCTTTTTTATTATTATTGAGATTCTGTTTAATTGAATGGTTGGTCTGAAGCACTGCTGTCAAATTGTGAATTGAATAAAATGTATATCTAATCTTCAAGCCACACCTGTTATCCCTTGCAGACTTGGAGGGTTTGATTGCTAGGAGAATTTAATTTTCTCAAAGCACCGCCTGAAGGTATTTATCAGTGTTCGTACCTCTGGTAACACAAGATAAAACAAGTACCTGCCTTGGAGTATGTACTCAGAAATTGCCCAGTAGAGTCACTGGGTGGGAGCTGTGAGAACATGTTGGTTAGTTGTAACTCAGGAAATTGAGTAGATGCCACCAAACAACTTTGTATAGTTGGAATAGTTGCTAGCAAAACAATTATAACAACATGGCGAACAGAAACACAGCAACTATCTCTGCTTCTTCCATTGTTTATCTCTTAATTCTGTTGCTGTGTATGCATTTTGGTGCTGAGAAGTGATGCTACTCCCTGCCAAAATCCAGACATCTTGAAGATATCAAGACATCATACAGTGGCTGAGAAGACTAGGCCAACAGATTTACCCAATCGGATGAAGATCCAGTTATGTTACCCTGAAGTTCTGATAGTGGAAATGTGCCAAACAACTTCCTTCGGCCCCTTCCTCCTGAGCGGCACATTTGGCTGTCTTGTTCTCAGTTTCTCTCTATTTTTTTTTTTATATTCACATTAAAAACTTTATTTATCTTAACTAACCTGAACCACAATCCTAAACACGAGAATGGAAAAAGTTGAAAAAAAACCTTTCAGAGTTTACATTTTTACTTTCAATTCCATAAAGATAAATCAGTGATAATCAAAATTACTTATTAAAAAGCAAGTATAAACAGAAAAGTATTTTTAGTACTAAGCCAATTTGACAGTTCTAATGTCAAATCACGTTTATATGAAAACTGAAATCTCTCTGTCTCCTTTTCTAAAATTGGCTTCAAAAATAAACATCTCTATCATCAATATCAGCCAAAGAACACATAGGCTGCCATAATAGTGTTTTTCACTAGCAAGGACCACGCCACAGATTGAGAATTTTAACAGTTTATTGAAGGCATGGAGAATTGAACAGTCTGAGGAGGGACATCGGAGACCCAGGGGAAGACTCAGTGTGGGGGTGCAGTCTTCGAGAAATCATCTTTCCGAGCCTGCTCAGAACCCCCTCAGACAAAAGCCTATACAATGTGCAAGGCACAGAGAAAGTCATCTCGAGGCCCTTTATGAGAGGTCGTTGCAATCCAATCAGATAAAAGTTTGTCTGAGTAAGGAATCCCAGCAGATTACCGAGTCGTCAACGCGGGGTTGAGCAGTTCCTCAGCAATCCCTTGTACTGAGCAAGCATGTAGCGACTGTGGAGAGGAAAAACTCCCCTTTAGCGGGAAGAAACCTCTGGCAGAACCTGGCTCAGAACAAGCGGTCGTCCGCCACGACCGTCTGGGGGTCTGAGGAAACAGAAAGCAGGGGGCGTTGTAGTTGAGCAGGACGCCGGACCGGATGGAGCTTGTTCTCCAACAGTCCGAGCCCACGACGGAACATCTGCGGGAACGGCTCGGGACCTAAACGAGAGATTGGAAGAGTTAGTAGAGGAGTGAACAGGGGCACAGAATGTGGAGGCTGTGTCCGATGGACGCTGCTGAGAAAAAGGGGGGAAGGGTAGAAGGGGCGGGTCGGCAGTTACCCAGGAGAGAAGGAGCGGGTCGGCAGTTACCCAGGAGAGATGGAACGGGTCGGCAGTTACCCAGGAGAGATGGAACGGGTCGGCAGTTACCCAGGAGAGATGGAACGGGTCGGCAGTTACCCAGGAGAGAGGGAACGGGTCGGCAGTTACCTGGAAGAGAGGGAACGGGTCGGCAGTTACCCGGAGAGAGGGAACGGGTCGGCAGTTACGGAAGAGAGGGAACGGGTCGGCAGTTACCCGGAAGAGAGGGAACGGGTCGGCAGTTACCCGGAAGAGAGGGAACGGGTCGGCAGTTACCCGGAAGAGAGGGAACGGGTCGGCAGTTACCCGGAAGAGAGGGAACGGGTCGGCAGTTACCCGGAAGAGAGGGAACGGGTCGGCAGTTACCCGGAAGAGAGGGAACGGGTCGGCAGTTACCCGAAAGAGAGGGAACGGGTCGGCAGTTACCCGAAAGAGAGGGAACGGGTCGGCAGTTACCCGAAAGAGAGGGAACGGGTCGGCAGTTACCCGAAAGAGAGGGAACGGGTCGGCAGTTACCCGAAAAAGAGGGAACGGGTCGGCAGTTACCCGAAAGAGAGGGAACGGGTCGGCAGTTACCCGAAAGAGAGGGAACGGGTCGGCAAGACCCTGCAAAGAGCGGCGACGGGTCGGCAAGACCCTGCAAAGAGCGGCGACGGGTCAGCAGGTACCCGGAACCTAGAGGGAGGGGAAGGGAGGGGCGAAACAATCGAGCCAAACGAGGGATGAAGAGCGGGCAGAGCTTATAAGTGTATCGTGATGTGATTAGAGATGTAGGACAGGTGCGGGGTACCGGAAGAGTTGATTAAGACTAATTACGAAGTGGTACGAAGTGGATCTGAAACGTGGTCCCTGCTCCCGAACCTAAGTCAACAAGTTAACTCCATATTTTAAAAGAAAATCCTTAAATCACTGGTTGTATATATATATATATATGTGCTCAGGTCAAGGAAGACGGTGCATTTAAACAAGGGAATAAGAACCTATGCTAGAACTTGAGGGCTAATATGAGTTAATTTTGTATTAAAAATTTAAAAGGTCTTCTTTGCCTTTCATGTTGAGAAATATCTCCTCTCCGTCTAGACCTATGACTCATCATCTTGAGCTCTATCACTTGCAGAGGATCTACAAGTGTCATATTAAACCCTCCAACCAACTTACTCATATTTTCACTTGAGCTTTAAGAACCGGGTTATACAGGTTTCACCTCTGGTGACATTTTATAAATGTACTTTCTTATTATTTCTGATATGTTAGCAATGAACTGTAATCTAACACTCTGTATTTCTTCTTAAATCAGAAGGCCTTTAACGTGAGCCTGCTCTCATGAATTTTGTGCATTAATGTGATTTATAGAAAGCAGATGGGGTGACTACAAGAGTTCGGGCTGGTCAGAGACATTATACATCCTACCAGATATATGATCACAGCTCTTAATACGCAGATGTACTGTATCTATAGTCAGATATGACTCCAGTAAGTGAAATTTTCACAGATTTATGCTGTTGAAATCATGACAAATAATAGGAATGCTATTGCTCAAATATTGTTGACATTTATTGTTCTTTGGTTAAAAAGAGGAAGAAATAAGATTCACAACATGCCTTTTATAGAAATCAATCCACAGTAAAGAGATATATTTTTAACCTTTGATTAAATTCTAACATTCCTATTAACTTTTACTTAAGAATCAAAATTGCTTACTTGAGCCGTCACAGCTTGCTCTGGCAGGTATTTCTTTAAAACCAACTAATGGATTTAAAACTGAAAAGAAAGAGTCCTCATCATTTAAAAGTACTTACAGAAATAACAAGTCTACCTACATGAAATTATTGACAAACTAAGTTCTGCCACCAACTGCTTTGATATCTTACCAACGGGTTTTCTAAAAAAGGTCCTCCCAGCCATCAGAGCGGAACTGATCAAAATAATCAACTCATCCCTCCTATCAGGTGTTTTCCCCAAAGCATTAAAAATAGCAGTTATCAAACTAATACTAAAGAAGAAGAACCTAGACAGCACGTTGATGCAAAACTACAGACTAGTCTTTAATCTCCCATTTATCTGTAAAATTATTGAAAAAGCTGTGTTACAACAATAAAATAGCTTCCTAGCAATGAACAATCGCTTTGATATTTATCAATCTGGTTTTCGTAGGTAGCCCTCATCAAAGTCTTCAATGACATCCGTACATCCGTTCAGTGCAGCATTTGACAATGTTGATCATGATTCATCATGAGAAAAAATATATAAATATAGTATATATATTTCTGGAACGTCTAAAGAGCTGGGTCGGACTCTGGTACGGCCCTCCACTGGTTCAAATCCTAACTTAAGAACAGGATCCTGTATGTGTCAATTAGCCAATTCTCATCACAAAACACAGAAATTACATGTGGGGTCCCCCAGGGCGCCATCCTAGGGCCACTCCTAGCATCCACATGCTAGCACTAAGCCAAATTATAACAACCAATAATGTTAACTACTATGCTGACGACACTCAGCTTTATATCTCAATGTCACCAGATGATGTTGAACCCGTTCAAATCCTCAATAAATGCATTAAGCAAATTAACAGCAGGATGTCCCATAATTTTCTCCAGTTGAACAAAAACAAAACTGAAGTACTTATCTTTGGATCCAACAAAGACCGACTACATATTAGTAATCAACTTAAACAGTCTCCAACTAGAAACTACCAACCCGGCCAGAAATCTAAGTGTAATAATGGACTCAGACGTGAACCTCCAGGGTCACATAAAGGCGATAACAAGGTCAGCTTTATATCACCTGAGGAACATTTCTAGGATTAAAGGACTGATGACACAAGGAGAACTAGAAAAACTCATCCATGCATTTATCCCTAGCTGCCTTGATTACTGTAACAGTATCTTCACAGGTCTACCTAAAAAAATCAATTAGACAGCTGCAGCTGATCCAAAGCGCTGCTGCTCTTGTTCTCACTAGAACCAAGAAACTATAACACATCACCCCAGTTCTATAGTCCTTACACTGGCTCCCTGTAGCTCAGAGAATAGACTTCAAAGTGCTTTTATTAGTTTATAAATCACTGAATGGGTTAGCACCAGAGTACATTAGAGATCTGCTATCATGGTACAAACTATCCAGATTACTCAGGTCCTCCAGCTCTAGTTTACTAATCATTCCCAGAACCAAAACCAAACAAAGAGAAGCAGCTTTCAGTTTCTATGCTCCTCATATCCGGAACAAACTACTGGAAGAATGCAAAACTGCAGAGACACTGAACTCTTTTAAGTCTAAAATTAAAACTTACCTATTTAGACTTGCCTATGAGTAACTGTTTTTACTTACCGGTTTTTAATTTTCAGATGAATTATAGTCTTGATTAATGTAAATGCTTTGTTGTGGGGTTTTTTTTTATTAAGAACTGTGAGCTTTTTCGCAAGATCAGTTAGTGAATAAGAACTGTATTTTTACCTGCTTGTTCTTACACTGTTGTATCGTCTTTGACCATATTCTTATTGTAATTGCTTTCTTGTATTTTAATCATCAAATTGATTTATGCTGTTTTCCAATTTTAATCATGTAAATAACATTGAATTGCCTTGTGTTGAAAGTGTGCTACACAAATAAAATTGCCTTGCCTACATGGAATAAAAAGATATATACACATTTTCCCTCACTGTCTGAAGTTAAATCAGACAAAACTTTCCTTGTTTTAGATCAGTTAGAATTATCACTTATTTATATTTTCTAAATGGCACAATAATGAGAGAAAATGTCAGAGAAATCTATTTCACAATGTCTTCAAAATCTGAAGTTAACATACAGAATGAAAATGATCTTTTCAGCAATGAGGGAAAGTCCAGACAATGATGTCATGGCATTGGAAACTTCTGATTGAAGTCTGAGGTTAATTTACACATATGAGTTAACTGGAGGCACACCTGTGGCTGTTTTGTAATGCCATAGCTTGAACCCATTCATTTCTTGTTTGATATAATGGATAAGTCAAAACAGTGACATACTCCTAAGGAGTAAGTCACTGTTTGCTGGGTGATGGGTGGCCTCTGTTCTATTTACCTGTCTTCACAGGGTGTGACTGGCAGGCGCTGTACCAGGAGCTTCTAATAAATCTCATCACTGTGGCAGCTCACCAGGGGGGTGGCTCCTGGAAGGTGGTACCAGATGATTCTCATGGAACCTTAGTCTGCTCTCAGTAACACGAGGCTTCCTAGAGATATTTCTAGTTTCTACCAATCTCCTTTGTCCTCCTGCAGATTCACTCCTCATTACCTGATTACTATTACTATTACTCCCTCTCTCCACCGCTGGATCCTCATCCTTGTTCCAAGCTTTGAACTTCCTTCTGGATTCTAACACGGTCGGCCCTGAACATTATAACTCCTAAAAAGATATAAACAATACTCATTGCTGGACTGGCTCCTACAGACTCCTTTCGGGTCAGCAACCTGCCGTTAGTGAGCCTTTTTAAGACCCTGGCTATACCTACTCCAACAGATGATGGTTGAAGAGATTTGTAGACATGTTGAAGATTTGGAGCATCTTGCTGCAAAAAATTCAAGACCTAAGCTTCCTGAAGAAGTACAGTCTGCTCTGTCCCTTTATGTAGATGGCTTCAGACTCTCCAATCTAGTCTGTTGTCCAGGTGGGATCCAAGTTATTCATACTCATTAACCACCTCCACTTCTTCTTCCATTATAGAAACTGTGTTTGACCTAACCTTTTTTCTCCATTTGTTAGCTTGTGATTGTGATCTCACATTGCATATTATGATCGATGGATGAGATGGTTTGAAATTCCTCCTTCTCCTTTTTGCTCTTGCTCTGCATCTACACCTCCTCCTTCTCAACTCATCAGCGATTTGTGACTTCTGTATTACTTCAGCTTTTGTAATGTTAATCAGTTGCTCCCCCTGGCTGTGCCACCTTGTTGCCATTGTTACACATCATAATAAACTATAAAAAGTTTTTAAAAAATATCTGTGAAAATCCTTCCAACTTCACAGCACCAAAAACTAGAACGAATAATAAATAAAAAACAGAGAAACCAATGTCTGAAAAACAAAACTCAACATGCAGCCATCTAGAGCAGCGCAAATCTAGAACGTTTAACTGACCTCATTGTATCACAATCAAATATCTGATCTTTTCTGTAGCCTACATCTCATGGTCTGTATTGTCTTTCATCCTAAATTTGAGTTATGATTATGGAAATGCATCCTGGGAGGTCAAGTTGAAAGACAAATATAATTTTGGAACCGCATACTGGAAAACCAAAAGATGTCCTTCAGCCAACCTCAATGTTAATTTAGAAATATTTTATTAGAGTAAGTCTGCCATATCCTTTCTCTTCAACTGTTACCAGACTACAAGATTTATTACAGTCACAGTGATCTTTGTTTATTGCATACTTTGATACCCAAGATATACAGAATTTCTCATTCAGTTTTCTCATTCAGTAAGGAGGAACAGTATGATCTTGCAAAAAAAGCATGAGGATATACTGATCTGATGGTGATATGGCAATACACAGCCCATAATAAGAGAAATATTCAATAATTGTTTTATGTGAAAGACGTCATGAAATACTTTGAAGAATTCAATTTGGATGTTATAGAGCAGATATTACAGTCAACCCCCTCAGGTTGCCAGACAGAAAACTTCTGCTTTGTTGTATCTCCTTCCAGGAAGAAGCAGCCAAGAGTGTTAAAACTTCCAGCATAATGTCATAAATCTATGGGTGGGCTTTAAAAAATATCCTTGCAAAAACACACAAAATATATCTGAGTTCATTATCTGTGTATTCCATACCTGTCAACATTTGGTCTTCAAGATTTTTGGCTGGGACGTTTGCTGCGGGGGTTGGGGGGTGTTGGAGAATAGCAAGGTAGGCTCGTGCTGCTAATTGTACAACACGTGTTAAGTTACAAACGGGTTGAAATTGTATTGTGTGTGTCAAAATTGGACAACTTGCTCTGATTATTTATAAAGGAGTTTGGGACATGCAATTTACTGGAGTTCCCCGGGAGAAATGACAAACTGGGAAGGGTCCGGGAAATAGCCCTAAAAATGGGAGAAACCCAGCAAAAATGGGAGTGTTGACAGGTATTGTGTATTCATGCAGCAAAAAAAGAAATAAGACAGTAAACTTTACTTTCAATCCCACAGCAGAGGGGATAGCTGCAGATATTTGTAGACAGAACCGGAGCAGAATATATTGTAGATTAATAAAAAAGGATTTGGATGGAGTATGGATGCTGAATGAAATCCACCCATTAATAGCCATTGTCAAACATATCTGTCTGTCTGCTCAACGTGTGCCCTCAAGGGGATGGTGTCTCCATTTTCACTTATGCCAATTTGGTTCTCCTATCTGAATTGCATGAATCACAGGCAATTAATGCGAGGAATTATAGGACTTTGTCAGTAAGAAAGAGATGACAAATTGTTTCCTCTGTTCCGCTGAAAAGAAGGGAATCCATCATTTTGCTGTTCCTTTGTTCAAACTTTCCACCAAACTCTGTATCAACACATCTGGCTTTTTTATGATCTATCTTGGAGCTTCCTTTCTGGTTTGGTTTTGATGTGATAGACAAGTAACTGTCTCTACAGGATCATTTTGGTTGTAAAACGCAATGTTTCCTGAATTTTATTATTTCAAAAATATTCACACTTTGACAGAAAGTTTCCATCCCACATCACTACGGACAAAACATATCTGATGCTTTTGAGGGAAACATTCCTAGACAATGCAAAAGACTGAGACAGAGGTTCACAACAACCTGAAGACAGTATGTAATGGTTTACACCATGATATTTTTGTGTCTGTTAATTTCAGTCATTTTCAGTTTACATGTGCAAATCATGCCTTCGTACTCACTATTAGAAGTTCTAGCAAAATTGATTATGTAAAAAATAAAAAAAATCTTCTCCAAAAGAATTAAATGAAATCAGCTGTAGGTTGCTTTTTGTTTAGTTTTTTTTTTTTTACTTGACCACACATTTTGTATAAGTCTAGATAAGGGTTCTGTGATGGCCCCTCAAGAACATTGACTTTCTGTCCCTGAGTCACTGTGCCATAACCCCCAAAATACGAAGCTGCACTCCTGTACTTTACAATCATATTTGTGTTCTCAGGCTTGCAAGCCTTCCCCTATTTCCTTGTAGCAACGGACGTCATAGTGTGGCAGTCCAGTTTTAGTTTTATCACTCCCCAGCACAAGGTTTAAAAAGGTACGATGCGTCTTCCGTCACCATGATCTGTGAAGTTTAATGTTACATTTTATATTGCTTTTGCAATGGCTTCCTTTTCCCTGAGTGGCCCTTCAGACCATGTCTTTACTGGGCAGATAATAATCTTAAACCAACATCCTTGTGAGGTCTTTTGCTTTAATTCAGGGGTTAAACATATTGCACCACCACACTAAACACACTGGATATACCCATGGAGTTTCTACTTGTTTTAAAATTGTTTGAAAAGATGAATGTGGCACTTTCAGACAGTTTCAAAATTGTTCCAAATATTGAAACATATTCATGAAGTCCACCATTCTCTTCCTGGTATATTGGTTGGTTTTTATCAAGTCACCAAAAGAAGCAGCAAGTGGGATGTCGAATTTAAATTAATTCATTCATCATGTGGTCTTTCCCAAACTATTACAAAGACATAGTCCTCTTAGTGTATGTACACTTCTGAGTTTTGCAAAGTAAAAGAATAACAACCTTTCTTTCATTATTCTGGCATTTAACAAACAGAAACAATTTTGATCATCCTCACACACCTGCAACAGGAAATGTTTCCTTTGTTTTTACTCTCTAAATCATGGGCTACACTTGGTCTCAGCTGTGGTGACTTGCTGGAGGGCAGCATCGACTGGGATGATGCTCCCAGTAACTGAACGACTTCCATGTCCTGTTATCAACTTTTTACTTGTTTGGTATTGAACGTACTCACATCAGTTCTTTTTGTGTCTCTACTCAGTCTTTTTGAACCCCCAGACAGTCGTGGCAGACGGCCACTTGTACTGAGCCACAATCTGCTGGAGAATTCTTCGATTTAAAAGGGAGTTTTTCCTCTCCACTGTCACTACATGCTTGATAATATGAGGGATCGCTGAGGGATTACTGTGGTTGGAGTCAGTATAAACGGGGCCCAACTGTAAGTCGATGACTCGGTTCAATCCGCTTAGATGTTTAAATAGAAAACTTTTGAATTGTTTAGAATGTATGTATAATTGATTTGAAATTACTTTGTACAGTGCCTCGAGATATCTGTTATTAATCGGCGCTATATAAATAAACTGAACTGAAATAACCGTATGGGTAAAAGAGCAGACAATAAATTGATCTGCCAATATGATAATATTTATCTCCATCTCAGTTTTACTACCAGGATTGTCTGCCTTTATGACGCAAGGAGTTTATCATCAACCATATGGCTGAAGCAGTACAGCAACTCTCAATGCTACTGGATATCTATAACCGGGAAAAATCATTGTGGGATTGCCGGTGGATAAAAAAACACAGTTCCCAGTGAGTGGATTCAGATGGGACTCCAGGGAAAAGAAATTTCAACATGATCTCAACTAAAACCATAAATTCAAATACATCAATTGGTCTGGACTTCTTTCTTCTAGCAAAAAAATAACTTTTGGAAGAATGCATGACATTAAACTCACATGGAATATAAATCTTACAGTATCAGCCTCAGTACATGTATTTGAAAAAAAACATAAATGAATAGCTTTCCTTCCAAGATTGCACATCTGCCTGGAGGACTATGGTACTGCATGACATAAAGCAAGATGTTTAGGAAGAGGTCTCAAAAACACAGTCATTGGAGCATTCCATCTGACAGATGGTGCTTCAGTAGTTTGATCAGATGGAAGATTTTGGACTTTTAAATAATGGAATTCTGGAAAGGAAACATGAGATGAAATAAAGAAAAACTAAACACACAGAGCTGTAAATAAAATGCTGGAGGTTCTGATTTTACTAACTGCGTATGATTAAAACAATCTACAACACAGTTCTTGTTATTTGACACCTTGTCAGAATCTGTTGATACAAAGTCCTCATAAATGTTAGCCACTCAAAAAACTGAGTTTATTACTCAGTTCAGAAGGGAAATAAAGAATATAAGGAGGATTGTTGCTTATCATCAAAATAAAGCCACGAACATCATGTAGCGTAGTGGTTAAGACAGGTACCTCATGTTCAGAGGGCTCAGTCCTCAAAGCAATTGTCCCAGGCTCGATTCTGTCCAACTAACATTTGCCAAATTTCTCTTTCCCCACCCACCCCCCTTCTGCACTATCCACTGCCATGGCCAGAAAGCCTTAAGAAAAGAGAAAAAAGCCATGGGATCCATCTCAGCTGGGGAGGAGACATTAGAGAATTGTGTCCTGACTCATACTTAAATTACATGAATTTTAGATCCAATAACTGCATCACTTTAAAACAGCTCTCTGGCATTTTTGGTATTAAATAAGTTATATTTCCCACTGTTTTAAAAGTTCTTATTAAAACTCCATCCATCTAGAAATAACATAATTGATTATTAACAATAGGCTTATTTCTAAGTTACAGGTTATGAGAAGAATCTATTAGATTAGATTTAATTTTTAGCTTTTTAATTCAATAAAACCATTACCCAGCAAATACTAACATAATTTTGAAAATTTCAATTGGGATTAATGTCCAATCAGAGACAAACATTAAGTTCGCAAATGACCCGAGGTGTAACCTGGATCTGAATCCAAAAGTTATTTCTGATTGCAGCACTTAATATAAAGCATCATAGGATTGATGTTAGCATTTTAAATTTAGCATCTAAACATTACCGTTTTCAAAAACTATACTTAAATAACTTCAACTCAAGTCTTTTTGTCATTGTGGTTAAACAACTGTCCATTTTTTTCCATTGCCCTGTTAATTCCAAATATATATACTTTGCAGCTGTTATTTGTTTGCATCTACAGGTGTGTAAAGATAATCAGTACTTCCAATGTAAGCCAGCTTCTCTTTAAATTCCTCATATTGTTTGAAACTGTTTATTCCTGGCTGTTTTTGTAGTGGTGACTCTGAATTTGAATGATGATGAAAGGATGAAAGAAGGTGGTCATTCTCTCCGTGGACTGAAGTAACTGATAAAAGCTGACTGATGACGCACTGAGCATAAACTTGAGTTTGAGTCATGGCTTTTAGTCTGAATCCTGGAGACAGACTGCAGTTGAAAAAGCATAAAAACACATTAGTGCAATCGACTGATAGAATTTATATCTTTTAAATGCCATAGTGTATTGTTTCAAACTGTCTTGGTCATAAATAATTGCATAACCTCTCAGATATATAGCAGTTGCCTGTTAAATCTTGGGAGGACAGAGATTCAACTTATATTCTCATGTATGAATAATATGTCAACTAAAATATTTCTATTTAATCATGCATATTACACTGACTTATTCACAAGCACACACTGGATGTGTCATCCATTGCTCTGTCGTTCTACTCTTTATTGCATTACAGAGCATGCTCAGTAACACAGTGACTCAACTGCCGGCGAGACGCTGTTATTCGACACTCCTTCCAGGATAACTGTATATGTTGCTTGTGGTGTTCAACGATATAAATATTAAAATGAACAATTTCCAGATTTCATACTCAAAAAGCTGAGTTTGTCTTGGTCATGTTTTAAAAGACAATTTTACCATGTAAAAACTAAGCAGTCTATATACATGCCTGTGGCTAGCTGTGTGTGTGTGTGCACGTGTTTTAATATATTCGTGGGGACCAAAAATCAGGATTTACTATCCTTGTGGGGACCAACAGCCGCTGTGGGGACCAAAATCCCGGGCCCCACAACTTTGAAAGCATTTTTTGAGGCTCAAAATGTGGTTTCAGTGTCAGGGTTACAATTAGTTTATGGTAAGGTTAAGGGTCAGGGTTAGGCATTCATTTTTGATGGTTAGAGTTAGGGGCTACGGAAAGCATTATGTCAATGAGAAGTCCCCACAACGATAGTAAAACACACCGGAGTGTGTGTGTGTGTGTCAGAATAATTTTTCTTAATCACTTTATGAAGTAAAAAAAAAAAGTTTCAAAAAGGTTTAAATTACTGAAAATAATTCTATTTGATAATATTCTAGGATTTTAATGGTGGCCAATATAGAAAGCAAAGGCGGTTAGGCAATAGCTGAATAGAATATACAGTAAAGAATTCTCCTTAGAATTGAATATTTCCATAAGCAAAAAATCAGTCTCTTAAAAATAAGATGTGACTGAGTCCTTGAAGGTGTGTAAATATTTTATTTACATGTCTCTGGCCAGAACATGGAGGAAACCGGTTTACCCGTGCATTACCCAACCCTCAGTTCTTAGTATTATATTATATTGTATTATTATACAGTTTATCTTTCCAACACATCTCCTTCTATCTTCTTGTTCAGCTCCTGAAGAACCAATTCATGCCAGTCCGATAGTAAGCACGAGGCAGTCCTTCAAGGTTAGAATGTCCAGTAGATATCTTGCTGCTCTGATATCTGTCATCCAGGTGATTTTACACATCTTTATCAAGAACATTATACTGAAACAATACGTTTGTTCTTTCAACCTTCACTTTCTGCTCTAGATACATTCACTAGGACACAAAAAAGTAATTAAATCCCAACATATTACAAATAGTCCTGTAGCACTGTGAGGCATTCTGGTCCAGTTGGATGCATCTAGTAGCTGACTTTAGCTGTTTAAAGGGACTATATCATTCTATTTTACAGCTTTCCACATCTGAGAAAGAAATGTATATGATCAAATGTTACCGATGGTTTAATATAGCCTATTATTAATTTGTCCTGAAATTAAAATTGTGTCCTGGATTTATTGTAGGACTGAGAAGTAAAACGCCTTGTTTCTCTTTAATCGTGCCTCCTGTCTCCCCTCCTCCACTCCACATATATACGTAGACGCCTCATAGAGCAAATTTGGCCACCGCTGCGATACGTCAGCGTCGCCGCCATGTTGGATGTGGCAAAGCTGCGCTGTAAACTAATACAAGTAAATAGACTTAATTATACACTCACCTGAAGGATTATTAGGAACACCATACTAATACAGTGTTTGACCCCCTTTCACCTTCAGAACTGCCTTAATTCTACATGGCATTGATTCAACAAGGTGCTGAAAGCATTCTTTTAAAATCTTGGCCCATATTGATAGGATAGTATATTGCAGTTGATGGAGATATTTGGGATGTACATCCAGGGCATGAAGCTCCCGTTCCACCACATCCCAAAGATGCTCTATCGGGTTGAGATCTGGTGACTTCATGACATGGTACATTATCCTACTGGAAATAGCCATCAGAGGATGGGTACATGGTGGTCATGAAGGGATGGACATGGTCAGAAACAATGTGCAGGAGCCCGTGGCATTCAATCGATGCCCAATTGGCACTAAGGGGCCTAAAGTGTGCCAAGAAAACATCCCCCACACCATTGCCTCACCACCACCACCAGCCTGCACAGTGAAGGCATGATGGATCCATGTTCTCATTCTGTTTACGCCAAATTCTGACTCTACCATTTGAATGTCTCAACAGAAATCGAGACTCATCAGACCAGGCAACATTTTTCCAGTCTTCAACTGTCCAAGTTTGGTGAGTTTGTGCAAATTGTAGCCTCTTTTTCCTATTTGTAGTGGAGATGAGTGATACCCGGTGGCTTCACAAATGCTTTGCTGCATTCCTCAGTTGTAACGAGTGGTTATTTAAGTCAAAGTTGCTCTTCTATCAGCGTGAATCAGTCGGCCCATTCTTCTCTGACCTTTAGCATCAATAAGGCATTTTTTGCCCACAGGACTGTCGCATACTGGATGTTTTTCCCTTTTCATATCATTCTTTGTAAACCCTAGGAATGGTTGTGCGTGAAAATCCCAGTAACTGAGCAGATTGTGAAATACTCAGATCGGCCTGTCTGGCACCAACAACCATGCCACACTCAAAATTGTTTAAATCACCTTTCTTTCCCATTCTGACATTCAGTTTGGAGTTCAGGAGATCGTCTTGACCAGGACCACACCCCTAAATGCATTGAAGCCACTGCCATGTGATTTGTTGATTAGATAATTGCATTAAGGAGAAATTGAACAGGCGTTCCTAATAATCCTTTAGGTGAGTGTATATTTAATATGTACATTTCAAGATATCTCTATAAGTTTACTCCAAATGCATTTTTTTCTTATCTATTTTTTAACATTCTTTTTAGATCCTAATTAATAAGTGTACAGTACAAAAGAGAGTGTTGTACTCCTTTCATTGTGTGTAACTGTTGTTTCCTTATTTTTAATTAATTTTTTGATTTGTGAGAAACTGGGTATGAAAAGTAAGGTTGTTTTGAATGTTTCTATGTATTGTTTTTTATTTTGAAAAACCTACGTTGAGATGCTAAGGAAGCCCCACCTTAATTGTAGACTCAAACCAGCTGTGTTAACAACACACAGCATGGATGAAGTCTGAATGATGAAGAATGCAAACAGGTTATTATAAAGAGTGTTGGAAACCTTTCTAACAAAACTGAAGGAAAAGTCTTTGTGAAAGGATTGAAGGAGGAAAACAGATTCCGTTTTTTTAAAGCATACAGCCAACGAGGTATTTATTTCTTCATTTAGTTCATTTGCATAGTAACTCTTCCACTGCCACTTTAGGTTTTTATTTTTATCTAAGCCACATTACCGCGAGAGAGAAATGTTTTTTTTTTTTCAATTTTTCTGTATGCTACTGCTATTGAGAAATCGACAATTTGTGGGAGACTTTAGAGTTTGAAATTTTGCACCTTTTTTAATGACAGACTATCATAAAAAAGGGGATCAGCACACACATCCGTTCCAAAAATATTGGGCAGACGAAAACATGGGTAATATTGAAAGGAAGAAAAAAGACGACTCGCACACTAACTTCAGCAATTAAGGCACTAACTTTTTAAATCGACGACAATTTGGATGTGCGTGGCGCCTCTTGTTTATTTAATATGAAAGACGATCATGACATAAACCAAACATAACTTCAGGAAATTGCATATTTGTAATGAGAGAGGTAGGCATAATTTTCCCAGCATGGGAATGTTTAATGTTGTCTAAATCTTGAATTTTATGCATGTTTTTTGCGTGTTGCCATGAAGGTTGAAATGGGTGTAAAATTTACACCACCTCCTGATCTGGTGTATATTTTTTGCGCATTGTACGTTCAAGTCCAGATTAGTAAATGCCGAAAAGTGTACATTTTTTGTGTACGGAACATTTACACCCTGATTTGGTCGTACGCAAGTTTGATAAATGAGGCCCAATAAAACCTATTAAAATAAACAAGATCAAATAAAACAGTCTTGCTGGGGTTGAATGCCAAAAAAGAAAGAAATTCTACCATGAGCAGAGTAAATAAGAAACAAATGAATGACAGGAAAATAAACGCTGGGAAATAGTGTTTTGCACAATATCGGCAAATTATTTTCTCTAAACAATATTAAAATGGCCAAATAATGCAGTCTATGATCGAAGCACTATCAAAGTTAATTAAGTCTTACCTGTGAAAAGTTATTCCCTCAGATTTTCTTTGGTGCAACTATATGACGCACAAGAATGCGGCATCTTTTCTCCGACTGGCTCTAATTGCCGATGCTTGCCACATCCAATATGGCAGTGACGTTGACGTACAGCTCAACGCTGAATTAGGCGTCTACGTGTATATGTCTATGGGTGCGCCGCTCTGACTGTTTGAGCAGAGATGAAACGGAGGCCATTCAGACATTAGACGGAGCCCAAACCACCACAGCTGAGTCCGCAAGCAATCTTTCCAGCCCAGTATATAAAAAACGCCCTGGGTGTTGTTTGCACCCGTTTACTGAACATTCTGAGATGCTACAAATCAATGAACCACACGATGCTGTGATAAAATCAGACAAGCTGCTTGATAAATGGCTGACACACATTAGCATGTAGCCACTTACTTCTCTGTCCATCAGGCGTCTTTGTTGTTGGAAGTGATACAGCTTCTGTTCTTTAGGAATGTGGATAAAGTCCTGTAATCCCAGCAGCCAAAGGGGCTGTGCGGACACCTCTAGCACTTCCCAGTGTTCACATAGTGACCTAAAATATGTCACTGTTACCACTCAGTCGTTTTCCACGAGAGAGCGGTGCAGCTGCTCAGAGAGCAGCATTCTAGAGGATTACTTACACAAGCATGAATTAAGACAAAAACCAATCTGGCAGGGATTTTTATGAGAAAATGGCACTACCAGAAAAAAACTTGATTTTGCATGATATAAGCCCTTTAAATTCCTCTAAATGTAATTTCTGTTCAGTAATAACAATCTTTGTCCTTTATGTCTATTCAAATGCTGACATACAGCTTTTGTGTAATCCATCTATATTTGTGTTTTCACTGTAGCTGAATGAGAAACTTCAACTGTCCCAAAAAAGGAGATTTCAGAGACAGCCGGGAGCACCTATTTGCAATGTTGTTTCCATGACTAAAATGAATAAAAAAAGGAATAGCGTACAAATGACCCCGTCAGTCAAAATGACACTAAACGAAAATGTTTTGTGCGAGTTTAATGCTAGTGCAGCAGTTTCAGCTAATATCAACAACTCAGGGACTTGCAACATAAGCCATCAACTTTACAGTACATAGTAAATAAAGAGCAATAGAAAAAGTTTATCCTGCTTATAAAATCACACTGCAAAAGGTTTCTTTAACAGCATCATCTAACATCAGCAGAAGGTACCGTCTGTCCATGTAAAAGTCAGAAGGCAGTCTGAGAATTTCCAGTGATGCGCATGGCATTTTATTTGCTGCATTAAGCACTGTAGTGTTTTGCACCTCCTGGTAGCTTCTGTCTCGTCATTTTTCTCATCGGCTCTAAGTTTTGTTTCATCTGTTCCAGAAGAAAAAACAAAAAAACATTTCCTTCTTGTAATGATAATGGAATGAAATAATTATTTGATTTTTTAATGTTTACAGAAATGTACCATGCATAGCATTTGTCAACCACAAGGGGGGGTTTCAGCACCTTCTGCAATCCTAGTTACCACAGTCTTTTTCCTGTGTGTCCCTATGGTGCCCTGCAATGGACAGGCAACTTGTTCACTTTGATGAATGCTGGAGATAAGCACCAGCCCAGAATACAGTTTGGTGAAATTGTAGTTCAAAGTTAACTGTTTAGATATCATAACACAGACCATGTTAGTATGAAGAATTCTTCTGCAAATAATGCAATTCTTGAGATCATTCTGAAGATGATTTATTCTCCACAAATCTAACCTTTATAGAAAAGGTGCAAAAAGAAAGCATTTGATAAACAATAAGAAAACCTATTTTTCTGTTTGTCACAGGCCATGTAGGGGATACAGCAGACACGCAGAATAATGTTCAGACATATTAAACTATATGACACCTAGACGACAAATATAACACTAGAAAACCATGCTGAGAGTGCAGATGTCTGCCAAGGCGGCTCAGTCCCTCTGGGGGATTCTGTAGCACCTCTTCAACCTAAGCCTAATCCAGGAGAAGGTTCCAGTGTTGTGGAAGACATCCTGCCTGGTTCCAGCACCAAAGAGAACTCACTTATCAGTCATCAACAACTACAGATCTGCTGCCCTGACATCCCACATCAAGAAGGTCCTGGAGAGACTCCTGTTGCTACTCCTGAGTAAGCAAAGAAGAACATATCTGGATCTGCTGCAGTTTGCGTATCATTGATTTGGAGTTGAAATTGTCATCATCCACCAACTTCAACTAACCCACTGCCATCTGTACAAAGCAGGCAGCACTGTAAATGTTGCACAACAAGGGCCTGGGCAGGATTTGATCCCACGACTCCCAGGTGAAAGTCATGTGCGCTAACCAGTCAGCCAAAGGGAATCTCTGTGGCCAAGCAGCCGGGGCACATGATCTATCGGAGCCACAGTGACAGGACCTCCACACTATCACATCAGGATCATGTTTTTGTATTTCTCCAGTGCATTTAACACAATTCAGCCAGATTTTCTGTTTTAGAAACTTCAGAAGACACAGGTGGAGCTCTCAACAATCACTCAGTGACAATCTGACAAACAGACCACATTTTTTAAGACTGAAGAACTGTGTGTCAAACCAGCTGGTGAGTAGCACATGAGCACCAAAGGGGACTCTACTCTCACCATTCCTCTTCAGTCTGTACACCTCACACTTCCAGTATAAGTCTGAGACCTGTCATCTGTAGAAATACTTAGATGACTTTGCAATTATTGGATGTAACAGAGATGGACAAGAAGCTGAATACAGAGAGCTGCTGGACCGCTTTGAGGCATGGAAGCAATGAACAACCTTGACAGTGAACAGAACAAAGTAGATGATTGTAGATTTCAGAAGAAACAGGCTTAAGTCAAACACTGTTTCCACCATCGGAGAAAAAGTGGAGGAGGAGTATAAGGTTGAGGAGTATAAATACCTCAGTGTTCATCAGGACAACAGACTGAACTGGAGACTGAACAGTGAGGTTGTCTGCAGGAAGCGACAGCAGAATAGGCATCTTAAGGACGTTTAGGTTATTCAGTTTTTGCGGCAAGATGCTGCAGATCTTCTACAAGTCTTTTGTTATATCTTTGGCCATCATCTACTGGGGTAGCAGCATCAGAGCCAGGGATATAAAAAGGCTAAACAATAAGGTGACCAAATTTTTCTTTTTTTCAAAAAAGAAGACACTTGGCTCAGACCTGAAAAACTCTCAGTAATAGTCATAAATAGTTATTAAGTCATACTGGACAAGAATTAAACATCAATATGAAATAGTATGCTGAAAAATCAAGTATAATTTTATTTTCGATGTAATAGTAGAAGTGAAACTCAACCGTCTAAAAAAGACAATACAAAATTGCATACTCAAGTCTTCTAGTTTTCTTCTTCATCCTCCTCAGTCAATTTCAGGCAAGGCAAGTTTATTTGTATGGCACACTTTCAACATTAAAGCCGTTCTAGTTGTTTTGGGTGATTAAGGGAGAACTACAGTAAAATGATAAAATACAACATTGGTGACACTTGACATTATCGCAAACCTGACACATATGACATTCCAGTTATCATTAGGCAGTTACTCAAATGCAGCTCTAAGCAGATTAGTTTTTAGCTTTGATTTAAAGGAACTTATTAACTCTCACTTTCCTAAGCATTATTATAGGTTTTGTGTCCACCTGACCTATGGGGTCTTTGACACTTTTGTCACACAGGAACACATTTGCAGGCTATAGACATGTTTGTCTATAAACCTACACTTGTGCTTGTTAACAGTCGCAATGCTGCACATCACAACAAGGAGCAGTGCAAAGCAGTGTGGTGCATCACAGTGGAACACAGGACAGCACAGCCCATTATCTGTTCCACCTATGAACGCATGAGAACCACAAACTAGGCAGCATCTCGGGGAGGACGTCAGATGAGAAGCAGCCTGTCTATTCCATGCATTGTACTAGTCAGTTAAAGTATGCTTATTGATCTCCTGTAAAATGATGAACAACCAGACATTTTCATCAATCTGTGAAATCCCCTGCATGCTCTTGAAAAGTGGACTTGTCCGTGGTAAATTGGACAATTTGTCACCAACAACGTGATAAAGAAGGGTGGTCCTGTTCTGGGGACGTCTGTGGAAATGACAATGCAAGTGTGACAGCAGTGTGGGGGGTCCTGTCAGTTTGGCGCCGATTGATAATGCACCCTAGCTACTTGGCCAGCGGAATATTTCTTTGGCTGACTGCTTAACGCGCATGACTCACGCCTGGGAGTCTGGGCCCTCATTGTGCGTGTTGCCACACAAGGAAGGATTCTTTATAAAACATGTGTAAAAAATAGAACAACCTTGAGTACCCTCCTCATGAGACTATCCTACAACAATAGTGTCTTCAGCTGAAGGCTTCTTTCGTTTTGCTGAAACACAGACTGCTACAGGAGTTCTTTCTGCCCAGAGGCAGCACCGTTCACGACAACTGCTTAAGGAATTGAATAGTATGAGGTAAAACAACACTTAATTTCCCTCTGGGATAAATAAAGTACATTTTAGGTGAATTTAATCCAATGCATTTGTTGAATATCTAACTTTGCACACCAGGTGGACAGCATGCCTAGGATGAAACGTGGTGGCAGCACCATGCTGTTGGGATAATTATTTTTATTGGGAAGGACAGGAAAACCGTGCACCGTACATGGGAGGGTGGATAGAAATAGGCTGGCGTCTGCAAAAGTCCTGGGGTAGAGATTCCCTTTCCAGCCACAAGGAAATAGTTAGTTCAAAACACACTAATTTGTTACAAGGTCCTAGCCAAAGTCCACCGGTATATCCAATTGAGAGATGAGCCTAAACTTTTTGGCAAATACGATTGTTCAAACCTTTTTTTGTCTTTTGGTTTGTAAGGCATATCCCAAAAGACCTACAATTACCATACCATACCATTTTATTTGTTAAGCTGTTTAAAAACATGGTATCCGAGCCGACCAAAGTGCTGTACAAAAGCAAAGAAAAAACACCAATACAAAATACATCAATAACACAAACAGGCAAGATTATGTGAGGCAAAAACCAGCCCAGTAAAGCACAGGACACTTAACATACAATTGAAAAAGGAGTTATGGAGTTATGGAGCCAGTGACAACATGACAAAGCCTGAGACATTAAAAACAGTCGGTAAAATAAGATGTAAACCTCCTCAAAGCAGGTAATGTTTCTTTAATGAGATGCTATTAAAGATTTGTAATCTAAAAAAATAATTTTAGGTTTTGATAGTGACTTTAGAACTATGGCTGGGTATTGATTCAAATTTCAAGAACTGATTTGATTCCAATTCTCAAGAGTTAGAATCGATTATCACGATTCAATCTGATCCAGTTATATATAGATATGGGTCAGTGATATTAAAAAAGAATCGAAAGATTCGAAAGATTCGATTCAATTCCAATAAGACTTGATGCAGAACCGATTTTCCGATAACAGTTTAACGTTTTAATTTTCAGTTTTAAACAACTTTAAACTTTACATTGATCTTAAATAAACCTTTGAAAGTTAAAAAAAAAAAAGTTTAATCAATGTCTGAATTTTTTTTATGTTTTTGTTTTTACTGGAGTACCTCTAAAACTATTCGTGGTCCTGAACAATTACATTCCTGAAGCAAGTCTATGAAAGACAGATCAACCCCCCCCCCCCCCCAGCCCCACCCACCCCAATTTCAAAATTTGAGGCAACATGATGATTAACTACGTGATTTACCTGGCAGATGCAATTTCATGTTGTTGATTTTAACTCATTTGAACACTGGAGCTTGAAGGATTCAAAGACTGGTAGGTTCTGTTCTTCACAATGTACTGTGCAAAGCTATATCTGTAGGCCTCCATGGAACAGCTGTTTATGCTTTCATCCAGGTTTCCATCCCAAGTCTTTTCACCCTGGAGACTGCAGCTGACTGGATGTTGTGCAACATGCAGTGCTACATGAACAAAAAGGAAAGTACACTAGTGATGCATGAACTGACAAAGTTGGCTGCAGGTTTGACATAAAATCAGGGAAGAGGATTTTAGCAGATGATGTTTATTCCATGTTTTGTTGGTTGAAACAAGAAATACATCGAACTTAAATTATGGGTAGCTTTGTGAGTTAATTGTGCATACTTTGTGTTTGTGTGTGTATGTGCGCGTGGCCAATGATCTCAGCGGCAGAGTAAGTTTGCTTGTCTAACACCTGCTCTTGTGCACTAGTGTGAGGTCAAGATGCAGATCTTACATGCCTAATGTCTTTTGAAGTGATCCATTCTCTCTCTGAGCCTCCTACACAAGAGCCCTGACCAGCCAGCATGCATGCACATCAGCAACTTTGACTGAGCAACAGCCCCATTCGTCTTCCTCCCTTTCCTTTTTGATAAGTTCCAGTGACTGGTGTCCAAGCCCTGATGTCCACACTTAATGCATCCTGACAGATGGATGTGCGTTATGTATGCCAACCCTTTGCAGCTTCATCTGAGAAAACAAATAAGGAGGGATTTAAAGGGGGAGGGGGTGTGGTGCAGTCCGGGTAAAACATCTTGTGAAATTCCAGGAGATAAAAAGTGAAATATGGAGTGTTTGGTAAGGATAAAGTTTTCTGAAGTATGGATGGCTGAATCTCTCATGTCTTTGAGCACATGCTGCCATCTATTGGTGCACTATTGTTCACCTGCAGGAACATTTCAATACAGACAGTACATAGAGTACAGTGCGAAAGTTTTGGGCAGGTGTAAAAAAAAAATGCTTTCAAAAACATTAATAATTACTATGTTTTTGCAATTTACAAAATACAAAATGAGCAAACAAAAGAATAAGCAAATCAATATTTGGTTTTACTACCTTTTGACCTGAAACCAATATCAATTCATAGTTACACTTGCACAAACTCAGGGATTTTATAGGATTATACTCAGGTGTATGATCAACCAATTGTATCAAACAGGTGCTAATGGTCATCAATATCACAGGTAGGTTGAAACAGTCATTAACTGAAACAGAAACAGCTGTGTAGGAGGCTTAAAACTGGATGAGGAGCAGCTAAACTCTGCTACCAAGCTGTGGCTGTGTAAGATGGCCTTATGTCATGGCAAGATAAGCAGAGCAACAAAAAACAAGGTAGTTCTACTGCATCAGCAAGGTCTCTCCCAGACAGATTTCACTACAGTATGCACGAAAAGATAAGAGCTGATGTGTAGAAAAATGGCAGCAGGTGCTCCAGACCGATTAGTCAAAATATGATATATTTGCCTTTAGCAGAAGACAGTTTGCTGGAGAGCTATACAATGAGTTTCTGGAGGCAACAGTGAAGCATGTTGGAGGATCCTTTAACGTTTGGGGCTGCATTTCTGCAAATGGAGTTGTAGATTTGGTCAGGATTAATGGTGTTCTAAATGCTGACAAATAGAGGAAGATATTTATTCATCATGTAATACCATCACTAACTATCTTCGGCGTAAAGAACAAGAAGTCCTGGAAGTGATGGTATGGCCCCTAAAGAGCCCTGATCTCAAGATCATGGAGTGTGTCTGGGATTACACGAAAAGGCAGAAGGATGTGAGGAAGTCTACATCCACAGAAGATCTGAGGTTAGTTCTGAAAGATGTTTGGAACAACTTACCAGCTAAGTTCCTTCAAAAGCTATGTGCGAAGTTTACCCAGAGAAAATTATGCTATTTTGAAGGCAAAGGGTGGTCAAATCACATAATTTGCTTTAGATTTCTCTTTTGCTTATTCACTGCATTTAATTTTTTTTTTAAATAAATGATTAACGCTTCCATTTTTGAAAGCATTCTTTGTTTACAGCCTTTTTTCACAACAACCTGAAAGTTTTGCACCGTACTCTACCTGTGTTTTTGTCTTGTTCATGGAACATCAACCTTTTCTTTCAAGAAGACTATTTAGAAGGCCTTAAATTGGAAAGAAGTTAAAAAAAAAATAAGTTGTCCATTATTTAGGATAACCCACCAAGGAATTTATCATTTTATAGTTAGAAGTTAAGGCAAGGTGAGGCAAGGCAATTTTTATTTATATTGAACTCTTTCAACACAAGGCAATGCAAGGTGCTTCACGTGATTATAGAAATGTGAAAATTAAACATGGGAATCAATTAAAACATTTAGCAAAAACAGTTAGGGTAAAAACAGACAAAAGCAATCACAGTAATTAAAATAATGAACACAAAAGCAATCAAAACATTTAACACCAACAATAGAATTATAAATAGAATCAAAAACATTTAGCAATTGACAAAAGCAATCAAAAATCATACAGTATAATTTACTCATAACCTAGTCTAAATTTATAAGTTTTTATTTTTGATTTAAAAGAAGTTAGAGAGTCTGCAGTTTTGCATTCATCCAGGAGTTTGTTCCAGATATGAGGAGCATAGAAACTGAAAGCTGCTTCTCCATCTCCAAGAGCAGCAGCGTTTTGGATCAGCTGCAGCTGTCTGATTTTTTTTTTTTTTTTTTTTAGGTAGACCTGTGAAGATACCGTTAAAGTAATCAAGGCGGCTAGAGATAAATGCATGGATGAGTTTTTCTAGGTCTCCTTGCATTATCAGTCCTTTAATCCTAGTAATGCTCCTCAGGTGATAGAAAGCTGACCTTGTTATTGCCTTAATGTGACCCTGGAGGTTCAGGCCTGAGTCCATTATTATATCTAGATTTCTGGCCTGGTCAGCCTGAAGCTGTGTACTGATATTTAATAAATTGTTGGGGGGTCCGAACATAAGTGCTTCAGTTTTGTTTTTGTTCAATTGGAGGAAAGTATGGGACATCCAGCTGTTAATTTGCTCAATGCATTCATTGAGGATTTGGACGGGTTCAACATCACCTGAATTGAGATATAAAGTTGAGTGTCGTCAGCATTGTTGTGGTAATTAATATTATTGGTTGTTATTATCTGGCTTAATGGGAGCATGTAAATGCTAAATAAAACTTTGTGTCATGTGTTTCTGGTTTTTAACTGCTGTTGTGTGGACTTTGGCAGAGCTTGTGACGCAAGACAAGTTTTATGTGTTAGAAAGTGTTGTCTAAAACTTTTCATGCCTCTAGTAGGAGGATATTAATTTGACATGTTTTTTCTGACTAATGTTTAGTGACCCAGGCAGAGTCTTATCTCAAATCTGTGTAAGGAGCTAAAGATTAGGGTGATGGCAAGGTGAACTTTTTGTGTTGTTTTTTTATATATATCTTTTATCTAATTCAACCTCATTTGTTGTAACAAGCAGAGGAGAAAATAAAACATGTCTTCCAAATCATTGCATTTTCTTTGTGTGTGGTAGAAGTATCGGTATTGGCAAGTACTCTGATCCAAGTATCGGTATTGCATCGGTTTGAAAAAGTGGTACGGTTGCATCCCTGATTAAAACCCATAAAGGTTTTTTTAGAAAGGCAAACCCATAAAGGCGTTTTACTCTATTATCATGGTCTGCGTATAAAGGCAAACAAAACCAGACAAAACTTGTTTAGGCTCGAGATGGTGTTTTTGGGAGATGCCTGTCATTTCGTACCAAAAACAAACTTCCTTGGGTGAATAAAATAAAATTCAATTCTAATGACATAAATAATTGTAGAAAAATAGGATCCATTCACTAAATTAAGTCTATAGGGTTGAAGTGTGGCTGGAAGATTTTGGAAATCCTTGAAAATTGAGGAAAAGCAACATACACACACAGAAAGGTGAGGTTAAACACTCCATATTAAAGAGCTGTAAGCTGTCTCGGGATCTTTCAGGGCTGGATTACCTTAACCAACATACTTCCTTTGATTTAGAATTAAAAGTAACAAAATAACCTTTGGATAACATTTTATCTTTTATTGGACCACACTTTGAAACAATATAAATACAAAACGTTATTGCCCTTTGGCAAACATAAATCCCTTAGTACAACTTTTAGCAACTTTTCCAAGTTAAAAAAAATATGTAGAGAGGTCTCCATCATAAAAGAAAGTAATCCTTTTTAAGTCAAAAGAACGAATGTGTTTTCCTTCTCCAAAATTCAGGATTAGCAGGGGAGAGATTCTGAGTTCCCCAGGGGAAGCCATGTAAGGACATAAGGAAAGGGATCAGTCAGTTTTCTCCCTCTTCTCTCGACGGGCCCTTCTCTTCAGCTGAAGTGTCTTGAGTTCAGTCATGGTGGAAAAGGTCCTGCAAACCCACACCATCTGTCAGCGATAAAAAAAAAAAAAAGGGAGACTTACACATGATCTGGTGTTTAACCCTTTAGAGAGCATTTCTGACATTTGTTTGATGTTGAAAGAAAATAACATTGAAAACTTGCCACAATGATGACTGCATTGAGGAGGAGAGGAATAGAGTAAACCAGTGATATGAACATGCCCTTGGAGTCAAAGTACTGGAAATTAGAAAAAGCTCTAAGAGAAGATTGAAAAAAAGAAACTTTTATGTGGACAAAGTTTGTTCTTTTTATGCATACACACATTAAAGCTGCTATACTATAAATTTACCAAAACAAGTTTGCTTAATTTTTTTTACGTGCATCGTAACGTTTTAATACAGCATAGCAATGAATATTCTGTGTAGATTAAATAGAGAAACGAAAAAATAAATAAAGTGGTTTCGGTTAAAAACCTCAGCCAACAACATGGCTCGGTCCAAATCCAACGATTGGACCATCTGGTTGTCTGACTCACCAGACAAGTGCACTTCTGAAATTACGTGGGTTCTCCACTCATTACACGCCGCTGCATTCTGCAACAGAAAACCTCTGATGTGAGAGGTTCTTCACTCAATAATTTCAGGGAAGCGGAAACAGCCGGCTGCTACAAACTACTAGAGTCCCAGAAAGAAAAACAACATTCGACGTCACGGAAAACATAAGATGGGTGAGTGAACTGTGACACGTGTTTTGTGCTCTCTTATCTGAGTCATGCTCCCAGATCAGCGGGGCGTGACCTAGGGATGATGGCGAGTTTTCTGTGGCTGTGTTTAGGTTTTAAGCTAGCTTGCTTTAGAAATTTAGTATAGCAGCTTAAATAGACACCAAAAGTCTCCAAAGAAAATTAGGACTCACCTCCAGTTCATCGCTGCCAGTTCATTTAGGTATTCAGCACTATAAACCAGGCCAACTGTGGAGAGAGCATTTTGTTTTAATACAAGAGACCCAAAACGATAATATTAATATTCAAATTAATTTTAAGATTAATCTAATCAATCTTCACTTTACAGGACAGCGAGAGAGAGAGAGAGATTCAGTAGGGTTAAAGGATTTATGATAAATGCAACTCTAGTATTTTACAAAGCACACACTGCAGTGTGTAGTGTGCTTTCATATTGACGTTAATATATCCTCACAATTTTTCCTAAATGTCAAAACTGGTATAGCGATTATAAACAAGGAAGTAAATTCGCTTAATTAGATTAGTTTTAAACTATATCCACATGAAATAATGTATTTGTATTTATTAATACATAGTTGCTGGATGGAGAACATCGGTCCAGATGATGCTCAAAGTGACCAAGCGTCCTCCATGCTGTCTCTTCACGGTCTTCTCAGACCCCCAGACGGTCGTGGCAGATGACCGCTTGTACTGAGCCAGGTTCTGCCGTAGGTTTCTTCCTGTTAAAGGGCAGTTTTTCCTCTCCACTGTTGCTACATGCTTGCTCAGTATGAGGGATTGGTGAGGAATTGCTGTGGTTGGAGTCTGCCTGATGCGGGCACAACCTCAGGTCGATGACTCATCGCAATCTGCTGGGATTCCTTACATAGAAAAAATTTAACTGATTGGAATGTTTGTATAATTGTATTGAAATTACTTTTGTTGTAAAGTGCCTTGGGATGACATCTGTTGTGAATTGGCGCTATATACATAAAAGTGAATTGAATAAAATGTTTTAAATGCGTATCACAATGTAATACATTGTATTTTAAAAGCATTTTAAAAATGTATTGATGTGATGGTGTCTGTTTCACAGTTCACCACAAAAACCCTTTTAGACCCACGGTAGCAAAATTGCCTCAAACCACTTTGGTGGAAGTTGGGAGCACTTTGCCGCCATCTAGCGGTCAGGGTGTGAATGGAAACCTGCATTTTAAATACCGATGACAATCCAGAATAGGCTGTTCCATCTAGATCATCGAAGTTTTTGCTGCCATTAACTCTGTTTTTGTTTTTTTGTTATCAAGGAATGTAGGCCATCAGGTGAGCTGTAGCTACGGATAACTTTGTTCTGCATCTTGTTCTGCAAACTGAGCCTGGTCGTTCTCTGATTAAACCAGTCTCTCTCCTAGACAAAATAGCTTTTGCTACAACTAACCACATGTACTTTTTCTCATCCTGTAAATGAAAATGTAATCTTCAGCAGTTTCATTATGAAAAAGAGCTACTGCTACTATTTAATTGTTTCTTTTCTTTACCATAGAAACTAATCCCAGAGCAGGGGCTCTGTGGTTTTGTCACAGAATTTCTCTAAAGTTATTGACTAAATTCATCCAACTTTCCACTGTTGCCATATGCTTGCTGACTGGTCGCTGGATAGTCAGTCACTTAATGAATTTCCTTAGAAAAAAATGTTTAAATGTTACTGCATTCTTCTATTACAACAATCACATTGGAATGGATGACTTTTAATGTTTATCCATTATTTTTCTGAAGTACCTTGAGAAGACATTTATTTTGAATCACTACTATATAAATGAACTGAACACCTGTTAACCAACAGTAACATTAATAGAAAATAACATTTGGAGAACAGGAAGGGTTTTTTTATTACTGTTGTGCCAAATTATGCTTAGTGTTGCTCATCTCTATTATACCAAAATATTGTATCTATAAAATATGGGCTGAATTCATATCAATCTCTGTTTAATCAAAATTACTTAATGTTAAAATTTACTGGACATCATAATATTTTTAAATCTTAGTGGTCTGTAATAACACCAGTTACAATCTATGTATTATGTGTGTCAGCATAGGACAATTAAGTAATCAGAAAGTAATTAGGGATTTCAGTATTTAACTGTTTAAAAGTATTTTATCAATAGATTTCTTATTTTAACTACTTTGACACATTTAATGTATATTCGTTCATTCATTCGTTTCCCCGTTAAGCCGCCATTTATAAATAAAGAACATCCTGTATAGTTAATATTTTGTCTTTTAGGCCAGTAGAAAGAACACCCAAGGAAATATTGATAATCAAAGTTTTAATAATGTCTTTTGTGGAGCAAATATATAAAATACATAGTTTCTACCCTAGGATACCTCATGTTTACTTCTTCAGTGTGTTCTTTGCAAACTTGCTGACGTTCATAGTTGTTGCTTTGCTATTAAACTCATTCCTCTAAGTTATAAAATAAGATGCAGAGGCTTTCTCTGTCTCCGATTAAAAAAGAAATGTAAAATCGGTTTATTTTTCATGAGCTTTTCTAGGTGCTGCTGGGATGTTGCAGAACACGTACCGATGATCAGAAAGTGGCAGATCTGAGCTCTGTAAAACCTGCAGGTCACCACAGTCAGGAGCAAACACACCGCATGAAACAACAAGAGCCCGATTAGCCATCGTTCCGACCACTGCACCTGTAAACACAAAATATCCACTGTACTAAACCATTGTTTTTAGTCAGGCAGTGACAGCTAGCACCTCAGTTAGCTAGTTAGCCGAGTCATTTGGGTGAACAAAAGGAAAACTTACAGACATAAGAAACGTCCATATCGACGTTATTCTTAAATTACTGAATCCATCGATGGGAATGGAGCTAATATTATCTGATTTTCGGTCCGTCATCTATAAAAAGTCTAAATCTAACTGTGCAGCTTACCGCAAGGTACAAGAACACGGAAATGCGAAAATAGGGAGATGAGGTCAGAGACATGCAACCAATCAGCTGCCTTCAAAGTGTAAACACACAATGGGGCATTTAAAGGGACCTACCATGATTAATTTCATTTTACCCTCTCAATCAGTCTTTCAAGGTTCAAAACGTATTAATAAAATATATTTTCATACGAACCGCTTAGTTATAAAAAATATTCAATGGGAAAATATTTTCCAAAAAAGACAAGTATATTGAAATAACAACATTTTAAGATCCGATTTAATCATGAAATACAGAGTACAGCTAAACAACATTTATAATCAGGAAACATTTTGTTTACTTCACAAAATCTGACTTGAGTCCTCACACTTATTTTACCAGTTAAAAAGAAAGATAATGCAACTTAAAAGGTTCCATATGCAATATATAAAGTATATTATTGTTTTTTCTTCTCTCAGCTGATGATTTGTCTATGATGGCCTACTTGTTGTAAATCTGTGGTTTTGTTGTCTCCAAACGACAGTCTGAACATCTTTAGCTGTACCTTCTCCACCGTCTCCAAACTATACATCATTAAAGATCTCAATACCATAAAAAAGCACCCCCTTCATGCATGAAGCTCTTCTGTTAAAAGTCCCTCTGTTTACTCCTCTCTTGTTTGCTGCCTATTGTTGTTGTTCAAACGGGGGATTATTTACTGGTACTTAAACTCTTCTACTCATTCAGCTTCACTGTTTTTCTCGTTTCCTTATCAATTTAGTATTCGGTCTTGCTCCAATTGACTTTACATTCCTCATCTCTCGCAGGGTTTTCAAGTCCAGTCCTTCGGTGCTACTTTTCTGTCGCTTTTAAACGCACCCCTTCTCCAACATGCCTTAATAAAATGAATGGCTCATCAAGTTGTATGATAGTGGCTTTAGAAGACTGGACTTCAGCAGCCCTTATGTAGAGCAAACCACCCAAATATCATTAAAGAGTACAATACTGACTTCTAACTTCATTGTCCATGGAAACTCATTCTTCAGATGTAATCACTGATGTAACTCCAACCTGACTCAGGATTTATATCTTCTACTACACACCTTACCACTGTCCTGCTGTCCTTCGTCATGTTTTGAAGCTAGATATGTTTGTAATTACCTTTACACATTTCCTGCACCTCTCTACCACATCAGTCTCCTTCTAATGTTTTTCATAATTTTAGTTTGTCTGGCTTTCTCCCTCATCCACTTTTTTAAAAGCAAGCATCACATTTCTTATGTTATTTTCCAGCATGTGAACACACTGCACACTCTTGCCTTATTAAATATTTCACCATTCAAGCAATAACTGCAACGTTTTTCTGTAGACTGCTTCTAATAAGTGTCTATTAATACCATTCTGTCACACAAACTGCATAAAACGTAGGTGAAATGGCTAAAAGGTATCTTTGCTAATTTTAAAATACCTTTGGTGAGATGTATGAAGTCATATGAGGTTGCTCGAAAGAAAAAAAGGTATTCATACTTCCTTCTCAATATGATACATGGAGCTTTAACCGTCTTTTTCAGTACAGTACTTTCTTCTTTCTTATTCTGCTCCTAAATATGTTTATCTACACAAAAATACACAAATACATATTGTTACTACTATCCTGAAGCAGGAGACTCATATTAACATTAGAAAAAGTTCTCTATGTATTTAATTCCAAGATATTGCTAACCATAACTTTTACAAATATCAGGGTTACTGCAAAAAACAAACTTGCCTAATGTATTTTTCTTTTGAAAAATATTAAAACATTTTGAAGAATTTTTTTAATATGTAGAAAATATTTTTTAAACCAAAAAAAAAACCTCCACATAATTTTCTTTCTACAACAATTAAGCTTAAGTTTAATAAATCTAAATAAGTGGATTTTATAAACAAATATTATGTTATTGACACACATTTAAAACATAGTCTTTGGTCAAGATCCAAGGGTTACAACTATTCACAGCAAACACCAAAAGCTGGATCGTTGTAGCGTAGTTCATGTCCTTTCTTTGCTGGGGTGAAAGTCTGGGACAAATGTTGCTGCCCCTGTGATGGGAGTGGAGTAGGCCAGGGCGAAGTTGTACAGACCGAGCATCAGACACTTCCAGGTGGTGCGAAGCACCTTTCCAACATTCTAGATATAGAAGACAATTGACAAAACAAAAGTTGCCTTTCAGCACACTGAAAATACCAATAATTTAACTCCCCCATATTCTGTTTTGAATGTGCGAGCTACCAGTTATTTAAAAGTAAACAGGTTAAAATAATAAAAGGACACGCATCGTTTTCAAGGATTTATAATCATTTGGGGGCACAACAGCGGCAGGAGGAAAAGAAGCTCGTTTTCATCCTGACTGCAACATAAACACAAAAAGTCCTGAGAACTCCATTGTCTCGTGCATCCTGAACAGGAAAGGGCTGACCGGCTGCAGCAGAAACAGGATGAACTCAATATAACTCTATCTACTGGTCGAACTGACTATGAAATACACATTTAGGTAGATAATGTTCAGTCGTGAACGGATGCATTGGGTGAATTTTTTTATTAATATGTTGTGGCAATCAAATAGCCAGGAGTGTATAGTATTCTGCTTAACTAGATCAGGTCCTATTTTTCAGAATGGGGCAAGTTTGTCTCATTTGGTAATTACAAATCTGAGTGAACAAGAGCTACATTTGGGGTTCCTCAAGGCTACATTCTGAGACCACTTTTCTTTAATGCCTATACGATACCCTTTGCCCAAATTATTAAGTACTACATTATCTCTTACCATAAGCGTGCAGATGACACATCTTTATAACTATGTGTCACCATATGACCGTAGTCATTTTCAGTCCCTGAATCAGTTTTCTCATTGCAGCCACGAGCATATATGGGTCATGTTCTTATATCTTAATGCAGAAAGAGACATATCAGTGTATTTATTTCCCAAAATGTAATTTGCTAAAATTTCAATGCTATTTTTTTCCATGTTCATTTATTAATATGCTATACACTTTGTAATACTGTGTGCATGAAAGGTCCTTTACCAACAAAATGTATTTTATTGATTTTACTTGTTCGTCTCATATTTTATTTACAGGGTTATGAGGAAAACATGTATCAATCAGAATGTATTAATCTCCAAAGATATCTTTTTTTTCACAGATTAAAGGGAATCTTGATTGAGATAACATTTAATTTAACATTCCCTTCATTCAGTGCAAAAAAATCATCATCTGTAATCTATCTGTAAGTATATGTGAGATGAAATGTAACTTTTCTGTATTGAAATATAAAAACCTTAAAGTGTGTTGCACATTCCATTTTCTGGTACACCTAAACAGAAAATATTTTCAGCTTCAGTTGAATTAAAATGCACAAAACCTACCTTTTTGGCTTTCTTGTAGCTTTCTTTCTTCCTTCTTTTCTTTTCTTCTTTAGCCTCATCTTCAATCAGTGGCTCATACCGCTCTTTTAGAAAGGTAAAGTTTATGTCTCTTTTGGCTTTCTCATTTGGTCTGCTGTCATCGGAGGGTGATTGATCCATCGAGTCAAGATGTCGTTGATACTTTGCTGCACAACTATTCCTCCTTTCAGCTGACACTGCTGCTGAATCCCTATCAAACAGCCGGGATGGAAGAGATTTGGGCTTCATATTATCTCCTGGTTGAAGATTTGGAAGATGTAAGGAAAGTTTTCTCAGGGAGGTCAGCTTTGCTGTCAACTAGTGTTATGTTCAAGAAGCTGAAATGCATTCCACTGATGTGTGTGTGTTGGGGGGGTGATTTGGCACACAGCCCTTAAAGGTGCAAATCCCTAATTCTTACCAAGCTGATCCCAAAAGGTCCTCACGACTGCAATGTTTTACTCGAAGTGAACATTATTCTGATACATATTATAGTATGGCAACTTCAAGTAAGGTTATATGCAGTTAAGGGCACCTCTGCACTTATTTACTGACAATCACTTTTGGTTAGTTAATTTTTCCTAAACCAGCTTAAAACCAAAAATATAACTAAAGGAATTTTTTTACAGCTTTCAATAAAACTGTCAACAGTAGAGAATGCCATTCAAATCCTTTATGTACCTCCAGCTTTATATAGGCGATAGGGCTGTTGTCTTCCACTGTATTTCAGCAAGAGTAAAGTGTGTTCAGGGTAATTTGTGCCTTGCTTTTAAACACATAATTTTTCTTTCAGGTCCCAAAACCTAAATTTTGGTCTCTGTATGGCTTTTGACAACTAATAGCTGTCCTATCGAGAGATTTCCCCACCTGAGTTGTGGATCTCTGCTGTAACAGGGGTTCCTTAGCTGCTTTCCAATGCTTGACCTCAAAGATTCAAAGAGTTTGTCACATGCAAAATTATACATACACAACCTGCAGTAAAATATAAACCTGCATCACCCCTAGGCTGTGCCACATTTAATAACAAAATAAAAGCTCAAATGTTCACTGTAAAGAATTATAAAAATGTATGACCATAAGATAAAAAAAAAAAAAAATTAAATTTAACAAAAGTTATGCTAATGGTACATAACTATATTGAATATAGTTCCAAAAAGTGGCATTGTGCAATATATATTAAGAGTTTTTGCTAGTGAAAAGTCATGAACTGATTGTGCAGCCTAAGATATAGAGGATAAAAAACTCCTTTAGAGTCTTTCAGGTCTTGCTGGCAAGTTGTAGAACTAGAGTTTGATGGCTTAAACAGCCAGCTGCTTGGATCAGAAGTCCCTGATCAGCAGGTGTAAATGTCCTGCAGGAGGGTAAATAAGAGTTTTTCCAGAGCTCAGCTGCGCTGATCTCTCTCTGCAGGCGAGGTACTCTGATCCTATACTCTGCTGTTGCCAAACCATGAAGTAATTATCATAACGAGGATGCTTTCCACAGCGGAAGTGTAGAAGACTTTAAGGATCTTGAAGGAGAACCTGAACCTCCTCAGCCGCCTCAGATGGTAAAGTCGCAGTCTCACCTTCCTGACCAGAGAATGGATGTGGGTGGACCAAGGTTATCTGTGAGACAAGTTACTTACTGACATTTACCCTTTCCACTAGAACACTATCATTGCAAAGAGAAGAGTAGGAGCACTGCTTTGTCAAGTCCACTACCATCTCCTTTGTTTTACTAAGGTTCTGCTGTAGGTGGTTATCTTATCAAATACTCACCTTAACCACTTGAGCCCTGTCTGTAAGAAAGTCCAACACCCATCTACACTGATGGCTGCCCCAACGCAAGTCCCTCAACTTAGTGGTCAGTCTGAGTGGTATCACGGTGTTAAAAGCTGAACTGTAGTCGATGAACAACAATCTCACAGTTGCCGATCCTACTATCCAAATAATGTGTGGTGTGCAGAATGTGGGAGATTGCATCATCTGTTGATTTGTTTGAAAGGTAGGCAAACTGTAAAGGTTTGATGGAACTGAAGATGGAGGAGTAGATTAATTTCTTAACAAGCCTCTCAAACACCTTCATGACCACTGATGTTAAAGCAGCAAGGCGGTGGTCATTGAGTCTAGAGGGCTTGTTATGTTTTGGTGCCGTAACAATGATGGTGTGGCGGCCCACCAGGAGGCTCATTTCTTATTCCTCCACAGTGGATTCCTTAAGGGACAATGGACTGAGCCAAAAGACTCATTGAAGAGCTGTCATTTTCGATGCAGGGACATGTAGTCATAGGTTTGCAGTTTTGTCATCCATTTGCAAATGTACCGAACATTGGTACATGAGATATTCAATGCGTGGGATAGTTTCATAACTAAACCTATAATTATTCTACGGAGCCTGTTAGGGGTCAGTTGCAGAAATTATTTTGCAGTGTAAGAATCCATACACTTTGTTTAATAAACCATTCGTATGGATTTGGGGACCTGTAGGAAAGTAAAGATATAAGTATCATTTTAACCAGGGACATGTACCCAGCAATATTTATGACTAAGTTTTGTCCCCACCACTTAAAAACCTGATGTGGCCATTTTTTTAACAGTGTAGGTCTAACATCAACTCGTGCTCCCACTGCAATTTTAATATAATCAGTATCAGAACTGATTGGTATTTCCCTCATACAGTCATTCACTCATACAGTTTTTTTATGTGTGAATGCAGAATTCTTTGCAGAGATTTATGTTGCGTTCAATAAAGACCTGCATTCAAATAGTTGAATTTTCAGGACAGTTGAGTTGAAACAAACCTCGGGTCTCATAAAGCTTGCCTACGCACAAAACAGGGTCTGAAAACTATGTAAGCAACTTTATACACAAAGTTTGGGTTTTATAGAAACAAAAATGTGGCGGAAAAATGTGCGCAGGTTTAAGCACACCAATGATTTTGCTTATGCACTTTTTGGACACGGAGGACACTGACAGCGCAGCAGGACGGATACCAAAATCGTGAATTTAAGCCACATTTTCAGACATGTAGAGCATTGCACACACAGACGAACACAACCAACACAAAAACTTCTCCCCCGTCCCGTCTATAGGAACTGAGAATAAAAATTAGAACTTGATTAAAAATATGTTGCATTTAAGAATTATGTTCATATGTAGGCCTATGTCTTCAGATTGTACAGAAATTGCACGTATTAATGCATGTGTGAAGAACAAATATGCTGCAGCGTCTCAGCATAATGGATGCGTTGACACTCAGTGAAGATTCTTTTTTTTATGTCAGGGACGCTGCTGCATCAACACCGTGTCACCTGCAGCTCTTCAATTTCTTTTTATGACCCAAATCAATATTTTGCATGGATGATACTTTTAAGAGTTTTGAAGCGCACCTTTTCACCGGGCTATAAATATCTCAGAGTGCATAATTTATTATGTCCTATTGTGATTAGTTTTGTTTTAATTTGCTTTGATTCCAGTCTTACTGTCGCTAGCCTATACTTGATTATATTAGCCTATATATATATATACATATATAGGCTATATATATATATAACGGCCTTTATATATATATATATATATATATATATATATATATATATATATATAAAGGCCAATATTTATTATGAAAATATTATTGCTCTTGTTTATTATTTGTACAGCTGCTTTAAGTTTTTTTATTTCTAAGTTTTTATTTTTTACTCTAGCCTTCTAACACATTTTTTTGTAACTATATTTTTGTCTTATTATCTGAAGCTTTTCGGCTATATAGATCAAAATTGAATGAAATAAAAGTCTTTCTCTTTCTCCGCCTCTCAGTTGCCATGGTTACCCGTGCAACGCCCAACGTTAGCCGTTTTAAATTGATCCAGAATATTCACTAGACACTTTGCATTGTCCGTTTATGGCAGAAAGTGGGTGTGTAGAAGGCGGGATATGATCCAGAAACAGCTGAGTACATTTCTACGAAGAGTCTGATTTATAAAGCGGAGAATGCGTCCAACTGTGCGTACTCCAAGTTTGATAGATCAGAAACCTACTAGGCGTAAGCAAGTAAAAAAGCTGCTGGGCTTAATTTTTTAACTACGGTTTTAGTAAGGATTATAGGCAGTTTTATCAATGAGACCCCAGGTTATAAGTGAGTTTAAGTCGTCCTATTTACAAGTTACAGGAATAATGCTCTTTATTCAGTTTAAAGTTCTGGAAAATGTCCACCACGAGGGCTCAAATCCGGATGCATGGATTAATAAAGCAAGGGTATGGATTCCGAATCTGTGCTTGGGTTTATTAAACTGAGGGTACTGATTCTTACACCTCAAAATTATTTCTGCACTGGAGCACTGCCGGGCTCTATATTATGTTGACAGAAAGGGCAACATACCTTACAGAACAGTTAACTAACTTTATTGTTTTGTAACTTCAATAATACTTGAGATAAATTACACATCCAGAGAAAAGGAATGAGATTCTGAAAAAATACTACAAATATGTGAGATCAATTAGTTTAAAGAAATCTGAAATGTGACCAACCTTTTTGTGAACTGATGGAAAACGTTTTCATGATTGCAGTTTTTACTACATGCCATATAAATGTTATCATTGTGAAACATTTTCTTCAGAAGTAGCTGTTAATGCTAGCTGTAAGAGTATAGTACTTGAACAGAAAGTATGACATGACCTTTAAAGTATAATTAAGTATAAAATAGAACCAAATGAAAGAAAAAAAATAAATAAAATTCTATAATTTTTCTGTTTTGCAGTTGTAAAAGTCAAAATGTAAAAAAAACAAAACAAAACAAAAAAAAACATATAACCACCTAAGACTTGCTAACATTTCGGTTGCATCGCCATTTTCAAAAGTTACCAAAAAACGTCTTTAAATAATTACAAACATAATACACTAGTCATTAACATTAAAAACTTAAGATTTAACCTTTTAAACAGTATGCATTTCAAACATTTTTTTAATAAAGTAAAAAATGTGCAAACACTTTATACATGTTGGACTAATTTTACAAAATGGATATCAAACAATCCTTTACACAATAGTTTTTACACAAAACATATTCGCACTCATTGTATAGAGCCAGAAAATAAACCTCCACTAGTTTGACCTAAATCCCAAACTGTAGGAGTCCAGTATCACTTTGTGTAGAAAAAGAAACTGAATTATTTTTTTGTATAAAAAATATGTTTACATAACAATACATTGACAATAAATGCTAGGATGTTTAGTGGCTTGTAGCTAGGTCAAATTCCACCATTAGATGCCACTATGCTGCAGAAACTGGACCTTTACCTCGTTTTGGTTCAAGAAGTTGCATTGATCATAACCCTACCATCAGAGAAAATATGGATACCAGATGTCTTAACGTTTTTAAGTAATTTGCCCTTCTGTTTGAAAAACCATACCTAAGAAAATAAGATTCTTTATTGCCTACATTTTATTTACAATTCAATGTAGCATTTTTTTGTCTTTTTACAAATTGAACAGTCTTTACATTGAACAATAAAAAGGAATAACCTAAATTAAACTGTAAGACCTGAGGTCAACTTGATAAGTATTCTCAGTGCAGTATTACTAGTCTCCGTCGTGACTTCTTTGCGAGTTGTTTTGCCCTCGGTCAGGATCTTTAAGACGAAGGATATGGATGGTTTTGCTCACTGGAAGAGAACTGAGTGGGTACAAAAAAACAGTGACAAAAATATTAATGCAATTTAAAGTCTTTTAAAGTACATTCTTAACTGAAATCACAGCCCTTAAGACCTTTGATCAAAATTATTTATAGAATAATAGAGTGAAACTGATTTGAATAGTATATACAGAAGCTGTACTGATGGTTACCTCATGTTCTGGGGCGTGAGGAAAATAAACTGTCTGTAACGCTGACTGGCAGCTACCTTCAGCATCATGTCCATCGATATCCTCCTGTTCACCATGTCCTAAAAGAGCACAAGACGAAGGGAGTCAAATACATTTTTTCCAGGGTGAGTTTTCCCCTAAACTAGTAAGCTGAAAATTCTGATTAAGTTAAAGTGAAGCTGTGAATTAATACTTCAGAATTTCATGTAGTTTTAGGTTTCAACAAGAAAAAATTCACGAGATGGAAGATTGATTTTCTTCTAACCAAAGACTGGAGCATTTGATTTTTTTATTGTATTAAAAGTGTGTTAGTCAAAGCTACCATCATATAAACAAATATTCCACATATTCAACAAAGGGTGATGTTTAGAACATAAATCTTAACGAGTTTCTGAAGTAAAGTTTTTTAACAACTCAAAACATTTTAGGGCAAGACACAAACATACTGGGCTATATATGTGGATCAGTATTAACTGTTGCTATACTGCAAACAACAGAACCATGAGCTCTTGAGAATAAAGCTACATATTTGATTAATGCTGAAATGAGTTTTATTTCCTTCATGTGCTTAAAGTCACCGCCTTGTTAACATACAGCACCATTTATAGACATAAAGTAGTTAATGTGCTTTACCGGAAAAAAAACCAGAGGGGAAAAAAAGATTAATAGCAAAAAATCAAAAGAACTGAGTGAAGTTTTAGGTGTTGGATAAAAAGAAAGAAACAATAAATAAAAGAGCTGTACAGACATTAGGGCTGGGTATCGACTCAAATTTCCAGGATCGATACGATTCCAGTTCTCAAGAGTTGGAATCGATTCAGATCCAGATCGATATTAATATTGGTCAGTGCTATTGAAAACGCTTTTTTTTTTTTTAACTGTTATCTTAATTATACGCCTGGAATTCAATGACTTAAGACCGGGTAAATAACAGACACAAAACTTAAAATGGCCGTCTGGACTTTTGCCTTCCTATTTCAGATTTTAAAAGTGCAAACTATTCTGAAAAATAAAAACTATTTTTGAACTTGTGAATCGATTCGATTTCTACAAGAATCGATTCAGAATAGATTTTTTGATTATTTCAACACAGCTCTAACAGACATATGTAATACTGATATGAATTGCAATAAAAACTTCTTTTTTTTAGTATCAAAATCTTTCTGCTTTTAGTTAATAGGAATTATATACCTCAGAAAAATGTAGTCTATCCAGATGCTAAAAAAAAATAACTAGATTTTTTTTCTTCAACCAATCATTAAAACGTTTCCGGCCAACATCAGCTGTTTTGGGTTTGAAGCCCCTAAACTGTAGTTGCTTAATAACTTGAACATCCTACCAACTTAATATATTTTTTATGCTGCATTAAACAAAGCATTAAGTAAATTACAGACATAGGGAGCTTTAATGCACTGCACTGCAATAACTGAACTGATTTTGAGTGATTTGTATACTGCATACCAAGTGATGGTGCGATAATGATAGATTCTGAGATACATTTGTGCTTCTCTGGTTAAAATGGCATTTTAAAACAAATAACAAAGGCATGATGAAGTAAAACCGATAAAGTCATCTTCATAAAGCTAAAGTTGCTGTAAACTGTACAAATGTTCAGTCCAGATTTTAAATAGCCATGGTTTCTGCACATCTCTTTCTTAGACAGCTGAGAATAGAAATTATAATTTAAAATAATTTTATGGGCAGGGAACCGGTGCAGTAATATATGAGGTGATGTAATGTGATCCATTTTTATGGTGCTTAGTAGACTTCATTTGGGTCTTAGAATTTAAGTCTGTATGTTTGACTAAATTTCATTTGTTTTTGCTATTTCTTCAGTCTTTAACCTTATCGAGTCTAGCAGAGTGCTGATTTCAAACCTTTTACTTTTGCATTTGAAAAATATTTCTCCTTTCTGCATTAAACTGATGGAAATTCTACCCCATCTACTCACTGATATGTTGGACACGCTGACTCAAATTATGTTTTAAAACTGTAGACATTATTGTGTCCTTTATGTAGGGCTAAACTCACGAAAGGAGTAAACATAGCACAGGTTTACCTTTGCCAAACCCTTTTTGTAATGTCACATTATTTACAAACACACACACACACCCCCACACACACACAATGTGAATAAAACTATAAGTTATTACCATGTAAACATCAAACTCGTCAAGGCAACGAAAAGGCGACTCTGTGATGGCCCAGAGCGAGAGCACAAAACAAACAGTGGAGAAGGAGCGTTCGCCTCCAGATAGAGAACGCATGTCGCTCAAATCAGCTTTGTTTCCTTGGCCTGGTTGCACCTAAAGATGAGCATACAAATCAACCATGTCAGGTTTGCATAGAAAATCCCTTCTCTGTGGACGTGCCTTCATTGGCGATGCAGTAGAAACGTCTCTATAATAAATGATCCGCCACTCTAAATATGTAAAGATTAAGAAAACGAAGTGAAAAAAAAGTGCATAATTATCCATAATTTGATTTTGGACACACACAAAAAACATAAAGTGTTTTAAAAAAAATATTTAGTACATTTGAATGTAAAAATGCATCAATCAGGATATCAGAACAGTAACAAAAAGTGCAAAGATATTATATTTTTGGTTACTTATTTCACAATGTGAGACTCCTGCCAGACATAAAGTGTAATATTCTAGATCTTTGGTTGTTGTAATTTTGATTAGGCCGATTATGGCCTTAAAATGTAATATCGGAAATTATCGGTATCTGTTTTAATTTTTTTAATAAGATGAGTTTTTCACACCATACACATATTATATATCATACTCTTCAGCTACTTCTTTTCTCTTTTAGAATGTAAAAATATGACAGATTTGAGGTTTAGTTTTTGAGATATTATTTGTTTGAGACAACTTTCAATTTATCAAAAGGCTTCTTCTGGGCCAACCTTGACCGTCTATCGGCCGCACTTGGTGACGTCATCGCCCACAAAGGTATAATGTTGTTTACATTTACTAAAAGTAGAAATTTCTCCTGAGTGGTGGGCCTTTGTCAGTATTCTCTGTGTGAGAAAATGTTCCAGCTACTTTTGAAGACAAAATAAAAATGGCACCTTTTTCAATTGCCTAACTAAAATTCTAGTACTTATTACATCTTCTAAATTTTTAAAGCTCAAGTATGAATGATACAAGATATTTCAGTGTGGTTACCTAAAAGGGTTTAGTAGTTTTTGTTTTTTATGAGGGAGGGTCCCCACATATCGGTATTGGTTTTTATTGGTATTGGAAATTATGAGTTAGGCTATATCGGATATCGGTAGAAAAGCCAATATCGAACATCCCTAATATATTATATATAATCCTATAGCCATTTGCACTAATATTCTGGTTACTGTTTGAATTCATTTTGTTTTTTATACTTGAAGAAACTTGAATCTGTTTTATTTTCTATTGTTTTGAAACCATTTGCATTTAGGTTACTGTTTGAGTTTGTTTTTATATAGTTTTATATTTGAAGTTCAATAAATATTTAAAGAGTTTTATTAACTTATTAGTTTATACTGCACAAAGTGAGTTTTCAGTTGTCTTTCACAATCAATGTGCCACCGATAAGTATATATATATATCAGCCTTAATAACCGGCTTTAAATACCGGACATCTGCGGCCAAAAGAAAACAAAAAAAAACGTTGTCGGCCTAAAAAACTAACAAACATAGTGGTATGCCTCTATTATACTTCAACAGTGTAACAAGCCGATCACCTCCATGCCACGCTTCATTGATGCAATAATTCATGCATTCATTATTTGCAATAAATATTGATTATGATTTTATGTACAGTGCCTTTAACGTCAAAAGATCCTATTCAGGTACAGGTTATAATAGTAAAAGGAAACAAAAGTAAGAAGTTAAACAGCAAAAAAAATCCTAGAAGGAGGAACCAAAGGTTTTGCTTAAGATAAATGTCTGGACACTTTTTAAGCCATAATAACCTAAGTGATTCGAAATGATTGCTGAAAATATTTCACTCTGATTGTAATGTATCCATAATACATGAGTTTCACTTTCTGAAATAAGTGACAAAAATTATAAAATGTTTTCATGATACTGTAATTGTTTTGACTTGTACTTTTAAGAAGCAGAGGCACTTCATACTAGGTCTGTAGGTGAAGAGTTACTGGAAAACAGAGTTTTTGCTAATATTTTAAGACAAAAACAAGATTATTAGATTATTACCAGTAGTTCTCCAACTTCTCACCCTTGAAAAAACAATGAAAGAGACTAACGGTCCTAACCACTAGTCACAATCTCTTGGTGCCTCTCTATATGAATAGAAACGTGAGGCTGAAGCTAACAAATGAAAATCAGCTTACCGAGATGGTTAGGGTCTCGTTCTTGTGGTCAAACGTCATACTTCCACTATAGCCTCTCTGAGCCAGCATACTATTAAAGTAGTATTTACAACGGGCTGAGAGGAACCTAATGCAGAAAAGTTCAAATGAGCCTACATTTTCTTTTAGCAGTGAAAAAAAAAAAAAAAAAAAGTTTCGCTAAACATTTATTTCTGAGCACATGTAATGAACAGAAGCGTCACCACTTACTTTCTGAGATCAGAATAAACCTGGAGTCTGTAGTTCATGACATTATCCAGGCTTCTGATGAAGCTGTTCAGGCTCCTCATTTGCTGAGACATGTTCTTATAGTTCTCCAAAGCCTCACGGTATTGCCTAGATATAAGAAATATAAGTGTGAGGGAAAATAAAAAAGAATAAGAGCAGGAGAAGTGTTTTGTTGGGTGGTTTGGGCTGCAATTTGTCAAGTGAAAGTAGAAAAATGTACACTAGATTGCTTTTAGGTATCAGTGGAAAAAACATTGCAAAACATGAGGCATTTACCTCACAATCTCCTCGCGGTCCCCTTGTTGTTCTTGCTGAGTTGCAATCTTGATTTTGAGCCGGTTAATTTCACTGTCAACACTTTTGGCAGTTCGACGGACTTCAATGCGTTCTGGACAAATCTCAGAGGCCTTAGCAACAGATGCCTGTTTTAAAAACCGAAACAATCATCAGGAGAGCAATAGCTGGGGTGTGTTGAGCGTCAGCTACATGAATAATTTGCCTACACAAGATACAGGGGAAATAGGAAGCTAGTGCAGGTTACGAGCCCACAGCTGCTGGGCGTGGCAGTAGAAAGTATTTACAGTTAAGGGGTCACGATCATCAGACTACAACCACGTTTTATTAGTGTTGGATCTCGAAATGATGCCACACCTGAGTTCTAGTTGCAATAGTAGTAATAAACTGTTGTGTAGCAAATTAAATTCACTACTACAAGCTAATAACCCACTTTTGTCATGGATTAAAACACTGAAAGGACTCAAATAAAGATTGTACTCGACTGTTTGCACTGGTTTAGTGTGATAGAAATGTCAGAACGTTTCATATGTGCAGCAGCCTGATTGGATGTTAAGCTTGGAGTGACTAAGGGACCTTTGAGTTAAAGCGGAAGTAGAGCAACCTCAGTAGGGTTTCATTTTATTTTATTTTATTTTTTTACTTGAATGCAAAATGCTTCGGCCTTTTAATAAAAAATGAACTTATCTTATTAGATGAATGAGGAGAAAACCTGTGATATATAACTAAATACATTCTGAGAGATTCATATCGTAAATAAATTCAATAAGCATGTAAGATTTCAAGAATTACTTGGATTCTATATGTCTTTTACAACCAAATCTGTTGAATCCATTTATTTTCAATAAACCAAAACTTAATTGCATTCTTTCCCTCTAAATTATCTGGCAACCCATTTATCTTGCAGCCAATTGTTGACATTAAATGTCCTATACTAAAAGCGTACATACCGCAAGGTTTTCCTCCTTGGTTTTAAGCTGAGCTTCAAGATTTTGAATGTGAGAGAGATGGGCACTGCGCTTGTCATCATAGTGTTTCTTGTGATGTTTGCACTTCATTACCTCCTGGTCGGTTTTACTCAGCTCATCCTATGATAGAACAGTAAGCACAGTAAATCAAGTGTGAGACAACATTACTTTTTTTTTTACATTACACATGTAAATCTAAAACTAAAATCTCAGGAATTACCCACCATCAAAACTACATCAAAAGCATATACAAGGATTTTTCAATGAGACATTGGTCATTTTCATCTGATATAGGCTGCCTCCAACCAGAAAAATTACCTTGACTGAATCCGCCTCCTCAGTGATGGTGCTTATGTTCTCTTTATGCTGTTTGTATTCTTGGTCTGCTTTTTCATAATCTGCCTTCAGGTCAGCCATTTTGGTTTTTGCTTCTTCATACTCTACATGCTTGGAAGAAATCTTTGCAGCGATCTCCTGAAGCTCTTCCTCCTGAGACAGATGAAATAACAGTTGAACACATTATGAGCTGCTAGAAAACTCAAGTCCATGTTTCTAACTAAGGGTAAAACCAGAAACACTATTCGTACCAGTGGCCTGAGGTCCTCGGACTGGGGCTCCTCCACGTCCTTTTCGGCCGCCAGCTGAAGCTGCAGCTTTGTGGACTTCTCCTAAAGCAAAATAAAATACAAAATAAAAAAAAACATTAAACAACATAAATATATCAGTCTGAGTAGGAATACTTACGTGTAATATAAATATTTTGAATATTACAAAAAGTAGACCTCATCCTTCCAATTTTTACTACAATGCAAAAAGCATGACATAAAAATAACATTCTTTATAAGAAGATGCTACATTTTATTTTATCAGGAATCAATCCTCAATTAAGTCACAGAATTGTGATCTTTTTTTGTCATATAATAAAAATGTATATGCAAACTATGAATATTCCAAATAAATGTAATCCCTAATTGCCATTATATTTCAATACCATTTTCAGAAACTCGACATGGGGATCTAAATATTCATCGGAATTACAGGGATTTATGGGAATTAACTGGAATAATAAGGTAATTTAACAAATTATATCATGTCCAAGCATGAAGAAAGCCACATGTTTTGTGATAGGCAGATATCCATGCAAAATTATTTAAAATAAATTCAAAGATTATGTTTTTAATTTGGTTAGAGGAATTTATTCTAGTATTGTTTTATTCAACAATCAGCTCTTTGAAAGAGTTCCTGAAGGTAGCCGATGTTGGTGGGACTGGTGGATTATCCAATTCCCCCAATATTGGGTATGAGCCAAACTTTAATATTTTAAATTCAAGGGTAATTACCATACAATCCTAAAAATATGTTATGCAATGTTTCCCTCCTTGGAAATCTCTCCAGATTTTGCTCTACTAGCATTTAGTTTCGAATGACTGTTATAACAAATATACTATTTAGAGAAGACAATAAAGAAAACTTTACTGAAAAGTGGTTACGTTAGTGGTCCTTTGCTCCTTGAGCACTTTTCTTAGAAGGTCCTCGTTCTGTCTGATTTCTTCATCCAACCTTCTAATTTGTTGCAGGAAACGAGCTTCTTGACCTTCCTGGTTTTCCAACTCTCTCTGTAAATGCCTGATGGAAAACAGATGAAACAAGGGGAAAAAACAGATGTGAGGAGCGGGAGGATGTTAAACAATATTTTTTCTGTGTTTTAATGTTCAGCTAGCAAGCATTTATGTCCTTTTCAAAAAGAAAAAAAAGACTCAAAGATTTTAAAAGAATACTTAAAAGTACAGAGATTCAAGACACTCACCTGATTTCTTCCTCAACATCCCCTGAGAGGTAGTTTGCTCTGGTTTGATCAGAAGAGTAATTACGGTTAGTGTAGATATGATCACCATCCTTGGAGAAGGCCTGGATGCAGTTCGCTGGAGGATTCTGGCCCTGCATTATTCTTCGAGCCTCTGTGCGATTCTAACACATTTATCACAAACACAAATAAGTAAACAACAATAAGAAATGTTATCATTTAGCTAACACATTTCCAGCAGGCAGGTATCCATTTTTTTTCTGTTTTCCTGGAAACCTGCCCACAGGTTCTTCTTAAAGAACGATAAACCTCGCAGCTGACGATTGGTTCAGCTGGGATTTTCAAAAACACTTTCTGGTATACCTGAATACATTTGTGTAACTTTGGATGCAGTGTTTAAATGCAGTGTAGATGTTGAGATCTAGAGGAAATAGTTCTCACCTTAATAAGGAGAATGCTCTCAATGTTTTTTTGATCAATAAGGCAGTTGGCTACGACGGGGTCTTCAATTTCCAGAGCTTGAAGCACAGAGGGGTATTGGGGATGATTCACAGCCCTAAATAAAAACACACATATTAAACAGATGCCAGGTCAATAGAAAAATCTGCATATCAGTTTTTAGTTTAAGCTCTTTTTTATTAGCTCAAATAATCACAAAATACTTCCAAACCCAAAAGATTATGACCTAAACAGACATGTTTACTTTTAATGTCATTTTTATTTTTGTTGATGTTGGGTGAGATGGGCTGGCAGTTTCTGCTCTAGATTCATTTACAGCCGAGACCAAATTTTTACAGAACAGAATTTTGGCTTTTTGTCAGCTGTCAGCCAAATTGATTAATAGAAATTAAGGATTGAAGGGCTGAAACTAATTTGACTTAAGTTTGAACAGCAACATCAGTAAAGAGGAAAACTGAAACATTAAAGAACTAACGAGATTTGAAAAATATGGAAATGTCTTCACCTTCTTCTTGTATCATGGACATGATGTAGGAATTGGCTGGTAATGATGGTTGGCCTTTGACCACCTCTGTACACTTTAGACATGAGGCTCTTTAGCACCTTTTCGTCATCGTAGTTATCACATGTGAAGGCCACAAGCAGGTATTTAAGACATACTTCTACAGCCAGGGCCAGCTCTGGGTCCTTCAGACCAATAAGGTAACCTGTAGATAGGAATAAATAAGTAAGTATTGTGCTTATTTTGCTTGTTCCGTTTGTGACTGTAATTATCAAGACAAGCACCCAAAACTTGAGACAAAGTCTTACCCAGAGGTCCTCGAGGTTTGTGTTTGAAGAGGCCTTTCCTGTAAGCTTCCTCAATGGCATTGAGCAACGCCGGCATATGTTCTCCAAAACGCCGAAGTCGATTAGAGCGGCTTTTCTTCATTGTGTCTAGTTTCCTTCTGTTTGTGTCAATGTATTTCTTGAGCTCATTATACTCCATTCTGGAAAGATACAGAAGGATTTATTCATCTAAGTGCTCTAAAGCTGCAATAAACATATTTCCCTTCCTCCTTAGAAAGATTTATTTAGCTCCAAAAAAGTAACTAGATGTGTAACCAAACTTAGCATGAGCTGACTTTACCATTAAGTGTCAGCTTTTTTCAGACATTTAGGGTGAGTGAATCTGGTTTACTGCTTTTACATATGTAACAACTGATTCACACAGAGTGCTGAACGGATGCGGTTGGTCTCCCTTACGGCTTCCGCGACTGCGGTTTGCAGAATGTCTCTGAAGAGCAGAGAGTGAAAGCAATGAATGTTTAACAAAACTTTGCAAAAATATTGAGATAATGTGATATGCTTTTAAAGTAGGGCTGCACGATTTTGGAAAATAATCTAATTGCGATTTTTTTTCTTCAATATTGCGATTTAATATGCAATTATTTTTTGGGGGCTTTTGTCATGCATTTTTAAATTAATGCAATCAAAAATATTGTGTATTATAAACAGATTTTTATACATAATTTATTCTATTCCATAAGATTATTTACTTATTTTAAGACAAAGGCAAATAGTAACAACTTTATCTACTTTTAATCATCACACTCGATGGTCATCGGTGTCGTTCTGCAGTCAAGGTTTTCTTCCTTTTGATCCCAGCTAATAATTCCCTCCGGCTGCAATGTTTTCCTCCGTGTGGTTATCCTGGAAGTAGGATGCTTGAAGGAACAAGCTCTGATTTTTAATCCTCCATCGATCTAATGCATTTACAGACTCTGGTATGGCTCCATAGAGCGGTTTGATCTCAGGTCAGTTGTTGCAAAATACTCCACTGTTTTCGGTGCGGCTTTAACTTTTTGTCGGGTTTTTTTATACAGTGCAGGTAAAATGTGGCTAAAATGTGTTCGTGAGATTGAATCCTAGCTTATTCATCATGCTTAACAAAGCATACTTTTGGCTATAAAACCCGTTATAGCACGAATTATTTCAGTGTGCCGATTCTTTCAAACAGCTCGGTCAGCGATCGTTGTCTCCTCGAAGCTTGTTTACTGGAAATTTAAACACTGGTGGCGGTCAGTTTAGCCGTGCAACTCTCATATATGGTGTTGTGATTTTTTTAGGTGTTGATAAAGTTTCGAACTGTAGCCTACCTCGTGAGGCAGCAACAATACCAAGACGGGTTCTTCATAATAACTGGCGTTGCGCAGCATCAACGTTTTCATAGCAGATATAATTTCTCACAACTGATGTACTGTTCCTCTTTGATACCAAACATTGTGTAGTGTTGGATTCTGTTTAGCTTTTGGTAATTTTATAACTGGTTAAAGTGCAGCGTTTCCTTCTCTCCCTGCATTTTTTGCAAGTCACGTGACTTTAGCAGATATGTTTACATCAAGTCAAATCGCAGCCTTTGCGATTAGTAAATCGCATTTTACCAAATCGCGATTTAATTGCATATGCAATTAATCGTTCAGCCCTACTTTAAAGATATTTTATACCATCAACTAGGTGAATACTCGATTCTGATTGGCTTGAGGGTGTACTTAAAAAAGTGATAATGTACACCTAGGAAAGGCGTCCCGTCAAATTGTCTTATGACAGTTCAAAATTAATGTGCTGGCTCAAATGGTAATTGAGACTCAACGATGTTTCATAGTTCATAGCAACGCCTGTATACGGGAGATCCTAAATAGTGCCCTCGACTTAAAAAACCCCTCACGACTTTAACTCTAAAACACATTGAAGTATTAAATATTTCTCTGTTTTGTAATTGACCGTGGTATGTAAGGGATAATGCCAGACGTGGTGTCCATTATCAGAAAATAATGAACGAGGCGTGAACTGTCCTCTGCGTCGTCCATTATTTTCTGTTTATGGACACCTCGTCTGGCATTATCCCTTACATATTATACAACAGTTAGTTCAGACCAAGTAATTTGATTGGACAAGAGACTTTCCAAGAGTGCAGATATTGGAGTACAACAGCACTGGGACTTTTTACAAACAGTATCACTCCGCCATACGAGAGTTCTAAGGTTTGTATTTGAAATGTTTGTGTTTCCTGGCAACAGCCTTTTATCCCTTCCAGTTGTAACTGTTTGTGTTGGCGGAGCTAAAGAAATTATTAAACAAACAATCAAATCATAATCTGCTGTTTCTATTGTTAAATAATAAAATTTTCTGAGTATCTGCAGCCTTGTGCCTGCGACCAAATCAAACCGGTGCTGATATTCGGCACAACAGTACTCCCTCATGTGTGATATTGCTTAAATATTATACACTGTGAACTAATATCCCTGTCATTAATAATAAAAGAAAATAAATACATGGTTGCTTTTTGTCTTTTTTCCAAAATATACCGATGCATCTCACTGGCTATAAGGGGAATTCCGTTCTTTTTTCCCTGCCTGGACCTTATTTTTAGCTAATTTTATGTTTTACTAATCACCCCAAAAATTTTGGACTCTGAGCCATTCAGCAGTATTTATAATCACTTCTTCCATCAGTGGACATCCGTAGAATGGGAGTGCTCAGGGCAGGACAAATTCCACTTATAATAAGTTTTATTCTGCCCAAAACGTATTAATTTTACCATGATTATATTCCCCTTGCATTTACAAGTGCAGCAGAAGTGCTTTTTGATTCTCTTTCGGGCCGATTCAGATGTAATACACATTTACACCACAGCAGGACTGTTAAAGGGAAATTCAGTTTTGTTTTGTTTTTCACAGCGGTCTGTTTTGTTGCTCTATATGCCTCCCAAAAGACCATATTACGCCCCATTTCCAATAGGGCCAGTACGGTACAGAATGGAACTGGTCAGTACGGCCTGGAACGGGTAGGTTGTGTTTCTATTACCATAACTATAGAACGGTGCGTTCTGGTGAAATGATCAGGGGCTGATGTTCAGCTGACGAATTACAGACCTTGCGTTCGACAGATGGTTAAAAATATATATATTTGGTCTTTACTCAGCCTATTGTGTGCCTGTCAGAGAGCCCTTGTGTTGATGGATAATGGCACTGAATGTCTCCACACCTCCGCTGACAGAGAACTATAAACTAGGCTTTACATCTCACCTTCTGTCTGCCTCAGGTAATTTCGTTAACTTAATGGAAATCTGTATGCGACATCCAGAAGGTAAAAAAAAACAGAATTCATGCGGAAACTCCAGAACTCTGCATCCTGAAACGCACCACACCGCATTTGACTTTGATGTATTTTGGTCTTTGCGGAAGACGTACAGAGTCCGGACCGCATCCATTCTGTATTCTGCGTGAACCAGGCTTCTCAGATATGACCAGCAGGCTGACATGAAACTGTCCATTTCAGTTCCACTAACCCCTTCACTAGATCACATTAGCAAAGAGTGGCATAAACAATAACTTTTTTGTGCAATTTAACTGTTTACATACTTCATCTTCGCTTGCTCTTCTTTGGCACGGTTGCTGGCATGTTGAAACTGGTCAATCTGCTGACTTAGAGTGGATATGTGAAGATTCAGGTTTTCCAGCTCGGTCTGAATCTGCTCGATACGTTCTGCCCTCGCCTGGCTATCTGCGCCTTCTGTTTGACTGATGCTAAAGAAATGAAAGATGATCAGAAATGAGAAAAAAAATAAAACCCCACCGGTGATCATATTACTTGAAGAGTGTAAACAAAGCTCACACCTCAAAGTCAGATCCTTTATACGTGAAGACAGCTGAGCTTTGTCCTTTTCCAGGTCCCTTAGGTTAGTTCTACACCTATGGACAGTGATCTGAAGAGAGGAAAAATAGGTTCATTTTCTGGTAAGATGAATTTCACCCATCAAAATTACAAATCAAACTTTATTTATAAAGCGATTTTCATATAAGAAGGGTTAAAAGTGGGTTATGACAATACTGTATATTTATCTGGGATTATGTTTGTATTTTTTTAAGTAAGACTTGAACCCGAAAAAACTGTGTCAAAGACTGAAACCTCCTTACATGGTGTAAGGACTAACCAGTATACCACACAATGTCCCCTCTCTGGGATTGTTAAAGTATATTTGAACTTTGATTTAATGTTTTTGCGTTAAATACCTTCAACTCTGTGGGGAAAAAAGATATCAAAATTCAACATATAGTCAAGGAATAGTTTATTATTTTGAAAATGGTTGACTGGTGAGCTGCTGTTGATACAGCTACTTTTTAAACTTTTGTAACATATTGCAAAACTCTAGTAAATGGAAACACAGTAATTCAGAAGGTTTATTAAAGGCAAACACAAATAAAAACAAAGATAAAGTAAAAAACTGAAATTTGGACATGTGAGTAAACCAATGCTGAGACCCTGACCTCACAGGACTTGAGAAGGTTGTTGCGTTTCTGAGCCTCAGCCTTAAGTTCGGCACATTTAGGCTGGAGCTCCTGGACTTGCTGAGTGATTCCCTCTAACTGTTCCTGAATCTGCTTGTACTTCGTCTCAGCTTGCTCGACTTTATTCTGTAAAAACGTACATGTTACAAGAGACAACTGGGCTATGGGCAGAAACCATTAAATTTAAGACAAAGTTATTGATTAAAGTCAATACACAGTTAGTGAAAAAGGGCCATCATTAAGCAAAAAAAATGGTCCAGGAGATATAATTAACTTTGACTGACATATAAATGCTATTAAGAGAACACAGCAGACATTTCCTACCTTCCATTCATCAACCTTTTCATCATATTTCTCTGTGGAACGTCTGTCTGCCTGCAACCTTTCCTTGGATGGTTGCAGCTCCCTTTCCATTTCAACCACCTGAAAGATTAAATTCACTCCGTTTACCAAATACAAAATACTACACGGAGGCAAATTCAGACTATTTATATAAAAATTATAAATAAATAACTTACCAAGGCCCAAGCCATCAGTTTCTGCAATTCTTCTAGTTTGGTGTGCATTTCACCAAGAGAAGCCAAGCTCTTGTACCGGTCCTCTTTTTCAAGGTATTTACGCTTCAAGTCTTTCAAGCACTGAAAGCAAAAAAAAAAAAAAAATTAGAAAGCACACAAGGTTTGACGTTTTTTTTTTTTTTTTACACATTAAATAAAAGAGGCAAAAATAATAGAAAAATTTAGGTAATGACTTTTCGAAGTTCCTTACGCACCCAATTAAAAATAAAGTGAACCCCCCCCCCACCCAAGAATTGCCTAGCAGACTAGTGAATGTGCGGAGAGAGATTGATGGGCATGGTCTTGGCTGTGATTGACATGTTGACAGCAGCAACACAATTATCAGCTAAATAAGTTGATTTAGGGTGGGTTGCTCTTGATCATGATTAATAAAATAAATCTATAACCTGAAAATGAGCAATAACACTAGAATAATTCAAGTAAATGGCAAAACATAAATGATATAGAAAATCAATACCTCTCCGTGCTGCCCGACTTTCTCCTCTGTGACTTGCTTGGTGGCTTTAATGTAAATGAAGTCCTCCCTCATCTGTTCCAGCTGGGTAGCCTTCATGAAAAACTACACGACGAAAAAAAAACAATAAACTTGTAAATCATATGATATAGAAGAAAACGGTCTGATCTAAATTACAACATAAGAGGGGAGTCAAAAACATTGTAAAAGGCTAAGCTTTTTGTCTGATGATTTAACAGAAATTCAGTGAGATGCACCAATCGATTGATCTTTTCTGAAGAGAATCATAGATTAGCAATCACAACGGTGAAAAAAAAATTCTCTCCATTTAACTCTGTACATCTTTGGTTTATAAAAGCATCAATCAACAGAATGTGCTGTGATATACTTTTTTTTTAGTTTAATAAAAATCTGATAAAGGGTTATATACAAAAACGTAGATGAATACACAGGCCTGACTTACAAATCATTTATGTTTGGTTGCTTTTTCTTAAAACTATTCTATCATAAAAATTGTGGAATGACTTGATATCATAATCAGCAGGTCACACTTCAAGGATAACTGAAATGAAAATAGTTATTTTCAGGGTAAAGCCTTATCAGTCCTTTAATAATTCATGAAGTTATTTTTATTCTATTAATTTTATTTCACAGAAATGCATTTTACAATCAAGCTTCAACATAAATTATCAGCTTCCCTAAACCAACCTTATACTTATCTCCTTCCCCTTTGGAGTGCAGGAAGTACTTGCTCATTTCCTGTGTGAGAACTGATACAGGGTTGTTAACCTTTGACAGAAAAGCAAAAAATTAATGCTCAGCGACACAGATTCTGGTAAAACAGATGTATAAAACAGGATCATCAGTTACACTGTCACAACTGGCTGGAGAAATGCATCTCCTGGTGCAAACATTATGGCATATTTAGATCTCCAACTTTTAAAAATATGCATCTTACCTGAATGTTGAAATTGTCCAAGATTGAAATAAGCTCTTCTTTTTTGGAAGAGATGACCTGACCTATCAGAGGATAAAATAGTAGGTCTATCAATGTTTCGAAATGCAGAGAAAACGGACTCGTCTAAAAGCATCTCTTGTCTTTACCTGTTTTATTTCTCAGCTTATAGGTTCTCATCCCTTCTCGTGTTATTCGCAGGTCTATGGTGATGGCTGGCCCATACACATCAAGCTTATAAGCATCTCTTCCTTTGTTACGCAGGGTGATTGACACATCAGCAGAACTACAGGGGAAAAATAGAAGACCAAATTTTCTTGTTTAAACTTTATTCATGATTTTCCCCCCCTAATTTTATTATTTAATACTGCTCTAAAATGCTTGTAAAGCAAGAAAGCAAAAATCTGACATGGAAGATAAAAAACCTCTAACTAGACAGGTCTTTCGGAAAGAGAACTAAAGCTTAAATCTAAATTAAAATAAAACAAAAGTGTGTTAATTTAAGCACATTTCCCTCTTATGCAACTAATGTTAAACAAAATACATTGTGAAAGTTACTGCTAGCACTAAATACATAAAATAATCAAAACTGAAGCATATTTTTAATTTCTATGTTACTCTTTTAGCTTGATCAGAGTATTTGGGTTTGTTTATAAGTAATTAATCGACTTATGTTTCCTTGAAGTATAAAGATGACACAAAGTGTTTACTTTATTCACTATGAAATTTTTTTTTGTGAAGATTGCCTAGAAATATGTAAACTTGCCATTTGCTAAATGCTACTGGACCATAACCGGATTAACAAATTAACTATTAACAGGAGTTGTACCAGTAATTATTAAAATTTTAAAAATTAAAATTGCTATATATGCTGAAAGTGACATTTTTTTCTCAACAATGGGAAATGGTATTCAAAAATAACATTTGGATAGCTTATACTGTGTTTCAGAGAATATGCTACTGACATAAGAGGTGCATCAATTTTAAACCTTTTTTTATACTTGTCTACCGTGGGTGTCAATAAATGTGACTGGTAAATGTGGCAAATGTTTACCTTTCTCCTTCTTTCACAAAACCCTTCAATGATGAGCCTCTATTTGTAGCCTGTGCATTCCCCCCTAAGGCAACTATTAGAGCTGTAAGAATGGCGCTTTTTCCACCTGTGACAAACAGTTTGAAAAAACAGAGGATTTAAAAAAGTAAAAACAAATAGCAGTTGTTTTAAAGTCATTTGATCTACATTGGTCATGTTTAACCTACTAGATAAATCCAACAAACATGGGTGATCCAATCACACAGGAAGCAGTATCTTTTTGTGTAATATATTTTTTAAGTAATAATAAACCCACATTTAGAAAATTATCTGTAAACATGAGGGTCTTACATTGTGTAAAAATAAATTGGTTTTAAAAAACCTCTCAATACTATTACCTCAATTGAAAATATTTGAAGGTTATAGAGGTTCACTTACTTCCATTATTACCAACAACAAAGTTGACATTGGAACCAAAAGCAAACGGTCCAAGGAGGGAATGGCACATGAAGTTCTTCAGAGTGATGCTCTCTACTATTCCTGCATCACTCACTACATCACCAGAACACTGAAACTAAAAAGGTAAGATTAATGAGAACGACTACAGTTTCATACTTACAGCACTTTGTAAAATGTTCATACTGATTGAACTTTTTCCACATTTTGTGACACGCCAATCTCAACTTTCAATGAATTTCGTTGGCCTTTTGTGATAGAACAACTCAAAGTTACAGAACTAAAGGGAAGTGAAGGAAAGTGAATCACTGTTTTCAAAATATTTTTTGGTAGAAAAATTTTCAAGTGTGCCATGCATATTTAATCAGCCCTTTGCAATATGAAACCCCTTAAGGACATACAGTGTAGTCAACTGCCATTAGAAGTCACCAAAGGTAAGTATCCCCTACTCCAGCATCTCTGCCTGGCTTTGCAACTGTACGAATTTAAAAAGGAGCAGCAAAAAGCAAATGACGTAGATTAGCAGTGCTTGCCGACAACTGCTGAAGTCATGTAGGACATGTTACTCAGTATTTTTAAATGCACATCTGAATCAAATTTGGACAATATTGGGACTAAAAGCTTAATCAGAATGTGAGCCTTTATCCCAGTTTACGTCACCCGAAAATCAAAGATGGAAACATGCGCCTTTCCACGCTGCCATTCATCCGGATCTGTGTTTTGGCATTCGGTCCAGGTCTGTATTAGACAGTATTTCGGCCGAGACCCCGACCGAGGTACGCATATTAGTGATCTCTGGTTTAGGCCATCTTCTGCGTTAGAATAAACATGTTGAAGCCAAAACATAAAATCGAATCTGAATCTTTGGCAAGATAAATAATAAATGTCATCTCAATACAATTATACAAACATTCCAACCAGTTAAAAGTTTTCTATGTAAGGAATCCCAGCAGACTGCGATAAGTCATCGACAAAAATGATTATAATAATAATGCAATTAATATGACGGTTTTTTGGACACTCAAAGACGCTATACAAATTCCACTATTCACTCATTCTTATGTTCACACACTGGTGGAACCAAGCTCCGATTGGGGCAGACTGACGGAGGCAAGGCTGCCATATCGCACCATCGGCCCCTCTGGCCAACACCAGTAGGCAGTAGGTGAAGTGTCCTGCTCAAGGACACAACGTCTGAGACAGATAAAACTGGGGATCGAACCAGCCACCATCTGGACACAAAGCGGTTTGAAAAACGTCCCAAAAGACTAGTAGCTGTAATTTCTGCAAATGGTGACAACAAAGTATTGACTCAGGGGCGCTTACAAGAAATGCATGCCACACTTTTTAGATATTGGTAAATCAAAAACACATTTAACATTTTCCTTTGACTTCACTGTTAATGACCTACTTTAGCTAAGTAACATATCTCCACAGAAAACATTTTAGTTTGTGGCTGTGATAAAATTTGAAAAAACTATTATAATAAGAAGCCTTTATTCACAGACAAAAAAACAACAACCATATCTTAAGTAAACTGCAACAAAAAATAACATTTGAAAGCAACAACGCAGAAATTCAAACATATCCATATAATGGCATAGCTCTGACATTAAAACGGCACAAACATTTGCACATTGTTCCTCAATAAGCCATGAAAAGTAGGGACATTGCTCTCGACAAACATTTGACTTGCAGATGACCACCTTGGAAGCCTGAGGAAGAGTCTGAATGCATCTTGATAAGCCACTAGCAGTTTCTTCATTACTGATTTACTGTTATTACACCACAGACGAGCTGTATAAAAGAAGTACAGTAAGCTCGGAGAAGGATCACTTTGACATCATATGAGCACACAGTTATCCACGTAGATCCAAACACTAGCAGTGAGGTTACATACCCGTCTACTCAGAAGAGAATCTTCCTCGTCACTTTCATTTACATGCCGATCTTCCTCGTCCTCCTCATCTCCCCCATTCACCGCAGAACGGAGCCGTTTGTTTGGGTTTTCACTGACAGTTGTGCTTCTTCGCTTCGACATGTTGGATACACGACGTCACTTTTGTGGACAAAACGAAACCGAAAGAAAAATGCAAACTAACGTTAATAGCATAAAGAAAGGATGAGCTTTCATGTGCTCGTCTCTTCCGAGGACTGTGCTCCTATTTACTGAAAGTTCTTCCATCATTTTTAGGAATTAACAGTCCGGTATTTCTTGCTAAAAGCGTAGACCACCACTAACACTAAGTTAGCTCTGGTAAAGATTTAGCAATAGTGGCTAACCAACGCTGCCCGCTAAACAAAACTAAACAAAGGCGACATATTAAAATAAGAACTGGGCTTATTGTTGCTGGCTTCGTGTTGTTAGGAGTAGCTGACAAAACTCGTAAAGTAACTTATAGGATGAATTCTTACCTAGTTTGAGCGGCTCGGCAACAAAACAGCGAACCGGTGTCTATCGAATTCGCGCTAATTCCACCAAAACATCGCGTGAATAAACGAGAATAATCGTCAAACTCCAAGAAACATATAAGAGAAAAATAAACTTAGACTTCTTTTTGTAGGTCGATATTATTATTAGACGAAGCCAGTCAGTAAACAGTTTTTTTCTTTTTTAGTATATGCATTTTTTTTATTTTGAACTTCCAAATAAGGCATGCAGCATTTTCCTTTTAAAAAGCATAATTGTGATAATCGGTTTAAGTTCGTTTGACTTTTTCATCCATTTTTTTCTTCAGTTTACCGTGTGACATAATGTTTTACACTGGAAAATTTTGTAGTTGGCCTTTTTTTTGTTTGTCAAAAAGCCATACCTAAGAAAGATCTGGATTTTATAAAGCGTCTTACATTTAGCATTTGGCTATTTAAGATATTAAGAATTTCCTGTCCATATCTCAGTATTATCATCACTTTGTAGTTATTTTTTGCCTTATGACACAGTGCTTGAATGTGCTTTGTTTATTATCTAACTGCTCCTACATCATTGACCCAATGGCGTTGATGGCATGGTTGATGCATTTCTGTCAACATGATTATAATTGTGTTCACTGTTTTTTGGACAGCCCTTTTTCCAAATATTGCAAATGGTATAAAAGGAGCTTAATAAAGTTTTTACTGTCACCAGTTTTGAGCCATTAAGGCCCTGTGGAGAGACTATAGTCTGAAAAAATATTTGTGTGGATAATACCTGATTTGTAACTTTTGTCACCCTGTTTGTGTATAGCTTTGGGCACTTGTATTTGTAAACCATAAAATACATTTTGTGCATAACCTCAGGTTTTTGCAATTGTGTGTTCAAATGTACACACAAATATCAAGAAATTAGGAGTACAAAATACATTTAAACTCGCACAGTTTAAAATTACACTAACGAAACTAACCACAAATTCAGAATGGCTCCTATGTATACATATCATGCAAATTGCCTGATACACACAGACAAAAACATGTTTAAACACATATCAGGATTACAAATACATAGGCGCTATGAGACTCATTTCACGTCTCCAGATTTGGGAGGTATTATTCTTCTGTTGCTCTCTCCCACACCCCGACCCTCTGATATGAAGTTATTACAGAGGTTGCAGCAGCTGCAGATTCTTGTTTGATGGCTTAACTATGAAATGCAATCTGCGGGTTTATCTTTTAAAATGTAGTTCCGGTTAAATTAAATTATTACCATTTTGAAACATATTATTAGAAACCTTTTGTTCTATCCATGTCGCTACTGACATCAAGAATTATTAATAATTGCAATAATAATTTGGTCAAAGATGGACCCATAAAATTAACATGCTGCCCTTTTTAAATATATTATGATAAAAAAGTGCCTAGCAGCTGATAACAAAATACATATGTAATAGGAAAGGAAATACTGTTTTAATGTGACTTTGCATTTTGAAGGCCTGATACTGTTCATATTTAGCTTTTTAATTTTATATGCTTACTTATATCATGTTCTAACATATTTAACCTTTCAGTTATTTTCTGTCATGTGTTATATTCTGGTTTAAATAATTCAGATTATTAAATATTAAATCAGATTAATAACTCCAGATTATTTCGCCCGACCTAACGAAGTAATATGATTTATTAACATTAATTTAGACGTTTACAGTTAGAATGGCTTCTCAGCGCTCATTGTGTCAGACAAGTCCAGACCGCCAGACAATTAGACTGATTTCACCTGAGCTTCGTTCGTGGAACTGAAAAAGTATTGAGTGAATTGTTAGGCCAATTCAAGCGAGTCTACTTCAAATAAGCCTTGATTTATTTTTTTTTGCTAGCTTTGTTGAACAGCCAATAGATCCATTTGCACATCATCTAACGAGACCTGGTGATTGGTTACCTGGACTTTAAAAGAGTTCCTCTTTGACTTGAAGGTGGAGGCGCAGCTGAGTGCAGTGCTTTTTCACTGCTGTGTGGCTGTGTTGTTTGGTTTCAGAACCGTTTGATAGGCTGTTTGTTTCTGCAGTTTTGTTTGCTACTTGTTAGCAGCCTTAGGAACTTTTGTATTTTGTAAACTTGATGCTAAAAAGTTAGTGATGGCGAGATGAAGTGTCATGATGCACTAAAGCTTTCCATCCAATTGGTCTGCTCATTATTTAAAGCACCCCGTTGACACATTTGCTCTACTGAAACTTTCAAAAGAACAAGTAAAACAGGTACAGTGATTATAATGAATGTAAGTGTATATATGTGTGTGAACCTTTAAACTGAATAAATAACTTAAGGATGTTTTTTATGGTAATAAATTTTGAAATTTTTCTAAATTTTAATCTTTCATTATGAAAAAATGTCTTCTGGTACCAAAGAAAAAGTGGAAACTAACAAGAGTTGTGTTATGTGTGAATGGTCGCAAGGGACATCCATCCATTATCTACTGTATACAGTCTATGCCCATGATTCTCAAACTGTGGTACACGTACCACCAGTAGTACACAAGCACTCCCTAGAGGTACTTGGAGGAAAGTTCTAAATATTTTTTGAAAATAAAATAATTCCTATCCATGCAGGATTGCAGGGGGAGTCCTTGGGCGAGAGGCATCACATGTCACAAGGCAGTCATATGTAGTTGTAGTCATATGTAGTTGTAGTCATATGTAGTTGTTTTTTACTTAACAATAAAAGCTTTTCCACTGTGCTGGGCTTTGCACAGTGGATGTGGTGGGGAGGGGGGGGTGCTTGCTTCAGCAAGTCTATAAAATATACTTTTTGGGGGGTAATAATTTTTTCGTCCCTCACTCTAGTCTTTTAGGCACGGATTAATAGAGAGAAATAAGAACACAAGGTCCACCATGTTGTTTTTTGACTTTATTGTTACTGAGGATTTATTACTATGTGGAAATTTTATCTGGGCAAGTTATCAAAATGTTGCCAGACACTGAAAAATCTCTTCAGTCCCATCACAAAAAAAGACGCTAAAACAGATTCCAACACACACAATATAATCCTAAAACAACAAAATGTGAAACAGCAGCATCTTTGCTGCCTTTTTATGTTTCAGCTCTCAAGCAAATCGGCACCCTGGTTCAGGAAACAGCCATGTGGTACAGCTGGCACGCAAGGCTGTGAACATGGTGAATGGTCTGTACTTGTATAGCTCTTTAACAAGTCCAGAAGATCCCAAAACACTTCACACTACATTCGGTCATTCATGCATACATTCACATACTGGTGATGGAAAGCTACAATGTAGCCAGAGCTATCCTGGGGCACACTGACAGAAGCAAAGCTGCTGATCTCTGGCGCCACCCGAACCTCTGACCACCACCAGTAGGCGTGGTATGTGAAGTAGCTTGCTCAAGGACACGATGGCATGTATCAAGTGGAAGCTGGAATTGGACCCACAATTTCTGTGTCACATGCCGACAACTTGACCACTCATGTGGCTTAAACTATGAGCTGACACTGTCCTCCATGTCCAAAAAGTGCATAAGCACTTTTCAAACCCTGCTTTGTGTATAGAAAAGCTTTGTAAACGAAATCACTGGCTTTTAACAGATTTCTTCTTTGACTTGTAGCTGGTGACCAGCTGAGTGCAGTGCTGTTTTCCCTGTTGCATGGCCTTTGTTTGGTCTCAGTTTCTCTTGATAGAGTGTATTAGTAACTTTGTTAGCTATTTGTCAGTAGTCTTAAGAACTCTTTACTTTTGTAGACACAATTCTAAAATATTTTGTTGGGTCTTAGAAAAAAGCCGCATGCTTTGTGCTTAACTTCTCTTGTTGGAAGTGTGAATGTTAGTGTGGAGATTTTTTTATGATTTTATTCCCTCCGTAGCTGAGCCAGGATTGTAACGAGAAAATAGAACTTCACCAAAACTTTATGAAGTGGATTATTTCCTGTGTATCTTGACACTAGACCAGCATCCAAAAGTCACAGCCTCATTATTCATGCTTTCTTCACAGCAAACAAACAACTCTACTTGAATTTCTGTATGGATCAATGAATGGTTTAATTAGTTGAAATCTTATGACCAGCAACACATTTGGCCCTAAAACCATTTCTGCACCTTCCTTCCTTAGTCTACACTGAATGGCATTTCATCTGATATTTTTTCATGGCAACCTAAACATGAAAAAATATCTGTCAGCCTCATTTAAAGCTTTTGATCATATTTGTACTACACGTTTACATGTTTGATGTTTGAATAGCTAGCAATAACACTGGATTAAGATCCAGGTGAAGGTGTCCGATTCTAAACTACATTGTTTTTAGTACAACACTTTTGCTAACTGACTGTTTTAGAAAATAATAGAAAAGGTGTAGCTTACAGAGCATCTCTAGCACCAGGAGCACCCAGTGCCAGAAACGTGTTGAGTTTAAAATCTAAATCTATGGGACGTTCACTGAGAGGTTTGAAGGGCCCCTTCATTGCAGAACTCAGGTAAGGAATGAGTTCACTGCGCTCTTCAAATGTTGCAAGCTTTCTCTTGTACTTCTGCCGGGTATAGTCTGTGCCCTTGGGGTTGAAGGCTTGTAAAACACAACAAAGCAACACTCAAAATCTCTGTCACCATCACAACTGGCTTCTACACATGACTAATGAAAGAATTCCACTAAACAAAACTGCGACATCCTGCTCACCTTTCAAATAGAATGCCACATAAAGAAGAGCTGATCTCTGTATACTGACAAAAGGGTACTTTGGTTTTAGAGACCCAGCTGCTGTCATCGCTTTGATCACTGCTACTGCCACTCCCTGAAAAGAAAAATTAGTTTAACTCAAAGCTAATTCAGTTCAGCAGGGAGAGTTGTAAAATGCATGCAATGTAGATTTTTAACTTTAAAAAGACATCACTCATGTGTCAGGTGTCTGACCTGTTCTAGGTACCCCAGAGTTGGAAGAGAAGTAAGGGGAACAGGTTCACAAAGAGGAGGAACCTTACAGGGCAGCTTTTGGTCCCAGTAGATTTCCGGTGTCCTTTACATGTTATCGTACACCAAGACAAAATAGGTAATTTTATGGTTATTGTAATTTACTGTATGAAGAAAACAAAAACTATAACTTTTATTTCAGAAATAAACAGAAATAAAGTTATATAAAAACATATTTTACTTATTTTCTTCTGTTTTTGCTGTCTTGTTAGACTTTTAAAAATTTATCGGACCAGACAAAGAGTAAACCCTTTGTTCTGGTCTTTTTTTAACCCTTCAGTTAGTTAGTTAGTTTTGCTGGTGTGTGTCAGATTAATGTCCTGCTCCGTAGCTTGTAGAAGCTGTAAACCTGAAGTAGTCTTTTTGGGAAAACGAGAAAGCAGGGCATTACAATAATTGATTCTACTGGTGATAAAAGCATGCATTAGCGTCTCAGTATCGGCTGGAAAGAGAATGGGGCGGACTCTGGCAATGTTCTTCAGGTGAAAAAAAACTATTTTAGTAATATATTTAAAGTGGGGGAAAAAAAGTCAGCTCAGTCAAAAATGACACCGAAGATCTTCACTTGTAAAGAAGGATTAAAAGACAATTATTGTAGTTTTGGTTAAAGTTTCTCTCTCTGAGCTTCAGGGCCGATGACTAAAACTTCAGTTTGTCCCGGTTGAGCTGTAGAAAGTTTTCTGCCATCCAGTATTTAATGTCTAAAATGCAGTTAAAAAGTGCATCCATTGGCCATGCGTCATCAGGAGACATGGATATGTACAACTGTGCATCATCAGCATAACTGTGGAAGTTAACTCCATGTCTTCTGATGACACTGCCAAGAGGGAGCATATACAAGTTAAAAAGCACTGGGCTTAAAATTGAACCCTGGGGCACACCACATGTGATCTTATGGACCTTAGAGGAGCAGGTATCCAAACTTACCATAAAAGTCCTGTCTGTGAACCATTTATAAAAAGCACCAGAAAGGCAGATCTGTTTTAAACAAGTTAAAAGAATAGCGTGATCTACTGTATCAAAGGCAGCACTTATACTGTAGATCAAGTAGAACCAACACTGTCACCATCTGAGCATCACAGTTTAATCTAAAATAATTTGAAATCTTCAGAGGGGCCATGTCGGTGCTGTGGTTCATCCTAAAACCTGACTGAAATTTCTCTAGGATATTATTAGAGCATTTTCTCTCTGCTGCCCTGCATTTCCTCTTTAGTTTTTTGATATCTTAATTTCTCCAAGGTATTGCAGGTTTTAGGTGTAAGCGTTTAGCTTTAAGTGCAGCCAGCAAGTTCAGAGCAGACAGAAGCCTTCTGTTCAAATCACTGACGATAAAATCACAGGGGGCAGGTAAGAGAATAGGAGGAAACTTATGAAAAACATCTAAGAAACCTGCAGCCATTTCAGGGGTTACATGACATTTCCTGACAGTTATCACAGAGGACTCTAGTACTGGTGATTTCAAAACACACACAGTAGTGGTCAGAGACAGCCAAGTCAACAACAGCGGACACAATAGAGGACAGGCCATGCGTGATGACGAAATCCAGGTTGTGTACTCTGTTGTGAGTTGGTTGCATGACATGTTGACTAAAATCCATATAATCTAAAATCTTTAAGAAGTCTGTTGTCAGAGGATCTAAAATGTTATCTACATGTAGATTAAAATCATCAGCTAAAATTATCCTTTCACATGAACTCTGAAAAATCTTGAACAAGCAGGGCATTCTTTTTTCTGGAGCTGTGCTAAAAACATATATTCGTAGGTGCAATAATCATTTAATAAAACAGGTTTGGCAGACAGTGTGGATGAACTTATAAAAGCAGTTCTGCCCGCCCTGTAGCTACTCCTCATTGAATACGAAAAGTTAAAATTTGGTGGGGAAAATTTGCATCTGCAATCAGCCATGTCTCCCTTAAAAACAAACACTGAAGACTATAGTCTAAAATCAGGTCATTGACAATAAAAGTTTTGTTCAGCAGAGAGCGAACATTAAAAGTGCCTTATTAATAGTGGATAGAGATGGATTGACTGTATGATTAGCAGCAGGTGGGACTTTTGGTAACTGTTTCAGATTCTTTGGGTTGCATTTGTTCGATTTATGATTTTTAGCACGCTCTCTGCTGACGATAACAGTTATGAAAGATGTAGTGAGCGGTCCAAGTCCGATATGTGAGTTACTGTTCAAATCAGGGCTGAGTTTATAGGAGCAAATGAAAACTGCTTTTTGTATTTACTCAGGTTCTGTTTGTCTAATAAAAATTGGTTTGATGAACTGAAATGAGTAAGAGGAACAAAGCAATTTTTTTTAACCTTAAAAACGTATCCTGTTTCTGCTTTGTCTCGAAAATGTAGAGTTTGTCCTTGTATTCCACTGCATATTCCATCTTTCCTCGAACGAGTGCTTCATACCTAAAACAAATCAACGCTTATACATATTCTGAACAAGTGATACTTCAGCTACTTTTTATGAATAGTGAGTTATAATTCTTGACATGATTGTATACCTCTGCTTTCCATCCATGTAAGTGACAGGACAAAAGCCCTTCATTTCAGCCTGCTTTGGGAATTTGTTTTTCACCTGGAGTGCTGTCAGCTTTCTTGGCAGTAGGTGGGGCTGTGGGAGGCTGTGTGGACAACGAGGTGCCACAAACTCTTCAGGAGTTGACAGGAATTTCTATTGTAAAGACACCATAATACAAGTTAAATTCAGGACATGTGTGAAAAGAATTTAACCATATGTAAGTAATCATAATCTGTAAATCTAGTACCTCAAGATGGTTTTCATAACATAACCGATAATAACGCCTTTTGTATTCAGCAGCGTGAGTGAAGGCGACAGTTTCTGAGCAATCCACCAGGTGGTGGTGTAGAGCAAGGCAGACAGGACAGTAATGGCCAAACTCTCCAAGGCGATAATCAAGCTCTTTTGGTGTGATGCACAGCCTGTTTATGCAGGCAGCTTTCCCTGTAAAAATAATAGTGCATGGTATTAAAAGGTTGCATATGCAAAAATTTATTTTAGTGTTAGGAAGTTGTTTTTTTCTCCATTTTTTTCTACACTCACCACTTTGTGTTCTCTCCAGGTAAGAATGCATGTATTTCATACTGATGTTGACTTGTTTCAAAATAGTATTCCAGATCCACCATTTGCTTTTGGAACCATTGACTGTGTACCAGTTCTGATGCTGTTCTTGGAAGTAGTGCCTAATATGTCCAACCTCTTTCTTGTAAGAAGAATCCCAACTGTGAAGGATCTCAGAACTGTCATGCGTCAGATAAGGCCTAAAATAATGAAAAATAAAGCATGGGCATGTATTGGTTTACATTTTCTTGCTTCAATAAGCCACCAAACTTGGTGTATATAAAGGAAACCGTTTTACTTGTTGGGGTTCATCTTGTCAGCAAGGCCTCTCTTAAGCACCTCCACGGTATCAAGCTCAAGCTCAAATACTATCATGGGGATGATGCTCCTAGACTCCATGAGTTCTGCCTGCTTAAGAGTCATTGGAAAGCTATCCAGCACATACCTAAAACATAGATTGGATATTTATTTTTGCACTCAAGAGGACTCAAAAATTGATTTTCATCGCTTTACTCTGCATCACATCTGACTAAATTTGAGCAAATTTGACAGGAAGAGGGAAATTCATTTCAGTCTGTTCATGTCCAAAATTGGTAGAAACATAGCACACAGGAGTTGCAGAAGTTTGCTTTAACTACAGCAAATGTTGGGCAGAAAACAAATGTACGCTACATTTTTCAGCCTAGCCTTTTTCTTTCACCTCATAAAAATTCAGTTCTGTGTTGTTCTTTCACATAAAATTCCAATAAAATACACAGAAGATTGCAGATGACATGCAAGAAAATAAACAACTTTAAGGGGTACATATATAATGTTATTTTCAAAGGTATACAAATGTGATTTCGAATAATATTGTATGAATGTGAAAAAGTAAAATTAAAGAAAAATCTTACCCTCGAACGCTACACACTGAGCTAAGGAGGGCCACCTCCAGACACTGAATAGCCAGTTCATCAGGCAAAACAAGGCCCTGTGTGAGATACTTCCTCATCTGCTCAGCCAGATCTGTGTTCTCCTTTCCATTCAGCACCATACGCATAGCTGCCCCAATGGAAAGGCGAGCCAAACCATATTTCTCAGCAAACAGTTGTGCCACTACAGAAATACATGGTTAACAAATAGAAAAAAACATAATTTGAAGTTACCTTGACAACTTAAGATCATTTACAGCTGCCTTGAGACTTACCAGTGGTTTTTCCGGATTTTGGAGGTCCAACCACTGCTATTTTCATAGGGAGGGTAGGGGTGGGCTTCGGCTGTCGAAGGTATTTTAAGGGATTCAGCATAAACGTGTTGCGATTTTCTTTGATTCCAAAAAAGTAGATATACTGATTGAGGAGTAGGGGATATGTGGTGTTGAGAGGCCACTGAATCGGCTGAATTATGTCCTTCTCTTTGTATTGCTGGGTTGTATAAGGGCAACAAACACAGGCAATCAGTTAGTTTAAGAACTCACAATAGAAATAAATATACATGTAAGTGAAATCATTTTTAAAACGTTAGAAACACAGCCGTTATTTCTAAATTCCTTAATAATGCCAACCTGGACAGGATCCCAACAGCCGAAGGAACTGTGAATCTTATAGGAGGAGAACAGCAGCTTCTGTGCGAGTCTGAATGAGATGGGCTGACTTGTTTGGAAAAGTGACTCTCTATTCGCCAGCAGGGGCTGGATTTTCTGGAGCAGATAATACTGGATGACCCTGAGTTTATTTGAGGTGTTGAATACCAGCTTGGGTATGTTATTTTCACTGAGGAATTCCTGAGAATGTTACAACAAAATGAGCTTAGAAGACCAGTAAAAATACAAAGATGTTAGGATCGTCACATAAAGATTAAGATAGGTAGAGTAGACATGATCATGTAGTCACATACGTTCCAGAGTAGTTATTCACATCCTATTCATTAGCCGATAAAGGAATTCTGTATTCATACCATTACAGTCACAAGGTTGGCTGCATCTTTTTCAAAACGGTCTTGTATTTCCTCCTCGATCCTCTCAGTTGCTGCATCTTCAGTCTCCACATCTTCCAATTCCTCACTGTTGTCTTCTTCTGGAAATTCCACCGCCAGTATAGCCTCTATCTCATCTATGTCGTCGACATCCTCGCCTTCTTTGTCATCTTTTCTCATCTGATGCCTAAACTGTTTGATTGATAATTAAAATAGAAATTTGTGTTCAATTAAAAATGGGATATAAAGGGAATTAGTATGCTTACAGTGAATCTGGACTCATCAGGGCCTTGCTCTTCCAAGAGTTCAGCCCTTCTCTTGGAGATCTTTTCCTCCTACATCAAAACAATAAAAACCAATGAGTTAGGTACAAATATAATGAATCGTGAAAATGATTGATAATAAAAATGGTGATAGGAATCTGCTGATACATCAAAGTCACATCCTTACTCGATTTATTTGGCGCAGATGACGCAGAAGTTTTAACTGCTCTTCATGCTTGCTCTGTAGGTCACGCCACTTCCCCAGATAGGTTGGCAACAAGCGCTTTTGGACATCTGTAACTTCAACTTCCAGGACTACAACAACATCAGGAAACAGCTGTCGTTCCAACATGTACCCCACCTGCTCAAGATCATAGGGGAACCCCTCCAAAATGAAGCCTGTAGACCTAAAAAGCAGGTAGTAATTAATGAAATGAGAATTAAAAAAGGTGCATCTCCCCCTGCATCTGTTGTTGAACAGACACAAAAAAGCAAAGACGTGTCCTCCTTTTTTTAGGTGACATTGTAAGTACCGCACAGTAAAAGGTGAATAGATGTCCATATAATGATGTACCCTGATGTGTAAATTCAGTTGAGGGTAGTTCTTTTTTTTTAGATCAAATTTGCAAGGCCCATAAAAGTTACTTTTGACATATTTTTCGGGCCTTAAAAAAATTACAATCCAAAACACTTTTTGGATTGTAAAATAAAAAGTTTGAATTTAAAAAAAAACCCACTCATAAATATTACACCTGTTCACCCTTTATCAATCAACTAGAATTACAGTAATTAACTTTTTCTTTTTTAAATATGGCTCCAATTCATGTGTGTTTCATTGAAGTAAAACAAAAAACTCCTTGAATTTCATGTCTTTCTGTAAAATACTAAAGTATAAAGATCGGTCATATAAAACATATTTTTGCCTCTTGAGTGGGAGACATGAAATAAATGCCTTCATGAGACTGGTCTGACTTCTAATATTTGAAATACTCTGTATGATGCATGTGTTTCAATGATCTGCTGTAGGAACGTAGCAGGATGTATTGTATAAAGAAGGAATATCTTCCAATATCTTCAAGGTTATCTGGCATTAATGTGTGTATCATGACTAACATGTACATTCCTGTTTACCAACCATTGATTTAGACTCCTATGAAATGTGTTTAAAAGGGAAAACATTCATACACCAATTCAAAGATCAGTGGGAAATGTGGAGTTAAATAGTTTTGCCGGGCTCCACAATATGTGGCACTTTTCTATGATTATTTTAAGATCTCCCAGTTTCAGGAGAAGTACAACTTTAGGGGAAGATAATCTAGGAATAATTACATGTATGGTTCTTCTTTGAAGTAAGGTAAAACAATCATATCCAAAATTTGTGGACTCAGTGCCTCTCCATGGGATAGGTAGGCTTTGATAGCTAATTCTTCTTCATTCAAAATCTCCTCCTAATGTAAAAACAAAAACATAGAATTAATGTTCAAATATTTCAGTTTAATCTCCTAAAACTTAAAGATAGAACCTAAAAGTCTTGTAATTACAAAAAAAAAAAACATAAAGCAAACCTTGATGCTGTTTATGTCGGTAGAGTTATTTTCCTTTTCGGTCTCGGTTACCACCATTTCTTCCTTTATTCGGGCCTCCAGGTACTCAGAATCACCTTTGAGGAACATGACCTCATCAGCAGAAGGAACCGGCTTACCGGTCTTGGCCATGATCTGCATTTGGAGTTGCTCTCTGAATTGAATATGGAAAAGCCCAAGTTTCTGTGCGAGCCATTCCCCATGAGTAGACTTGCCTGACCCTCTTGTGCCAAGCAAAAAGATTCGCAAGGCGGGCGGCTTAGATAGGAGGAAAACAGAAATACATCAGGAATTGAATCTTCATATGATACATACTATTTTAATTCTCTTTTTGACAACTTGTACCTGAAGGGGCTCTTTTTGTGCAACAAATTCTGCAGGGTTTTGAAGGAAGGACTCTCTGGCCTCTAGGGTGGAGAAGTAATAGGTCCGTTCACGGTACTTGGCTGAAATTTTGTCAGTAGACGGCCACAGGACGTTGCTGTTTTTTAAGGCAACAGGGCAGAAATGCTTGGTGTCCCCTAACAACCTTTTAATTGTTGATTCCCCCTGGAATCATTGTTTGAACAAAGGTGTTTTTAAGGTTTATTAAAAAGTGTATATCTAGAAAACATAAGACAATCATCTTAAACTGTAATATATACAGTTTTAAATAAAAAATATGTATCAGTACACAAACCTCATCATCTTCCTTTTCTGTGTCATTATCAGTATCTTCCTCTTCTCTCTGAAGTGCCGCAGTATCTTCTTCCTCTTCATCCAAGTCAAAGGTAGACATCTCCCAAGCCACATACTGAAATGGTGCTAAAGAGAAAGAATAGACAGTGGCGTGCATTTATATTATTATTAGTATATGCTTTCTCAACAATTTCCCCTCTTTTTGCTCTTGGTCACACTTTAAAATTTCAGAGTATCAAACAAATGTTATCCAACAAAATGAACCTTTTAGTAAATACAAAATGCAGTTTTCAATTGATGTTTTGTTTATTAAGGAAAAGTTATCCTACCTTACCTTTCTGATAAATTGGTTATCTCCATTGTTAAATTTTCTACCAGTGCATTGAAGAAATCCTTTAAATAAAACCTCTCTGACAACATGATGTAGATAAAATTATCTCAAAAAGGAATATATCATGTCCAAATTTAAAGAACTGTTACAGCAGGTAAGAAGGCTATCCTTTGAATTCAAAAAGGCCAAGGAGGAGATGTCTATGAAGGGGTAAATACCCTTTAACAGCACTATAATTACAAATGAAATTGTAAAACTTGGATATTTATTACGATGACAGAAAATTAACTCTTGACACTTACTCTCCATCTTTTGAACAATCTCTCGTAGCAAGTCCTCAGGGCTTTTTCTCCCAATCTCCACGTTGAAGTGGTTGACTGTTAAACCCGACTGCATTTGCTCCCATTCCCCCTCAAACAGCTGCATTTGCTCTTTATACTTGATCAACTCTGGAATGTTGCAATAGTCCAAATCCAATTCATCCTGTAATGCTGCAGATTCAACACCGAAAGTAAAAGGATGGAATTATTTATATTACATTATTTACACCTATTTCTTTGAGTGATTCTGTTGGCTTTTTTTTTTTACTACAGAGTTAAAACTACATATATAACACATAGTAGTTTATCTAGACTCTTCTGCTCATAAGATGAACGTTATATAATTGACCATTAATACATTTTACAAGTTCTAGAAGAATATGGAGACATACTACCATCTGTACCCTCCACAACTGTCTCTGTATTTGACTCTGATTCCTGCTCCTTTTCTTTTCTGAAGTGGGAAGAAATGAAGCGCAAAATCAGAAATATGCAAAAACCTAAACTGTTGAAGATCCACTGGATCTGACTTACAAAACTGTTTCATTTCTCGGAGACGATTCCTTCTGTAGCCTCTTCTTGATGCCGTTGTTCACTTTTTCCTTGTTCTTCTCATAAATTCTCTTTAAAAGTACTTTGTACAATAATATAATGAAGTGGAATCATTAAAGGCATGTTCTAAAGCCAAACATGGAGAAAAGAAATGCAGGAATTATGTTCTTACACTGATGTCTATTGTTATCTCTTAGACAGATGATTATGTCTGGCAAGACTCCAACTTGCTCTAAGACATCCATTTCAGAAAGGTTCTTTGGAAAGTTGTCGAGCACCCATCCAGCTCTGGCATCGGTACTAAAGTTCATTGTCTCAGTCTGTGACAACAACTGTATTAGTTTAACACTAATAT